>CM069903.1:149178753-149717287 GCA_036172215.1 Camellia granthamiana
CCGACGTTCAACTCCGGTTGGCTGGGGAGGAGGACTCTATTATGCCTGGGAAGGATTATATGCCCTTTCCAATAGTCCCTATTATTGAGGGCGGAGTCAGGTTTCCTTTTGACATCCTCTTTACAGAAGTCCTCCATTACTAAAAACTTAATCCCATGCAACTGGTCATAAACTCCTTTAGGATCATCAATGGTATCGCCAAGTTGGCGCATCGGCAGAATGCTAGAATTACCGTTTCCGATATCCAGTATTGCTACACTATGTGTGGCCTCAAGATCAACATTGGCTACACATACTACCTCAAGCCGAGATCTACACAGTACAAGTTGATAGCCGATATTCCAGACTCTAATAAGGGTGCGGCAGATGACTACCTAATTGTCTCAGGCAATCATGGGAGTTTGCACCATACAATGAGCTCCAACTTTTCCAATCGCGCCATGAAGTTTTTAGAGATGATAAGGGTAAGGACTTAGTCCCCCCACAAAGTCCATTCTCTATTACCTTATCTAGCAATCTTTCTGTTCATCTGTTCTAATGTTCTGTTTTTGTCTTTGCAGCTCTCCCTCAGCCAGAAAAGAATTTCTGCCAATCCTACATGCTGAGCCAAGACTTGGTTCACCTTTTCAGCTTACCAATTAAAGTCCGCAAGGCTCCAATCCTCCTCAACTATATACCGACATACTGGAGTCCTTTGCCGGACGTCCTTTGGAGCAGTCAAACACCACCTTCTGACACCACTCCACTAGTCACTTCATCGCTAAGGCCAGACCAAGCCTCCACTTCAGATCCAGTGGACTAGCCATCCACTTCTGCCCCCCAATTGATCCCTCTGGCCCAATGCCAACGTCGACGTCGAGCTCCTCTGAACGCTCATGCTGGCATAACTCACAGTAAAAAATGTCGAGGTCCTGCCTTCTTGGCGACTGACCCATCACACCTCTCTATTGCCCTTCTAGCAATTCATTTCAGTACCAAGGTTATCGTCGCTGTAATCGCTGATGAGATATGCCGTAAACTAGCCGTTGTTAAAGACCTCCTAGCCAACATTCCTGGGGTTGTTACTATCCAGTCCTTCTTATCTCCATCTCAATCCAAGCCAAAGCCGAAGAGAATGAAGAAGGACAAGGCCAAGGCCACTGTGACTTAGGTTCCTTCTAAATCTAAGAAGGATCCTGAGGACTCTGTGCCGATATCAAAGTTGGCCCAATCCGAGAAGAGGCCAGCCAAGGCCGCAACATCTAATGCCCCACCACTAAAGAAGCCGAGGTCCAATTGCCTAGAGGGTAGTAGTAGCTTCCCCCAAAATCAAACCTGGGAGCCCAAGGTCATGGTTGGTGACCAACCTCTAACAGCCGGTGATAGCACGATCGAAAACATAGAGGTAGGCGTCACCCTGTCAATGACCGTGCTCTTTCCAGTTGACATGAATCATATGGTCGATCTTCATGAGTACGAGAACTTCAGCCTTATGATGTAGCACTCTATCTTGGTAAACTTCTTACTGTATCCTTTAAAGCTTTCTAACACTTAGCCAAGTTTTTACTAATATGTTCCATTCCTTGCATGCCATCCAGCATGCACATTTGCATGCGGTCAAGACTGAGATGGTGAGGAAAGAGTTGGTAAAGAAAACCCAAGAAGCTGCCAAACTCCTTTCCTTACTAAACTATGCCGAGACCAACAATCGAAATTTGCTGGATTAGGCCAAGGCTGCTCAAAACCAAGCCGAGGCTAAAGCCGAAGTTACCGAGGCCACTGCCGAAGCTGCCAAGGCTGACATTGAGGCTACCAATGCCAGGGCAACATAATCTAATTCTAAGCTCAATGAGGCCATTAAATCAAAGGAGGCCGAGGTCAAGGCGGCTGATGAAAAGGCTTTTGCAGAAGGCCAAGCCGCCGTCCGTGATCAGTACAAAGAGCAAGTCAATCTAGCCTGCAACAAAGGTTACTACTTGGGCTGGGTGGCTGCTCTTAACAAACTGGTGGTGCCCTTTGACTCGCCACTCTGAGATATTACTCAATTGCAAGTTCCCTTCCCTTATTCTCCATCTGAATCCGAGGAAAAAGGCAAAGAATAAAATGTCGAGGCTGAGGAAGGGGTTGAGTCCGAGGTCATTGCTGGGGCTAAATCCCCCACTTTGAATGATCAAGTCCTAGACTTGACCCAGGATGATAAGGATGAGGCTTCCAAAACTGTCTCTCCCAAAACCAATGTTTTAAAAACCAGACCGATGAACGAACCGGAAAAAGGATCGGGTGGACGGGTCACCGGTTCAACCGTCGGGTTGAACCGGAATCGAACCGTGACGTAATAAATATATTAAAATTATATTTAAATAAAAATATAAGTAATAAAATTAAAAATTAAAAATATTAAAAATATTAAATTATCTTAAATATTTGTCTTAATATTTTTTTACTGAAAAATATAATAATATATTTTGAAATATTATTAGTTTCAATTTTGGAAGATGAAATCAAATATTTAACATTCCCTCCATATGATTTTAATTCAAATAATTTGATTGAAAGGAGAGCAAAAATTTTGGAGGGATATCAAAATTTCAATATTCCCTCCAATACATTTGATTGAATCCCACATGGATTTCTTGAGTCTTTTTGAAAGAATTTTTTTCTTATAAATAAGTGAAGACTTTCACAATAATTTCATCAAAGCTCTTAATGGGATTCCTCACAAGAGGAGACCCTGAAAAAAAGAGTTTCAAATTAAAATTTTCTTATATTCTTATATTGTATATAATATATATATATAAAATAAGAAAGAAAGAAAGAAAAGAAAGAAAAAAAAAAAAAAAAAAAAAGTGGGAGCCGGACCGGTTCGATCAACCCGTGACCGGGTCAACCGGTTCACCGGTTTAACCGGTGGGTTCACCGGTTTTCAATAAATAGCCCGATTTTTGGAATTGGCCGGTTTAAGAGGGCTAACCGGACCGGAACCCCATCCGGTCACCGGTTGAACCGGCCGGTCCGGTTCGGGTTTCAAAACCTTGCCCAAAACAACTTCTGAGGCCAAGGTGGCTTTAGCTGGGAAGAGTCTAGATTAGACCCTCTTTGAAATCGATGCCGAGATTGCGGTTGAAAAGTCTACCCAGCCGTTGTCTGACTGATAGTAATTTTAAAATTGAGTGGGTAAAAAATTGCAGCTGAAAAGTCTGCCCAGCCGTTGTCCGACTGATAGTAATTTTAAAATTGAGTGGGTAAAAAAAAATTCAATTCAATTATTGTCTAAAGAGTACTCAACATGACTAATACTTAATTTTTATTTAAAATTTAATTTATTTATTTTGAGATGAAAATTAATTAAATATTTAAATTTATTTTTTTAATGTTTGTGGGCTAATAGATTTTTAAGGTATAGTTTGGGTAAAATAAAATTTTAAATGAAATTTGGTGTCACGTCAGTAAGTTTCGTTTGATTGTAAATAGAAACAAATGGCAGATGATAAATTAATCAAATTAAAATAATATGAAATCTATATGCTAAATTAATTTTCACATAATAATTTAAAGGACAAAATGATGTTTCCCTCTAAATGATTTACTTTTAAAATAACAAATGAAATGATGCCAACTCCAACCACACTCTCTACTTTTCACTAGCTAAAGTACAAAAAAAGTACACTCTTTATTTTACGTAATTAATTTAGCTACTGTGTTCTCCAACCACGCTCTTTATTTTAGCTAATCATTTAAACTAACTTAATTAATTTTTAAAATAAAAAATACTAATTGTTGATATTTTACTAATATAAATTTGCAATAATAGTAAATTTGCACATACAAACATACAAAACTTGTAGAATGAGGAGAGAAAAAAATACAAAATATAAAATAAGTTATTCCGTAATTCATCAAACAGAATTGAAAGAACATATAAAATTGCTACATACACACACACACATACATAATTGTTTGGAGAGCCTCTGAGCCTCTTCAATTGTAGCCACCAAAAAAATAGGATGGTAAATCTCCAACGGTAATAGGCATTTTACCTATCTAAATATTACTATAAAGTATATATTTTATTTTGCCTATCAACTATTTCTTGTTTCTACTCCAACCATGCTCTTTATTTTAGCTATTCATATAAATACTATTAATTTTATAAAATGCCACATCAGTAACAAAGATGGAGGGAAATGATCCTAATGATTAAATACATTTTGTCTAGCCTTGAAGGCTAGCTACATGTAGCTATTGAATGTAAGTTGAGCTAAAATGCCTAATCATATGTCTAGTGCATTGGAGTTAAAAAAAATGAGTTATATTAGGCATTTTGACTAATAAGCATTATATACCTAGTGGGTTGGAGATACTCTACATTGGCTAAAATGCCTAGCAAGCCTTGTTTAACTATCCCCTTGGAGATGCTCAATAGTGCTGTTGTATAATAACACAATACTATAATGTACAGCAGCATCCATCCCCTTAGAAAAAAATATTGAAAGTTCTAAATTAAGAATTTTAATAGTTTTAATTGATATGTGGGTCTCATGTAATGTGATGTTTTAATATTTTTAAATGATGCCATCCCTCCCCTTATATACACAATTAAAGAAGCTCCTGTACTAAATTTAATAAATTCCATAAAATGAGATATGCATTGAACCACAGAGTACCTACTTTTCCATGAGTTGTGGCAGGCCTAACATAATATAAATTGCTGACTTAAATGTATGATTTATTGACATTTGGAGGCTGTTGATTGAGTTTGATAATTCAATGCTCAAGGTTCATATGATTCTAATATAATTTAGGTGATGACATATCTTTGATTAATTCTCAATTCTTTGAATGGTCATCATAGTCTTGCGCATGCAGAGTTCATAGAGCCCATATTGAATGTTAATATTTTTATACATTACTTAAAAAAATAAAATTAAATAAAATAAGTAATATTGTTGTTTAATATTTTAATCATTTATACATGCACAAAGAAAACTACAGTTATAACATCAAAGAAAAATTGAACCAATTGTGCCACAATAAACATTATTATTCTTACATTTTTTGTTTCAAAATTAAACTAAGAGCTCTTTATTGAGATTTAATTAATTCTACTATATCTATATATATTTCATATATAGATAAATAATTTCTATGTAGTATAATTAAATAAATAATCCAATATATTCGCGAGCCAACAAGCAGCAATCTGTTCAAATTCTAGAGATTTTAATTTTTAAGTAAAGTTAACAAACAATTAAAGTAAAATTTAAAACGGTACAAAAGAATATCAAGACCTAAGGAAGTTCAATTTCCAAAATGGTGAATTGAATTGAAGAGAAGTTTGGTAAAGTAAAATCTTTGAGCCCTCCACTAATAAAAATAATTTTATTTTGGGAATATTGTTAAAAGGACAAAAACAAATTTAATACTTTCAAACCCCCTCATAATTATAAAGTCCTGTGTGAAAGACAAAATTTGTTATTTGAATATTTTATTTGACCATTATACCCTCTTTTTCTTTTATAGCACACACACACACACACACACACTCTCTCTCTCTCTCTCTCTCTCTCTCTCTCTCTCTCCACTAACTCTACGGTTGTTCATCATCTCCACCATCTTCATCATCTATCAGCGTCATCCTCACCGTCGGCTGGCAACCACCATTTTTACCGTCAAACCACCACCATCTCAGATTTGATACCTACGAACTCAAATTTGAGATCAATAACTTCATATTTGAGATTAAAAAGCTTAGATTTGACCAAAAAAATGAGAAATCGATATATTGCAATGAAAAATCAAAAGTTTTTTATTTGTTTGTTCAGAGATCTAAAAGTAAAATTTGACTCTGGTTCGTTCATTTAGTATGTTCTCTGTTTTTGTAGCAATAAAATTTTACTCTGGTTAATAACATGATGATTTGCTTAATGATAATAAAATTTTACTTTGAATCATAATAAATGTTTCTCTGATTTAGACTAAAATTTTACTCATTTTTTTTATTACAGAATAAAATTTTACTCTAAGTCAAAGTAAATTTTTATTTTGAAACAAGCTGCGAGGATGGCTTTACATGAGAGTGTTGTGTCATGAACCAGAGTCAAATTTTACTATTGGAAGAACAGAGCATCATGAGAAGAAGAAAGAGAGATAGAGTTCAAAAACAGAGGATCAAGTGAAGAAGAAGAAGCGAGAAAGAGAGAGAGCGCATAAATGGTAAGTGACACACACACACACACAAACACACATATATATATAGAGAGAGAGGAAGAGAGCACGAAGCATCAAAACCAAAGAGAGAGAGAGAGTGAAGGATCTCAGAGTTGAGGTTTGACCATGGCAAATTGTTATTTTTCGGCAACGACGACTGTGAATGATCTCAGATCTGAAGTTGTGGATGTGACAAGTAATGGTGGCGATAAAGATGGTAGAGAAAGAGTTCCATGGTGAGCAGCGGTGGCGTCAATGGAGAGCGGCGATGGCACAAATGAAGAGCAACATTGATAAGAGTGAGACAGAGAGAAGAGAGATTGAAATGAGAGAGAGTGATTGCAATCTGATATGCACACAGACACACACACACACACACACACATATATATATATATATATGAGGGTATTATAGTAAAAGAAATAAATTTTAAAATACTAGAGGGTTTTGAAAGGATCTATATAATTCTTGTTCTTTTGAAGGACAAGTTAGACTCTGAAGGGTCTATCATCAAATCTCCTTTTCGTTTTTGGGCTTAATATTAATTTTATTTTTAAGTTTGGCATTAAACGTTGGACTTATTTTGATAAGCAACTGGGTACCGCTACTAATAAAAACATTTTTGTTTTTGATTTGGTGTTTGGGCTCTCTATTTAATTGAGGTCTAATAAATAAATAAATAAGAGACTTACGTGCAGGTCTTAATAGATAGACTTATTGTTCAATAATTCCTATGATAATTAATAGCATTTTTTTATCAAACACTATTAAAAAACATCACCAATTGTTAATTTTTGGCAACAATTTAAAAATTTTGTCATAAAAAATGTCTTTAATTATAAGTTTTAACAACAGTTTAAAAAAATTGTCAAAAAAAAAGTGACTAATTTTTAACATCCAGCGACAGTTTAAAAAATTCATCACAGAAAAAGTGATTAAATGTAAGTTTTAACGACAATTATTAAAAATCGTGATAAAAAAGAGTCATTAATTGTCAATTTTTAGGGACATAAAAAATCGTTACCAAAAAAATATTTTTGATGAAGATTTTACTATGACTTTTTTTCAATAAGAGTTGATGAGAATTAAATCCAATTATTAAGACATTGATAATTTACCCTTGAAAAAAATTGTGTTAAATTTTATAGGAATTTTTTTCTAAATGGGGTATGTTTTTTTTAGTCCAAATCTAGTGGGTCAAAGTGGCCGTTTTGCCGGCTTGCTCGTGAGTCGGCCATGCAATATACTTAGCACAAAAAGGCAGTTCACCAAAACACAGCCATACATTTCCTTTGCTCAATGGGGCTTCCAAGCTTGAGGTTGAGCATGTCGTGGCTAGTTCACAATTTGCATATTCATCTAATACTCTTATCTTGTTTGACCATGTTCAACTTTGGCTTTACTGCTACTATATCTAGCTCCAGGCTAATGGGGAACGAGACCGATCGGCTTTCATTGCTGGCAATCAAGGCCAAAATAATTGAGGATCCACTGTATGTTTTGTGCTCCTGCAATGACTCTATCCACTTCTGTCAATGGCAGGGTGTTACGTGTAGCCGCAGGCATTAGAGGGTCAGTACCTTGGACTTACATTCCCGGGAACTGGTGGGATCGATATCACCACACCTCGGGAATTT
Source organism: Camellia granthamiana (assembly GCA_036172215.1). Taxonomy (NCBI): domain Eukaryota; kingdom Viridiplantae; phylum Streptophyta; class Magnoliopsida; order Ericales; family Theaceae; genus Camellia; species Camellia granthamiana. The sequence continues at coordinate 149,186,577 of CM069903.1, forward strand.
AAGCTTTCTGAGGGAATTACTGATTCAGAACAATAGCTTTGGGGATGAAATTCCCCCAGAAATTGGTCGTTTGCCAAGGCTGCAGATTTTCCAGCTGAGCAACAATTTAATTGGTGGCCAAATTCCTATAAATATATCTCGTTGTGCTAACCTCATTTCCATCAATTTTTCTCACAATGGGTTGGTAGGAGAAGTTCCTATGGAGCTGGGATCCTTGTCGAAGCTCGAAATAGTAATTATGGAGGCCAACAATCTTACAGGGAGTATCTCTCCTTTCGCGAATTTGTCATCTCTTCGTGACCTGTATTTAGATAACAACTACTTTGACGGCAGCATCCCTGATGGTTTTGATCGATTGAAGAATCTTCAGACACTATCACTCGACATAAACAGGTTGTCTGGCATCACCCCTGCCTCACTCTTCAACCACTCTTCTCTCACAAGTTTTGATGTCACTATTAACCAAATTTAGGGAAGTCTTCCCTGGGACTTGGGAATCACTCTTCCCAATCTTGAACTCTTCGGCATTAATGAAAATCAATTTACAGGATCAATTCCGGTTTCAATATCAAATGCATCTAAACTCTATTCCCTAGAAATGGTTCAAAACAAACTTACTGGAAAGGTTCCTAATTTATCGAGACTGCAAAACCTCGAGAGGCTACTCCTTGCAAACAATCAGCTTGGATCCGGGGAAGCTGATGACTTGAACTTTATCTTTTCTTTGATCAATGCCACCAATTTACATCATTTGGAAGTGGACATCAACAATTTTGGCTGCAAGTTTCCAGAATACATTGGTAATCTCTCAAGAAACCTTGAATATTTGAATCTAGACCACAATCATATATTCGGAATCATTCCACCCGGGATACTAAATCTTGTTGGATTGCAGAGTTTGAATATGCAGTTTAACCAATTCACTGGTACTATTCCACGTGAGATTGGAAAGCTTCAAAATCTACACAGATTGAATCTCGACGACAATTCATTGTCTGGTAACATTCCCTCTTCCCGAGGAAATCTGAGTTTCTTAAGTATACTTGCTTTAAGAATCAATAATTTTCATGGAAGCATTCCTCCGAGCCTAGGGAATTGTAGTAATTTGCAAATGTTGCCTCTTTCTCAAAACAACCTTACCGGTGCCATACCAAAACAAGTTGTTTCTATCTCATCCTTATCTATATCGCTAGACCTATCCCAAAACCAATTGAGTGGTTTTCTTCCCACGGAAGTTGCAAATTTGATAAACCTTTGTTGCTTGGATGTCTCGTACAACTTGTTATCTGGTGAAATTCCGAGCACTCTAGGTAGCTGCACAAGCCTGGAAACACTGCATTTGGAGAACAACTTTTTCAACGGAACCATTCCTTCTTCTTTGAGTTTCTTGAGAGGCCTTGTAGAGTTGGGTCTCGCAAGCAATAACTTGTCTGGTGAAATTCCTATGTACTTGGAGAGCTTCACCTTGTTGCAAAATTTGAATCTGTCTTTTAATAATTTTGAAGGTGTAGTACCAACACAAGGAGTATTCAGTAATGCAAGTGCAATATCAGTGGTGGGAAACAGTAAGCTCTGTGGGGGTGTAGCTGAATTGAAGCTACCTAAATGCAACTTGAAAGTGGATGAAAAGAGGAGATCAAATAGTGTCTTAGCTTTAGCACTCTCTATACCCTTTGGTTTTGTAGGACTAGCTCTCGTGGGGTGTGTTCTATATCTTTGTTGGTTTAGAAAGAGAAGAAAAGATACTCCTTCAGATTCATCAAAAAATTTACTCTTGAGGGTGTCTTACCAAACTCTTGTTAAAGCCACTGATGGCTTCTCATCATTCAATTTAATTGGTGTTGGTAGTTTTGGGTTTGTGTACAGAGGAGTTATTGATGGAAGAATTTTCACTGTGAAGGTAATTAATCTTTTGTGACATGGAGCTTCGAAGAGTTTTGTATCTGAATGTCAGGCATTAAGAAACATTAGACATCGGAATCTTGTCAAGGTGCTAACGGCATGTTCGACGATAGATTATCAGGATCATGACTTCAAGGCCCTGGTTTACGAGTTCATGGTCAATGGGAGCCTTGAAGAGTGGTTACATCCAAATTGCAATGAAGATTTGTCAAATGAAGAGTTCAAGAAGCTAAACCTTCTTCAAAGACTAAATATTATCATTGATGTTGCTTGTGCCCTGAATTATCTTCACAACCAGGCCAAATCCCCAATAGTCCACTGCGATCTTAAGCCAAGCACCATTCTTCTGGACAAAGATATGACTGGGCATGTTGGTGATTTTGGGTTAGCAAAATTCCTTGCTGACCATGCCACCGATGGCTTGTCTACAAATGAAACAAGCTCTATTGGCATAAGGGGAACAATAGGTTATACTGCTCCAGGTGAATATGCCTTCATTTATTCTTAATTGTTTCATGCATCAAAAAGTGTAAAGAAAATTGCACGTGTGATTTGGGCCACACATTATTTTTTCTATGCACAGTTCTCTGACTTTTTCTATTTGTGGAGCATTTTTGTCTTTTATATCTTATATTTTTTTTCCTTACAATTGCATTTTTGCTTGCAGAATATGGTATGGGATGTGAGGTCTTGGCATACGGTGATATCTACAGTTTTGGCATCCTCATGTTAGAAATGTTTACTGGGAAGAGACCCACTAATGAAATGTTTAAAGATGGGTTAAGCCTTCATAGCTTTGTGAAAGAGGCTTTGGCCTGCAGTGTATCACAGATTTCAGACCCAACACTTTTTAAAATCGAAGGGGAAGAAGAAGAAAGCTTCATAAGAGGTGAAAAGATTGTGAAGTGCTTGAGTTTGATACTTGAAATTGGAGTCCATTGTTCTTCAGAATTGCCTAGAGAAAGAATGGACATCAATGATGTTGCAGCTAAATTGCATTTCATCAAAGACACTCTTCTAGGATCTGAAATACATTACAAGAGATGAATTTATGAGGGAATCAATTGGAATGTAATGCTTTTTTCCTAATAATCTCCCTCCCATAAGAGATTAGATGTTTAATAACAGCCTTACTTCCACAGTGGTTGAGCCAACTCTACATTTGTACATTTAGTGAAAAGTAAAGTTACTTATTCAAAGAAAGTGTTAGAATTTGAAATGTATTGATCTGATTTATTTTGGGTGTGATTCTCATTATATCAAATTTAAATGTACATCACAAATTCAAATCTTATATATGTTGTCAGGTTTTTATTCTTGGCAATCCCGTTTGACAAAACTTTTTTTTCAGTTGTAATTTTATTCACTCTTGTACTTCTATAAGGAATTGGTTTTCTTTCAAAACTAGGATTACTTTGGATTTCTATAAGGAATTGGTTTTCTTCCAAAACTAGGATTACTTTGGATTTCTATAAGGAATTGGTTTTCTTCCAAAATTAGGATTACTTTGGTTTTCTATAAATAGTTGGTTTTCTCCCAAAACTAAATTAATTCCTCCAGATCTTCTTTTTGGTTCTTAAGGTTTATATCTGGGGATATTTTGTGAGTTTTCTTTGATGTTTTATTGAGTATTCAACTCATGGTTTAAAGAGAGTACATCAAAGGTTTTGTTTGTTATACACAAGAGAGAGAGAGTTGTTCTTTGGTGGATTCTGAAGAATTCGAGCCTGAAGCTTCGGTGGATTCTGGAGTGGCTCATCGTAAAGACAATTCCGAGGTGAAGACAGGGTTGGAAAAGGCACATAGAGGTTGGTTTAATTAGGCGTGGATTCGCTAGGCAATTGAGAGTATACATGTGTAATTCCTTTAAATCTTCTTGGTGGATTGTTTTGTGGCGGTTGCCCATGGTTTTTTAATCACAGTTGGAGGTGTCCAATTGTGGTTTTTTCACGTTAAAATCATTGTGTCGATTTGTCTTGATTGTTTGATTGGGATTGTTATATACTGCTTAAAATTGATACATAATCACAAATCAACATCAAGGGGATTTCTAGATTTTTCAATTGGTATCAGCGCAGGTCGTTCTATTTTTTTTTTATAAAAAATCTATTAGAGCGAGATCTTGTTTGATTTGTGATAATGGATACAATTCGTGAGGGAAATTCTATGGTTCAACCACCCCTACTTGATGGATCCAATTATTCTTTTTGGAAAGCTCGGATGAGATCGTTTTTAAAATCTATTGATGAAAAAGTTTGGCAATCTGTCATGTATGGGTGGACTGAACCAACGATTATCGTTGATGGAGTAACTTTCCCCAAACCAATTGATAAGTGAGACAGAATTGATTACCAAAATAGTAGCTGGAATAGTAAAGCTATCAATTCTCTTTTTTTGTGTTGTCACACCTGAAGAGTTTAGTCGTATTTGCAATTGTGAAGTCGCAAAAGAGGCTTGGGATATCTTACAAGCTATTCATGAGGGCACTCCTTCGGTTAAACGCTCAAAACTTCAAAGGCTCACATCTAGTTTTGAAAACCTTTCAACGAAAGATAGTGAGACCTTTGATGAATTTTATGCGAAGTTGAGTGACATTGTTAATTCTAGCTTCAATTTATGTGAAAAAAATACCGGAATGCAAGATTGTGGGAAAATTTTTGAGATCCTTACCCGATCGATTCCAACCAAAAGTTACGGGTATTGAGGAGGCTCAAGATGTTGACACCCTCAAGCTGGATCACTTGGTTGGAAATCTCCAAACTTATGAGACACATAGGAATTTCAAAAAGAAACAAAAAGATATTGCTTTGAGTAGTGCTCATAGAGTTGGAGAGGATTCTGATGAGGATTGTGAGATAGACTCCAAGATTACGGCTGCTTTTGTTAAACAATTTAAAAAATCCTTTTCGAAAAAGAATCCTAATCTTTTGGAATCTACTCATACTCATAAATCTAAAGGCAAAGATAAACTCAAAATTAATTCTATAGCCAAAAAGGAGAAATGAAAGATACAAGGAAACTCTGAAAGTGTCCAATGCTATGAATGCCAAGGATTTGGCCACTTTGCTTCAGAATGCCCCACCCGTTTGAAGAAGAAGAAAGCCCTCGCTATCACTTGGGATGATGAATCAGAATCTGATGAAGATGAAAGTGACAATGAAGATCAAGGCGAAGAGGGACATAAACAATTCCTTGCTTTCATGGCGGCTTCTGAAACTGAAGGACGAACAGAGTATCCAAAGAGGCGGGTTGAGAATGCTACTGATGATGAATCCTTAGGAAGTGATGATGAAGAGCTTGAGCAAGCTTATGAAAAGTTGTATAACGAATCTCTTAACTTATCCAAATTTAATGACAAACTCACTATGAAACTCAAAGCATGTGAAAGTGAGAATGTCAAAGAAAGAGATTTCCAAGGCTACGAATGATGCCCTTAAGATTTCTAATGATCGACAAGCTCTTTGTGCAAAACTCTTGACTTGTGAGACAGAGAGGAATGAGCTACAACAAATCTATGCAACATATGAAGAAAAGATTGAATCTCTCGAGATGTCTCAAGTTGCTTTGGAAGAACTAATGATCAAGAAAGAGGAAGAGCACAAGTGTGCTATGGCTACCATTGGTCTTTGGAACAAAGGATCAAAGACTTTGGAGGATATCATTGGGTCTCAACAAATGTGTTGTGACAAGAGTGGCATTGGCTTTGGTGATAACAAAGAGCAAAAACAGAGTGCATCTACATCTCATGATACAAGAACTCAAGGAAAGGGAGAACAAAAAATTCAACATAAGGATGGACTTCTCAAACTTCCTAGAGTTGGTAAGGTAAAAGAAAAGAAGGTAGACCATGTTTTTATTTGTCATCATTGTGGTATGCATGGTCATATTCGCCCTTATTGTTATAAGTTGCATAGGAGAGTGTCTCATAGAGATGGAAGAAATTCCAACATCTTGTGGGGTAAGAGACACTTCATTGATAGGAAGTTGGAAACCAAGTCGAGACAGGTTCCCATTGAGAGCAAAGGGAACCACAATGTCAAGACATCATCCAAAAACCGCAACGCTCACAACTTTGTTTATACTAAAGCGGTTTGGGTGAGAAAACTTGACTTGTGTTAATTTGTTTATTTGTTTTAGTTTTTGGATTGCTGTGTGTTTTTTTTTAATGAGAAAAAAAAAGTGTGCTTCTTCATTGTTTGTCTTGCTTGGTTTAGAAAAATAAAAAAAAAATAAAAAAAAAACCCAAAAAGATTTTCTTAGTATGGTTTTGCAAGCTTGAAATTTTTGAGTGGTCCTTGGTGCATATTGGAATTGATAAGAATATCCATTACATGTTGATACAACAATGATAGAGACCACTAATTTTCGAGCTCTAAAAAGACCACTAATGACATGGCACTCAATAAAAAAGAAAAAAAAAATACAATACCAAGGCCAAAACATCAAATCATTCATGGTGGAGCCTACTGCCACATCATTAGTGGTAGCACTAATTAGTGCTCCCACTCATTTTCCCATGTTGATATGTGTGTGCTTTCTATGGTCCTTACTCATTTTGGAGTGTGTGTTTTTTGATTAGTATGTCTCATTCTGTACACACTCTTGGATTAGCAAATATCGGAGCCTTCTGCCTTAGTGATTTGTTTTTTCTATGGACTTCTGGCATTGTATCTTTTGCTTTTCTAGAAGAATTGACCTATACTAGCACATCATGGGTGATGTTGTGTCTCTTAACCACCTTCCATCTTTTTGCATCTCCATGGCTTTCCCCTCTGTTCTTTGTAGTCCAGCCATGAGGAAAAGGCTACCTTAGAGTCACCAACCAGGCTATCCTTTTTATATCCATGCTTCTCTGGTTCGGTTTCCATACTCTTAAGCGTGTCAGCCGCCAATGAGTGTGCAAAAGAAAGAAAAGAAAAAAATGTGCAAAAGAAAGAAAAGGAAAAAAAATGTGCAAAAGAAAGAAAAGGAAAAAAAATGTGAAAAAAAAAGGGATTCATTGATTGAGCAGGAGCCTCCGCTATTACTCAACAAATACCCCTTGATTCCTAGTGGTTTGACTTTCCTTAGTTGTGCTTAGATTCTCTTGTCAGAGGTCCAGTAATCAGATCACTACTAGGATTTGAATCTTGTGTTTGTCGAACTCCAAGAGTCACACACACACTTTTATCATGGGATCTATACTTTTCAAATATTGCATCACTTTCTTTTATGAGGAATCTTCTAGAGGCTGTGCACATTGTGTTTTCAAGTAATTGTGCTTCTTGGATAATCTTGTGTGTTTCAAGGTACAAATCAGAAATTCCTTGCTTGCTCCACCATATTATTTTTGTCGGATTCTTTTTGTTCATTGTTTTCTATACAGTGTTTGTAGTTACTTTGAGTGAAAAAGAGATTGGCATTAGTTGGTTTGTGTGTTGCTATCCACTACTTGTTTATTGATTACATCTCGCAGGTTATTAATTTTTCCATCATCTTGTTCCTGTTTGTGTGGTTCTTGATCTTGCTTTAGTTGATTGAGCTTCCTTTGTCAATTCGTGACAACAAGGGAGAGTAAGATTGTTCGGTGCTTGTGTCTTAGGATTTCATGTATTCAAGCCATATTCATGCCATGTGTCGGGTGTATGTGTTTTAGTTTTCAGGTTTTCATGCTGCATGTTCTTAAAATCTCCAAGTCGCATATATTCATGTTTTCCATCTCATGCTTCAAATGCTTTAAGATAATCTTGTCATATGTTTATTGCTTTTTTATATACTCTTGTGGGACTAATAGTTGTTTTGGAGATTGTGGCACTAATAGTTGTTTTGCAGATTATGACCTTAAGAAAAAAGTTTGCGTTTGTTGGCTATAATGGGTTGGGGTGATTAAGATTTTATTTGTTAGGTGTGTTTTGTCACGGCATTGCCAAAGGGGGAGATTGTTAGGTTTTTATTCTTGGCAATCCCGTTTGACAAAACTTTTTTTTCAGTTGTAATTTTATTCACTCTTATACTTCTATAAGGAATTGGTTTTCTTTCAAAACTAGGATTACTTTGGATTTCTATAAGGAATTGGTTTTCTTCGAAAACTAGGATTACTTTGGATTTCTATAAGGAATTGGTTTTCTTCCAAAATTAGGATTACTTTGGTTTTCTATAAATAGTTGGTTTTCTCCCAAAACTAAATTAATTCCTCCAGATCTTCTTTTTGGTTCTTAAGGTTTATATCTGGGGATATTTTGTGAGTTTTCTTTGATGTTTTATTGAGTATTCAACTCATGGTTTAAAGAGAGTACATCAAAGGTTTTGTTTGTTATACACAAGAGAGAGAGAGAGAGTTGTTCTTTGGTGGATTTTGAAGAATTCGAGCCTGAAGCTTCGGTAGATTCTGGAGTGGCTCGTCGTGAAGACAATTACGAGGTGAAGACGGGGTTGGAAGAGGCACATAAAGGTTGGTTCAATTAGGCGTGGATTCGCTAGGTAATTGAGAGTATACCTGTGTAATTCCTTTAAATCTTCTTAGTGGATTGTTTTGTGGCGGTTGTCCGTGGTTTTTTAATCACAGTTGGAGGTGTCCAATTGTGGTTTTTTCACATTAAAATCATTGTGTCGATTTGTCTTGATTGTTTGATTGGGATTGTTATATACTGCTTAAAATTGATACATAATCACAAATCAACATCTAGGGGATTTCTAGATTTTTCATAGGTTCCTGGCACGTGAATTTTTTTTCCGTTCAAAATGTTAATAATACATGACGAAGGGAACGCATTTGTAACAAAATTCAGAGTATAGAGATCAAATTATTTAAATTAAAATTAGTAGGACCAAAATAAAATTTCACTTAAAATAGAGGGATCAATTGTGTAAATTACCCCTTTTTTTTTAAACTACAATCCTATTTTGATTTACCCTTGAACACAAATCCCTAACTGTGTATTGGTCTGGCGAAATCAATCTGTGAGTTCTTCATCTTCACTCTTTTTATTTGTTTATCAAATTTTAATAATGGAAGACTATAGTTGTTTTCTCTAATTTCTTTGCTATAATTTGTGAGCCTTAATTTATTTGAGGATATAATTGTTTGGCCCTAATTATCAGTTAGGGCTATAATTGTTCAAGTTACTTAGCACTGTTAATAATGGCTTTTCACTGTTTTGTTGCCCTCAGTTAGCCCTAATTATAGTTGTTGCCCTAATTTGTGTTGCTTGAATTCAATTTATTGTAATATATGCTTATATGTGTAAATGCAATAAATCAATTCTAATTCTATGCTTGATGCTATTTTTCATTGGTTTGGTGCTTCAATGGAAATCTCTAATCGTTGTTGTTCCCTAATTTATTAAAACATATTATTTGCAGATATCAATCATTGTGAATTTGTGTGGATTTTTTATTATATAGCCATGCCTCCTAGGAAGTATATTTTCGGATATTAAAAAGGAAAAAAGAAACAAAAAGTAGAAAAATTCATTCAATCTTAATCGGGAGCGCTTACTAAATTTCTTGATAGCAAAAAACAAATAGAAGGGCCTCTCGAACTCCCTAGCCCGAACTCCTGAACACTAGTTTAAATACACCTGCATTTCAATTTCATGGTTTCAATAGTAGCTTTCTCTTTTTTCAAATATACATATACACACTCATGTGAAACAAACAAACTCATCTAAAAGGTAAATAAACTCGAATCACACAAGTACGTTACATTATCTTTCACACATGGACTAAATAGGAAATAATCTGATAATAAAATTATTTATGCACTTTGTGAGATATAGATTCCTAGTTTGAAGATAAAAGTACAAGCATAATCATCTTCCTTTTTGACGGAGTGTTTACCATTTATCACTGCTTTGACAAGCATCAAGCTTCATTGTCGTGTAATTTACTTGCCAAAGAGCAAAAAAGAGGGCCTAAATATGAACTCATTCTAGTTTGGTTTGGGAGTTAACATAATTCATGGAGTTCAAACACATAAAAGCATTATTAATTATTTAAATCACCATTAATCCAATTGAATCTTTTAGATTACCCACACAATGGCATAATGGACAATATTTTAATGCTAAACAAAGGGGAAAAAATGTAATGAATTTATTACAAAATGACATGACAAGGGTCGTGTATTATCTTCGACTTGAAGGCTAGCAACGAAAGGCAATCTGTCTCGTTACCACCAAAGGTACGAGCTGTAGTCGCTGTAGGGAGCATTCCAACATGTAGCAATGTCATGACCATAAGACATAACTGGACCAGCTGGGAATTCATTCCTGAAATTTGAAATGTTATTTTTCTAATTCTGTTTTGTATGCAAAGTTAGCCTTAATTGGGTTGGTGATTAAACAACCTAAAGATTCCACAATGGCAGGGTTGTAATGCAAGTGAATTAATTTGTCTTTTCTTTTTCTTTTTCTTTTTCTTTATTTTTTTTTTCTTCAATTTCACCAGAGTGTGGGAAAACAAAATGGAAAATGTGCATTTAATCAAACCCGATGTGCCTCTTCCACCACTGTCGTCACCTGGGAATTACTTTGCTCAATTTTGAATCCAAAACACTGATGTCGAATCCACGAGTCACTCTGAAATCCACCAAAGGTTTAGGCCCAAGTTCCCCAGAATCTACCGATGAACGCATCTTTTTTTTTGTGAATGATAGAAGAAAAACAATCCTTGATGTTTGACAATATGTAATTCATTGATCAATCAATCACCTTTTATACATCAAGAAAACTCATATATAAACACCTTCCAATCTAGAACACATTGTATTTTACTTATCTTTGAGAATCTAGACAAGTTCAACCCTAAAACACAATAAACAATGCACTCTATACTAAACAGAGTTGCGAATACCGCTCAAGTCCACATTTTACCGCTCGAGCAGTGTGAGTAAAGGCGGTGCAAACATATACACCAATTGCTCCAATGCAACATCTACCACTCGAGCGGTAAAACTTGCTTCTCAAAAGTTCAAAATACAGGCAAAGATATTGGATGATCTACTTCACCGCTCGAGCGCACAAATGACCGCTCGAGCTGTCAAACAACCTTGACTCCGTCCTCAGGCCCGGCCCTGGCCATAGGCCCATAAGGCACCCCTCAAAATAGGCCCAAAATGGGGGGCCCTCCTATTATAAGTTAGTATAATATGTTAGGTGTGTTTTGAGTGCAAAAAATATTTTAAAAAATGCCCAAACTAACTTAATTTTCTTGACCCATTAAAAGGCCAACAGTATAAGGCCCAGCCCAACAGTCTAAAAGGCCCATTTTTTTTTTTTTTTTTTCTAATTCCTAACCCTATCATCTCTTAATCCAACCTTCCCTTTGATAGCACACACCAGCAAGGAGAAGAAGCTGTGCAGCCCAGATGAAGCAGCGACCAGCCCAAGTAAAATTTTTTTTTCCTATTCAATTAATTAAATATTTATCTTGTCTTTTGCACAATTAATTACTATTATAATATTGGTGTTTACATCATCAAGAAAATTTTATTTAATTTTAATAGTTCACATCACATAATTTAAAAATTTTGTGTTTTGTTAAGTGGTGGTGATCTTGTTTTGAATTTTGATTTAAAAAAATATTTTGATCTCAGCACAACAAACATAGGTAAATATTTTTTTTTCCTATTCAATTAATTAAATATTTATCTTGTCTTTTGCACAATTAATTGCTATTATAATATTGGTATTTATATCATCAAGAAAAATTTATTTAAGTATAATAGTTCACATCACATAATTTAAAAGTTTTATATTTTGTTAAGTGGTGGTGCTTTTGTTTTGAATTTTGATTTGAAAAAATATTTTAATCTTAACACAGTAAGCAGAAGTAAATATTTTTTTTTCTATTCAATTAATTAAATATTTGTCTTGTCTTTTGCTCAATTAATTGCTATTATAATATTGGTATTTACATCATCAAGAAGAATTCATTTAAGTTTAATAGTTCACATCACATAATTTAAAAATTTTGTATTTTGTTAAGTGGTGGTGCTCTTGTTTGGAATTTTGATCTAAAAAAATATTTTGATCTCAGCTCATCATGACTCTTAAAAGAAATTATCCGTCTGGATTCGCAAAAAGGAAAAAGAAGCAAAGAGTCGAAAAATTAGTCGAGTGTCAAAGAGGAGCTATTGATAAATTCTTTACGAGTGACAAACAAATAGAACAATCAGTTGAAGACTTGAATAGTGAAGAATTTGAAACTTTGGTGAATAATGAGAATGAAAATTTGGTGAATAATGAGAATGAAAATTTGGTGGATAAAGAAGGAAATGGGGAATTTGGGAGTGCAGAAGCCAATCAAGATGATGAGATGAATACAAAATGTGACTATTCCGGTTACAGTTGCATCGGGGGAAAGAAGCTTTTCAAAGTTAAAAATCATCAAAAATTACCTTTGATGAACCATGTCACAAGAAAGATTGAATGGATTAGCATTGTTATTCATTGAAAATGATTTTGCAAAAAAACTAGATTATGCAAGTATGATTGATTTATTTGCTTCTAAAAATGCAAGAAGAGCGAGGGTCAAGTGATACATATTAGTTGTTATAATGTAATGCTAAGTATTTTTTGTGATTTTAATACAAATCTTTTGTCCTTTACCTTAATTTTTTTTTCATTCAATAAAAAAAAATGTGAAGGGCCCTAGAAATTTAGTAGTTGATTATTGGCTTTGGGCCCCGAAAATCTCAAGACGAGGCCTGCCCGTCCTTCATCAATGAAGTGGCAAATAAGAATGCTCAAGTCACAATACGGAATGTCAACACAAACTTCTCTAACACAGTCACAAGTCAGGTTGGATTCGCAACTAAATTCTCATAATTCACAGAAACAATAGAGAGAATAAAAATACAACAATGGAGTTTTGTCCAATGGAATTGCCTATTACAAAACCTAACAAAAACTATAATTAAATTATCTTTGATTATTATGACATTTTTGGGTACTGGCATTGTCATGAATTGCAGTAGGATCTTAATTAAGTTTTGGATGCTGACAAGAAATTTAGTTCCGAAATGTAGTTCCTGTGTAATGCATTTATGCTGGTGCTTTGGTGGTAATTGTGACCTGGCTTCTTGCCAACTCCTATTGTTTTGTATTTTCTTAGGCTATTCTATGAAGCTTATTGACCTTTGTCGGGGTATATGTGATCCAATATAAGCATTCTAAGTCTATTGACATTAGTGGGGGACATGTGAATTGAGTATATTGACTATAAAGAAAATTTCCTAACAAGTCTTATTTTATAGCGACCCCGGTCTTTTCCTATTTCATTATTGTATCAGGACTTCAGTTCCGAAGATCCTGTCTTTGTATAATTGTTGTTATCGTCCTTTAATTTCTTATTTCTGAGTTATGGGATGCAATGGGCAGGTTTGTTATAGGTTGGTTGGGTTAGAAACTAAGTGTTGCTGTCCAGAATTTTGGACCTTACCTCGAGCAAGGAGTTGGTCGCTCGAGCAAGGAGTTGGTCGCTCGAGTGAGCAGTTGTTTTTAGTCCTTCGCTCGAGCCAGGTTTTGGTCGCTCGAGCGAGAGTCTGCGTCTGGGCTTAGGACCTGAAAGCTGTGTTTCTTGCCTCGAGTGAGCTTCCTTCGCTCGAGCGAGCGAGGTGTATGTTTTCGAGTCCTTCGCTCGAGAGAGAATTCCGTCGCTCGAGCGTGCTTCTGGGTTGCAGACCTAAAGCATCGTATTGTTGGCTCGAGCGAGCTTTCCTTCACTCGAGCGAGTACTTTTTTTGTCTGGTCGCTCGAGCGACCAAGTCTTCGCTCGAGCGAGCCTGTCCAGTTTAAATAGGCAGCAGCGGGATTTTAATCAGTTTTTCATCCTCTTTTTTATTCCAAACCCTAGTTCCGAGTTCTCTCTCTCCCTACTCACCTTCTCCCTTAGGTTTGATCTACTTAGAGTGTGTTTCTATCCTAGATCCTTTATTAAAAAGATAGTGTGGGTCGAGGGCTTCAGTTTAATCTGAACGATCTTGGATTTGGAGCACTTTGGATTTTGGGTCGTCATCTCCATCTTCTCCATTTTTTGTTGATTTCTTCGAGGTAGGGATTTCCTACTCCAACGTATATGTTTTGTTCTAAGTCCTGGCATTTTAATATGTTGGGGGTATTTTGGTAATTTTGGGAAAAACCCTAGTTGTTTAAAGAAATTGAATTGCATATTTAATTTAAGGAACATTGGAGAAATTAGTTAAATTCATGAGATTGAAGAATTTATTTGATTAAATGGGGTAGGTGGTTAATTTAAATCACTCGTCTATTTAATTGTTGAATTATTTATTTCCAAGTCTAGAAATAACTGTTTTGGGCTATCGGTGGAGGATAGTCGTGATTGTTGTAGACATTGCTTGTGGATTAGGGATAACTGAAACTAATCATTGGTTAAGTCATTAATTTTGACTGTTGAATTAATACAGACATTATGTGTATTGATTGTGTGTTGTATATGTTATGTGTTTACATACATTGTTTTGTATGGGAGGAGATAGGGGATGTACTCCACGGTTTAGGGGAAGATAGGGGATGGACCTCTAAACCGGATTTTGTTTGGGAGGAGATAGGGGATGGACTCCATTAGCATCACTTTTATGTGTGCTTAATTATATTGAAGTGTTTTTATTGATACAGCACTAAAATGTCTATCAAAATGGAAGTATGAAGTGTTTTGATATGAGCCTGAGTCTCATTTGTGTTGTTGATATTGGAAGTAAATGTGAAATTAATATATATTTCACTGTTGTAAGTTTGGCCAGGTTCTGAGCCATATTGGTAATAATGAAAAGTGAAACATGTCATAGATAATGATATAGTGATTATCTTGTTTAACCATCTATTAAATGCTATTGCTTTATTCAATGCTTATATTTGATTTAGTATATTTCTACTGGGTTGTGGCTCACCCTATATGGGAACATCATTTTCAGGTCCAGGTGATTCGCTACCTCCAAGGAATTAGCTTGGAAGGAATTGGACTTTGAAGCCTTGATTTTAGTTATTTGTTTTTATCTGAATTACATGTAAACATTCAAGCCTAGGGCTTTACTTGTATTTGAGTTAGGACTCATAATTTTGTGTCCAAGTGTTGGCTTGGCAAGATGTAAGCCCCTAGGGCATTTATTTTGATGATACATGTAATGTCTTTATTTAGAAATACTCTGATGAATGAATTGTGGTTTATTTACTTCAATAATGCATCTTATTATTGTGTATGTTGGGTTATATATTTTGAGGGCGTTACAACTTGGTATCAGAGCGTACCAGGTTTGAATACTTTGGGTACGTGGGAAGTGATTAGTATCACATTGGGTTCGTCTCGTTTGATAGAGACTTAGTGTAATGTTATATGTTTATTTGATAACATGTTTATGTGATTATGTGGGTATGGAACGTAGTTTCTAGGATGTTGATTGGACCCTTGAGTTTCTAGTAGTCTTGTTGGAAAGGCACTTGATCACTGCTGCTTCCAACCAGAACTATAGTAACACTTTGGGACTATCATTATCCGGGAATGAAATTCGTGGGTGCTTATGTGATTATGTGCTTACGTGGAGTGAATTATTGTTGTCCAATGCATTAGGACGCGAGTGTTTAGCTTCGGCACATTTATTAATGTGCTAACGTCTTTGTTTTCCTTTATTAGGATGTCAGGATGAGGACGAGGACGCGGTAGGCGTGATAGGCCGGGTAGGCAGGAGGTGCCTGTGCCAGAGGAGATTCCGGCAGTGCAGGAGAGAGTTGGTCAAGCCAATGTGGCCGAACCAGTAGGCCAGCAGGCTATGGGCGCTTTAGCCCGAGAGATAGCAAGGGCATTCAGGGAGTCAGTAGGCATCCTCAAAGCTGAGAATCAGGCTCAGGTTGTTGTTGCGGATGCAGGACCCTCCTTTCTGAAGAGGGAGTTTTTCCGGTCTAATCCGGATGAATTTGTTGGTGATCCTAAAGAGCCGCTTAAGGTAGATGAATGGCTCGAGCAGACAACGAAAACGTTTGAGATGCTTGGCATCGAAGACGAGGGGTTGAAGGTGACTTTGGTATCTTTCCAGCTGAAGGGGGATGCGGGTCAGTGGTGGAAGTTCACCAAAGGTCGTATAGGAGGTACATGGGAGGCTTTTGTGAATACTTTCCAGGAGAGGTTCTTATCTTCGGCAGTTAAGGAGAAGCTGAGAGACCAGTTCTGTCAGCTTAAGCAATCGAGTTCTTCAGTGGCCGAGTTTGAAGCTGTATTCACTAGTTTGTCCAGGTTTGCACCTGAGTTGGTGGCGTCTGAGGAACGCCGTTGCATTGAGTTTGAGAAAAAGTTGAGGCGTGGCCTCAAGCTGAGAGTTGTAGGGTCTATGATTTGGGATTATGGGCGTCTGGTGGATGCTGCAGCCCATACTGAGATCATGATGCAGGAAGAGGAGGAAGGACAGAAAGGCTCCAAGAGGAGTCAGGATGGCCAGAGTGATGGTAGGAGACAGAAGGGTTTTAACCCTCAGCAGTCTCAGGGTAACTTGTCTAGATCGACTTTTCCTGTGCCGAGTGCTAGTTCGGGGAAAGGCAGCCAGGGAGACATTACCTGTTTTAAGTGTGGCCAGCTAGGCCACAAGTCTCCAGTTTGTCCTCAGAAGGGAGGAGTATAGAGAGTAGCAGCTTCTTCGGCTCGATCTCAGAGCCAAAGTCAGGGTAGAGGCCAACCGCTCACTTGTTTTCAGTGTGGTCAGGCAAGGCACATGAAGAGGTATTGCCCGCAGTTGGGTGGCACATCTGGTGCATCTGGTTTGAGGCAGACTCAGGGTCAGCAGCCAGCTCAGTCGGGTCAGGCCTCGAGGGCCAATCAGGGCGCTTCATCGTCCCAGTCTGTGCAGTAGTCGTATGCTCCTAGGGGTGAGCAGGTTGATCAGAGGTCATCTGGGCGCGTGTATGCTGTTACCGCGCAAGATCTGGTACCGGCTCCATCTGTTGTGAGAGGTACCTTCTTGTTTTGCAATTCTGTTGCTAGTGTTTTGATTGATACGGGTGCATCTCATTCCTTTGTGTCTGCTGCATTTGCATCTGTTTTGGAGTTGGAGTTAGCACAGTTAGCATCTCCTATTTGTGTAGTGTCACCTCTTGGGGGCGAGTTGATCTTGACACAAGGTGTTAGGGGTTGTGATATAGAGGTTGACTATCATAGACTTCCGTTTCCTTTTGTAGTTATGCCCATGAAGGGCTTTGATGTTATTTTGGGTATGGACTGGTTATCGTCATACCGGGCAGTTATTGATTGCTACCGCCAGAGGGTCACTTGTTGTACCGTGAGCGGGGAGTGTTTTCACTTTATGGGGGACCGGGTTGGTAGTGTTTTGTCACCGGGGTATGATCCGCGAGGGCGGAGTGAGCTTAGTGGTCTACTTGCTAGCTTTGACAGTGGTGAGTGTGATGAGACCTAAACTATGTTGCCGAGAGTGGTTTGTGAGTACGCGGACGTCTTTCCCGAGGACCTTGTTAGTTTGCCACCTCACAGAGAGATTGAGTTCTCTATTGACTTAGTGCCCGGCACGGCGCCGATTTCTATGGCACCTTATCATTTTGCCCCAGCTGAGTTAGTTGAGTTGAAGATTCAGCTCCAGGAGTTGCTAGATAAGGGCTATATCCGTCCTAGTGTTTCGCCGTGGGGAGCGCCAGCCCTTTTTGTTAAAAAGAAGGGTGGTGCTTTGAGACTTTGTATAGATTACCGGAAATTGAATCGGGCTATGGTTAAGAATAAGTTCCCTATGCCTCGTATAGATGATCTGTTTGATCAGTTGAAGGGTTCCCGTTGTTTCTCTAAGATAGATTTGAGATCGGGCTATCACCAGTTGAGAGTCAGGGAAGAAGATATTCTGAAGACGGCATTCCGTACGCGGTATGGCCACTACGAGTTTCTGGTGATGCATTTGGGCTCACTAATGCACCGGCAGTGTTTATGGATTTGATGAACCGGATCTTCCGGGAATTCTTCGATCGTTTTGTAGTCGTTTTCGTAGACGACATTCTTATCTATTCACCATCAGAGGAGGAGCATGAGGAGCACTTGAGAGTGGTGCTTGAGTTACTTAGAGCCCATAAGTTGTATGCTAAGTTTGGGAAATGTGAGTTCTGGTTAGAAGAAGTGAAGTTCTTAGGCCACGTAGTTTCTGGGGAAGGGGTGTCTGTTGATACATCCAAGACGGAGGCAGTGCAAGATTGGGCACAACCTAAGAGTGTGTTTGAGATCCGCAGTTTTCTGGGATTAGCTGGGTACTATCGTCGGTTTGTGAAGAATTTCTCCAGGTTAGCTTCGCCTTTGACTAGATTGACTCAGAAGGGAGTCAAATTTATATGGAGTGAGACTTGTGAAAAGTCGTTTCAGGAGTTGAAAGTTAGACTGACCACCGCTCCAGTCTTGATTATTCCGGAGAGAGGGTTGGGTTATGCAGTCTATTGTGATGCCTCACGAGAGGGTCTGGGTTGTGTGTTGATGCAAGAGAGGAAAGTGGTTGCCTATGGCTCACGTCAGTTGAAAATTCACGAGAAGAATTACCCTACACATGATTTAGAGTTAGTAGCTGTGATATTTGCCTTGAAGATTTGGAGGCATTATCTTTACGGTGAAAGGTTCGAGGTATTCTCGGATCATAAGAGTCTAAAATATCTGTTCACACAAAAAGACTTGAACTTGAGGCAGAGGAGGTGGATGGAGTTCATTGAGCATTATGATTTTGAGTTGCATTATCATCCAAGGAAGGCCAATGTGGTGGCCGATGCCCTTAGCAGGAAACCTATTGGTGACATAGCTAGTATAGCCATCCGGGAGTGGGAGATGTTGGGTGCACTTGGAGAGTTTGATTTGCTTCTGGGCGAATCCGTTGAGGCTGCGGCCTTGTTTTCTGTTGTTGCGCAGCCTACACTTGTGACCCGAGTGTTAGAGGCTCAGAGGGGTGACCTTGAGGTAGAATCCCTCCGAGAGAAGATCTCCAGTGGGAAGGTTGAGAAGGGTTTGACGGTGTATTCCGACCAGAGTGTGAGATACCGAGACCGTCTGTTTGTGCCGGAGTCTTGCCGAGAGGAAGTACTTCGAGAGTTTCATCATTCGCGCCTTGCGGTGCATCCAGGAGGCACTAAGATGTATCAGGATTTAGGTCGCCAGTTTTGGTGGCGGTGTATGAAGAGAGATGTGGCGGCATTCGTGTCTAGGTGCCTTACTTGTCAGCAAGCACTACTAAAAACAGGACCTTTTGAGTCGGCAGAGTGCCGTCGCAAATAGCACATTTGCCGACGCAAAAATGTTTTTACGATGGCGTGTCGACGGCAACTCAAGGGTCGAAAATGGTGGGGTCGCAAATGTTTTTGAGTCGGCAATCTGCCGACGCAAAAAGTTTTAATTTTTTGAGACGGCAGATTGCCGACTCAAAAAGTGGTTCAATGTTTTAAGAAATTTAACCCATAATTTTCTTACTGAGGCGCCTCCGAAGTTTCGAACCCACGCCATTTGCAAGCTTTGACCGGACCCAAAGTCACCGCACTAAATCCACTTCACCACTCTACCTCTTTCAGATATTAATTGAGATATTTATTATTTATAGTATATACACTCAATATTAATATAAAAGTATATCTATAAATATATATACATATAATTATAA
Source organism: Camellia granthamiana (assembly GCA_036172215.1). Lineage (NCBI taxonomy): Eukaryota > Viridiplantae > Streptophyta > Magnoliopsida > Ericales > Theaceae > Camellia > Camellia granthamiana. Next base: position 149,206,090 of record CM069903.1, read on the forward strand.
TTTCATTATTATGATATTCGAAAAAATTATCTTGATATACAAATAAATAAAGCAGAATGTGCTTAATTACATGTATCGCACAAATTAAATTTATTTTTTTTATTTTTATTTTTATTTTTTATCGATCTGATTGATGTCTTAATATTAATTTATATTTAATTTTTTATTTAACATTAAATTATTTATTATCAAAATATTCATATTTAATTTAAATTTTTTATGCCTATATACACTATTTATGAATAATTAAAAATAATAATATTAAAGAAATACTAATACTCTACATAATTAATTTATGTATTTTCTTCTTAATCCAATCACAACATATTTATATTTAATCTTTTAAATAAATTTTGTATAATGCTATTTCTACATATTTTTATTATCCAAATAAAAATAAAATAAAATAAAATAATTAGAATCACTTTTAGTTTTATATTACTAATTCTCTTTTAATTTAACTATTATTTTTAATATCGAAATGAGTATTAAATATAATCAAGTAAATATATATATCTTGGTTATAAAATATTTTTTTTGCTACGGCATCTGTTACCGACACAAAAAGATATAATTTTTTGCGTCGGCACAAATTTGCCGACGCAAAAGGTATATGCCGACGCAAAAAGTCTATCTTTTGAGTCGGTAAATTCAACCGACTCAAATAATGCTATCAAATATTAATTTTTTGTGTCGGCCAACGGTGCCGACTCTAAAGGTTTGGTATTTGCGTCGGTAACTCTGTGCCGTCTCAAAAAGACTACCTTTTGTGACGGTAAAATTTGCCGACTCAAAAAAACCGACTCAAAAGGCCCTGTTTTTAGTAGTGAAGTGAAGGCCGAACATCAGAGGCCAGCGGGTTTGTTACAACTCTTGCCTATTGCCGAGTGGAAGTGGGAGCATGTCACTATGGACTTCGTTGTAGGCCTTCCGAGGACTCAGCGGGGTAGTGATGCTATTTGGGTGGTTGTAGACCGGTTGACTAAATCAGCGCACTTTATTCCGATGCGCGTGAAAGATTTGGTAGATCATCTAGCTGACTTGTATATCCGGGACATAGTGAGGTTGCACGGGGTCCCAGTAACGATTGTCTCAGATAGAGATCCTCGTTTTACTGCTAGGTTGTGGCAGAGTTTGCAGAGTGCTTTAGGCACCAAGTTGACCTTTAGCATGGCTTATCATCCTCAAACTGACGGGCAGTCCGAACGTACTATTCAAATCCTTGAGGATATGCTTCGGGGTTGTGTTCTTGATTTCAGTGGGTCGTGGGAGAGGCACTTGCCTTTGGTAGAGTTTGCCTACAACAACAGTTTCCAGTTCAGTATCGGTATGGCACCGTTTGAGGCCTTATATGGCCGACCTTGTAGGTCTCCAGTTTGTTGGGCCGAGGTGGGTGATGCACCTTTGTTGGGTCCGGAGTTAGTGAGGGAAACGACGGAGAAAGTTGAGCTTATCCGTAAGAGACTTGTTATAGCCCAGAGTCGTCAGAAATCTTATGCCGACCGTAGGAGGAGACCTTTGGTGTTTGAGATGGGTGATCATGTCTTTCTGAAGATATCACCTAGACGGGGATTGATGAAGTTTGGGAAGAGCGGGAAGTTGTCCCCTCGGTTCATTGGTCCTTTTGAGATCCTCGAGAGGATTGGCGAAGTTGCTTATCGTTTAGCTTTGCCACCGCAGCTGTCCGGAGTTCATGATGTGTTTCATGTGAGTATGCTTCGGAAGTATGAGCCGGATCCATCACATGTGTTGGATTGGACTGATTTAGTGGTTGACGAGGATGTCTCGTATGAGGAGAGACCGATTCGAGTCTTGGATAGACAGGATCAAGTTTTGCGAGGCAAAACCATTCCTTTGGTAAAGGTTCTGTGGAAACATCACGGGGTGGAGGAAGCCACTTGGGAACGTGAATTGGGAGTCCGCGAGAAATATCCGGACATGTTTAGTGATTTGTAATTTTGTATTTAGATTTTGTAATATTGTTGAACTTAAGAACTTTATATATGTCTTAAGTTGGAAAACATTGAGAATGTTTTGGTTTAATGTTGATATTTTGAAATTTGCCTTATAATGGAAGTTTAGTATAACATTGATTATGTTGAATATATTGTTGAATTCGAGTTCTATCATGAAATTGAATATGACATTGAAACTGTTGAGATTGAAAGGAAAAATGCATAATATTGTTGCAGGTGGTAATATATGTTGTTTTATATACATATTGTGAAATGCCTCTTGATAAGAGATGAAATGACCGGTATTGGGTCAAGTTGTTCATTATTGTAATGTCTTGTTGTTGGAATTGGAGAAAAACTTGTTTTCAAAAAAAACTTATGCTTAATTTCGGGGACGAAATTCTTTTAAGGGGGGGAGGTTATAGCGACCCCGGCCTTTTCCCATTTGATTATTGTGTCCAGACTTCAGTTCTGAAGATCCTGTCTTTGTATAATTGTTGTTATCGTCCTTTAATTTCTTATTTCTAAGTTATGGGATGCAATGGGCAGGTTTGTTACAGGTTGGTTGGGTTAGAAACTAAGTGTTGCTGTCCAGAATTTTGGACCTTCGCTCGAGCGAGGAGTTGGTCGCTCGAGCGAGCAGTTGTTTTTAGTCCTTCGCTCGAGCCAGGTTTTGGTCGCTCGAGCGAGAGTCTGCGTCTGGGCTTAGGACCTGAAAGCTGTGTTTCTTAGCTCGAGCGAGCTTCCTTTGCTCGAGCGAGCGAGGTGTATGTTTTCGAGTCCTTCGCTCAAGCGAGAATTCCGTCGCTCGAGCGTGCTTCTGGGTTGCAGACCTGAAGCATCGTATTGTTGGCTCGAGCGAGCTTTCCTTCGCTCGAGCGAGTACTTTTTGTGTCTGGTCGCTCGAGCGACCAAGTCTTCGCCCGACGAGCCTGTCCAGTTTAAATAGGCAGCAGCGGGATTTTAATCAGTTTTTCATCCTCCTTTTTATTCCAAACCCTAGTTCCGAGTTCTCTCTCTCCCTACTCACCTTCTCCCTTAGGTTTGATCTACTTAGAGTGTGTTTCTATCCTAGATCCTTTATTAAAAAGATAGTGTGGGTCGAGGGCTTCAGTTTAATCTGAACGATCTTGGATTTGGAGCACTTTGGATTTTGGGTCGTCATCTCCATCTTCTCCATTTTTTGTTGATTTCTTCGAGGTAGGGATTTCCTACTCCAATGTATAGGTTTTGTTCTAAGTCCTGGCATTTTAATATGTTGGGGGTATTTTGGTAATTTTGGGAAAAACCCTAGTTGTTTAAATAAATTGAATTGTATATTTAATTTAAGGAACATTGGGGAAATTAGTTAAATTCATGAGATTGAAGAATTTATTGATTAAATGGGGTAGTTGGTTAATTTAAATCACGTGTCTATTTAATTGTTGAATTATTTATTTCCAAGTCTAGAAATAACTGTTTTGGGCTATCGGTGGAGGATAGTCGTGATTGTTGTAGACATTGCTTGTGGATTAGGGATAACTGAAACTAATCATTGGTTAAGTCATTAATTTTGACTGTTGAATTAATACAGACATTATGTGTATTGATTGTGTGTTGTATATGTTATGTGTTTACATACATTGTTTTGTGTGGGAGGAGATAGGGGATGTACTCCACGGTTTAGGGGAAGATAGGGGATGGACCTCTAAACCGGATTTTGTTTGGGAGGAGATAGGGGATGGACTCCATTAGCATCACTTTTATGTGTGCTTAATTATATTGAAGTGTTTTTATTGATACAGCACTAAAATGTGTACCAAAATGGAAGTATGAAGTGTTTTGATATGAGCCTGAGTCTCATTTGTGTTGTTGCTATTGGAAGTAAATGTGAAATTAATATATATTTCACTGTTGTAAGTTTGGCCAGGTTCTGAGCCATATTGGTAATAATGAAAAGTGAAACATGTCATAGATAATGATATAGTGATTATCTTGTTTAACCATCTATTAAATGTTATTGCTTTATTCAATGCTTATATTTGATTTAGTATATTTCTACTGGGTTGTGGCTCACCCTATATGGGAACATCATTTTCAAGTCCAGGTGATTCGCTACCTCCAAGGAATTAGCTTGGAAGGAATTGGACTTTGAAGCCTTGATTTTAGTTATTTGTTTTTATCTGAATTACATGTAAACATTCAAGCCTAGGGCTTTACTTGTATTTGAGTTAGGACTCATAATTTTGTGTCCAAGTGTTGGCTTGGCAAGATGTAAGCCCCTAGGGCATTTATTTTGATGATACATGTAATGTCTTTATTTAGAAATACTCTGATGAATGAATTGTGGTTTATTTACCCAACATAATGTCTTTATTTTGATGATACGAGCAAGACACAGTGGTGGTGCGGTGGTGCAGTGGTGTGGCTCCGGCGACCACTCTCTCTCGCTCTGCGTATGCTCTCTCTCTCTCTCTCTCTCTCTCTCTCTCTCTCTCTCTCTCGGTCTCTGTATATATATAGATGAATGTCGATATATATAAATCTGTATATATACGCAATGTATATAAATCTATATATATATATAAATCTGAAATCTGTCTATATATATAAATCTGTCTATATATATATAAATCTGTCTATATATATTTTGTTTCAATCTGTCTATAAATCTGTCTATATATATATATATATAAGCATTGTTTCAATAATATTTTGTTTTAATTTGATGAATGTCGATATATATAAATCTGTATATATATGCAATGTATATAAATCTATATATATAAATCTGAAATTTGTCTATATATATATAAATCTGTCTATATATATTTTGTTTCAATCTGTCTATAAATCTGTCTATATATATATAAGCATTGTTTCAATAATATTTTGTTTCAATAATATTTTTTTTTGGTTCATAAAATAAGCATTGAAGAACTCATTCTTGTTGGAGTGAGAGAGGTTTAACTATAAGAAATAAGTAAGTATAATTTAAAAAATAAAAAAATTGCAAACAAAAGATGAAGAGAAAGACCAATTCATGATTGTTCACTACCTTGCATTGCATGTGGAATTATGACAAGAGATGATAAAATATAAATCATTCTTACTCACCATCATGCATAACATGCTACATATCATTCATAGCCCTTATTAATTAATTTTTAATTTTTTGTTTAAGTTTATGTGGGGTCACCATTAGGGCTGGTCCATCTGTGAGTAATCTCTCCCTATTTTTCTTTAATTCTATGTCACATTAATTATTTCCATGAAAAGATGGTGAAAAAAGGTAAAACTTGTGAGTAACTAAGACTATGTTATTCACACAACAAAAGCTAAGACCATCTTAAATTTTTAATTTAATTAATTTAAACCTTAAATAGGAATTTTAGACATTTCGTTAATTTGCCAAATAGGATGTCGAGTGAATATTTATATGTAGGTATTATATTTAGAGTTACTTTGGTGAGATATTTTTGTGGATGTGTACAGATGATGGATAAGAGTTGGATTGATTTGCCAAATAGGATGTCGAGTGAATACATTAATGGGATTGATGAATTCCTTGTGTTTGCCTACACCAATAGGGTTGAAGGTTCGATGATCAGTTGTCCGTGTAGGAAGTGTGAGAATCGATACTATTTTGTACGAGATGGTGTACGGGAGCATCTGATTTTGAATGGGTTTTTTAAAAAATACAAAACATTGGATTAATCATGGGGAATCCTACATATCTCTGCATAGTAATCGAGAGAATGAAACATTAGCTAATTTAGACATTGGAGATGATATGATTGGAATGATACAAGGGGCTATGGGAAATCCACATGCCGGTACAAGTGTTGAGGGTGATGAACCACAGGGGCCTGATCCCCATGCATCTGAACCCCAGCTCGGTCCAAATGTAGAGACTGCAAAGTATTTCAAACTTCTTCAAGATGCACAAAGTGAATTGTATCCGGGTTGTCAGAAGTTCACATCTTTGTCATTCATTGTTCGACTTCTACATTTGAAGGTGCTTAATCAGTGGACGGACAAGTCTGTCGACATGTTGCTTGAGTTATTGAATGAGGCGTTTCCGTTGGGTGTGAAACTCCCGGACTCATATTATAAAGCTCAAAAGGTCACAACAGATTTGGGCTTCACGTATGAGACGTGGGATGCATGTCCCAACAGTTGCATGTTGTTTCGAAACGAGGACGCCAATCTTGATAAATGTGTCATATGCAACAGTTCTAGATGGAAATCAAATGGTGATGGTGGTTCAAATGGTCCTAACACAGGTGGCAAACAAATAGCTGCAAAACAGATGAGGTATTTTCCTTTAAAGTCAAGGTTGCAAAGGTTGTTTATGTCATCCAAGACGGCCAAGTTAATGAGATGGCATGCAGAGGAACGAACTGATGATGGTGTCTTCAGGCATCCTGCTGACTCCCTTGCATGGAAAGATTTTGACCGTCGGAATATTGACTTTAGTAATGATTGCCGAAGTGTAAGGCTTGGCTTAGCATCTGATGGTTTTAACCCATTCAGGACGATGAACATAGTTCATAGCACTTGGCCTGTTGTGCTCATTCCATACAACTTGCCGCCATGGATGTGCATGAAGCAACCATTTCTAATTTTATCCGTGCTTATTGACGGCCCGAAAGGACCTGGTGACAAGATTGATGTTTATATGCAACCGTTGATTGAGGAGTTGAAAGAACTATGGAATGAGGGTGTGTCAACATTTGATGCATCAACAAATCAAATGTTTCAAATACATGCAGCTTTACTGTGGACAATTAGTGATTTTCCTGCATACGCAAACTTGTCAGGATGGAGCACTAAAGGAGAATATGCATGTCCTTGTTGCAATAAGGAAACTACATCGTGTTGGTTGAAGCATAGTAGGAAACAATCATACTTGGGTCATCGCAGATTTTTACCTACTGGCCATAAATTCCGGAAGGATAAAGTATCATTTGATGGTAGTCGAGAAGTCAGACTCAAACCAAAATTGTTGTCTGGAACTGAGATGTTGCTACAATTAGAATCTGAGGGTATTTTAACCCAATACAATAGGGATGACCTTAAGGAGAGGCATAGGAGACAGGTAGAGAAGGAGAAAGCTGGACATCGCACCCATAGTTGGAAGAAAAAGAGTATCTTTTATGAATTGCCATATTGGGAGCACAATCTAATAAGACACAACCTCGATGTGATGCATATAGAGAAGAATGTTTGTGACAATGTGTTGTGGACAATATTAGGGGTTGCAGGAAAATCGAAAGATGGTGTTAATGCTCGGCGTGATTTACAAGATATGAATATTAGAAAACCCCTACATTTGCAGTTAAGAGGGTCGAATAAAGCCTATTTACCACCAGCACAATTCACGATGACCAAGGATGAGAAAGATTTGTTCTTGAAAGTGTTGAAGGAAGTAAGAGTTCCCGACGGGTATTCATCCAATATATCACGTCGTGTGCGTTTACATGATAGAAGCATTGGGGGTCTTAAGAGCCACGATAGTCATATTCTGATGCAACAACTTATTCCATTGGCTATTCGCAGATCGTTACCGAAGAATGTAATTGAACCCTTGATTGAATTGAGCAATTTCTTTAGACAATTGTGTTCGAAAGTGAATCGTGCAACGGATTTGCAATATATTAAAGATCGTATCGCTGTAACACTTTGTCATCTAGAGAAAATATTTCCTCCGAGTTTTTTTGATATAATGGAGCACTTGCCTATACATCTAGCTGATGAAGCGTTATTGGGTGGAGCGATTCAGTTTCGATGGATGTATCCAATTGAGAGGTATCTTCTTACTTTGAAGCAATACGTGCGTAATAGAGCTCGTCCTGAAGGATCAATTGCTAAAGGATATCTTATGGAAGAATGCATGAATTTTTGTGCACAATATCTCAGTGATGTGGAAACCAAATCTAGTCGACCCGTGAGGAACTATAGTGGTGCTGATAATTTGGGTCATGCTACTGGTGAAAACACAAGCTTTTATCTTGATAATACTTCTTGGGTACAAGCTCATCGGTACATCTTATGCAATACAAGCGCGGTTCAACCATTCATAAAGTATGTGAAGTCACTCACTCAATATTTTATTATGTTTTATTGAATTTTCAACTAAATTTTTTGTATGGCTAAAATTTCAATCTACACAGCAAACACCTTGAAGTACTTAAGCTCAAAATGCCTCGTGTCGACGATCATCAACTTCGGCGTGAACATTTTGAAACTTTTCACATTTGGTTCAAGGAACATGTATGTATTTAACTCTATAGATTCTAGTTACTTAAGTCGATCTACATTTTAAATTTTACATTTTCGTGTTAAATAGGTCCAAACTTTGCGAAGGACTACTGATGTCATACTTTCTGAAGAGATTATTCTATTGGCAAATGGTTCTCATAACCTGGCAAGGAGGTTCAACGGGTATATACTGAATGGGTTTCGGTATCGAGTAAAGGCCATGGATGATCGTCGAGCCACACAAAATTGTGGTGTAGCTTTGAAGGCAGATACCATAAGTTATGCTAGTCGAAAAGACAAGAATCCTCGTCTGGGGTCTGTGTACTATTATGGACAATTGACAGATATTGTTGAGATTCGATATTCCAATGAGAAGAAACATGTGTTGTTTAAGTGTGATTGGATTGACAACATTCACGGAAAGAAAAGAAGATGTCTTCAATTTCACGTTGGTGAACTTCAATCATTTGTTGTACCGAGATGATCGAATTACCAATGAACCTTTCATCTTGGCGTCCCAAGCAGAGCAAGTTTGGTATGTTGCAGACCCGTTACAACCAGATTGGCAAGTCGTGGTGAAGATGTCTCAAAGAGGTTTATTTGATATGAGTTCAACTGATCCACAAATCGAGCCATACATGAGCCAACAATTGGAAGAAAATATAATGCTTCGTGATGAAGAAGTTGGTTGGGTGAGGGAAGCCGCAGAAGGGGAAATAGTTGATGTTCAAATAGGCTGATATGTAATCAATTAGTAATTCAATTAAGGCCAAGGTTGTAGTTAATCATCAATTTCTTAATTTACTTTGTCTTTGTAATTGTATTAGTTCAATTCATGTCATATTATAGTTGATGACAAACCATTGTCTATGTTTCTAATGTCAGTTAATGTTATATTGCTTGCAGATTATTATGGGAAGGAAGAGGAAGCCTGATCATCCCCGGCGCATGATGTCTGATGTGCTACATAACAGGACATCAGTAGCACCACCATTAGAGGAGGCATCACATCGGCCAGCATCGGAGGGGCCATTAGTGCCACCACCATCTGAGGGGCCATTACCACCGTATCGACCACCATCAGTGGCAGCACAGCAGCTACCATGTACTCAGCCTCCACGCCTACCATCGGTGCGTCCACCATCAGTGGCACCACAGCAGCTATCATCAGCTTATGAGCCATCCGCAAGTATATAAATTTGCTTTGATTTGCATGAAAATTATTTACACATACATTTATTTATGCTCATTATATATAACTTGTTTATTCTCATTGTATTTTGCAGACCCTTCGACTTCTTCACAGCCCACATCAGGTTTATTTGATATGATTTGTATTCACATTATTTAAATTTGTATTTGGTTGTTACCATTGTATATTGTTTATTATTATTGTATATCGCAGGTCATGTTTGTTCTTCATCAACCTCGACTAGGCGTGGTAGAGGATGTGCCAAGGGCATTAAAGAGTGGGGTACTGGTCAAAAGCTGGACATACAATTTGATGGAAATTACTGCCCAATAGGGGATAACGTGGCCAAGTTAACTACTCAACTTGGCATTATTGTCCGGAATGGTAACATTGTTCCTCTTACTTTTGTTGACTGGAACAGTGTGCCTGATGATATTATTGATGCTATCTGGAAGGATGTGAAGGTAAAAGTATATTTTTGTCCACAAATTCGAATTCCAAATTTGTGTTATACTTAGCCTTAAACTTTGTGTTTTATAGGACAATTTGAATCTATGTCCAGAGGAGTACAAGCCAATCTGCATGAAAAACTGCAACAGCATATGGAAGGATCACAAGAACAAGCTTAAGGCTAAGTATTTCAAGCCTAGAAGCTCTGATCCTAATCTGAAGGATGATGTTCCTATGAACGTTGTGCCAAGCCAGTGGGAACAACTTGTGGAGTATTGGCGTACTTCCGATGCTGAGGTATACAATTACGTTATATTTATGATATGTAAACATACAAATCATATTTACATACTTACATTTGTTGAACTTGTTATAGAAAATTGCAAGTAGGAACGCTAAAAATCGGCAAGCTCACGGCATAGCTCATACCACAGGGCGTACTACTTTCTCTCAGATACGGCATGAGGTTTACATTTTATTGTTTTATTTTTGTATATAAATAAACATTGTATATTTGCAAATTATTTGGATTCTAATTTTCATATTTCTAAAAAAAATTTAGACGACCAGTAAGGGGGAGTCTACTGATAAGATGAATGTTTGGCTTATGACACGTAGAGTAGATGACCCAGAGGTTATCCAGACCTTGGTAGTTTCCAAACACCTTTGATTGTATTTAAAGTTTATTTTTTGTGTGTCAACCATCTTAATTTGGCGTATACTTGTGTGTCTTATTCAATACAGGATGAGTTTAATCGTCAACTCTCTATGCTACCTGAGGATGGTCGGACTTTGGAGGCTAGGAATGCCATTTTCCATGAGTTGATAGGTCATGACAGACATGGATATTGTCGCACATACGGGAGAATCATGCCTCGGAGAGTGGTGTATAAAGATGGTGCTGGGCCATCACAGTCAACACCCCAGCCATCGACTATTGATCAGATCACGCAGCAGGTTCGTGCTGAGCTAAGGGATGAGTTGAGGGAGGAGATTCGAGCAGAGTTCTCCACACAGTTGCAACAGATGAGAGCTGAGATGATGGCCCTCGTGTCACAGGGGGCGAGTGTGGATCCCAACAGACAGGTTCCATATAAACATCACAATTGTTTGATAGTTCAATTTTCACTCCAAATTATGTATGAAATTCGAATATGATTAACACATTATGCACTGACTAACATAGGTTCCTGATGCATCGAGTGGCCACCGGGCATTTAGGGAATCTGCAGAAGACGAGAATCCATATACACCACCACCAGAAGATCAGGTATAAAATGTATCTTTGCATTCTAAGCTAAAATGTATCTTTGCATTCTTTACATTCTAAGTTAAGAGACTTTAGGCAAACTACTTCTTTAAGAAACTTTAATTCGAGGCGTTAACGCCCCAAAATCACCAAACGGCGTCGGTTTAGCACGAAACTTGGCACACACGACCGCCTAGGCATGAGAGACTTGTGGGAGAAGACGGGGCTCGAATTGGGTTCCCGGTTTGGGAGTCAGAGCCGGATTTCGCTTTAGGCAAATTACTTCCTTAAGAAAGTTGAATTCGAGGAGTTAACGCCCCAAAATCACCAAACGGCGTCGGTTTAGCACGAAACTTGGCACACACGACCTCCTAGGCACGAGAGACTTGTGGGAGAAGACGGGGCTCGAATCGGGTTCCCGGTTTGGGAGTTAGAGCCGGATTTTCGCTTTAGGCAAACTAGTTCCTTAAGAAACTTGAATTCGAAGAGTTAACGCCCCAAAATAACCAAACGGCGTCGGTTTAGCACGAAACTTCGCACACACGACCACCTAGGCACGAGAGACTCGTGGGAGAAGACGGGGCTCGAATCGGGTTCCTGGTTTGGGAGTTGGAGCCGGATTTCGCTTTAGGCAAATTACTTCCTTAAGAAACTTGAATTCGAGGAGTTAACGCCCCAAAATCACCAAACGGCGTCGGTTTAGCACGAAACTTGCCACACACGACCGCCTAGGCACGAGAGACTTGTGGGAGAAGACGGGGCTCGAATCGGGTTCCCGGTTTGGGAGTTAGAGCCGGATTTCGCTTTAGGCAAATTACTTCCTTAAGAAACTTGAATTCGAGGAGTTAACGCCCCAAAATCACCAAACGGCGTCGGTTTAGCACGAAACTTGGCACACACGACCGCCTACGCACGAGAGACTTGTGGGAGAAGACGGGGCTCGAATCGGGTTCCCGGTTTGGGAGTTAGAGCCGGATTTCGCTTTAGGCAAACTAGTTCCTTAAGAAACTTGAATTCGAAGAGTTAACGCCCCAAAATCACCAAACGGCGTCGGTTTAGCACGAAACTTGGCGCACACGACCGCCTAGGCGCGAGAGACTTGTGGGAGAAGACGGGGCTCGAATCGGGTTCCCGGTTTGGGAGTTAGAGCCGGATTTCGCTTTAGGCAAATTACTTCCTTAAGAAACTTGAATTCGAGGAGTTAACGCCCCAAAATCACCAAACGGCGTCGGTTTAGCACGAAACTTGGCACACACGACCGCCTAGGCACGAGAGACTTGTGGGAGAAGACGGGGCTCGAATCGGGTTCTCGGTTTGGGAGTTAGAGCCGGATTTCGCTTTAGGCAAATTACTTCCTTAAGAAACTTGAATTCGAGGAGTTAACGCCCCAAAATCACCAAACGGCGTCGGTTTAGCACGAAACTTGGCACACAAGACTGCCTAGGCACGAGAGACTTGTAGGAGAAGACGGGACTCGAATCGGGTTACCGGTTTGGGAGTTAGAGCCGGATTTCGCTTTAGGCAAACTAGTTCCTTAAGAAACTTGAATTCGAGGAGTTAACGCCCCAAAATCACCAAACGGCGTCGGTTTAGCACGAAACTTGGCACACACGACCGCCTAGGCACGAGAGACTTGTGGGAGAAGACGGGGCTCGAATCGGGTTCCCGGTTTGGGCGTTAGAGCCGGATTTCGCTTTAGGCAAATTACTTCCTTAAGAAACTTGAATTCGAGGAGTTAACGCCCCAAATTCACCAAACGGCGTCGGTTTAGCACGAAACTTGGCACACACGACCGCCTAGGCACGAGAGACTTGTGGGAGAAGACGGGGCTCGAATCGGGTTCCCGGTTTGGGCGTTAGAGCCGGATTTCGCTTTAGGCAAATTACTTCCTTAAGAAACTTGAATTCGAGGAGTTAACGCCCCAAAATCACCAAACGGCGTCGGTTTAGCACGAAACTTGCCACACACGACCGCCTAGGCACGAGAGACTTGTGGGAGAAGACGGGGCTCGAATCGGGTTCCCGGTTTGGGAGTTAGAGCCGGATTTCGCTTTAGGCAAATTACTTCCTTAAGAAACTTGAATTCGAGGAGTTAACGCCCCAAAATCACCAAACGGCGTCGGTTTAGCACGAAACTTGGCACACATGACCGCCTAGGCACGAGAGACTTGTGGGAGAAGACGGGGCTCGAATCGGGTTCCCGGTTTGGGAGTTAGAGCCGGATTTCGCTTTAGGCAAACTAGTTCCTTAAGAAACTTGAATTCGAAGAGTTAACGCCCCAAAATCACCAAACGGCGTCGGTTTAGCACGAAACTTCGCACACACGACCACCTAGGCACGAGAGACTCGTGGGAGAAGACGGGGCTCGAATCGGGTTCCTGGTTTGGGAGTTGGAGCCGGATTTCGCTTTAGGCAAATTACTTCCTTAAGAAACTTGAATTCGAGGAGTTAACGCCCCAAAATCACCAAACGGCGTCGGTTTAGCACGAAACTTGCCACACACGACCGCCTAGGCACGAGAGACTTGTGGGAGAAGACGGGGCTCGAATCGGGTTCCCGGTTTGGGAGTTAGAGCCGAATTTTCGCTTTAGGCAAACTAGTTCCTTAAGAAACTTGAATTCGAGGAGTTAACGCCCCAAAATCACCAAACGGCGTCGGTTTAGCACGAAACTTGGCACACACGACCGCCTAGGCACGAGACACTTGTGGGAGAAGACGGGGCTCGAATCGGGTTCCCGGTTTGGGAGTTACAGCCGGATTTCGCTTTAGGCAAATTAGTTCCTTAAGAAACTTGAATTCGAGGAGTTAACGCCCCAAAATCACCAAACGGCGTCGGTTTAGCACGAAACTTGGCACACACGACCGCCTAGGCACGAGAGACTTGTGGGAGAAGACGGGGCTCGAATCGGATTCCCGGTTTGGGCGTTAGAGCCGGATTTCCCTTTAGGCAAATTACTTCCTTAAGAAACTTGAATTCGAGGAGTTAACGCCCCAAAATCACCAAACGGCGTCGGTTCAGCACGAAACTTGGCACACACGACCGCCTAGGCGCGAGAGACTTGTGGGAGAAGACGGGGCTCGAATCGGGTTCCTGGTTTGGGAGTTAGAGCCGGATTTCGCTTTAGGCAAATTACTTCCTTAAGAAACTTGAATTCGAGGAGTTAACGCCCCAAAATCACCAAACGGCGTCGGTTTAGCACGAAACTTGGCACACACGACCGCCTAGGCACGAGAGACTTGTGGGAGAAGACGGGGCTCGAATCGGGTTCTCGGTTTGGGAGTTAGAGCCGGATTTCGCTTTAGGCAAATTACTTCCTTAAGAAACTTGAATTCGAGGAGTTAATGCCCCAAAATCACCAAACGGCGTCGGTTTAGCACGAAACTTGGCACACACGACTGCCTAGGCACGAGAGACTTGTAGGAGAAGACGGGACTCGAATCGGGTTACCGGTTTGGGAGTTAGAGCCGGATTTCGCTTTAGGCAAACTAGTTCCTTAAGAAACTTGAATTCGAGGAGCTAACGCCCCAAAATCACCAAACGGCGTCGGTTTAGCACGAAACTTGGCACACACGACCGCCTAGGCACGAGAGACTTGTGGGAGAAGACGGGGCTCGAATCGGGTTCCCGGTTTGGGAGTTAGAGTCGGATTTCGCTTTAGGCAAACTAGTTCCTTAAGAAATTTGAATTCGAGGAGTTAACGCCCCAAAATCACCAAACGGCGTCGGTTTGGCACGAAACTTGGCACACACAACCGCCTAGGCACGAGAGACTTGTGGGAGAAGACGGGGCTCGAATCGGGTTCCCGGTTTGGGAGTTAGAGCCAGATTTCGGTTCAGTCAAAATTATTTACTAAACTATCTTTCTAATTATATAGTAGTCAATTTTTTTTTTATATTTTTCTATAATTAAATTATTAACACCATTATATGGTTTTTAATTATTTTTATCTTGTTTTTTTCAGATATTTCCTGAGTAGCAGTTGGCTTCTTCTGGAATGCGGGCGTATCAAGATTATGATAAATTTTTGTTTTTGTAACCCACGAACGAATGAAGACGAAAACTTTTGGTTTTGATTTTGATTTATGTTATTTAAATTTGTGAGCAACATTATGTATGTATTATGCGACGTTATGTAGTGGCATAATTTTTATTGTTATGAATTTTTATTTTTGTATTGCTGTGAATGGAACAATATTATTAATTTTCATTATTTGTCAACTTTTGTTTATGTACGTATTTATATTATTCTGTAATTTTTGAATTTTATTATAGTTATTTTTTATTTAATACTGGTTATTTTAATTTTTTTAATAATTTTCAGCAGTTTTTTTTTTTTTTTTTTTTTTTTTTTTGTGAGACGGGAGCAGAACCCGTCGCAAAAAACCAATAATGGGCTTTTGCGACGGCACCAACACAGTCGCAAAAGCTGTGCATTTAGAATTTAGAAGACACCTTTAGCGACGGTAACCGTTGCCGTCGCCAATACTTATAAGATGCCAGAGTTTTAGCGACGGTAAAGTTGCCGTCTCAAAAACTCACTTTTAGTGACGGGAATTACGTGCCGTCGCGAAAACTGGTATTTTTTCCCACTATTGGCGACAGTAAATGTATCGTCGCAAAAAACATACCTTACCGTCGCAGAAACTAATGGCGACGGTACTTACCGTCACTAAAGCTCTTTTGCAACCCCCTTTGTCGCGACCCCCCCTTACCGTCGCAAAAAGCCAACTTACCGTCGCAAAAAGTATTAGCGACGGGTTACGGGGGCATTTGCGACGGGTCTTTACCGTCGCAAAAAACTACTTTTTTTGTAGTGAGTGTTACTAGGATTCAATATAAAATTATATAATTTTTTTTTTTACTTATTTAATATTTTAAACGGGAAAATCTGTGATGCACACTTTTAAATTGGGGAGTTGATACTTTTCATTGTTACAAGGATCTGCAGCTATAGAAGGTCTGAGTGTGTTTTCTTTGGAATGAATGGAAGTTTCAATTTTGCTCTTGGTGTTGTAATTTTAATGTTTTAGCCAAGGGTGGAATGGACATGTTCCAAATGGCCTGCCAAGCTCACTCGAGTCTGCCCATGATTTAGAGGACTTTGGATTATGATTTAGGCTCATGAGGTCAGGTCGGGAAAAATATTCTGGCCCAATTGTGATATAGGCCTGGGTTGGGAAGAGTGTTTCAAGCCAGCCCTATCCTGCCAACAAATTATATATTATACGATATATTTTTAATGCCAAAGTATACAGATGGTAATGAGAAAAAAAAAAAAATACTAATTGTTCATATCAGACTTATTAAGGCTAAACGAACGGAAGAATTTCATTGTAATTTAACCTAAAGTATAAAAGGTGATTGTCACAATTAAAATTGCAAGGATCAAATCAAAATAAGATTTTGATGAAAAAATCGCTAAACATAAGTAACCTGATTTTTTTCATTAGATTTTGAGCAAAGATTTTATTTTAATTTTATTTATTTATTTGAGTGTTTATACAATTAACTAAAAAGTTCAAGATGGAGCCTGTGAGAGAAAAAGGACTATCTTGCTAGTGAAAAGACTATTGGGTTTTTATTCGAACATTACCGCAGCAATATGCAGCGTTTCTCTTCAAGTTAATAAAAGTAATCTTCACAGTAACCCGTAACACACCCAAAAATAAATTAATTAATTAAAAAGAAATTATTATTTTTTAAAAAGAAAATAATATTTATACTATAGTGAGAAACATGTAATCCCAAAGAGAAGCAACACAGGGTTCCAAGAAATTGCCAAAGGAATACATGGAAATCACTCAAAACAATGCTCACTTTTCCTCAATTTGTCATTAATTTATGAAAAAGTCGAGAAATACATATACCAAATACAGAATCGGACAAAAGCCACTCTAAAAGTCAAATTGCATCATCACCTACGAAACACGAGTACTTCGAAAATGTTGTTGTACTTGTATTGGGTACTGGTACTCGTACTGATAGGGTTGCATGCGTACTGGGTACTCGAAATACGTACCGGGTACTTTTTATACATTTTTTAGCAATTGGGTACTCTAAGTGTACTTCATGGTCATGGGTACGGGATTGGTACATCAAGAGTATACCAAGTTATGGGACATTAGAGCGTTCTGATTTACTTGCAAATCTTTTATTTGATATGTGAGAGATTAAAAAATATATATATATTATTCAATGATGAAATTGATGGAAGTGAAAATTGAAGTTTCAAGTTTTCAAATTTCACTCAGCTTGCTTTTGGAATGAAACTTTATTTTGTAATTTCTCCTATTTAAAGGCATTAAAATAGCTTATAGACTTTGCTTTGGTATTGATATTGTTAACTATGATTTCTCTTTTGGTTTTATAATTTCTCCTTTTAGTTTTGGTATTAAATTTTGATTTGTAGATTAAATCTCAAATTATAAATTACAAAAAAAAAAAAAAACAAAAAAACAAAAAAATTATTGACGTACCCCAGCTATACCTGTATCCTATTTTTTTTTTAGGTCTTGCGGTATTGGTGTATCCGTATTGTATCCATATCAGTATCTGTATCTACACTCGTGCTTCATAGATCATAACACATAAGGTCCAAAACTTCAAAACATAGAGCAACTCAGCCGAAGCTTTATTTTAATATAACTGCATTATAACTTTTCTCCAAAAAAAAAAAAAACTGCCAAATGTGGTAGATATTTTTGATGCATAACCATCAATGATCTGAAAAATAAAACAAGTGAAGGGAAGAAACTCAGATGAAGTGGACAGAAAAGAAGACAGATTTGAGTTAATTTCCAATTTCATCCCGGAAATAAAACATTATTAATTTGTTTGCAACTTTTTGCAAACTTTTGCCTTTTGTTGTATGCTCCAATAATCAAGAGGAAGCCAATCACAAATTATTAATGGATAGAAGAAGTCACATAAGTAATTACTGGTGTAGTGTATCAAAAATTAGTAGATTCAATAAGAAACAGATAAGTGCTTATGAGATGGATGAACAATTTAAAATTAAATCAAGCACATGTAAAAAGGAATTAAAGTAATTACAATAATAACAACAACATCCAAGATTCAGGTGCTACTCATGAAGGGTGTGTCGATCCTGTGCAGGGAATCAAATAAATTACAATTCCATAACAAAATCATTAAACCGTTCATAGAAAAGCAGTTAATTAAGCCTAATATATTTTTAATGATATCTTGAATCCAGAAACATTTGTAGACCAATTTGAAAAATCTAGAAATCCCCTAGATGTTGATTTGTGATTGTGTATCAATTTTAAGCAGTATATAACAATCCCAATCAAACAATCAAGACAAAACGACACAACGATTTTACGTGAAAAAACCACAATTGGACACCTCCAATTGTGATAAAAAACCACGGGCAACAGTCACAAAACAATCCGCTAAAAAGATATAAAGGAATTACACAGGTATACTCTCAATTACCTAGCGAATCAACACCTGAATTGAACCAACCCCTATGTGCCTCTTCCAACCCCATCTTCACCTCGGAATTGTCTTGATGATGAGCCACTCTAGAGTCCACCAAAGCTTTAGGCTCGAATTCTTCAGAATCCACTGAAGAACAACTCTCTTTTTTGTGTAAAACAAACAAATAATCCTTTGATGTATACTCTTTTAATCATGACTTGAATACTCAATCAAAACATCAAAGAAAACTAGCAAAATATCCCCAGATATAAACCCTAAAACCCAAGAAGAAGATCTGGAGAAGTAATCCTAGATTTGGACTGAAACACGTATTTATAGAAAACTGTCCCGCGATCTCCGCTCGAGCGTCAGATTGGCCGCTCGAGTGGACCTATGCTCGAGCGTGAAAAGTTCCGCTCGAGCGGGAAAAAACAACATCCAGTATTTTTGCAGGCGAACTAAACTTCTGGAACTCAGCATTCTCCGCTCGAGCGGGGGAATATCCGCTCGAGCGGACAAGCAACTTGGAATACATTTTTGAAGTTTTATCTTTTTAAAATATAAAATTAGTGCCCTAATACATTTAGCATAGGGGTACATGTTTGCTCTTGTTTTTTGGTTTCACTTCTAGATTCCTCTATTGTTTCTTCCAAACTTATCACAATATGGATGATTTTTGCATTATGAAAAAGTTAAGATCATGGCAAAAGCAAGCAAAATAAAGCACAAACATGTGTATACTTTAATAAGAAAATAAACTTACATAATCAGTTCTCAACAAATGAGAAAGAAGCAAAAGACACATGTACACAAACACAAACATGTCGAGAGCTACTTTATATATATATAGAGAGAGAGTAACAAAATAAAAAATGGTAATTTATACTTACAAGGGAAAATAAATAATTGGAATAGAGACACATTAGTTTCCTAAATTTCTGTATGCCATATAGGGATTTAATTCATTGTTTAAATTAGTTTGCCCCATGGAAAGATTGAGTATAGTTGAGGCTTCTAGTTTGAATATGGTTGTAGGCTCCTCCAAAATTGTTCAATAAATTTGTCGAATTAGACCATAGATAGAAGGATGTTCCTAAAACTATTTACAATTGACATAAAAAAAAATAAAATAAAAAAATCAAAACTATCAAGCCCATGATTTGCAAGACTTCACAAGTTTAAGTTCTTAACACTTAACAGTGAAAATGTGAATCGAAGCTAGAAATAATAAGGAAGCATAATTTACAGCTAACACTTAACTGGAAGTTGGTTGCTCAAGATCTTTGATTCATTTCATCTAATGTTTTAAAACATGAATAATTCAATAAACCATGTAATAGATAGTATTAAAACTATGCTATTAAAATTGTATATTCAATAAACCAGTTAGGATGAGGGCTTAGGGTTTAGGGAAAATCGCTGAAGTGAAGAGGGCGAATATATATAGAGAGAGAGATAGACAGACAGAGAGATAGAGCTCCATACCTGATATCTGGTTGGAGAGAATGCCTTATTATCTTGTCGATGGAAATCAATGGTGCAGAGATTCAACAATGAAACCCAACAGAGGCACATCATTTCTAATTAGCCAAATTCGGTAGAAGCACAGGCCTAGAAGAACCAAATGAGATATACAAACCACAACAGAGTCAATGCCACATGGTGTATAAGCACCAAAAGCACTATCTGTCACTGTTGCCCAAATCCCACCTTCAAATGGCTGACAATACCAAACCAAAGGCTCAAAACCCATTTTTAAGTATGTTCACCACCAAAATTATTATTATTTTTCTTTGTAATACAGATACAAATAATTTGAAGTAGTAGAGTATTCAGGTATTTGATTGGGTTTTCTGTTCATCCAATCCATCCAGAAATAACTCCCTGCACCTCTGCTCTGTAGTAATTGCAAACCATAGTCTTGAAATTAATTAATAAAAAATGAAGAAGTCATATTTATGCATATTAAAAATCAAACATGTAACTCCACTGACATAAATTGAACTCTACTTGGAACTAAAACAAACAAACAGGCATTGGTATCCACTTGACCCTCCCTTCTTTTGGTTTCCAAGAAAAGTTAGAAAACAGAGGAGAATACAAGAGAGTAAAACTCTATTGAAATATTTTCTATTGTTTTTGGTTTCAAAAAATGGATATACAACAAACATGTAGATACAAACACACTGACTCAAAACAGCAACTGTCCAAAATGGAAATGTTGATCATTTGGTTACTGATATGGGTCTTAAAGCACTCAAAAATTCAAAACCCATGTTTTCTCTACAACCAAACAGAAACATGAAGAACAGTGAGCAAGAGAAAATACCTCTGAAACACTGCAACTTTAGGACTAGTAGATTGTTTAACTTGACATGCATGTAATTATAGTGTAGGCTTCAAATATGTGTCTCTCCTTCTATAATACATCGGATAATATGCGTCTTTTTCTTTGAGATCCAACTACAGAAAAATGGTTTTCTTGTACCATAAATAAAGGTGAAATACCACTCCAAACCCACTTTAGTCCCCGAAAATCATCGGTTTTGCAAGTGTTGACTTTTTTTTAGAATAGGTGGTCACCTTTTATGCAATGAGTTTTACATCAAATTGTTTTAAAATACAAAAGAAAAGAAAAAAAAGTTACACTAATCTTTTTTAGGATTTAAAAAATAGATTGACTTTCATAAAATTTGACATAATTATATTAGATTTCTTTCAAAATTTAATTTATATAATATTTAATTCATTTATTAATAATATTTTGTTACTTGTATGAATAAAAAAATTGATATTATTTCTTTAATATTGAAATATTATTTTATCCTTTTTTATTCTTGTTTTTACATACAATATGAATTAATTACATTTGTTTTAACTTTACTAAATGGGAGATCGGTGTAACTATATTAAATTTATAAGATTTATTATATTTAGTAGTAAATAGACTCACAACAAATGGTAAGTAGAGTCACATTTTAAGTTGTCCTATTAGAGGTGTACCTGGTTCGATTTGGTTTATTTAAGACTAAACAAATGACCAAACGAACAAACTGCCTACGGATTCATGAAATTTGAAATCAAATCATAAAAATTTTACAATTAAATCAGACTAAACCAGTAAAACGAAGTTGTATTCAGTTTGGAATCACATTTTTCGCAACATAATCAAAAAATATCACTCACAACCTATTTGAATATATATGCTATCATTTTGAAAACAAAATTATTTTAATTGATTGTTTAGAACTAATTCAACTATTATACAAAATCGCAATGTTGTATAATACTGATATCAAATTTACAGATAGTTTTCACCTAATCCTATGACTGCAAAAAGGGGAATATTATAGTTAGCAAAAACCTAAATGCACCATGGACCAAAACCACTATATCATACAAAAACATAGTAACAAATGGAAAAATGAGAAACATAACCGGATGTCCCTATACAAGCTATAGAAAATAAGAAAACTTCAGATCAATAATTTACAAAGTTGGAAGCTAGTGTTAGCTCTCTCAAATCACAAGTTAAGCCCACATATCATGCACATCATAAACAATGCAATAATAACGCCAATTCCCATGTTAACTTGAAGTTTTCTTTTTAAAATATAAAATTAGTGCCCTAATACATTTAGCATAGGGGCACATGTTTGCTCTTGTTTTTTGGTTTCACTTCTAGATTCCTCTATTGTTTCTTCCAAACTTATCACAATATGGATGATTTTTGCATTATGAAAAAGTTAAGATCATGGCAAAAGCAAGCAAAATAAAGCACAAACATGTGTCTACTTTAATAAGAAAATAAACTTACATAATTAGTTCTCAACAAACGAGAAAGAAGCAAAAGACACATGTACACAAACACAAACATGTCGAGAGCTACTTTATATATAGAGAGAGAGAGAGAGAAAGAGAGAGAGAGAGAGAGAGAGAGAGAGAGAGAGAGAGAGTAACAAAATAAAAAATGGTAATTTATACTTACAAGGGAAAATAAATAATTGGAATAGAGACACATTAGTTTGCTTAATTTCTGTATGCCATATCGGGATTTAATTCATTGTTTAAATTAGTTTGTTCCATGGAAAGATTGAGTATAGTTGAGGCTTCTAGTTTGAATATGGTTGTAAGCTCCTCCAAAATTGTTCAATAAATTTGTCGAATTAGACCATAGATAGGAGGATGTTCCTAAAACTATTTACAATTGACATAAAAAAAAAAAAATCTAAACTATCAAGCCCATGATTTGCAAGACTTCACAAGTTTAAGTTCTTAACACTTAACAGTGAAAATGTGAATCGAAGCTAGAAATAATAAGGAAGCATAATTTACAGCTAACACTTAACTGGAAGTTGGTTGCTCAAGATCTTTGATTCATTTCATCTAATGTTTTAAAACAGGAACAATTCAATAAACCATGTAATAGATAGTATTAAAACTATGCTATTAAAATTGTGTATTCAATAAACCAGTTAGGATGAGGGCTTAGGGTTTAGGGAAAATCGCTGAAGTGAAGAGGGTGAATATATATAGAGAGAGAGAGGGAGAGACAGACAGAGAGATAGAGCTCCATACCTGATATCTGGTTGGAGAGAATGCCTTATTATCTTGTTGATGGAAATTAATGGTAGTGCAGAGATTCAACAATGAAACCCAACAGACGTGAGCTGACCGGGTAGCTCGATCCCCGTCATAATCAGCGAAGTAGCAATCTTGAAAGTATTAACATCACAAACTTCTCTGAAAGGCACAATTCGGGTTGGATTCGCATCTAAACACTCATAGCCTCACTGAAATAAAAAGTGTGAAAATAAATACAACTGAAAGGAGTTTTATCAAACGGGGTTGCCAAGAATAAAAACCTAACACAACTGCTTTCACTTCCATATTTAGTTCTCAGAGGGCATAGTTCCAAGAAAAATGTTCCTGATGGAATGCAACTGAGCTACAGCAGCACTGATGTTCATCCTCTCTTTCGACAACTCTGCAGAACAATTGACTCCAATTTGCATTATTGAAATTAAGCAGTCTCGAATTTTTTCACTCCTGGAGCAGCTTCTCTTGCGCAGGTTCTAAGTGCTAGTCTCTTCTTTTCTTCCTCGAAAGAGCATTGGATCTGCAACGTCTACCACTTGATGAGGCAAAGCCAGCCTAACAAAGTTATGAAGGTGTTGGCTACATATTTTGTATAAGCCAATTACAATTCAACACGTGGCAAAATAAGGGCAATACGGGAAGACTATTCAAGTTTTCGATTGTGATCGTACACGTGGCATTTAGTATTGGTTCTTACAAGTTCTGTGTAGCACTGGAACAGCAAAGGATGCAAAGTGATGTGGCTTCAACGGTTACTCACATTCAAATTCAAATTCAGGAGGGAAGCCTACCTACAAGTGATGGCATAGTAGAGCTAACTATAAGGCAACATGATCAGCGATCATGGAGGAATGATTCGACGGTTAGAAGTGTAGTTCGATGGTCATCCTTGAGAAGTATAAATAGCATAGAAGGCCCCAGAAAAAAGTCCTAGACTCAGATCCAAAAAAACCAGTTTTATTCTACATTTCCTGTTCTTTACATTTCTGTACTTTAAAATTCCTATACTGCACTTCGTTCATAGAAGTAATTTCAAGTAGATTGTTGTTGTAAACCTCTACGAGGCTGAATTGGATCATTGTAAGTCTTTCGTTTTACTTAATGAAATACTACAATTGTTCTTCAATTAATCATTGTCAGTTTATTTCTCGTAAGCAAAGCCACCAGTAAAAGTCCTCTTCATTGAGGTTGAAAGAACTAAAACACAATCGTCTGATAATTGGTTGGCAATTAATTTTCTGTAAGGACTGATTGATCCTTGCTGGCACGCTCACAATTACAAAAATAAACCTTCGAAAGCCAAAAAGCCAACATATATTTTTGGCACGCCCAGTGGGACTAATTGAAATGGCTAGACGTAGGAGACAAGGAGAAAATGAACGCTTGGAAGAAGGCATGGAAGGAGAGGTAGAAATACTTAATCTAGAGGATAATGTGATAACACATCCTGTGGAGACACCTATTTTATTAGAAGCTATGGTCGAACAGACCAACACTTCAAAACAAGTACCACATGTTCATAATGTTGGATGGGGCTAAGGAATTGGGCCATCCACTGTTCCATCTACTCAGCCAATGAATCCATGGGGTGGCCTAGTAGATGCCACGGGACAGGAGTTAATGAATACAATGGAAAGGTGGGCAACATCCTTTTTGGATCGAATGAATACCCACCAACCAATAAACACAAGACACATGGAGGAAATTTCAAATATCCCTCAGCAAAGATTGGCTAGAGATAAACTGCCTATGCAAATTAATGGACATTCTAATGGTCAAACTAGCAATCAAAACTATGAAAGACCATCACCTCAGTCTTGGTATGAGCCTCTTTCGAGGCCTATGGCAAGTCAAAATGCCTCATTACTTAACAGTGAAGCCATGCAGACTGGTGGATCTGGCTTAGTATAAGAAAATGGCATAAAGATGGTTCCAAATCCCATGTACGAAGCCATACCTAGCACAAGGGGGTTCACTAACCCTTTATTCGAATTTATACCCGGGGGGTTGGAAGGTTTTCCTACAACTGGAAGAGATACAATACATGTGCCAACACCTTTCGCAGTCCTTTCACAGGACAGGCTCAAAGAGGTCATCCATACCCTCAACGGCAGCCAGCACCACAGGGACAACCAGTCCCAAATATACCACCCTATGGACCAAGAGGACTCCAAGCACAAGGTTGTCCACCAAATCCTGTGTTTGTTCCTCCAGTAGTGGTTCAACAGGCACAAAATATAGTCCCGAGGGACCAAATTGCTGACATTGTTAAAGAGATGTGTGGACCAATGGCTCGGGGGCTTCAGACTCCTGTCTGCAGGAAACCATACCCAGAATAGGTAGATAGGGTACATGAATACCTAAGAGGTTTCAGGATACTAGATTTTTCCCTTTTTTATGGGAATAGCAACCAGTCAACGGTTGAACATATTGCTAGATTCGCGGCTCGGTGCGGTGAATTTACCAACAATGACTATGTGAAGTTAAGATTATTTCCAAATTCTCTAACTTGAGGAGCATTTGTATGGTATATTAATCTTACACCTAGCTCTATCCAAACTTGGCAACAAATGGAAGAGGCATTTCATGCCCAATTCTTCCAAATAGAACTAGAGGTTTCCATGGCAGACTTGGCAAGATTGAGTCAAAGGCCTGATGAGAAGGCTACTCAGTTTATTTCTAGATTTAAAAGAGCGCGAAATAAATGTAGGATCATCTTACCAGAGCCTGAATTTGTGAGACTGACTCAAAATAGTCTAGAGTTTACTTCGAAAGAAGTTTGACTCAACTGAGTTTAGAGACTTAGTGGAATTAACCTATAAGGTGTCTAGGTATGAAACATTACTGGAAGAAGAACAAGATCGGAGTAATGCATCATACAAGACATATTATAGAGATCCTAATTATGAGATTGATGCAGCAGAGATTGTAGGGAAAGAACCTGTGATCTGTGAAGCATTAATTCATAAAGACACAATGATTGACCAGCAGTTTAAAAAGAAAGACCTTCATAGGAAATACTCTTTCGATTTAACAAAGGCAGATGATATTTTTGATTGTTTGCTTGCTGCAAATTTCCTGAAGTTACCAAAAAGAGTCAAAATTCCATCTCCAGAGGAACTTAAAGGAAAAGTGTATTGTAAATGGCATAATTCTTGGTCTCACTCAACTAAAAACTGCATTGTTTTTCGAGACAGGATCCAAGAGCAGATTCGAAAGGGGAGTTTAAAATTCCCAGCTAAAGCAGAAAAGGCCATGGGGATTGATACTAACCCATTTCCAAAAATTGGAGAAGTGGCAGCCAATGTTATCACGCCAGACTTCCAGAACTTGTCCTTGAAAGAATTGGAAGAAGTCAATATGCAAATGCATGTTGCCAACCAGCCAGACAACTGTCAAGAAAGACACTGGAAATCTACCAGCTATTGGACAAGGTTTCTCATACCAGAGGGAGGACTCTGATAAAGAGGCACTGGATGATGATTCTTTAAAGGCAGCTGTTATGCAAAGAATGTGTCCCAAATGCAGGCTGAGTTACAAGTGGATGAAAGGACTTCCAATTGATGGGAAGCAATACTACAAGGATGTGCAGAGGTGTCCTAAACCAACTAGTGCTTATAATAAAAGGCCATATCCAACTAGCATTAGGCAGCAGCCATTAATGGCTGAGCTAACAGCCACTAGAATGCATCATAAAGGCAAGAGGCCTTTATATAAATACAGACCACCTAATTATTACAGAACAGAGAGCAGTCATCCTGAAAGGAGGCCGGAGAAGGGTTCAGTTTATGGGATCAAAGCCAGAGATTGGCCTCCTAGACCAACCTCACGTAGGATGGAAAGTGGCTACCTTCATCAAAGGCCCGAGTCAGGTTCGAGGCAAGGAGTCAAGGCCAAGCAGTGGCCTTCAAAGCCAGCTTCGAAGATGGCTTCGAAGGAAGAAAGGAACAGTTCGACAGTTGGGTCAGTAGGTTCGTGGGTACCTGAAGTTCCAGATTGGTTTGTCCTGGAGAACAAACCTAAGGAGATGTCTACCCAAAGAATGTGGTTGGGAACCTAGGTAGGATGGTCAAATCTCCTTTGGTGGCTCCAAACAATTGGGTATTACTTAAGCACCTGAAAACAAAACAACCAAATATGGTTCCAGTGATTTCTAGGTCCCAAAGAAGGAAGATCCAACGAAGGTACACTCAGTACCAGAAGTATCTGAAGGAAGGTGGAGAAAGTTCTTCATTGGTTCAGCCAAAGAGCTAGGCCGAAAGAGGAGGAGATTCAAATCTAGACCATAGTCTGAAATCGACTCTCCCAGACAAAAGGAGTTGTAGCAGGGAGCAGTTGGCCAAAGTTCATTCCGAGCTAAAGGCCAAGGAAAGATCCAGTTTGGTAGGATTGGAAAAAGCTTTGATGGAAAGTGATAGTGAGATAGAAGATGAGGTCATCCCAAGCCAAAGGAAAGGGGTGGTTGAGGAAGAAATGTTTGAAGCCTTCATGGCTAAACAGACATTTTTGGTTGAAAAACCAACGAAAACAGACTATTCAAAGGAAATTATTAACATAGAAGTGCCAGAAGACAGCACGGAGGACGCTTCTGTAGTAAATGAACAAGTTAACCAAGAGTGAAAGCAGGTACAGCCAATTGTCCAATTTGGCTCGTTCCCTCCGCTATCAGTGAATATGGTACTTATATTATCACAGGAGTTTCAAGCTGAAGATGAAAACTAAGGTCAGGAGGTTGACCCAATTCTAGTCTCCAGTGAAAACTCACTAGTAAGTACGGTGCAAGACGAATCTGAAGCAGCCACACCAATGGAAACTGAAGATGGGAGTGAGGAAGAGGTAAGTATTAACCTCTCATACCCTTTTGAGTATCCCACGGCGTCTATGACACAATATGTCAAACCCTCGTATATCAAGGCCTTCTTCAATGGAATACCGATGAATCAGGTGCTGGTGGATAACGGGGCAGCAGTAAACCTGCTTCCAAAACCTTCGTTGAAGAAACTAGGAAAGAAGAACCCCAGACTAATTCCAACCAGTACAGCCATTGCTGGTTTTGCGGGAGACAAACAGATGGCCCAAGATATTCTGCCCATTAACTTGAGTGTTGGAACCAGGGATTGCATGACAGCATTCTTCGTTATCGACAGCAATGCTAAGTATAATGCTTTACTTGGAAGAGATTAGATTCACACCAACAAATGTGTGTCTTCCCCTTTACATCAGAAAATCATGATGGCCTTGTGCAATGGAGAGACGGAGGAGATCAATGTAGATCCTCAACCCTTCATAGCTTGTGCAGATTTCGCAGAGGCCAAATTATATGTTGAAGGAGTGGCACCACTTAGTATACTGAGAAAGCCTGATGGGTCAGACGATGTGACGGTTGATGAAGAATTTGCACATCTAAAACACTTGGTACAGGAGAGTGCTGATGAAGAGTTTGTCGTTAAAGATGACAATGATGCCTGGTTGTAGGCAAAGAGATGAAGCCCAAGAAGCCAAGTCTTTGGCTTTAATTAAGTTCTCAATATTGGATGTAAAATCAATAATCCAGAAAGTGCAGGAGCAAGAGAAAGAAGCCAGACGATTGGTTGTAGAAAGGAACAGCAACAGGTCAAATTTTTGGCCTTAGATAAATATTGTGCTTTAGACATTGAAACAAAAGTCCAAGAGATACAGGAGGAAGAAGCCTTATGGACAGACTTTGTCTATGAGGAGGAGGATAAAGATGTTGAATCAAAGAAGCTGAGATCAGAACAAAGCAAGGAGATTGCTTCGAAGTCAGAAGGAATTAAAGAAGGAGCATCAGTAAGTTCTCAGATGCAAGACCCCTTGGAAGAAGTAAATTTAGGAGAAGGTTCTACACAACAGCCCACCTATATAAGTGCTTGTTTGAATACTCTTGATAGGGACCAGTTGTTGGTTGTTTTGAAGAAATATAAAGATTGTTTTGCATGGTCTTATAATGAACTACCAAGGTTGGATAGGTCATTAGTGGAACATAGGCTCCCTATGAGGCCTAATTTCAAGCCATACAAGCAAAAACAAGAAGAATGAGTCCAGAAGTGATTCAGAAAGTTAAAGAGGAAATTCTTAGACTCCTTAAGGTAGGCTTTATTAGAACAGCCAGGTATGTTGAATGGCTATCTAATATTGTGCCTGTAATTAAGAAGAATAGTAAAATGAGGGTATGCATCGATTTCAGAAACTTGAATCTAGCAACTCCAAAAGATGAGTATCCTATGCCTATAATAGATTTGTTGGTAGATAGTTCAGCAGGGCATCAAATTTTATCAATGATGGATGGGCACTCTAGTTATAACCAAATCTGCATCGCAGAGGAAGATGTCCATAAGATAGCATTCATGTGTCCTGGGAATATTGGCACCTTCGAATGGGTTAAAATGTCGTTTGGCTTGAAGAATGCTGGGGCTACATATCAGAGGGCTATGAACACTATCTTTCATGACCTCATTGGAGGATATTTAGAGTGTTATATTGATGACATTGTAGTGAAATCCCAATCTATGGAGGAACATTTGTTTCACTTAGAAGCAGCTTTTGAAAGAATGAGAAAGTTTAAGTTGAAACTCAATCCTCTCAAGTGTGCTTTTGGCATATCATCTGGAAACTTCTTAGGCTATGTAGTACACAATAAAGGAATACAGATTGATCATAATAAAGCCAAAGCTATTATTGAAGCCAAATCTCCATCAAGTAAGAAAGAATTACAAAAGTTCTTTGGACAGGTTAATTTTCTTTGAAGATTCATTTCTAATACTGCAGGGAAAACTAAAGTATTTTCTTCCTTGTTAAGGCTAAAAGATGAAGAGGAGTTTGTGTGGACAGCAGGACATCAAACTGCTTTCGAAGGAATCAAAGCCTACTTGGCCAACCCTCCAGTGCTGATGCCACCAAAGAGTGATAAGCCTTTGAAGTTGTACATAGCTGCAGCAGAGGATTCATTGGGAGCTTTCTTAGCCCAAGACAATGAAGAAGGCAAGGAGCAAGCTGTTTATTACCTTAGTAGGTTTCTAAATTCTTGTGAATGTAAATATTTAGCTGTAGAAAAGTTG
The DNA here is from genome assembly GCA_036172215.1 of Camellia granthamiana. Taxonomy (NCBI): domain Eukaryota; kingdom Viridiplantae; phylum Streptophyta; class Magnoliopsida; order Ericales; family Theaceae; genus Camellia; species Camellia granthamiana. The sequence goes on from CM069903.1 coordinate 149,236,297, forward strand.
TGCCTTGCATCGTATTTTGCTGTAATGAAATTAAGATATTATCTTTTACCTACAACTGTCTTAGTAATTGCAACCACAGATTTGGTTAAGTATATGTTATCTAGACCCATGTTGAGGGGAAGAATTGGCAAATGGATACTAGCTTTGTCAGAATTTCATCTACAATATGTTCCCTGAAAGGCAGTAAAATGACAAGTTTTAGCTAATTTTTTGGCAGACCATCCATGTCAAACAGAAAGCCAAGAGATAATGGAACTTGGTATGGCTAGTGTTGAACCATGGCAAATGCGGTTCGATGGATCAAAAGCCAATGGTTTAACTGGAATTGGTATAGTAATCAACTCACCACAAGGAGTAGAAACCACGCATGGTTTCAAAGTGGATGAAATTACTTGTTCCAATAATCAAGCTGAATATGAAGCCTTAATAATGGGACTGGAAATACTTATTGGATTACAAGCTCATGCAGTTGACATATTTGGAGATTTTCAATTGGTAGTTAACCAGGTGAAAGGGATTTTCAAATGTCAAAGTATAAGCATGCTGCCATACTATGTTGTTGCATTACATCTGCTTTCTTAATTTTAGATAGCAAATGTAACTTATATCCCAAGATTCTTGAATAATAAAGCTAATGATGTAGCTTAGAAAGCTTCAAATTTCAAGAGAATGGATAATACTAGAAGAGATATAAGCCAGACAACATATCAGAAAGTAATACTACCCTTGAATAAAAGGAATGTGGTCTTGGAATTCAATCACAATGACTTACAAGAACAAGATTAGAGGCATCCAATAATGCAGTATCTAGCTGGCCCATCTTCGAAAGCCAGTAGGAAAATTAAATTGCAGTCTATGCAATACATGATGTATGGTAATGCTCTCTACAAAAAGGGGGGAGATAGTTTATTATTGGAATGTTTAGGCCCAAAAGAAGCATTGACAATGGCTGAAGTTCATGAAGGCATCTGTGGTGCTCATCAGCCTGGTGTGAAGATGAGATGGTTGCTTCGAAGGCATTCCTACTATTGGCCAACTATCCTTAAAGACTACATAGAATATGCAAGAGGTTGCTAGGCACGCCAAAAGCATGGCACAATAAGGCATGTGCCCATAACTGACCTGCATGCAGTTGTGAAGCCTTGGCCATCTAGAGGATGGGCCATAGATATGATGGGAAAAATACACCCACCCTCTTCGAAGCATCATTGTTTCATTTTAGTGGCCACTGATTACTTCACTAAATGGGTTGAAGCTAAGCCATACAAAGCTATAGACTAGACTAAAGTCATTGGATTCATTAAAGATTTAATCCATAGATTTGGTATCCCACAGACTATAACTGTTGATAATGGGACTGTATTTGATGGGAAAATGGTAAAGTCTTTTGTGGCAGAATTTGGAATTAGCCTTGTTAATTCCACCCCCTATTATGCACAAGCCAATGGTCAAGCTGAATCATCCAATAAGTCTTTGAAAAAAGGAATACAGAAAGTTGTAGAAGACAATCCTAGGGATTGGCATAACTTATTGTTGGATGTATTATGGGCTTATATGACTTCTCCAAGGTCAAGCACAGGGATCACTCCTTATGCCTTAGTATATGGGCATGATGCAGTGCTACATGTGGAAATTAATGTTAAGTCATTGAGGGTGAGATGCTAGGATCATTTAGATCTTAAGCAATACCATCAGAGTATGTGCTTGGAGTTAGAAAGTATAGATGAAGCTAAAATTCTGGCATTAAATAGCATTCTTTTCCAAAAGAAGAAAGCAGTCAAAAACTATAATAAGAAAGTCAAACACATTGGCTTTGATGAAGGTGATTTGGTATGGAAGACAATACCCCAATAGGGATTAAAAGCCATAAGTTTGGCAAATGGTCACCTAACTGGGAAGGACCATATCAAGTTCATAGAGTCCTGTCTTTCGAAGCATACCATTTGAGAAATTTGAATGGATATGTACATCCCAAAAAGATTAATGGCAGATACTTGAAGCCTTATTTTCCAACCATATGGGAAACACAATGAATAGAATAAATGCTAAGTACAAGAACTTAAGAATACTCAAATGATAAATAAGAATTTGTTTTTCATAAACAGTTGAATACATTTTGCCATAAATTGGCCCAAAAGTCAGTACAATGCCTCAGTTGTTCTTTTACAATGGATGTTCTATTCTTAAATGATGAAAACAACTGGATGGCTGTGGTCATTTCCTGCTTTCAGTCGGCCAGTCCTTGATTGGTAATCTGCAACTCGGTCTCAGTTCGGATTAAGGCCTGATTAACTGCGGATAGCTCCTTCTCAAGTTGAGCTTTCTTCTCCAGTAGTTAAGTTCGAAAGTGGGAGACAGAGGAATGTTGTTCCTTTAGCTCTGATACTTCAGTATGTACTTTGGAAACAAAGCTCTGGTCTCTAACCAATTTCTCCTCTACAGCCTTGGCAGCATGGCAAATGTTGATGTAAAAGTCAATAGTGGCTGCTGTCTGAGATAAATGACTTGAGACAGTCGTGCCGGATTGCTCAACGATTTTTCAGCACTGAAGGAAGCCATTTCTTATTATAGGCCTCTACAAGGCCTCAAAAGGGATCCTCGAAAAGAATGTCAACAGCTCCAGACAGCTGTCCAAGTCTATCAGAGGTGAAGAAGTCTTACTACTGGTAGAAGAGCTCTCAAAAATTTCTAACAAGGAATCAGCCAGAACTAATGGCTCAGTCTCATCACTAGCTATTGGAGAGATGGAAGGTATGTCGAAGAGATTAGCTACTCTAGCTTTGAAGATGTCTACCTCATCCGTGGACATGAAGGGTGCAGAAAGAGTTTTCGTGGAAGGCACAAAGGACTGCATAGGGATAGGAGAAATGGGTGGAGCATCTTCAACAGTTTCTATAGTTCTAGCCACCAATAGATCGAGGGAAGAGGGGCTAGAACTAGGCAGAGGTAATAGACCATGAGTTGGAGAGCTACCAGTACCCTCTATAGGGGAATCAGCCATCATCAAAGATGAAGTAATAGCTGGAATTTCCTTAGGAGAGGGAGGAGAAATAAAGCTCAAAAGAGAACCAAATGGAGTAAAATCAAAAGACAAATAAGGGAGGTATGGAGTTAAGCCAAAAGAAAGAGATTTAGGGATACTTGGCTACAAGGAGGGCATGGAGAATACATGCCTAGAAAATAGGAGTATTATTTGAATAGACTTCACATTTTGCAACTGACCAACTTCTACCGAAACTGAGGGAGTCTTTATTGGGAGAATAGGCTCAGTAGTTGTTGCTGCGAAAGAGGAAGTACAAAGTAATGTCAAGTCTCAATACCAAGAATTTGACAAGAGAATAAAAGAATAGAGACATGAAAGAAATTACTTATTTCAGAAGGGATAGCAATGATGGGAAAGCTACGAAGGGAATAGTGCTCAGCAATATGTTGCCTTCTCGCAGTTTCTCTTTGGATTTTATCAGCAGCAGCAGCTTCATCTCTTAATAGTTGTTGCTGCCGCCTCTTCTCAGCTCTTTGAAAAACAATTATTTCTCTGGAATGTTCCTCCTCTACTACTTTGGCAGCCGCCTCATGAGTGGGGTCTTCGACCAAATCAGAAGGAGAGACAGTCATCTTGTTTCTCTTTCTTCTCTGTAATGGTATTTCCTGCTCTTTCTCAATCTCTCTCTCTCTCTCCTCAATCTGGGATTCAGGCTCTTCAAAAGTAAGTTCCTTTTCCACTGCTTTGGCAGCTGTCTCATGAGTAGGGTCTTCGACCAAACCAGAAGGAGAGACAGTCAACTTTTTCCTCTTTGTTCTCTATAATGGTATTTCTTGCTCTTTCTCAATCTCTCTCTCTCTTCAGTCTGAGATTCAGATTCTTCAGGAGTGAGTATTAGCTTCCTTTTCTTTTTCTGTTGTTTGTCTTTGAGAGCAGCTAGAGTTTCAGCTCTCTTAGGAGATTCTTCTTGTGGAGACCCTGCATCAAGAGGTATGAGTGTAAAGGAAACAAACAAAAGATTCTAAAAGAAAAGGAACCTGGAAATACTTACCCTTTTTCAAAGCAGCTCTAGTAACTCTAGCTGGAGGGGGTGAGGCTATAGTAACAGTTTGGGCAGCTGTGGAAAGAGAGGGAATGTTCTCGACTATTGTTGGTTTAGCCTTAGAAGGCATTCCTAGCCTTATTAGCAAATCATGAGGGTGTACTGATAGGCGCACTTCCATATTGGCTGTCCACCAGTTTTGAAATCTTTTTTCAGAGCCAAGCCAGAGGGAAGGAATGGGACAAATTTGAACTCACTCAATTCTTTCAATAGTTTAAATGTTGCTGCCTCTAGTTTTGATTTGGGTATTCTTAGGTCTTTGGTCGTAAGATGGACGTTCGAGAGGCTGCAAAGTGGAACGGGAATCCCCTGAGTAAACCCAAATTGCCTGGCAAACTGAGAAGGGCAGTATACCTTAGATATACACTTATAAGCTCGAGGGTTTAAAGTACCAATGAACAGCTCCCTTAGTAACAAAATAGAAGCCCACATATCTTTGTGTGGTGGGGTGGAGCACTTTTTATCAGCCAAGAATGTTTGCAGCCAAGCAGGTCCTTTGTTGGCATCAAAGGGGCAGAAGAAGGAGGTAGATGGAGAAATAGGAAGTTGATGGGAAAAGGTGAGGTAATAGGTAAAGGAGGCAGGATAAAGAACAATTCTAGCATATTTCTCTCCATAAGTGCTAGTGTCATGACCCGAACCTGCCCCTAAGGGTTAAGGACATAACCGGCCAGTAATCCTGAGATTACCTACGGCCTCCATACAAATCAGACATAACTCATCAGAGTAAAGGGGCCAAACGGAAGTAAAAATACAAAACTTTGTCCATAGAGCTGTGCTTATATGCACACCAAAACAAACCATACTTATATACGTTAATAACCCACATCAAAAGTGCAGTGGCATAAACTTCTTTACAGAGAAGATCATCTAGACTGAGTCAACCCTTAGCAAACTATATACAAATATACACAAGATCCTTGCCAACAAGACAGAACATAAATATGTAACAAAAGGGCAAGGTTGGGTCTCATGCGTGAGACACAAGGCTGACTCTCCCAAAACTCCTGCTGTTCCTGGCTGACTTCACTGGGGCTGGGGTTGGACCTCACTTGGCTCACCTACAATTACATGAATGAGCGTGAGCGAATGCCCAGTGAATAATATCAAATAAACAAGTTACATAAGCAATTATTGGAACAGTTTAACAAACGGCCTTCGGCCCAATCATTCATGTCAATCGGACTTTGGCCCAATCATTTATTTCCATCGGCCTCTGGCCCAAGTATTCATTTCCATCGGCCTTCGGCCCAATTATTCATTCCCATCGGCCCTGGGCCCAATTATTCATTTCCATCGGCCTTTGGCCCAATTATTCATTTCCATCGGCCTTTGGCCCAATTATTCATTTCCATCATTGTCCATCATTCAAATTAGTGAACTTATAACTTACATATGAGTGAACAATTGGACAACAGTATATTTCAAATATCTTGTTAAGATATTACTCACAGTGATCGATTGATTGGTTCGCCCAGGAACTCGACCCTACACATGCCATGAACATAAGAGGGTCATTAACAATTCAATCCGTTCAAAATTCACATTTTCCTCTTTAGGCTTCATTCCTATCTCTTTAAATCATTCACAATGTTTAAAATCTGCCTAAGAGTGCTTGCAAGTGAAAGAGAACGGAAAACGAAACACAGAATGCAAAAATAGAATTTCAGAAAATAGGGTCCCCGCTCGAGCGTAGGATTCCCCGCTCGAGCGGACCCTTAAGTCTGCAAAAGTACTGGTTGCCTCAAATCCCCGCTCGAGCGTGAATTCTTCCACTCGAGCGGACTTCCTGCTACAAAGCTCCCCGCTCGAGCATCAGCTTCCCCGCTCGAGCGGGCACCATGTCTGCAGAAATATGCTGGGAGCTTGATTTCTCCGCTCGAGCGGCACTTCCCCCGCTCGAGCGGAAGCTGAAATTCTGGAAATCCCAGATCGTTTTCTTGAGCTTCAATTCAATTTCCCAACTACCATTCTTGCATGCAAAGGCTCAAATCTCAAATACAATCATACTAACATGGTATAGACCCCAAATCACAACTCAATGAGGCTCAATGCCCATGAATCAATCACATGCAAACCCAAATTATGCCAAACTTACTTCCAATAAATTAAATTCATGCATTTAAGCTTCATATCTTCATCAATCATGCATGCATGTCAATTCTTAACTCCATTCCTATTCCAATTAATGCAAATGGTGCTCATTCTCATGGAACACAACAAAACATGCTTACATGTAGGATTTAACACTTATATTTCCATGTTCAACCCAATACATGCTTGACCATGCAAAACCATGGTGATCCTATACATGCATGTGCATTTCAACTTCAAATTCATCAATTAGAGTAAAACTCTTATTCTTGATCACCAATTAACCTTTAATTCACAAAATCATAAGTTCAAACCCATGAATTCATAAACAATCACTTACCTAGAAGCTCAATCTATGATCAATTCTTGAGTTGGACTTCAAATGCATAACCTTGAGCCAAAATCACACAACTTTCTCCCTCTCTCTCTCTCTCTAACAGCCGACCTCCCCCCTCTTTCTTAGAGTTTGATCAGCAAAAAATGAAGGTATAAGAGGGAAATGAGTGTATAAGGCCTCACACATAAAGCTCCACTAACACAATATTCTAATATAGAATAATAGAGCACTTAATTTATCAATTTAATCGATTTAATCTGACCCGAATCAATTTCTAATTAAATTTCACCATAAGCTCTAAAAATTATGCCAATCACAATGGCGTAATCAATTTCGGGTTCTGTGGCCGATAGGGCCCTCAATTTAATTCCCGAAGTGGATTATTCAAACAGATATTCCTACGGTGAACAGATACGAATTCAAAATCACATATTATCACATAATGGCACACAAAATCATGCTAAACACATAACCATAAACAAATTAAGGACCAATTTAGCATAATACAGAACAGGGGTATCACAGTCTCCCCCCCTTTAGGAAGTTTGGTCCTCCAAACTTAAGTTACCTTCGTCGGGAAACAAATGTGGGCAGCGTAGTCGCATTTCCTCCTCTTTTTCCCACGTGGCATCCGTCCCATAGTGCTCTTTCCATTCTACTTTCACCATTTGGATGGACTTGTTTCTCAATTCTTTTACTTGTCGGTCAACAATTCTTTCTGGCCATTCCGCATACTCCATATTTTCATCAATAACAACTCGGTGATAATCAATTACATGGAACGGGTCTCGGAGATAACCTCTCAACATCGACACGTGAAATACATTGTGGATTTGTTCAAATCCCGGTAGCAAGGCAACTCTATAGGCCACTGGACCAAGCCTTTCCAAAATCTGAAACGGCCCAATGTAGCGAGGCGATAACTTGCCCTTTTTCCCAAATCTGACCTGGCCTTTCATCGGAGATACACGGATGAATACATGGTCACCAACCTCATACTCAAGAGGTCTTCTCCGAACGTCTGCATAATTCTTTTGTCGGTCCTGAGTTGTTTTGAGCCTTTGACGGATAGTCTTGATTTTCTCAGAAGTGTCTTGCACAATTTCTGGCCCAAGCAAAGCTCTATCCCCGACCTCTGCCCAACAAATAGGTGATCTACACCTCCTACCATACAAAGCCTCATATGGTGCCATACCGATGCTGGAGTGGAAGCTGTTATTATAAGCAAATTCTGCAAGTGGCAAATAATCTTCCCAACTCCCCTGAAAATCCAACGCACACATGCGAAGCATATCTTCCAAAGTTTGAATTGTTCATTCTGATTGCCCGTCTGTCTGTGGGTGAAATGCAGTACTGAACCTTAGTTCTGTTCCCATGGCCTCCTGCAAGCTCTTCCACAACCTAGAGACAAACTTCGGATCTCTATCCGACACAATAGACACTGGAACTCCGTGTAAACGGACAATCTCATCAACGTAAATGGTTGCCAATCTATAAGCAGTAAATGTAGTTTTGATAGGCAGAAAATGTGCGGATTTAGTTAGTCTATCAACTACAACCCAAACAGAATCCATACCTCGAGAAGTCCGAGGTAGGCCAACAACGAAATCCATAGTCACATGTTCCCACTTCCATTCAGGAATAGGGAGAGGTTGAAGTAGACCGCCTGGTTTCTGATGTTCAGCCTTAACTTGCTGACACTGAAGGCATTTGGACACATATTCTGCAATCTCTTTCTTCATCTTAGGCCACCAATAGGTCTGTTTCAAATCCCGGTACATCCTATTGTTGCCCGGACGCATAGCAAATACGGATCTGTGGGCTTCGTCTAAAACCCTCTTCTTAAGTTCTGGGATATCGGGAAAACACATTCTATTTCGGAATCTCAACACTTCATTCTCGATGCTGAATTCTGCTTTCGGACTTACTTCGAATTCATCAATTACTTTCATGAGGAATTCATCCTCCTTCTGTTTCTGCTTGATTTCATCAATGATTGCCGGCTCGGCTATAATGGCGGCTATCAATCCGCCCGGTTCACACACCACCACTTCAATTTCAGACTTCTCAAAGTCTTGCAAAATCTCCCTCTGCTCAGTAAGCAAGCAAGCCATATTCCCTGTTGATTTTCTGCTCAAAGCATCGGCCACTGTATTAGCCTTCCCGGGATGATATTGAATCTTTAGGTCGTAATCCTTTATCAATTCCAGCCATCTTCTCTGACGCATATTCAACTCCTTCTACGTGAAGAAGTATTTCAGGCTCTTGTGATCTGTGTAGACTTCACACTTTGCCCCATACAAATAATGCCGCAAGATTTTCAAAGCAAAAACAACTACGGCCAATTCCAGGTCATGTGTTGGATAGTTCTTCTCATGTGGCCTCAACTGCCGGGAGGCGTAAGCAATAACCTTTCTGTTCTGCATTAACACACAACCCAAACCCTTATAAGATGCATCACTGAAAATCACAAAATTTTCCGTACCTGAAGGTAATGTCAGAATTGGTGCAGTAGTCAATCTCGTCTTCAGTTCATGAAAGGCTGATTCTCTTTCCTCGTTCCACTCAAATGGTTGCCCTTTTCGTGTCAATTGGGTAAGAGGCACAGCTAACTTCGAAAAGTCCTTCAGAAATCTCCTATAATACCCAGCCAAACCCATGAAACTGCGGACTTCCGTTACATTGGTCGGTGTAGGCCAATTCACAATTGCTTCTATTTTCTGTGGGTCCACTAAAATTCCTTCCTTGTTGATCACATGCCCTAAGAAAACAACTTCATCCAACCAAAACTCACATTTCTTTAGTTTCGCAAATAATTTCCTTTCCCGAAGTATTTGTAAAACAGTCCTCAAATGTCGTTCATGTTCAAGTATAGAATATATTAAGATATCGTCGATGAAGACTACAACAAACTCATCAAGGTAGGTTTTAAAAATTCTATTCATCAAGTCCATAAATGCTGCCGGAGCATTAGTCACTCCAAATGGCATAACAAGGAACTCAAAATGACCATACCTCGTTCTGAATGTTGTTTTCTCAACATTTTCTGCCTTAACTTTCAACTGATGATACCCGGATCTCAAATCAATCTTAGAAAACACCTGTGATCCCTGCAACTGATCAAACAAATCATCAATATGGGGTAAGGGATACTTGTTCTTTATCGTTACCTTATTCAATTCCCGATAATCGATGCACAGGCGCAAAGTACCGTCCTTCTTTTTCACAAATAACACCGGTGCGCCCCAAGGCGAAGTGCTAGGCCGAATAAACCCTTTATTAAGAAGGTCTTGTAACTGTTCCTTTAATTCTTTCATTTCGGCGGTAGCCATTCATTAGGGAGTTTTAGAAATAGGCTGGGTGCCTGGCACTGTCTCAATAGTAAACTCTATCTCCCTGTCTACTAATTCCCCTGGTAATTCATTTGGAAACACATCTGGGAATTCTCTAACAATGGGAATATCATTCAATTCAACATTCACAGATTGTTCAGTCAATACATAACACAAATAACCCTGGCACCCTTTCTTGATCAATTTACATGCTTTCATTGCAGATATCAAATATGGTGGAGGCACTACCCCATTTCCCACAAACACAATCTCTTTCTGTTCTGGTGGTTTAAACACAACTCTCTTTGTCACACAATCTATGGTGGCACAATATTTGGTCAACCAATCCATGCGCAAAATTACATCGAAATGCCTAAAGTTTAAGGGCAATAAATCTACATATAGGGTAGCATCCTCAATATGCATGTCACAAAACCGATATATATAGTCACATAACACAGATTCCCCCAATGGTGCAGACACACATAACAAATATGGCAACAATTCTAGAGGTCTTTTCAGTCTAGATGCAAATGCATATGTCACAAATGAGTGCGTTGATCCAGAATCAATTAATACAAAAGCATCCTGATTACATATTGAGATAGTACCTGAGACAACGGCGTTGGCATTCCGTGTATCACCCGGAACAAGCACAAAAACTCTCCCCTGTCTCACAGTATCTCCGGTGGGGGTAGGTCCCATAACATTTCCCAGCTTTGGAACTGATGCTGTTGAACTAGCAACAAATTTTCCACGGTTTTGTTTGCAATCTCTGGCTATATGCCCTTGCTTGCCACAATTAAAACAAGCTCCTGTCACACGGTAGCAAACCCCACGATGCCTATTACCACAAGTGGTACACAACGGGGTTGCGTCTCGGGAAGAATTGGAGGTATTCGAGGAGCCCGTATTTTGCTTCTTTGAAAACTTTTTCTTCGAAAAGAAACCTTGCCTTTTGTTACCTTTCCATTCTGTTGTTGGCTTAGCTTGTCTGGCTATATTAGCCTCTGAGATAATGGCCCTGTCTAGCACCCCTATGTATGTCTCCAACTTCAAGACGTTCACCCTTTCTAGAATATCATCTCGGAGCCCACCTTCAAGATGTCGCGCCTTTTTATAATCTGTGTCAATCACGTGTGGCGCAAACCTGGCCAATTCGGTGAATTTGGCCTCATACTCAGCTACGGTCATGCCGCCTTGTTTCAGCTCCATAAATTCAGCCACTTTTCTATCCCGAACACACTGCGAAAAGTACTTGTCATAGAAGATCTCTAAAAACTTTGCCCAATCAGCATCTTTATAACTCTCACGCATCAACATCCACCATCTTCTCGCTTCGTCCTCTAGCATAAAGGTGGCTAGAAGCACTTTCTGTGCCTCTGAACATGGGAATACTTCAAACAGTTTTTCGATGCCGAGAACCCAAGCTTCATCTTTCAGAGGATCCAACCCACCATGGAACTGGGGTGGTTTCATTTTCTTGAACTCTTTGGTGAGGGCTATGATTCGGTCATCGTTCTGATTATCTGGCACAGGAGGTGCCGGAGGTGGAGGTGGCGGATGTGGTTGCTGCCACTGTTGTTGCCACTCCTGTTGCTGTCTCAAGGCTTCGGCCATTTCCTGTAGCAATCTTTCCATCCTGTCTATTCTGGCTGTAGAGGATTCCTCCAACTCATTGCCTCTTGTTCTCACCATCTGAGACAACTTACATTATATTTCATAAAAACATATTTTATGCATATATTTAAGAGCACACACATCCAGATAATTTGCGATGTAGGCAAATCATAATTCCTGGCACATAGTCACTCATATCGAAACATTTATGCATACACTTGGTGCTGTCAAATTCATACTTATGAATGCATCTTAGATCTTTTCTAGACACTTATTGCTCTTTTGGACAAGTGTGTGAGTTATTAACTCGTGCTCTGATACCACTCTGTCATGACCCGAACCCGCCCCTAAGGGTTAAGGACATAACCGGCCAGTAATCCTGAGATTACCTACGGCCTCCATACAAATCAGACATAACTCATCAGAGTAAAGGGGCCAAACGGAAGTAAAAATTCAAAACTTTGTCCATAGAGCTGTGCTTATATGCACACCAAAACAAACCATACTTATATACGTTAATAACCCACATCAAAAGTGCAGTGGCATAAACTTCTTTACAGACAGGATCATCTAGACTGAGTCAACCCTTAGCAAACTATATACAAATATACACAAGATCCTTGCCAACAAGACAGAACATAACTATGTAACAAAAGGGCAAGGTTGGGTCTCGTGCGTGAGACACATGGCTGACTCTCCCAAAACTCCTACTGTTCCTGGCTGACTTCACTGGGGCTGGGGTTGGACCTCACTTGGCTCACCTACAATTACATGAATGAGCGTGAGCGAATGCCCAGTGAATAATATCAAATAAACAAGTTACATAAGCAATTATTGGAACAGTTTAACAAATGGCCTTCGGCCCAATCATTCATGTCAATCGGCCTTTGGCCCAATCATTTATTTCCATCGGCCTCTGGTCCAAGAATTCATTTCCATCGGCCTTCGGCCCAATTATTCATTCCCATCGGCCCTTGGCCCAATTATTCATTTCCATCGGCCTTTGGCCCAATTATTCATTTCCATCATTGTCCATCATTCAAATTAGTGAACTTATAACTTACATATGAGTGAACAATTGGACAACAGTATATTTCAAATATCTTGTTAAGATATTACTCATAGTGATCGGTTGATTGGTTCGCCCTGGAACTCGACCCTACACATGCCATGAACATAAGAGGGTCATGAACAATTCAATCCGTTCAAAATTCACATTTTCCTCTTTAGGCTTCATTCCTATCTCTTTAAATCATTCACAATGTTTAAAATATGCCTAAGAGTGCTTGCAAGTGAAAGAGAACGGAAAACGAAACACAGAATGCAAAAATAGAATTTCAGAAAATAGGGTCCCCGCTCGAGCGTAGGATTCCCCGCTCTAGCGGACCCTTAAGTCTGCAAAAGTATTGGTTGCCTCAAATCCCCGTTCAAGCGTGAATTCTTTCGCTCGAGCGGAATTCCTGCTACAAAGCTCCCCGCTCGAGCGTCAGCTTCCCCGCTCTAGTGGGCACCATGTCTGCAGAAATATGCTGGGAGCTCGATTTCTCCGCTCGAGCGGCACTTCCCCCGCTCGAGCGGAAGCTGAAATTCTGGAAATCGCAGATCGTTTTCTTGAGCTTCAATTCAATTTCCCAGCTACCATTCTTGCATGCAAAGGCTCAAATCTCAAATACAATCATACTAACATGGTATAGACCCCAAATCACAACTCAATGAGGCTCAATGCCCATGAATCAATCACATGCAAACCCAAATTATGCCAAACTTACTTCCAATACATTAAATTCATGCATTTAAGCTTCATATCTTCATCAATCATGCATGCATGTCAATTCTGAACTCCATTCCTATTCCAGTTAATGCAAATGGTGCTCATTCTCATGGAACACAACAAAACATGCTTACATGTAGGATTTAACACTTATATTTCCATGTTCAACCCAATACATGCTTGACCATGCAAAACCATGGTGATCTTATACATGCATGTGCATTTCAACTTCAAATTCATCAATTAGAGTAAAACTCTTATTCTTGATCACCAATTAACCTTTAATTCACAAAATCATAAGTTCAAACCCATGAATTCATAAACAATCACTTACCTAGAAGCTCAATCTATGATCAATTCTTGAGTTGGACTTCAAATGCATAACCTTGAGCCAAAATCATACAACTTTCTCCCTCTCTCTCTCTAACAGCCGACCTCCCCCCCCTTTCTTAGAGTTTGATCAGCCAAAAATGAAGGTATAAGAGGGAAATGAGTGTATAAGGCCTCACACATAAAGCCCCACTAACACAATATTCTAATATAGAATAATAGAGCACTTAATTTATCAATTTAATCGATTTAATCTGAGCCGAATCAATTTCTAATTAAATTTCACCATAGGCTCTAAAAATTATGCCAATCACAATGGCGTAATCAATTTCGGGTTCTGTGGCCGATAGGGCCCTCAATTTAATTCCCGAAGTGGATTATTCAAACAGATATTCCTACGGTGAACAGATACGAATTGAAAATCACATATTATCACATAATGGCACACAAAATCATGCTAAACACATAACCATAAACAAATTCAGGACCAATTTAGCATTATACAGAACAAAGGTATCACAGCTAGGATCCTGAACAAGGAATTTTAAGCATTTGGGATGCAAATCAGTGAAATAATCAAAGAGCCAGAGTTGGGGCACCCAAAGGGAACCTCCTTGGTTGATGTCAAGAGGTTTCTCAAAAAATTGGGAGCAAGCTCTATAAACATGGCCTAAGAGATATGGGGCCAAGGCTATGCATTTCTTCAAAACAAGGGCCTTCGCAAGTGGGGCGAATTCAGGCATAATCCGTTGAGATGATGTACAAAAGAGAAATTTACACAACCAGTATAAAATAAAGAAAAAAAGTTCTCTATCTCTCACGGGGCCTACCTTTTTGTTTTCAGCCTTTACAAAGTCACTGTATGAGGAATTTAAGGGTGGAAAGGAAAACTTAACAGAAAGGTCCGGGTAGCTGGGTGTAAAAGGAGTACCAAGGGGTGAAAGCCCTAGGAGATGGCAGATATCAAGAACGGTGGGGGCCATCATGCCACACCAAAACTAAAAAAAATTAAAAGCCATGTTCCAAAAACAAAGAGCAGCAGGAATCAAAAAAAGGATCTTCAGGAATGATAAACCTAGAAAGATGAAGGGCGTCGAGAATATAGAGCTCTTGTAGGTCACCTTCTCTTGCAGGCACAACTCTGTCATACCATCCCTTCTACTCAGCTCTCAATGTCGGCCAGCAACGGTGAGGACGGGTCATTCTCCAATTTCCCCAGTCGAGCCCCCCTTCATAGAGAAGAAAGTGGTCCTCCAAGTGAGGGTAGAAAGCTGGAAGTTGAGTGGGAGCTTCTCAAAAGATGAGACCTAGGACATATTCTTGTTTATCGGTATGGCGAGGAACAAAGAGGCGTCCATCTATGGCGCTTGACCCATCAGCTGTAAGTTTGGCGATCTCTTCCTCAATACATCTCTTCAAAGCCATTATTGGGCTTATACGATCATTAGTTGGTACTTTCAGAGAAGAAGAATCCATTGGTGGCAAGTAGCAAGGAAAAGAGGGTTAATAGAGGGGAAGGGTTTGTGTGTTGAACAAACGAGTGATTTGAGAATACGAAGTAAAAGGATTATAAAAACCTTTGTGTCTGGAAAATATATCATGTAATTCGTAGAGAAGTACTAAAAGTACAGATACGAAGAGTTTCCTTCAATATTGATACTTTTGGAGGGAAAAGCACATCCCAGATGTTGCTGTTAGCTTCGAAATAAAACATTTGGTTTCGAAGCCAGTTTTAGTGCCAAAATGAAATAACAAGTGGCTTCGAATGTTGAAAGCCTACTTCGAAGCACATTCCATGCCTAAGGATGTAAAAATATTCAAGTATTTGTTTACTTTAAAAGGGTTTAAAGACCTATTTTAGGTTTCTTAGTAAGAGTAATATCCTTCGAAGCAAAACTTGAGATCCCTTAAGGATGAGAATTGTTGTTCGAAGAATAATAAATTATTTGGCTTCGAAGCCAATTTTTGGCGCTAAAATAAAATGACAAATGGCTTCGAACGTCGAAAGCTTACTTCGAAGTACATTCCACGCCTCGCGGTGAAGGAATGTTTTGATACTTGTTTACATCAAAGGATTAAGAGCCTGTTTTCTGGTTTCTTAGTAAGAATAAATCCTTCGAAGCAATGGAAATTGTTGTTCGAAATATCAAAACCAATAGTTGGTTTGGCAATATACAGAAGAGTTTGTTTTTTCGAATTTAAACAATGCAGCCCTTGAGAGGGGCTTCCATATTTTGGAAATTATGGACTGTTGTTCGGAGAGTGGTCAATTTAAAACTAATTGATTGTACTAACCATATGACCATATGTTGGATATGTTTAAAACAAGCTTTAGAGGGCAAGATTGTTAAAATTCAAAGCACTAATTCTAAAACAGAAATCAGCAAAAGTTGTCAACCGTATTCCATAAATTGAAAAATTCATGTCGGTTTTTCAGTGTTTCATTTGAGATGATTGAATCCAAATTCGAAGGATGAGATTAGTTAGTTTGAAGCCATAAATTTGCTTATAAAAACAAACAGAGATAAATTTGAACCATGCCAAACAAAGAGAAAAGACTTATCTGTATTAAAACAAAAGCAATTACATCAAAAGTTCCTTTTTGGGTACAAATTCAAGTTCAAAAAAGTAAGGAATGGAATAAATAACGAGATCATAGAATTTAGTCCAGCTATGGTCAATAAATTTCTGTTCTTTTTTTATTCTATCCTCTATTTTTTTTAGGCTTGGCTGCTGAAGTTGATGTGCACTCACTTGATAAAAGAGCTCTTCACCCTTTATTTCGAACACTGTTTCTTTTAACCCTTGTTCCAGCTCATCCATATCCAAGCCATCACAGTACACAGAGTCTTTATTCTTGAAGTCATTATATTCCTCAACGAGGTTCTCTGCTTCATACTGGGTATGAACTCGGAGGGATGAAAGTTGGTCCAAAGATTGGGTGGTGGCCAAAGAAGTCTGGTGCAAATGGAGAAGCAACGGGAGTTGGTCCAAAAACATGTGTAGTTCTGATTGGACAATGGGGTTGAGGATATAACCCCGAGTCATAATATCACAAGCCCATCGAAGGTTCTTGAGAAGAACATTGAAAGACAAGTGAGAAAAGGCCGCAAGCAGAAGTTGGGCTTGCTTTCGCTGAGTTGGAGTAGGACAAAGTAGAGGCTTATAAGGAGGAAAAACCTTATCCGCAGAGAGGGTAAGCTTCAATCTCTCTATCTAGGAAGGATTTTGCGGAGGAGGAGGTGTAGAGGCTTTCATTTCGAAAGAAGGAGGAAACCGAGGGACATAAACATAATCAAGCCAGTTAAAAGGACAAAGCTTCGCCTTCTTGGCTAAAAGTGATGGGTTATATCTCTGTGCCTTTTCTGGGCGACAGGTAGCTCGTACTATCTTTGTAGGCATGGAGGATGTGTACCATGCTACAAGTAGATTGTCCTCTAAATTACGTTAGCGGTCGATGGGCACGTAAGGATAAACCACCGAGCTTCGCACATAGGAAGGGAACTCTGGAGGATCAGTGAACTCGACAAAGTGATGATTAACTCGCTCCCTTAACTCACATGCCTCAGAGTCTGACCAGCTTCTCCAACCAGAAGCCCCAGAGGAAGAAGAAGTCACAGCCTCATCCCATGCAGAAGATTGTGAATTAGAAGAAGAGCTTCCAATGTCCATTTTTACAAAATTTTGGGTTAGAGAATTATGAGTAACGAGTGCGTAATCCAAAGGTTGATAGCTCGCAAAAGCTTCCATGACTCGAATATAGGAAGGTGGGTAACGGTGGCTAATCAATGCATAAAGGTTCTTTTGAGGAAGAACAACATCATCTGATGACTCTTCGTGTAATCGATCAATAGAAGAGAGAATTAATTTGGCCATAAAAGACGTATCAGACTGTTCGAATACTAAAATGGTGGGGATGTTCAAAGGATTAAAAGAGAATTTAATGCAAATGATGAATGACAGTTGCATTTTTGGGGAGAATGTAAAGCCCATGCATGTTCTAAAACGTGGATAAAAGACCTTGATCCACTAATATCACCAAGTATTGGGTATATTAGTACGGGGGGTAATGTTGGCTGCATATTTTGTATAAGCCAATTACAATTCAACACGTGGCAAAATAAGGGCAATACGGGAAGACTATTCAAGTTTTTGATTGTGATCGTACACGTGGCATTTAGTATTGGTTCTTACAAGATCTGCGTAGCACTGGAACAGCAAAGGATGCAAAGTGATGTGGCTTCAACGGTTACTCACATTCAAATTCAAATTCAGGAGGGAAACCTAACTACAAGTGATGGCATAGTGGAGCTAAGTATAAGGCAACATGATCAGCGATCATGGAGGAACGATTCGACGGTTAGAAGTGCAGTTTGATGGTCATCCTTGAGAAGTATAAATAGCATAGAAGGCCCCAGAAAAAAGTCCTAGACTCAGATCCAAAAAAACCAGTTTTATTCTACTTTATTTCCTTTCCAGTTTTACATTTCCTGTTCTTTACATTTCTGTACTTTAAAATTCCTGTACTGCACTTCGTTCATAGAAGTAATTTCAAGTAGATTGTTGCTGTAAACCTCTACGAGGTTGAATTGGATCATTGTAAGTCTTTCGTTTTACTTAATGAAATACTGCAATTGTTCTTCAATTAATCATTGTCAGTTTATTTCTCCTAAGCAAAGCCACCAGTAAAAGTCCTCTTCATTGAGGCTGAAAGAACTAAAACACAATCGTCTGATAATTGGTTGGCAATTAATTTTCTGTAAGGACTAATTGATCCTTGTTGGCACGCTCACAATTACAAAAATAACCTTCGAAAGTCAAAAAGCCAACAGAAGGTTCAAACTATCTTTGAACATGTCATCAATGGGCCTCTTTCCCGTGAACATTTCTAACAAAAGAATCCCATAGCTATACACATCTCCCTTTGTTGACTCCTTACTTCCCATAGCATACTCTACAAGAAACAAATCATGCAATGAAATGGTCAAGACACTCAAATCCTTTTCTAAAAATTACTTGTTTCATCAAAAAAGGCCATCAATAGTTTGAAATTTGAATAAGTTAGCATCAACCTAAATTCTTATGAAATAATCAACAAGCAATATTTTTTTCCTTAAAAATCGAAAAACATTAGTACTATAGCGATTCCGGTTTTGACCCGACCGTTGTTGTATTCTGGACTTGGGTCTCGTGTTTAATGTTGTCATTCATGTCTTTTTCCTCCTTTCACCCTTTGAGTTTGAGTTTGAGTTTGGAACAAGTTGGTTACTAGTTAGTCCAAATTGTTGTTTCCCAGATTTTGGCTTCTTCACTCGAGTGAAACTTCTTGCACTCAAGCAAGCTTTGTGGTCTCCCAGTACTTTTACAGGCCTACAGAGATACTAGGAGGGTGTTGTTGTTCACTCGAGTGAGGAATCTTGCGCTCAAGCGATGGTCTTTTATGTATAAAACCACTAGAAGTTTGTAGTCTGTGCTCGAGCGAGGCGACTTATTGTGTATGGTCGCTCAAGCGACAACTCTTGCTTACTCGATTGTGCTCGAGCGAGCCTCGCATATATCAATTTGCAGCAGCACCTTTTTACATCACTTTTGATATCTTTTCACTCACAAACCCTAGGCCAGCTCCCTTTCTCTCTAAAATCTGATTTCTCTCTACAAATACACCTAGATCCAGGGATCTCTCTACCCTACCCTCTTTGATAAAAAGATAGAGCATTCCATGGGCTCCCATTTGATCCGAATAAAGTCGAGTTTGGACATCTTTGAGGTTTCTCCACTTCTCCTTTGGGCTTCTACACTTGAGATAGGGACTCTCTATACCTTAATATGGGTTTTAACTTGGTTATGGGTTGTTGTGCGAAAATGGTAAGATTTAGGGGTGTTTTGAGCAAACCTAGGGTTTAGGTTCAAGTTTGAAAAGAGGGGTTTCTATGTGGGTGTTATATAAATGATTATGGGGTTTGGATATAAGATCATCTTGTGTTAAAATAGTTGATTTTGGCCTTTGGGTTAATATTTGGAACATGGGGAGTTTTGCTCTAAAATGTCTTGAATAATTATTTTGTATAAATAATGAAATTGGTATGGAAAATGTGAAATTGGGAGGATGTATAGATGAATAGTGTTGTTGGATTTTCTTAATCACTCACCTATGGAAATTTGATGATTTATCTGTTCTAGAGATTGTATATCTGTTTAGAAATATCTGCATTGGGCTATCGGTGAAGGATAGTCATGACTGTTGTAAACATTGCATGTAGATTAGGCGAATTGAAACTAACCCCTTAATCATTATCATTGAATATGATTATGAATGATATACATTATTTATGTATGATATTTGGGAGGAAAAATGGGATGTACTCCATGTTTCGAGGAAAAGAAAAGGGATCGACTCCATTGAACCAGTTGGCCTGTGTGTTTGGGGTGAAAGTCCCGAAAACCATTTGTATACATCGGTGCCGATTCCTACAGACGAAATTTCCATAAAATGGCAAATAGAAGTGAATGCATTTGTATGATGATTTTATCTGTTGGAAACTTGTGAGGTGTAACCTCTATTGATAGGTTAAATGCAGTGGATGTATCTATTGAACCAAAATGAATGAATTAAGATACGAGTTTGGCATAACACAGTTTTGGAAAGAGTTACACAGATTTTGTCGTAGGACAATGAATTTGTGTATCATACTTATATCTTGTTAACTCTCATATATTGTGTTAGTGTGTTTCTACTGGGTTTTGGCTCACCCTACTTGGGAACCATTTTCAAGTGTTGGAGACATGCCTCCGCCGAGACAGTAGTTTGGGGAGACTTGGAACAAGAGATTCCTTTTATTTTATTTAGTTTGTATAGCCAAGTGCTAAGTTGTATTGAGTTAGACTCTTCCTTTTGTTGTAACCAAGCAATGTCTTGGAAAGGTGTAAGCCCCGTAGGACATTTATTTTGTTGATTATCAATTGGTATTACATGCTATAGATTCAGGATGAATATTTATGAACAGATATTGCATGTGTCATCTTTTGTAATACGAACTCTGATGAATGAAAACATACCAATTCTATTGTTCTTCCATTTATGAGTTGGAATTATTGTTTTATATTTTGGGGGGCATTACAAGTACGTTGTTATTTGTTTGACCAGATAAAGCACACATCACAAATAAATTTCTCACCATTAATTTGTCATACCAGTCAAATACCATCTCATGCCAAACTTAGGGGCCAATTTTAATAGAAACCACCAATACAAATATTACTCACAGAACAATTAGGTTTTCGGGTTGTTTCAAATCAAAACAAGGACTAGCAAAAAAATGTCAAATGAAAAGTACGAGAATACTCCTAAGATAACTCTCATTTTCCTCTCATTTGTTTTGGCATTTGGGAATTGTATCAGCAATCGTGATCTTGTTCTTGTTATCTATTTCTCAAACTAATGCAAAGGAAAACACATTAGAAATATTAAAAATGGAAGCAATTAATCAATTTTTTGAGGAAAGAAATTCTTCCACATCCAATCTTCATCATTCCATGGCCTACTTAGATTGTATTTGTAGAAGGAAAAATACAAGGAATTCCATTTTTTTCCTCCACGGGTGTGGCAATTAAGACATCTGTGTGTGCCACTTAAATTCAATATGCAAAATACAAATTCATAATGCAATTCTCCTAAGAATGTAGAGGAAAAAGAGAATGGAAATTTAATTAATGAAAAGTGGGTGAAGGAATGTTTACCGGGAGCAGCAAATCCAATAGATCCCCTTACTCCTATTGAGCTTCCTTGATTTGTGGAGAAGCTGTGGGTGGCTTCTGGTAAGAATCTTGCTAACACAAAGTCGCCTACATGGCCAGTCATGTCATTGTTCAGAAGAACATTGCTTGGCTTCGAATCACAATGGACTATTGGTGTTGGGCATTGATGGTGAAGATAATCCAATGCACAAGCAACATCAATAGAAATATTTAATCTCTGATGAAGACTTAATTTCTTTGGTTCATTGTCCAATTCATCTTCTCTGTTAACTGGATGCAACCACTCGTCCAGACTTCCATTTTCCATGAAATCATAAACCAGGGCCTTAAAATCATTACCTTGATAATCAACACTTGAAAATGCGGTCAATACCTTAACAAGGTTGTGATGTTTAACGTTCCTCAAGGCCTTACAGTCGGCTAAGAAACTTTTGGAAGCCCCACGACGCTGGAGGTTGAGTACCTTCGCGGCAACAATTGTTCCATCATGTTCAAGAATTCCTCTATACACGGACCCAAAACTACCAACACCAATCAAATTTCCTGAAGAGAATCCATCAGTAGCTTTGAGAAGAGTTTGATAAGATACTTTCAAGAGTGATTTTTTTAGTGAAACGGAAGAAAGATCTTTTTCTGTCTTTCTATACCAACAAATATATACAACATAAAAGGTACCCCTAAAAGCCCACTACATATAGAAATTGCCAATTTTGAAGCGAGAGTCAATCTCCTCTTTTTGGACCGTATGGAGTTGCACAAGGACAGCTGTAATTTAGGTACACCTCCACAAAGCTTGCTATTCCCGTTGACTGAAATTGCACTTGCATTTGCGAATATACCTTTTGTTGGCACTGCACCCTCAAAATCATTGTATGCCATGTTCAAATTCTACAATAAATTAAATGCCGCAAAATATTCTGGAATCCATCCCGACAAATTATTGTGAGACAGATCTAAGAATTGAATACCTCTTAAAGAAGCCAAAGTAGGAATGGTTCCTTGAAAAAAGTTACCATCCATATATAGTGTTTCTAACATTACACAGCTGCCAAGAGTGCCGGGAATTTTACCAGATAACATGTTGTTGGAAACACTCAAGTAACCAAGATTCTTCAAATTTTCAACTTCAACTGGAAGAGAACTTGTGAAATAGTTTTCAGATAGGTCCAAATGTGGTAGTGAAGAAAGACCAATAACTAGTTGAGGTATTGGCCCACCAAGCTTGTTATGTGCTAGGTTCAATGACAACAAATTTTTGCAGCCGCCCAAACTTGGAGGGATGCTGCCATGAAGACTATTTTGACTCAAATCAAGTGTAATTAGTGAACTTAAATTTCCTAGGGAGGATGGGATATTTCCCAAGAATTCATTTTCTGACCAGTCCAAATCACGTAGGTTCTGAAGCTTTCCAATATCAAATGGTAAATTACCTGTAAAGTGATTGCCAACAAGCCGTATTCTTTCCAAGTTGATGAGATTTCTTATCCCATATGGAATGCTACCTAATATCCGATTATAACCAAGTAGTATTCTTCTAAGCTTAGTGGACAGGTTGCCAATGGTTTCAGTCAACATTCCTTCAAAGTTGTTACTGCTAAGACTAAGTAGCACTAAACCAGTGGCATTGTTCAAAGAGGGCAGAAAGCCCAAATCAATGTTGTTACCACTCCCAAGATGATTGAATTCGATTGAGAACCGGCGAAGTTTATGCAGCTCCTCCGTAGTTGGCACTCCTCGAATAAGATCATTTTCTGATGTATCAAAATAAAATAGGTTCGAGGCATTGGAAATTGAAACGGGAATGCATCCAGTAATGCAAGTTGATCTGTTTCATTGCTGCCATTGCCCAGAGCAAGAACAAAGAGAACAAATAACCAAGACCCAATTAAACTCACTTGGAATTGACAATGTAGGGACTTCATTGAGAGTCTACTAGACTCAATCAATCCAGGATTACAAAAACTATAATAACGAACTAGATTGAATTTACTGGAATTTTTTTTATATTAAAAAAAACTCTGCAAATTTATGTGGTAAAGTAAAATATGGTGATTGGATTTTGATCATATCCTTCAATTATTCATTTGATTCTCTTGTTTAAGATTTCAGGGATAAGTCTTCTAGGAAAATGGCAAAGGGCGTGTCATAATTACAAAAGAAAATAACATGACTCATACTTTGAGTCATAAAAAAAAATGTCATAACCAAACACAAATGAGACATAAGCAAAGATCTCAAAATAATATCATAACTAAAAAAAAAAAATCATACTTTTTTAGTCATAAAAAAAAAATGTCATAACTAAACACAAATGAGACATAAGCAAAGATCTCAAAATAATATCATAACTAAAAAAAAAATTAGTCAAATTAAAGAAGAAAATTATGTGACTAAGGGTGCATATTGTATGAGGTGTATTATAAGGTTTTAAAAAGCGGCTGCAACCGTTACTTAACGCCATTACGTAATGGTTGTGGTGGTTACCGCTACCCGTTACAGCCGCTGTTGCAGTGTGATTGAGATTCACTGGTGTGTCGGCCATAGCGGCTACCATAATGGTACCGTAATAGCCGTAACGGCCTATTATGCACCGTTACCTAACGGTTCCGAACTGTTTCTTTCAAAAAAACACATACAAAAAAAAACTAAAAATGGGAAAAGAGGGATAGAGAGAGAAGAGGGAAGATAAAGAGGGAAGATGGAGGAGCAAGAGATAGAGAGAGAGAAGAGGAAGATGAAGAACATATTATCGATTTGTTGAAACTGTAAGACCTATGCTGTTCTATTCAGTTACTATCACTCAACCATTTTGTTTGTGTGTGCCTATCTACATATTGTTTGAAAATAATAATAATAATAATAATAATAATAATAATAATAATAATAATAAGTATGGTCATTATCTATTTGGTTTGATTAAAAAATATATATATTTAGATTCTTATTTATTCCCTTACTTTTGTCATTGTTTATAATAGTTAGTGATTGACTTTTTGTATAATATGAAGTCATTAATTATTAAAATAAAATGTAAAAAACTCGGTTTATAGTGATTTAAAAATATGAAATATATTGGATCATACTTAAAAATTTACAAAAATTGATCAATATTTATTTTAAAACCCAATAAATATGATCATGTAAAAAAAATATGCGTATTGGTAAGTTTTTTTCTAATTGTGCAAAAAAT
Source organism: Camellia granthamiana (assembly GCA_036172215.1). Taxonomy (NCBI): domain Eukaryota; kingdom Viridiplantae; phylum Streptophyta; class Magnoliopsida; order Ericales; family Theaceae; genus Camellia; species Camellia granthamiana. The sequence continues at coordinate 149,260,811 of CM069903.1, forward strand.
AAAAAAATTCACGGTTCCAGTTAGCGCAACCGTTATGTTACGGCCTTTACACCCCGCAACTGGGCCTGGTCTTGAGATTTTCGAAGCCTAAAGCCAATAATCAACTACTAAATTTCTGCGGCCCTTCACATTTTTTTTGTTGAATGAAAAAAAAAAAATTTAAGGTAAAGGACAAAAGATTTGGATTAAAATCACAAAAAATACTTAGCATTACATTATAACAACTAATATGCATCACTTGATCGTCGCTCTTCTTGCATTTTTAGAAGCAAATAAATCAATCATACTTGCATAATCTAGTTTTTTTGCAAAATCATTTTCAATGGATAACAATGCTAATCCATTCAATCTTTCTTTTGACATGGTTGATCGAAGGTAACTTTTGATGATTTTTAACTTTGAAAAGCTTCTTTCCCCCGATGCAACTATAACCGGAATAGTCACATTCCGTATTCATCTCATCATCTCGATTGGTTTCTGCACTCCCAAATTCCCCATTTCCTTCTTCATCCACCAAATTTTCATTCTCATTATCCACCAAATTTTCATTCTCATTATTCACTAAAGTTTCAAATTCTTCACTATTCAAGTCTTCAATTGATTGTTCTATTTGTTTGTCACTCATAAAGAATTTATCAATAGCTCCTCTTTGACACTCGACTAATTTTTCGACTCTTTGCTTCTTTTTCCTTTTTGCGAATCTAGACGAATAATTTCTTTTAAGAGTCATGATGAGTTGAGATCAAAATATTTTTTTAGATCAAAATTCAAAACAAGAGCACCACCACTAAACAAAACACAAAACTTTTAAATTATGTAATGTGAACTATTAAACTTAAATGAATTCTTCTTGATGATGTAAATACCAATATTATAATAGCAATTAATTGGGAAAAAGACAAGACAAATATTTAATTAATTGAATAGAAAAAAGAATATTTACCTGTGCTTACTATGTTGAGATCAAAATATTTTCTTAAATCAAAATTCAAACCAAAAGCACCACCACTTAACAAAACACAAAACTTTTAAATTATGTGATGTGAACTATTAAACTTAAACAAATTTTTCTTGATGATGTAAACACCAATATTATAATAGTAATTAATTGTAAAAAAGATAAGATCAATACTTAATTAATTGAATAGAAAAAAAAATAAAATTTACCTGTGCTGGTTGTTGCTTCGTCTGGGCTGTACAGCTTCTTCTCCTTGCTCGTGTGTGCTATCAAAGGGAAGGTTGGATTAAGGGATGATAGGATTAGGAATTAGAAAAAAAGAAAATGGGCCTTTTAGACTATTGGGCTGGGCCTTATGCTGTTGGCCTTTTAATGGGTCAAAAAAATTAAGTTAGTTTGGGTCTTTTTTTTTAATTTTTTTGGTACTCAAAACACACCTAACATCTTATACTAACTTATAATAGGAGGGCCCCCCCCATTTTGGGCCTATTTTGAGGGGCCCTAAGCCATGGCCTTGTGGGCCTATGGCCAGGACTGGGCCTACCCACAACCGCAACCGCGCCACAGCCACAGCCACCGCCACCGCCACCGCCACTGCCACCGTTACGACGACCGCAACTGCTTTTCAGAACCTTGGGTGTATGTAATAGAATTCTCCTAAAATAGGAGATAGGCATTTATAAAATACAATGACAACAATATCCCAGATTCAGCTGCTGCTCATGCAGAACAAAACTATTAAAGCATTTACATAAACAGACTTTAGAATAGTTTAAAATGGAAACATCTATTTGGCTCTGCAACTATCCAAATTGGAGTTACCTGCTGATATTACATAATTTTTTCTCAGAGGGTACAGTTCCAAGAAAAATGCTCCTGATATAATGCAACTCAGCCACAACGTCACTGATGTTCATCCACCCCTTCGACAACCCTGAAGAACAAGTAACTCCAATTTGCAATATCGAAATCAAGCAATCCCAGGTTATTTCATTGATATCTAAAGCTTTTTCTTCTTCTCCCGAAGAAGCATTGGATCTGCAACTTCTATCACTCAATTTGACAAAGCCATTTTAACGAAGTTATGAAGGTTCAAACTATATTCGAACATGTCATCAGTGGGTCTCTTCTCTATGAACATTTCTAACAAGAGAATCCCATAACTATACACATCTCCCTTTGTTGTTACCTCACTTCCCATACCATACTCTGCAATAAACACATCCTGCATTGAATTGTAGCTATAATTAGAAAAATGTGTTTATTCAAAAGCATATGAAACATTGACATGAGAATCTTGGAAAATTGATTTGGCAATATGCACAATGGTGTAGATCAAACTTGAATATCACTACATTTGTGTTAAGAACTCAACGTATTGGATGCCATCAAACTACTGACTAGAAAAGTGAAGGAAAAGAAAAGGACCAATGTGTGTAATTTATCCCAGTAAGAAATGGTATCCCCCCAAGCCCCGAATGCAAAGCCAAATCCCAGCCCTCAATCCAACAAGAGCAAATGAAATGAAAGCAGATCCAGGTTATACTGGTGGTATTACCATTTAAACTGATACTGATCAAAATGCCGGCGAAGTGACCAAACCGTCAAGACCTCTAACAAACCATAAGGGATAACAACCAAATGAAATGATGAGAACACTCAAATCCTTTCTACATATCAATTGTTTCATTAGAAAAGACCATCAATAATTTCAACAAGTTAACACCAAACTAAAATTCTTATGCAGGGATAGAAAGAAATATAAAATAAATCTTACAAATAAAAAAGCAATATATTGTTATTTGTTTGCAAGATAAAGCGGATAAAGGAGGCAACAAACAATTTTCTTATGACTCACTCATGTTAATATGTTTGTCAAGTATCTTACCATGCCATTCTTTAGGCCAATTATAACAAAATCCACTGATACACATATTATTCACAGAACAATGATTCTCAAGATTTTCACATGTTTCCTGTTGAACATGGTTTGGTCTAGTGACAAAAATAGTAAATTAAATCTTATCTGTTTTGTCATTTGGAAATTGGGGCAATTTTAATCTTGTTTTTGTTACATATGTCACTCCTATTTCTCAATCTTTTGCTAAACCAAATACGTGAGAAGTATAAAAATGGAAGCAATTTATCAATTCAAGGAAAACAATTCTTGAATTTTAATCATTCCGTGGCCAACTCAGATTGTGTGTAAAAGGCAGAATAAAAGAAACTACAAATTTTGCCTCAAAACGTTTGGTCATTAAGCTATCTGTGTGAGCATATGGGTGTGTTTCCCACGTGAATTCAATTTGCAAATGCAAAGAATCCTCCAAAGAGTGTAGAAGAAAATATAGAAATGTAATTAATGAAGCAAGTCAAAATAAGCTTTACCTGGAGTAGTGTATCCAATAGTTCCTCTAACTCCTGTTGAGCTTCCTTGCTTTGCATAGAAGTTATGGGTGGCTTCTTGCAAGAATCTTGCTAACCCAAAGTCACCTACATGACCAGTCATGTCCTCGTTCAGAAGAATATTGCTTGGCTTCAGATCACAGTGGATTATTGGTGTTTGGCAATCATGGTGAAGATAATCCAATGCACATGCAACATCAATAGCAATGTTCAATCGCTGATGAAGATCTAGTTTCTTTGGTTCATCGTGCAACAAATCCAGTCCCTCAACTGGATGCAACCACTCCTCCAGACTTCCATTTTCCATGAAATCATAAACCAGGGCCTTAAAGTCATTACCTTGATAATCAACACCAGAACATGCACTAAGTACCTTATCTAGGTTCCGATGTTTAATGTTCCTCAAGGCCTCACACTCAACTATGAAACTTTTGGAAGCCTCATGACGCTGGAGGTTGACTACCTTCACAGCAACAATTAACCCATCATTTTCAAGAAGTCCTTTATACACTAACCCAGAGCTACCTGCACCAATTAAATTGGCTGAAGAAAACCCATCAGTGGCTTTAAGGAGAGTTTGATAAGACACTTTCAAGAGTGTTGTATCTAGTGGAGCTGAAGAGAAATTTTTGTTTGTCTTTCTATACGAATAAATATATAGAATACACAGCAGAAAAGTAAGCCCTAGAAGGCCACTACATATTGCCACTGCCAATTCTAATGTGAGTGTCAGTCTCCTCTTTTTGAACCAATTGGATTTGCAAGGAGAAAGCCGTATTCAGGTATACCCCCACAAAGCTTCTTGTTCCCCATGACTGAAATTGCACTTGCATTTGCAAAGATACCTTTTGTTGGCACTGCACCCTCAAAATCATTGAAGGACAAGTTCATATTCTCCAATAAGTTAAATGAAGCAAAATATTCTAGAATCTTTCCCGACAAATTATTGCAAGAGAGATCTAAAAATTGAATACCTCTCAAAGAAGCCAAAGTAGAAGGAATGATTCCTTGAAACAAGTTACCATCTGTATGAGAGGGTTCAGGAAAGTTGTTGGAAAATTCGAAGATCCTTGAAGAAAAATTCAAATTCTCTAGAAGATGATAAGAGGCTTAGATTCTTCAATAGTCTCAACTAAGAACACAAAAGCAAAGATATGATGGAGATAAGCGATTGGGTGAAGAAGAAGGCAAAATAGTTAGAGAGAGAATAATGGCAAGGCTCTCCCATGGATCTCCCACTTTCACTCTCAAGATTGATAATGGAGAAGGGAAATTATTTCTTTCCCAAGAGTTTTCTCTCCAAAATCCATCCCTTGTAAAGCTATGGGTGGGTGCTATTTATAAGCACCTCATGATGCAGGATGGAGCCCATGTGCAAGGCACATGGGGAATATTCTCTTTAACCACCTTGTCTGAAGAGGTGACCTCTCCAAGGATGAGAAAAATCCCGAAGAGGAGATCAACCTCTCGGCAAACCCTTCTTCTTAGCCACACCTAACCAATGATCCGCAATCATCCCAAAGGGTCAGGGGTAGTCCCAAAGGACGTCCTGGCGCATAAGGGTCAGGGGTAGTTTAAAAGAACGCCCTACCGCAAATATTGCCGAGTCTCAGGGACCCGCTAGATCGTGCCACCTCGACCCGGGTATAGGCTAGTTTAACCGAAGAGTGAATTTATCTCCACTCACCGTCCTCGGGATCGGGTCCTTTGTTCGGACTCCATTACGCCCGTGGTTTTGGTACGTAGATCCCAGAAAGCTCCGAGCCTGCAAGTGTTCTGACACTCATTAACGAAGCGACTTCTAGATTGCATCTAAATCCGTTCGAAGCCAAGTACTTTGGATCTCTAGATTCGTAGATCCGAACCCTTTCGAGTCTGAGCCTGAGTAAGTCTCTAGGTTCGTGGATCCGAACCCTTTCGAGGCTTAGGACGCTTTGGCCCATTTGATGGCAATAAATCAGGGCCCACCAATCTTGGACTTACGATAAATTCGGGCCCACCGACCTTGGACTATTGGGCCTAATTAATTTAATGGGCTCAAATTAGCTCCTCTTACATTTGCCCCTTGCGTGTATGAGAAATTGTAGTTTTCTCGGACATGCATAATTTCACCTTATCAGCCATGCTTCACATTACGTCTTCAGGAATATTTGGTCTTGATGTAGCTTTTGGATAATATTGATGACTCACCACAACTTATGGATAATATTGACAATTAATAAAGATAATAAAGAATCTTTTTTTGTCTTTATGCCACGTTTGGCAAACATATTTTTGCACCTTTGATTTTTTATTTTTTATTTTTTATTTTTTATTTTTTTATTATTTTTTTATTTTTTTATTTTTCCCAAAGAAGATCAAAACTTGAATTTTTTTTTTTTTTGTACAATATACAAACATATTGCTTTTTGGGCATTTTTTTTTTTTTCGAAAATTTCAAAACCCAAAAATAAGCTTTCCATTGAAAACAACCAGATCTTACAGCATACCCATTCTCAATTTCTATCTCTAGAAAAGTGAAAACCATTGTTTCTCCTTTTTTGAAATTGGAAACCCATAAAATGCATGGCCCTTTCTATATATATATATATATTGTGGAATATGTGAGGGACCACAATAACCAAACTTTTTGCTCCAAAACAAACTTTTCTTTATAAAAACACTGTACCACCACGACTCTGCTGCTCTTATATATATATACAAACCATGAAACCCACCTCTTCTCTCTCTAGAAAGTGGAAACCCAATGTTCTCCTTGAAATTGAAAACCCGTAAACTGCTTGGGCCCTCCTTTACATATGTATGCTCAGAATTTTTTTTGTGAGGGAATATTCAAGAAATTATACCCTCTCTTTTTCTATTTAAGAAAGATGACAAAAGCCCTAATGCATAGCTCATTATTTTATTTTTTGTTGCGCAGCTGTTGCAGCGCTAACCCTCTCTAAATTGAGAGACCAACCCACGTTACTTTTCTTCTTCAACGAAGCTTTGCAGCCGCTACACCAAAAGCTAACGCGAGTTGCTCACAAGGCCAACCCATCCTACCGCCACTCCAGGTGCCGCCGTCGTCGCTAAAGATGAGCTACGGTTGCTGCTTGCTCGAGCCGTCGACGTCCTGTCCCAGCTCCGTTTGCTGTAGATACAGATTACATCTTCTTCAACGAACTAGAGCTTCGTCTGTTTGCTCACTACCCGCTGCTACAACTCCGGGATCTGTCATGTGAGCGCGACCAGTCAACTTGCGCGGCATGTGTGCTTCGCGTCTGACATTTGGTGACTTTTAACATCACCATCGGTCCAATCTCCTTTAGCATTTCGGCCTAGGGACATCGTCTCTCAGCCCGTCGGCTCATCTTCGGCTTCAATCGCGTTGCTTCTGTAAGCGCCATTCTTAGCCTTAGTTCATTCCGACATTGCCCCCTGCTATCTTTCTTGGTCGGCATTGGCCTTAGCTTGCCGATTTCTATTTGTGCTGGTTCAACCCCTCCCTAGGCTAGCTTCGTATATTTTTGCTTCTCCAAATCTGTTGATTGTTAATTGACTTGAGATAGATATAATTTCTTTATTGTATAACCATGAATCTTTGTTGTTGACCATTTTTGTGAAACCAATTTGAATTGCTAATCTCATATAAGTTGAATCACCGATGCTTGAATGTTGTTTGAATGTTATAGCTTTGAGGACACTTGCACTTGATTTTTTAGAGAATATGAGATACTCGTTGAATTTTTCTAATTCCATTGAAGAAACTTGGGTTTTGTTGATTTTATGGACGCTCAGGAAATAAATAGTTGATGCCAAAAAATTGTTTAATCATTGTAGCTTTAAGTCAGCTTGAGAGGAACCGGCCCGGAGCAACAAAACCTTGATTGTTGCATTTTCATGAACTAGCTCAGAGGAATAAAATTTTTGTAGCTTAAATAGATCATTATTATTTGTTGATGTTGCCCCATTCCGATAATGCCTAAGTCAGGATATGAAATTGATATTGTTCATCTCATTTGTCGGTTTTACTATTTCAGGCATATAAATTTTTGTACGAAATCAACGACCCCGAGGCCCTCAGAATCTTCACCAATGAGAGCAAGGGCTGTCCTTCGGAAGTCTGAACGAGAGCAAAATTGTCCCTTAGGAGTCTGAAAGTAGCATACACCCTACTTCGGCAAGAAAGATCCCTCTGGAAGGCAACTGAGTCTACCAAGCTTGCACCAATAGAAGTAAAGATTGTCTCTCAGAAGTCCGAGTAGAAGCAAGGCTGTTGCTCATAAGTTCGAGTGGAAATAAGGCTCTCCCTTAGAAGTCCGCGTGGAAACAAGGCTCTTCCTCGGAAGTCCGAATGGATGCGCACTTCTACTTCGGCAGCTAATGGAAGCAAAGGCTATCCCTCGGGAGTTCAAGTAAGAGTCCACTCTACTTTGAAAAGAAAGATCCTCGGAGCTCGTATTGATGAAAGCAAAGGTTGTCCCTCTCTGAGTGGGAGTACACTTCTACTGCGTCAAGAAAAGTCCCTTTAGGTTGGTAACCGAGTCTACTATTCCTCTTTCTTCTTCGAGGGGCAACAAAAAATTAAAAACTGTTTCAAGCAACATAACACAATGAAGATATACAATATAGAGAAAATAACTTCTAATGGAGATACATAATACAGAGAAAATAACTTTCTTCATAACATAAGAAAGAAAGATAGAAAATTCTTAGACAATGCAGTAAATACAAATTGTAAATGTCATGGATAGACTTCTTCTATGGAATGTTGACATTTGCCCCTAGAGTCGCAAGGTCCTTCGAAAACCTTTCACCAGCTGCTCGGGTTGTGGCCGTCATATGCCATCATAGCCACGTCTTCTAAGATATCTTGGGGCTCTTGTTTTTCGAATGCTAGCTCATCTACTTCGACTTTCTTTCTAAAAATCTTCTTAAGTGTCCAACACTTTTCTGTAGGATGTCCCAGTGATCGGTGGAAAACACAATAATTAGGACCCTCGCGGTCTCTCTTTGGCAAAAACTCTTCGATATGAGGCAACTTCAGTTCCTCATCTGCCACCCATTCTTTAACTAAGGCCTTCACCTCATCAACACTACACGAAAAATCAGTGTCATCTTCGCAGTATTTCCTCTTCTGACCTCTGAATTCCTCCCCCTGCAACTTTCGGGTAGAAGACACGGAAGCCGCAGTGACAGAAGATCCTGGGGATGACTTGAAGCTGGTTTTATAACTAGTCTCGAACTCGATCTCCTGAGATTGAGGTATGTTGATGTTCCGAGATGCTTCAATTAGTGTCGAGAAGGTGGGTAGCTTGTGATTAACTAGAAGCATCTTGTATCCGTTCAATGCCCCTTCAACACAGATTTGGACCAAGTAGCTTTCCTCCACAGCCTCATGACAGTCTACGGCTTTGTCTTGAAACCTCTTCACATATTCGAGAATGTCTTCACCTTCCCGCTGCTTTTCCTTACATAGGGTAAGTGCGGTTACCTTCTCAGCTGCTTGAAAGAATTTGGTGTGGAATTTGTTGACCATCTCCTCCCAACTCCGAACAGAGTTTGGGGTCAAGTTAATGTACCAACTATATGCTCGGTCGGTGAGGGACTTGGAGAATTCTCTCAGCCGGAGGACGTGGTTTGAACCATGAATACCCAGAGTCTCGATGAACCACACAACATGTTCTCAAGCATTTCCTTGTTTGCCATCGAATTTGATGAACTTCGGCACCGTGTACCCCTCCGGGTATGGATAACTCAACATCTCGATAGGGTATGGTGGCTTGACATCCGGATCAGGCAAAGAGGGTAAAGCTTTCTTGCTTCGCTCTAGCTCGAACATGGCTTGCACATCTGCAGGGATGAGAAATTGTTGAGGGAGAGAACTTGATGCTGGTATTTCCAGAACTTGGCTTGTAGACTCGAGGACTGAACTTGGAGCGACTTGGCCATTTGGGTGCTGAGAATTCATCATCAGTGAAAATGCATGACGATATTGGCCATCGGCACCTATGGACATGCCATTTGGTGATGGGACGTTGTATTGGATCCCATAAAGTTCATTGCACGCCACGTCTATACTGGGTTCGACTTGCAAACTTGGCGTCGGAGCCAAAGGAGACCCACTCGGTACATAAGTAGAATTTACAATCGGTGGAACAAAATTAGGCATAGATGGAGCACCATTTTGTAGAGAAATCTCTGTAGGCCTTCCTTGAACTTCCACATTCACTGGAACACCATTCATTGCGCCGGAAACTCCTCCAACCACCGATGGACCATGGCTCGATCCTCCAGGTGCGTGATTTTGCGCCCCATGGGCCACAGGTTGGCCATGACTTGTTTCTCCTAGCACTTAATTTTGCACACCATTTTGTACAACTTCAGAGAGAATTTGGGGTAGATCTTGATGGCTTTGACCATTTCCAACATTACCATGAAATTGTTGATGCTTGTCAGTGCCAACTTGACCTCCATTTGTTGCTGGTGGTGCGAAATTCGAACCCATCACCAACATGGTGTGGGTGAGATTTTGAAGGGTCGTGAGAATCTCTTGTTGAGTGTGTTGGAGTTCTTGAATGGCTTCAAGGATGAGAGGTGAGTCTTGAACTTGAGTCATTTCATCACCACCATTGGAAGAGCCTTGTTGATGAGTCTCATTATCTGCCATTTTTGTTGGTGTTGTATGAGTTCTAGGTCTCGTTGAGACCATTAACCAATCCGCCTCCCCAACGGAGTCGCCAAATGTATGAGAGGGTTCAGGAAAGTTGTTGGAAAATTCGAAGATCTTCGAAGATCCTTGAAGAAAAATTCAAATTCTCTAGAAGATGACGAGATGCTTAGATTCTTCAATATTCTCAACTAAGAACACAAAAGCAAAGAGATAATGGAGATAAGCGATTGGGTGAAGAAGAAGGCAAAATAGTTAGAGAGAGAATAATGGCAAGGCTCTCCCATGGACCTCCCACTTTCACTCTCAAGGTTGATAATGGAGAAAGGGAAATTAGTTCTTTCCCAAGAGTTTTCTCTCCAAAATCCATCCCTTGTAAAGCTATAGGTGGGTGCTATTTATAGGCACCTCATGATATAGGATGGAGCCCATGTGCAAGGCACATGGGGAATATTCTCTCTAACCACCTTGTCTGAGGAGGTGACCTCTCCGAGGATGAGAAAAACCCCAAAGAGGAGATCAACCTCTCGGCGAACCCTTCTTCTTAGCCACACCTAACCAATGATTCCCAATCATCCCAAAGGGTCAAGGGTAGTCCCAGAGGACGTCCTGCCACATAAGGGTCAGGGGTAGTTAAAGAGAACGCCCTACCGCAAATATTGCCGAGTCTCAGGGACCCCCTAGATCGTGCCACCTCGACCCGAGTATAGGCTAGTTTAACCGAAGAGTGAATTTATCTCCACTCACCGTCCTCGGAATCGGGTCCTTTGTTCGGACTCCATTATGCCCATGGTTCTGGTACGTACATCCTGGAAAGCTCCGAGCCCGCAAGTGTTTTGGGACTCATTAACGGAGCGACTTCTAGATTGCATCTAAATCCGTTCGAAGCCAAGCGCTTCGGATCTCTAGATTCGTAGATCCGAACCCTTTCGAGTCCGAGCCTGAGTAAGTCTCTAGGTTCATGGATCTGAACCCTTTCGAGGCTTAGAGCGATTTGGCCCGTTTGATGGCAATAAATCTGGACCCACCAATCTTGGACTTACGATAAATTCGGGCCCACTAACCTTGGACTATTGGGCCTAATTAATTTAATGGGTTCAAATTAGCTCCTCTTACACCATCCATACATAGTGTTTCCAACATTACACAGCTGCCAAGAGTGCCGGGAATTTCACTAGATAACATGTTGTTGGAAACATTCAAGTAACCGAGGTTCTTCAAATTTCCAACTTCCACTAGTAGAGAACCTGTCAAACAGTTTTGAGATACGTCCAAATCTGATAATGAGGAAAGACCAATAACTAATTGGGGTATTGGCCCAGTAAGGTTGTTCTGTGAAAAGCTGAGTGAAAGCAAATTTTTGTAGCTGCCAAGGCTTGGAGGGATGATGCCATGGAGATTATTTTGACTTATATAAAATCCAATTAGTGAACTTAAATTTCCTAACAACAATGGGATATTTCCTGAGAGTTCATTTTCTAAGAAATCCAAATCCCTTAGGTTTTGAAGCTTTCCAGTATCAAATGATACATTACCTGTACATTGATTCCCAAACAGCCATATTCTTTCCAAGTTGATGAGATTCCCAATCCCAGATGGAATGTTGCCTGATATCTGATTGTACTCGAGATATATTTTTCTAAGATTAATTGACAGGTTGCCAATGGTTTCAATCAACATTCCTCCAAAATTGTTGTCACTGAGATCAAGTAGCATTAAACTAGTGGCATTGGTCAAAGAGGGCAGAAAGCCCAAGTCACTTCTGTGACCACTCCCATGCTGATTGCTTCCAACTGAAAACCACTGAATTTTATGCAGTTTTTCCAGAGTTGGCACTCCTCCAATAAACTTATTCCCCACCATTCCAATGTAAAAAAGATTTGAAGCATTGAATATGGAAACATGAATGGATCCATTAAAGTGATTCCTGTTAAAACTAAAATATTCAAGGTTTGGAAAAGCATTGCCTATATCAGAAGGAAGACTTCCATTTAGTTGGTTTCCTCCAACATCAAAAACTCTTATAGTAGAAAGATTGAAGATTGAGGCAGGAATGGCCCCTGAAAACCTATTTTCAACCAGAGCAATAATCTTCAGATTTGTTAGTCGGCCAAAAGCATCGGGAAAACTGCCCTGGAAATTATTTATGGCTGCAGAAAATTTCACAAGAAACGATAAATTTGCATAAGAAGAAGGGATACCTCCACTTTGTTCATTACATGAAATATGTATAACTTGGAGCTTTGACAAAGTTCCAAACTCCACAGGAAGTTCCCCCTCTAGCCTGTTGTAAGCAACATCCAAATCTCTAAGGTTGATGCAACTAGATAAATTGGCAGGGACTTCCCCATCAATTGAATTATTGTGGAGGTGCAAAATTTCAAGTCTTTTCAGGCGGCCAAGTTCTGGGTGAATCGCGTGAGTGAAGCTATTGTTTTGGAGGCTCAGTACTCTAAGAAAGGATAAGTTGCTAATGTAGGGAGAAATGTTTCCTGCCAATTTTTGGGACTGGAGATCCAGCATGACGACCCTCTGGTGATGAAGGTCACATGTAATGCCACACCATTGGCAGAAATGGATGGATTCATTCTATGAAAAGATTGACGGGATCATTAGTTATTTGGCACTTGAATGCAAGCAATGCGAGTTGATCTATCTCATTCCTGGCAGGCAAAGAATGTTAGCTTTTGATAAAACTCTCTTTAGAATGAACTATATTTTGTATTAAAATTTTCTCACTTATTGATTCGTATATTTTGCCCAAAGGTTTACATCCTTTTATATAGAGAAGGTTATTCATAAGTTCAATGAATAAGATACACGAACCTAAACAACCTTACAATTAACTAGGTACATGAATATAATCTAGACAATGTACTTAATAAATATAAAATACATGAATACAAAGAATGTATGAACTCAATGTATCCAATGCATGCAATGTATCCAGTGTATCTAATGTAAATATGGCATTAATTTTAACACTCCCCCTTAATGCCATATTGTGTGACACCCAACATTGCTCTGAAAAATTCAAATTTGTCCCTTGGTAGAGCTTTGGTGAAGATGTCCGCAACTTGATCTTCAGTCTTGCAATACTTGATTTGAATCTCATCATCTTCCACAGCTTCTCTAATGAAATGATGTTTGATAGCAATGTGTTTGGTACGAGAATGATAGACAGGATTCTTTGCCATAGCAATAGCAGACTTATTATCACACATAATTGGAGTAGCTTCACCTTGTTTCTCACCAAAATCATCCAAAATTCTTCTTAGCCAAATTGCTTGTGTAGTTGCCAACGATGCTAAAATATATTCGGCTTCAGCAGATGATTGTGCCACAGTTTGTTGTTTCTTGGATGACCATGAAATTATGCCCGATCCAAGAGAAAATGCATACCCAGAAGTGCTTATCATATCATCAACACATCCGGTCCAATCACTATCACAAAATCCAATTAACTTTGCATCAAGAAATTTCTCATAAAAAATTCCATAATCAAGTGTACCTTGAATGTATCTCAGCACCCTTTTTCCAACCCCAAAATGAATTTGGCTTGGACTGTGCATGAACTGAGACAATAAACTTATAGCATACATGATGTCTGGTCTTGTAGCAGTTAAGTACAACAAACTTCCAACCAAACTTCTATAACAAGATGCTTCAGCTTCTTTGCTTCCATCTTTGCTTCCATCTTCCTTTGACAACTTTTCATTCACAATCAAGGGAGTAGCAACTGATTTGCAATTCTTCATTTGGAATTTTTCAAGAAGTGTTTGAGCATACTTCTTTTGGAAAATAAAAACACCACCATTGTTTTGGTAAATTTCAATGCCTAAAAAATGATGCAATAGTCCCAAATCACTCATTTCATATTTTTTCATCATCTCCCTTTTAAAATTTTCAATCAATTTTTCATCACTACCGATAAAAACCAAATCATCAACGTAAAGTGAAACAATGAAAATACCAGTTGTACCTTGCCTCTTGATGTACAAAGTTGGCTCACTTTTGCTTCTTTGAAAACCCTTTTCAGTGAAGTAAGCATCAATTTCACTATACCATACTCGGGGTGCTTGCTTTAGGCCATATAAAGCCTTCTTCAACTTGTACACTTTATCTTCTTTACCTTTGACAACAAAGCCTTGAGGTTGATCAACATACACCTCTTCTTCTAATTTTCCATTCAAAAATGCTGATTTTACATCAAGTTGGTGCAAGAACCAACCCTTTTGAGCCGCCAAAGCAATGATAGCTCTAATTGTATCAAGTCGAGCCACAGGAGCAAAAGTTTCTTGGAAATCAATTCCAGATTGTTGTGAATACCCTTTTGCTACAAGTCTTGCTTTGTTCTTTTGAATAGATCCATCCGGATTGAACTTTGTTTTGAAAATCCACTTCACACCAATTATTTCTTTTTCTTTCGGTTTCTCCACTAACTCCCAAGTCTTGTTCTTCTCAATCACATGAATTTCATCTTCCATTGCTTTCTTCCATGCTTCATCTTTAATTGCCTCTTCAAAATTTTCACATTCAACAATACATAAATTGCATCTTGCATACACAACACTAAGACTCCTTATATTTCTTGGAGTTGAACTTGGAGATGAAGAACTTGAACTTGAACTTGAACTTGAATTTGGAGAAAATTGTGAACTAGCAATTGGTGAAAATCTTTGTGGAGATTCAAGAGTTTTAACATCTTCAACTTGTGGACTTTCCGATTCTTCATTGAAAGCAATGCTTTGATCTTGGACTTTCTTTTCCTTCCAATCAAAAGACGCACTCTCATCAAAGAGAACATCTCTACAAATAATCATCTTCTTTTGATCCAAACTGAAGAGTCTATAGCCTTTGGATTTTGAGCTATAACCCACAAAGATGCATTTCTTACTATTTTCATCAAGCTTGTGCCTCACTTCTTTTGGAACATGAGCATAACAAATGGAGCTAAACACCTTCAAGTGATTCACCGATGGTTTCCTTCCACTCCAAGCTTCAAATGGAGTTTTGTCCTTAAGAGCTTTTGTAGGACGTCTATTCATCAAGTAAACTGCTGTATACAAGGCCTCACCCCAAAAAGTTTTGGGTAGCCCCTTCTCATGTAGCATAGACTTGGACATCTCCTCTATGGTTCTATTCTTTCTTTCCGCCACACCATTTTGTTGTGGAGTGTACCCAACAGTCAATTGCCTTTCCATTCTAATATCTTCACAAAATTTCATAAACTCATTTGAGTTGTATTCTCCGCCTCTATCATTTCTCAATACTTTCATCAAACAACCACTTTGTCTTTCAACAAGATTTTGAAATTTCTTGAAGATAGAGAAAACTTCACTCTTTTGTCTCATGAAATACACCCAAGTCATTCTAGTAAAATCATCAACAAAGATAATAAAGTATTTGTTACCTCCATGAGTTGGCGTATCCATAGGTCCACACACATCGGTATGGACAAGCTCCAATGGTGCTTTAGCTCTCCATGCTTTCTCCTTTGGAAATGACTCCCGGTGATGCTTTCCAAGTGCACAACCTTCATAAATATGTTGCACTTCATGAATGGTTGGCAACCCAAAAACCATATTGTTTTGTTGTAGATGCTTCAAGCTTTGAAAATTCAAGTGCCCAAATCTTCTATGCCAAAGCCATGAATTATCAATCACATCCATCTTTAAAGCCGCATTTTTTCTATACTGGAAAATGAGAGGAAAACTTCTATTCTTCTCCATCTTGATTTTTGCTACAACTTGGCTTTTCCCCCCTTTGTCAAAAATTTTGCAAAAATCGTCTTCAAAGTGAACAAGGTATCCATGCTCCATAAGTTGTCCAACACTTAACAAATTTTGCTTCAAGTCTGGAACTAAGAGAACATCGGAAATGAATCTTGTACCCATCTTGGGATCTATAGCAATAGTACCTTTTCCTTTTGTTTGGACTAAGGCACCATTCCCCATTTTTACTTGAGAACTGGAGGAAGCATCCATTTTTACAAAAATGCTTTCATCTCCTGTCATGTGATTGCTACATCCGCTATCGAGAAACCATACATCCTTTGTTTAATCCGATGCCTTGTGCCAAGCATAGAACATGTGCCCTTCACTTTCTTGCTCATCGGAAAAATTAGCTTGTTGAGTGCTCTTGACTAGGCAATCCTTCTTGACATGCCCAAATTTGTTGCAATTGTAACATTTTGGCTTTCCTCGAAATCAACAATCTTTATCAACATGATTGCTTCGGTTGCAAATTCCACACTTTTGTTGAGTGGACTCTTCATCTTTCTTTCTTTGAAAATTAGACCTTCATCTTCCTCTTGCATTTTCTTGCTCTTTTGGTTGCATTTCTTCCTCTTCCTCTTCCTCTTCCTCTTCCTTGGGAATTAGAGGTACTAACATTAAGCTTGGATTGAAAGACACTTTCAATTGACTTTTTAGATTGCCTACTCAACCTTTGCTCAAATGCTTTAATTGAACCCATCAATTCTTCAATACTCAAATCAGCAAGATCTGTAGTTTCTTCAATGACAGCAACAATGGGATTGTATTTCTCCGGCAAACGTATCAAAATTTTCTCAACAACTCTTTGATTAGTAATATTATCCCCATAAATTTTCATTTGGTTTACAAGTTCCACAACCCTAGAAAAATAATCCTTCAACAATTCCATATCCTTCATCTTTAAATTTTCAAAATCTCTTTTCAATGATGGAAGTTTGATGGTTCTTACCTTCAAGTTGCCTCTATACTCTTTCTGAAGAATATCACATGCCTCCTTCGCTTTCGTTGCATTGATAATTCTTGGAAAGATTACTTCTGAAACTCCTTGTTGAATAAAAGAGAGAGCCTTTGAATCCTTCTTCCGTTGCTCTTTTAATTGGTTCTTTTGGGGATTTGTCAAAGCTCCTTCATCTTCAGGTTCCTCGAACCCATTCTCAACAAGATCCCAAAGCTCCGTATAGACAAAAATAGTTCTCATTTTCACATACCAAAAATCAAAATTTTCACCATTAAAGATAGGCATGGATACATTTTGGTTGTTGGGATTCGCCATGGTCGTCGGTTTGTTCTTCTTCGGGGCTTGTTTTCCCGTATCCGATCTCTACGCCCAGCTTGCTCTTGACCCAATCAAAGCTCTGATACCACTTATGTTAGCTTTTGATAAAACTCTCTTTAGAATGAACTATATTTTGTATTGAATTTTTCTCACTTATTGATTCATATATTTTGCCAAAAGGTTTACATCTTTTTATATAGAGAAGGTTATACATAAGTTCAATGAATAAGATCCATGAACCTAAACAACCTTACAATTAACTAGGTACATGAATATAATCTAGACAATGTACTTAATAAATATAAAATACATGAATATAAAAATACATGAATACAAAGAATGTATGAACTCAATGTATCCAATGCATGCAATGTATCCAATGTATCTAATGTAAATATGGCATTAATTTTAACAAAGAAGTAGGTGCCTAAGTGCAGCCCTGACCAACAAACAAGATAACAAATGACCAAGACAGTACTGTCAGACCCACTTGAAATTGTGGATCTAAAGTCTTCATTGGGGCCTTACGAGATCTAAAGGCAAGATTCTCAAAAGCGGTTGCGGTTGTCGTAATGGTGGCGGTGGCACAGTTGCGGTTGCGAGGTGTAAAGGCCGTAACGTAACTGTTGCGGTAACTGGAACCGTGAATTTTTTTATTTTTCGCACAATTTGAAAAAAAAAACTTACCGATACGCATATTTTTTTTCCATAATCATATTTATTGGGTATTAAAATAAATATTGATCAATTTTTGTAAATTCTTAAGTATGATCCAATATATTTCATATTTTTAAATCACTATAAACTGAGTTTTTTTACATTTTATTTTAATAATTAATGACTTTATATGTCATAAATCCACATTACACTTGTGGCAAAAAAAAAAAAACTTATTGGACTTTGGTGTATAAAATTATTTTTTTAATTATTATATTTGTGGAAGGATATGCAAATTTTAACTTGAATAGTTTTGAAAATAAATTATACATGTTAATATAATCATATAAAAATTAAAAAATGAAAAATAAATTATAAAGAATTTTTTTATTTTTTTATTTGGGTTTGAATCACTTGAATATTCATTCTCTTTTTGGATAACCTGTAAATAAAAATAAAATAAACTAATAGAAAAAAATTGGCATGTATAAAATATGTATTAATATATAAGTATAGGTGTTATGTTTTCTAGATATTTTACAAAAAAATCAATCAATAACTATTATATATAAGATAAACAATGACAAAAGTAAGATAATAAATAAGAACCTAAATATATATATTATTTGTTAATCAAGCCAAATAGATAATGACCACACTTATTATTATTATTATTTTCAAGCAATAAATAGATAGACACACTCAAACAAAATAGTTGAGTAATAGTAGCTGAATAGAATAGCATAAGTCTTACAACTTCAACAAATCAATAACATGTTCTTCATCTTCCCTCTTCTCTGTTTATCCCTCTTCCCCTATATTCAACTTTTTTTTTTTTTTAAAGACGCAGTTCGGAACCGTTATGTAACGGTGCGTAACAGGCCGTTACAGCACCGTTACAACCGCTACAGAAACCGCTACAGACAAAATACCTATGAATCTCAATCACATTGCAAAAGCGGCCGTAACGGGTGGCAATAACCACCACAACCGTTACGTAACAGCATTACGTAATGGTTGCGGCCGCTTTTTAAAACCCTGTCCAAAGGTTTAACACAATTAATCAAGGACTGTAAAACAATATTGGAGAACTAAAGTTTAGGAAACTTTATTTTGAAAAGATAAGGATAAACAGAATGGATCTCTTGATTCTTTGAATCTTTATGAAGCATAATCAATGAATCAAGATCGAATTACTTCCTAAGGTGAAAAAACCAGACTAGTTGTTCCTAAAAACCTCATTGTCTGACATATTTAGCCACTTCCATTATTAAATACTAAATATTTTTTATGTTACACCCACCAACAATCATAGAAAGAAGGTGCCAAATATTCTCCCATCTTTCCCTTCAATGCAATTCTCATTATGTAGATTTTACCGATTATAGTAACTAAGAACAAAACTAAGCTAGATGGGAAAAAACTTTATTAGGAAAGTTTAATTACTTGAGTAATTTCATGTCTAAACAGAAGAAAACACTAATGCGTTTGGTTGGGGGATTTGGAAAGGGAAATGGAAAAGGTAAGTGAAATGTGAATAAAACATGCCTATATTTCACTTAGTTTCACACACCTTTTCCCTTTCCCTTTTCATTTTCAAATCCCTCCCCAAATCCCCCAACCAAACACAGCACAAGGTTATGTTTGAATTATGAATTTCAATATGAATTTGTGAAGGGAAAGGAAAAACAAGTAGTTCAGTTTTTTATTTTTTTTACCCTCATTATTGGCATTTGAAAGTGTTGTTTTGTAAGTTTACACAACTTAACCATGTGAAGAGTGGACCCATATTCAATAGCGTCATCTGAGACATACCATGCGAACAGAAGGTAACAATTTTTTAGCACATGGTGAAATAGACTTTATAATAATCCCAAGTGGAATTAAAATACTGGAAGAAATTCATTCAGTATTTCCTGGCTCTCACATGAGCCATATCTACTCTATTAATTCCATTTAAAATGAAGGAGCATCTTAATGCTGTGTATAATTAAACCTTAATTATTAAGGTGTGAGATGCTTGGCTGGTCATAAACAAGAAAATAATACGATGCAGGACTAATAATGTCACGACCCCAACCCGCCCCTAGTAGGATGGTGTCATGATGGCCAGTAATCCGAGATTACCAAAGGCCTCTTTCAAGATTCACACACAAACAGAGTATAAATATGGGGCTTAAAAATGCGGAAGCAATAAATCAAATACAAGTGGTCCATAAGAGCTGTGCATAGATCAAATGAGATGACATACAATATGGTATTACAACCCATCTTTAAAGAAGTAAAATACAAGTTACATCTTGATCAAAAGGCTTCTCAGCCGACATATACAAAAAACGAAAATACAAGTCGAGAAGCATGATTTTCAAGACTCGCTGACGTAAAAACAAAAGCCGACGTAAACACAAAATGCCGACGTAAATGCAAAGCAAAAGCCGACGTAACAAGAATCCAAAACAAGCTTGCAAGTCACATCTAGGCGTCGCCGCCGTCCTGCTCATCACCTACATATATATAGAGAGGGTGAGTTTGACAACTCAGTGAATGGTACAAGTAATAAAGGGTTTGCATGAATAATAGCCGAAGTCTTCCAAAGCAAAACAAAACATTTCAAACCATACGAATATTAGCCGAGATCCTTTCAAGCAAGACACATCAAAAACTTTACCAAATCAAGGGATGAACCGTCTTCATCTATCAAGTCTCACAAGTCTCAAGGGACGCTTACAACATCGGCGAAACACAAATCAAGATTTATCGAAAACAAGCTTTCCGGACAAGGAATCCACGCGGTAATCCGTCAGTGGCTAAGCAAGACGATCCGAGATCGATTAATCAAGGGTACTGCGAAAGTTTATAGTCCTCCAGTACAAGGGACTTAGGCCCGTAGCCCTTTTTGACAAGAATGGTGCTGCGAAAGTTTAAAGTCCTCCAGCACAAGGGACTTGTGTTACTTAGGCCCGTAGCCCCTTTTAACACCAAAACTTTTCTAAGAAATGACCGTATCCTTTTAATACAAGGGTACTGCGAAAGTTTAGAGTCCTCCAGTACAAGGGACTTATGTTACTTAGTGCTGCAAAAGTTTAGAGTCCTCCAGCACAAGGGACTTTTATACTTAGTGCTGCAAAAGTTTAGAGTCCTCCAGCACAAGGGACTTTCCAAGGACATCATCAAAACAAGGTTTATACTTATCACAAAGATGTCATCAAAGCAAAGCTTACGCTCATCACAAGGATATCATTGAAACAAGGCTTATACAAGATACATCAAAATAGGCTAATCATTCATGCTTAACAAATACTTTTATCAAAACAAAGCAAGGCAAGATTTATCAAAACAGGATAACATAGCTTTATTAAAAGCACCACTCACCTAGATCTTCTCAGGTGTAGGCTCAAAGCAAAGATCAAGGTCCTACAATCACATGGCAAATCACATTCTCAAAACAAGCTTCACATACATGCAATGATCTCGGCACTCTCACCGAATCCAAGTCAATAACAAAGCAAAACATGCTGAGGTTTAAACACTGTTTTCCATCTCATGGAAACACACTGGGCACCCTCCAGGTCTCTGCCGAGGTTCCATACCTCCTTGCCGAGGTGTGGTCCTGACGGCCACATACAAAACGAGATCGGGGAAAACCTGGGTTTCCCCCTTGAAGAATGCAAGAACAAGATTATCAAAACACCAAGAACATGCATGCTGAAATCATACTTGTTTATACAAAAATCTGAGATTCCATGGTAAGGGTTTCAAAACATGGACCTGGGTACCCATACAAGAAGATCATGCAAAAACAAACACAAAAACATGGTTCTTGTTACAGACTTTTGGATCAAAACGAGGCTTTCCTTCAAAACTCAAGAACACCATTTACTCTTACAAAAACAAATCTTCAAAACGATGCATGGCATGCAAAACAAACCCAATCATGCAATGCAGTTAAACAACCAATAAGAGCAACTGGAGTAGAGCAAGAATCTAACCTCAAAGCTCAAATCCAACGGTTCAATCCTCAAAGATCAAGCTCGAAACCCCACTCTCTCTCTAAGAACTCTATCTTCTTCTCTAGAGCCTCTCTCTCTAAAAACAAAGATTTGAGACAAAATGATTTGTTTCAAGGCTGTCGGCTGTCTTAACGCACAGCTCGGACACGTGGCACAACCGGATTGGCTTAACTCAAAAAGGTGACTGATTGATAAGACAAGTCTCTGACAAAGCGTACTCAACAGGCTAGATGGCAAGACACATCGGCAAGCAAGGACATCGGCTAAAGTCAAAACTTCGGCAACGGGGTAACAAAGACATCGGCTAGGGAGAACGACACTTGACTAAGCTGTGCCACACCTTGGCCTGGGTGTGCCACACCTCGGTCTAGGTCACACCTGCCCTAGAACAAAATCACTAAGTACAAAACATCTCGGCCTAGATGATACACTCCTCGGCCTTGGTTCTGGACACCTCGGCCCAGATAGTGACATCTCGGCAAACGTGCCGGGGTGAAGATGAAGGTCAACCAAGTGGTTCCAAAAAATAGTTCTAAGTACAAAGGTTCAAAGGTGAACTAAGCTAAGCTGACCTCGGCTACACACCAAACAAGGATCAAAATCAAGCAAGTAACACTTAAACAAAACAAGACAAGCAAGATAACAAGATTTATGAACATAACAAGACAAGATCATACATGAATGTATGCAAGCATGGCTAAGCCAAAATGAGGGTTGTTACAAATAAACAAACAAATTGCTCATGAATGACACAACAATTTCTTACAGTTTAACTTGTCAAGTTCTGAATATGAACATCCAGCTCAAATGATAATCAAGTATTAACTATTGCATAGGTATATATAATACATGTTTACATTTTTGTTGAATTTGGTTGAACTCATATGAGTTCTAAACCACTACCCTTAAAAATGATTAATAGATAACACTTAATTTAATTAAGGTGTTAAACCAGCATTAAAAATGGTGTGGTTCAAACCACGTCAGTGGTTATATACTCTTTTTTCGTTATTTTTTTAACAATTAGTTGGAGGGCAATGGAAGAAAAGGAAGGGTAGTGCAGTAGTGAAACTCAAAACTAGGCATCACACCTATTAAGGTTGTGTCCTCGTCTAGGAAGTACAGATATGACGGTTTGTGTCCTCGTCTAGGAAGTACAGATATGGATACAAAATACGGATATAACGATACTACAAAACCTAAGAAAATAGGATATAGGAACAATTAGAATACTTTTGTAAAAAATATTTATATTTTTTAAATTATTAGTAGCGAGTTACACATAAACTCAACAATGTTGAGAAACCACATAATTTTATAATATAAATACTAACCTTTAAGAATTAAGTATTAATTCAAGACAGTAGCTTGTTTACTTTTAGATTTTTAATAGGTCTTACAAATTGTATTTAAGTTTACTTACTTATTTATTAATATTTAATTTTACAATTATTATATTCTCTTGTT
This sequence comes from Camellia granthamiana, assembly GCA_036172215.1. Taxonomy (NCBI): domain Eukaryota; kingdom Viridiplantae; phylum Streptophyta; class Magnoliopsida; order Ericales; family Theaceae; genus Camellia; species Camellia granthamiana. The sequence continues at coordinate 149,284,014 of CM069903.1, forward strand.
AATCTTTACTTTCTATATAGTTATAGGAGACATGCATTAAACAATAAGGATACATCAATTTGACAAATTATAGTACTTTAACTCTCACTATGTTCTTTTTATCAAAAAACTAAGCAAAGTATTAGAAGTAATATATGACTTGGAGTATCTGATACTTCAAAATTAAGTATCTGATACTTCAAAATTAATGAAAATTTAATTAAGAAGCATCCAATACTTTTAATAAATATTCAATACATATCCGTGAGTATTCAAGAAATATTGGTGCCCAATATGGATGCGTATCTCTTTTTTCCATACATCATAGAATACTCGTCTATCAAATCAACCCTTTGATCTTGACGGTTATGTACTTTTATCTTTATCTTTTCTCGTATTACTTAAAAAAAAGAATAATAACAATAAAAATAAAAAAAGAAGGGGGCGTGGTGGCGGGGGGGCTTGTCATTTATGTAATAGATGCCTGATAAGAAAGTGTTAAACTAGGTAGATTCACGCCTAATAAAGTGGCTCATCCACTAGATCAACCATTGATTAATCTGGGCAGTATTGTACTTTTATTTTTTTAGCTTTTCTCATGTTTGCGCATCATGAAATAAATATCATGAAAAGTTTCATAAAACCAATCTAAGGGTGCAGGCCCGGCCTTGGCCATAGGCCCACAAGGGCATGGCTTAGGGCCCCTCAAAATAGGCTCAAAATGGGGGCCCCCTCCTATTATAAGTTAGTATAATATGTTAGGTGTGTTTTGAGTCCAAAAAAAATTTAAAAAAAGACCCAAACTAACTTAGTTTTTTTGACCCATTAGAAGGCCAACAGTATAAGGCCCAGCCCAACAGTCTAAAAGGCCCATTTTTTTTTTCTAATTCCTAACCCTATCATCTCTCAATCCAACCTTCCCTTTGATAGCACACACCAGCAAGGAGAAGAAGCTGTGTAGCCCAGACGAAGCAGCGACCAGCACAGGTAAATTTTTTTTTTTCTATTCAATTAATTAAATATTTATCTTGTCTTTTGCACAATTAATTACTATTATAATATTGGTGTTTACATCATCAAGAAAAATTTATTTAAGTTTAATAGTTCATATCACATAATTTAAAAATTTTGTATTTTGTTAAGTGGTGGTACTCTTGTTTTGAATTTTGATTTAAAAAAAATTTTGATCTCAGCACAGCAAGCATAGGTAAATATTTTTTTTCCTATTCAATTAATTAAATATTTATCTTGTCTTTTACACAATTAATTGCTATTATAATATTGGTATTTACATCATCAAGAAAAATTTATTTAAGTATAATAGTTCACATCACATAATTTAAAAGTTTTGTGTTTTGTTAAGTGATGGTGCTTTTGTTTTGAATTTTGATTTAAGAAAATATTTTGATCTCAACACAGTAAGCACAGGCAAATATTTTTTTTCTATTCAATTAATTAAATATTTGTCTTGTCTTTTGCCCAATTAATTGCTATTATAATATTGGTATTTACATCATCAAGAAGAATTCATTTAAGTTTAATAGTTCACATCACATAATTTAAAAGTTTTGTGTTTTGTTAAGTGGTGGTGCTCTTGTTTTGAATTTTGATCTAAAAAAATATTTTGATCTCAGCTCATCATGACTCTTAAAAGAAATTATCCGTCAGGATTCGCAAGAAGGAAAAAGAAGCAAAGAGTCGAAAAATTAGTCGAGTGTCAAAGAGGAGCTATTGATAAATTCTTTACGAGTGACAAACAAATAGAACAATCAGTTGAAGACTTGAATAGTGAAGAATTTGAAACTTTGATGAATAATGAGAATGAAAATTTGGTGGATAATAAGAATGAAAATTTGGTGGATGAAGAAGGAAATGGGGAATTTGGGAGTGCAGAAACCAATCAAGATGATGAGATGAATACGGAATGTGACTATTCCGGTTATAGTTGCATTGGGGGAAAGAAGCTTTTCAAAGTTAAAAATCATCAAAAATTACCTTTGATCAACCATGTCACAAGAAAGATTGAATGGATTAGCATTGTTATCCATTGAAAATGATTTTGTAAAAAAACTAGATTATGCAAGTATGATTGATTTATTTGCTTCTAAAAATGCAAGAAGAGCGAGGATCAAGTGATACATATTAGTTGTTATAATATGATGCTAAGTATTTTTTGTGTTTTTAATACAAATCTTTTGTCCTTTACATTTTTTTTTTCATTCAATAAAAAAAAATGTGAAAGGCCCCAGAAATTTAGTAGTTGATTATTGACTTTGGGCCCCTAAAATCTCAGGACCGGGCTTGTGAGCTAACTACAACTAGCTTTGACTGAGCTAAGAAGAGCAAGGTCCACCATCAGAAGCCCGAATACCTCGGTTCCAAATACTTTTATAGCGATCCCGGGTTTACCCCTTGTTGTACAGTGATCCGGACATGTGTCTATGGGTGTTAGTAGTTGATTATTATCTGGCTTACATCCTTTCCTACTTTGTATTTGAGTTATAGGATGTGCTGGGCAGGTTTGTTACAGGTTGGTTGAGCTTAGGAACCAAAACTAGTTGCCCAGATTTTGGCCTGTCCGCTCGAGCGGAGATTTTGACGCTCAAGCAGGGACCTTGTTGTTGCTTGTCCGCTCGAGCGGGGGTTTTGCTGCTCGAGCGGGGAATACACCCATCCAGTATTTCCTGTGTAGTGTTGGACGCTCGAGCGGGGGATTGGCCGCTCGAGCGGGAGGTTGTGAGTGACGCTCGAGCAGGGAGTTGGGCGTGCGAGCGGGGACCTGGTATGTCGAGATTCTGGGAGTGTGCATCCGCCGCTCGAGCGGGAATTTGGCTGCTCGAGCAGGAGTTTGTGAGTGGCGCTCGAGCGGAGATTTTGACGCTCGAGCGGGGTGACTCTTATTTAAAAGCGAGATCCGACTTTTTTAACACTTTTTCAAGATCTTTTCTCTCTCTTACTTTTCAAAAAAGCCATTTTCAGAGCTTCTCACTCTAAAACCGGCCCTTCTCTCTTAGATTTGATCTAGTAGGAGTTGTTTGCTCACTTTTGGCCTTTACAAAAGTTGTGTTGATCGTCGAGGGCTACATTTTAATCTGAAAATTTCAAAATTTGAAGCATTTTGGCTTTGGTCTTCATCTCCATTGGAGCTCAAACTTTGAGGTAGGGATATCCTACTCCTCTTTATGAACTTTGCCTTTAAATTTTGGTATTTTGAGATGTTGGGGGTTGTTGCGTAATTTTGAAAGAGTTAGGGGCTTTTGTGTAATCTTACAAAGCTGGGGTTTTATTTATAATGGACCCATGAACGCATTTAGCTTAGAGAAATGGAATGAATGTGGAATCATTGATGAAAATGGGATCTTAAGGGTTGTAATGTTAACTATGGAAAATTCCCTAATTACATTGATCAATTAATTGGGTTAATAAATTGTGAGAAATGAGGAATTGAAGTGGAAATGCTGAGAGTGGGAATATGTGGGAATTAAATGGTGTAGTTGAATTACTTATCACTCACCGAATTGAAATGTTGATATATTATCCGTTTTGTGCATTTATTTTCTGTACAGAAATAACTGCTTTGGGCTATCGGTGGATGATAGTCTTGATTGTTGTAGACAATAATGATGATTAGGCAAGCTAAAACTGATCATTGAAATGTGTCATTGAGTGTGACAGTTGAAAGGATACATTAATTTTATGTATTGATTGGTGATGTATATAATTATTGTTTATATGCATTGTGTTGTGTTGGAGAAGATAGGGGATGTACTCCGCGGTTTAGGGGATGATAGGGGATGGACCTCTAAACCGGATGTTGTTTAGGAGAAGATAGGGGATGGACTCCATAGATATAGCTCATATGCTTATCTAGTAAAGTGTTGATACAGCTCATACGCTTGTCTTTGGAAGTGTGATATTGCTCTTAGGCATATCCATGGAAGTGTTGATATAGCTCATATGCTTATCTGTTAATGTGTTGATATAGTAGTATGCTTATCTTTTATTGAAATGGGAAAATGTTTGATATGAGTTACTGTCTCATATAAGTGGTTTGGCCAGGTTCTGAGCCACGGTTATAAATTGAGAATTTAAAAGAATGGAAAATGAATTGTAACATGGTCTTGTATGTCATGAAACTGTAAGATGATATAAGTGGATGTATCAGTGTTGGCCATCTATCAACTGCTAATCTTTTGGTCATTGTTCATGGTTGGTTTAGTGTATTTCTACTGGGTTGTGGCTCACCCTATATGGGAACATCACTTTCAGGTACAGGTAGCATGCCACCTCCAAGGACATAGCTTGGGAGGCTTGAGGCGGATGGACTTTTTGGTTGTATATTCTTTTTGATGTATTACAGGTAGATTCAAGCCAAGGGCTTAATGTGTAATTGAGCTAGTGCTCTCTTTTTGTAACCAAGTGTTAACTTGGAAAGCTGTAAGCCCTTAGGGCATTTGCTTTTGTTGTTAACATGTAATACCTTTTGTAATGAAACTCTGATGAATAGAAGAATGTGGATCTTTTATATATCAATAAATGTCTATATTGAGGGGTTTAATGTTGTTATTTTGAGGGCGTGACAACTTTGACCAAGCTAATTATCACCACTCCGACCGTGGTGACTGTAACCATATTTGGACCGAGCTAATACTAGGGTCCACTCACTTAAGCCCTTTTCACCACGGCCCATAGAACGGCCTATTACTACGCTTGGGCTTAGCTCGACCCTAATGCTTATAAAAACTCCCTCTCAATTAGTATCAATATGTAATATATTTTTATGTATCAAAAATTGTTGAGTCTCGTTTCCTATGCCACGAATATCTTGCATGATGCATCTGTAAGTAATCAGCAGATAACAAAAATTGATTGAAATTTTTATTTGATGTACTTATTTTCTGTATAATTGAGTTGCTATAATAATGTTTGGGCATCATTTATTTTTTTCTTATAATTTGACTAAAACGTGTGCATAAGGTACATTATTTTTCTTGAACTTCACAACAGATAGAACAATTCTTGCTTCAACTCATCTAACTTTGCTTGGAGAGCATGTTGCAATGATTTTTTTGTAATTTTTGTTTCACCATTTTCTTATTTTTCTTCTTACTCACCATTATAACTCATTGTAATAAAAATATTTTGATGAATATGAGTTTGAAGCAAGATCATATTGTTATAAATTTCAAATTTTATTTTTCCTCAACAATGTGATTTTTTTTTTGTGAGGGGAAAAAAAGTACAATTATTGTTGTGATGGAGGTGTTTTGTAAAGTTTTTGTTTATTATTGAAGATGTTTGTTGTCGATACTTATTTGTATGACATGTGTGTATATATGTATTAAACATAAGTTGATAAGAGAATAATACACAATTTCGTAATTTTTTTCTAACAAATATAACTATATTACTAAGCGATACATGTTAAAAAATTAAAATATCCAATGGTAATATAGTATTACAGATTGATAATGTATGAATACAATAAACTTATATAAACTTACATTTATATTTTTTATATATTTATATATGTAAACATTGACATATATAAGATATTACAAAAGTAATATATGAAATCTTTTGTAACAATATAATACAAGTAATATTAAAAGTTAATTATTAATAATTAAATAGTTGGTCATAATTAGTAGTGAAGAAAGATTTAAAAAAAAAGAAATAGAAAAGAGAAATTTATAGTGTTTGGTTTGGTTTGTTTTTTCAAGTTTTTGTTTCGAATTTTTTGATTTTCATATTTTTTGACACAATTTTTTTAATAATTTTTTTCAATTCACTTAATTTAATAATTTTTTATTTTTTAATTTTACTTCTAGATTTAGATTCACTTAATCTAAATACAGTTATAAAATAATTTATTGTGTATTCTTTTTATATAAAAATTGTTAATATTAAATAATCATAATAATATATTTATATAATAACAAAAAATTGATTTTTTACTATATTTTATTTTTTAATTCTATTTCAGATTAGAGATATTTATCAGTAAATCTCATCACAAACAAGTACCCCAATTAGTCCCAAGTTTTTTTCTATTGATTTATTAAGTCCTATCAGTGGAGATTTTGTTTCTGTGTGGTCCTATTTTTTTTTTTTTGGTAGTGTTTTGGTGGACAGTTATATTCTTTTATTAATGTGACATGTATAATGTGATACTCTAATGTAGCAGGTATTAATATGACACACCAAAAAAATTAAATACTCCTTAGTATACTTTTCCTAAATGTTACAACGTGGTGGGTATAATATGACATTCCAAAACTTTTACTCCAAAAAATAAAAATAAAAACTCCTTAGTGTACTTTTCCCAAATGTAACAACGTGGTGGGTATGATGTGACACTTCAAAAAAAATAAAAAATTCCTTAGTGTACTTTTCTCAAACGTGACAACGTGGTGAGTATGATGTGACACTCTAAAAAAATTAAAATGTAACGCCTCAAATGTGTAGCCCAAATGATAATACAACAATCATGGCTCTTTCAAGGAAAACCGAATATAAATCTCTAAACTTACATTACATGATACAATATTTCTTCATGCAACAATACATTAATCCAACAACAAGTAAATAAACAAATAAATACCTCCAAGGGTTTACAAGTTTCCAAGGCTAGAGCCTGGAATTCCATCATGCTCAATGATATCATGCAATTTCAATTGTTCAAAACTTAACAATTTATTTCAAGGGTGGTAAATACGACTCTGGTAATCCCTAGATCGGTGTCTACAAGTAGACTATACAAGTGCTACCAATTTGTCATTTTTACTGGTATTAACCGGAAGGCTCGACACCTATCCGCGCGGGTTTTCGGTTTTTCACCCCGGACTCTCAGGCCGACTTATCTAATATCATCTACACCACCTATCAAGACTTACCAACATATTTATCCCAAAATCATTCCATGAAAACTTGTTTCTCAACATTCTTTTCTCAATGCAAGTTTTCAAATAAACTTTCAAAGTTTAATATAATCAAATGAATTGGTATGCCAATAACACAAGATGAATATAAATACTTTTATTCCAATTCATCATCCAAGGAATAACACAATTCCCTCTTCTCAAGCATCCTCAACAATTAGTCATTTCAAGACTATTTCAATGTTTTAAACAATAATTTCCAAAATGAACAATAATTCTCATATTCCCTGAAATTCATCATTTATATAAATATAAATAAAAATTTTTCCAAAGATTCATTTATTTTGACACAAAATAAATATAACAATATCATTCATGGATTTTCAGTCTCTTAAAAAAAATCCCCAAATTCTAGGTTTTCTCACCAAAACTATACGACTCAAATCTTTTGAAAGAAAACTTTCCAAAATCATCTTTTCTTCAATCAGCGAAGATCAAAACCCATAAGATCATTTTAAAAGAACAAGAGACAAACGCACTTTCAAAATCGCTCAACTTCTTGAATCAACAATCAAGTTTCAAAACTATCAAAAGATGATGTCGAAAATTATATAGATCTTGCAAAAACATATAAATAACTCTAAGAAAATCCCTACCTCAAGTTTTGAAGAAGAAATGAGATGAAACCCCCAAAATCAAGGGTTTCGAAACTCGATCTTCATCGCACACAACGAAACCCTCGAGATGATAACCAACTTTGGTTAAGAACTTAAGTCTAAATCCCAATGGATTTGGAGAAATCAAAGAGAGAAGATGACTTCTAGAGAGAGAAGCTCCCGATCTGGAATTTTGCAGAGTTTTAGAGAGAGAGAGAGAGGACTAAAAAAGTGATCTGAAATATCAGATTCACGAACTGATATAACATGGTCCGCTCGAGCATGGAATGCCCCGCTCGGGTGTCAAATACACTAACCCAACACTTTTGCAAACAGGTCAAACTTCTAAAACCAAACATTCTCCGCTCGAGTGCATAAACGGTAGCTCGAGCGGACAAGCAACTTCGAATGCATTTTGCATTTTTGCTTCGGGGGCGCTGCCCTTGGACCCGCCTAGGGGCGCTGCCACTTGGACCCCCGCAAGTTGACCGAGTAGCTCGATCCCCTACCGGCCCAGTCGAAGTGGCAAAACATGAGAGAATGATCGAAACTGAGATCGCTACATAAAAACTTCTTAGTATACTTTTCCCAAATGCGACAATGTAGTGGGCATTATGTGACACTTAAAAAAAATAAAAACTCATTAGTGTACTTTTCTTAAACATGAAAATGTGGCGTGTATGATGTGACACTCTAAAAAAAAGTAAAAATTTCTTAGTGTACTTTTTCCAAATGTAACACTTTAATGCAGCGGGTATGATGTAATACTAAAAACTTTTTAGTGTACTTTTTCTAAATGTGGCACTCCAATGTTGCGGCAAATGAGTCATTACACATCCAAGACGACTAAATGAATCACATGAAAAAATATGGGATTATATGGATTACAAGTATAAAATATGGGACTTATTGGTCAATCTCCCTTTATATTATTAGATATTAGATTTTTATGTAAAAGTATTATTTAAATATAAAATATGATGAAATTTGAGTATCTTTAATCACCAAAATTGAGAAAATATGAAAAATTAAAAAACAGATTTAAAAAATATGATCAACGAAAGTTGTTCTTATTTAGAATTTTAATATCATATCTTGGTTATTAAAGTATCATGTAAAATATTACAGCTCATAAAATATAATTTAAACAAAAGAAAGTATATGAAAATAACCTGCAAAATTTTGAGATGTAGCACTAATCTTTGTTTTAAAAACGCATGTGTTTTCCTCTATCTAGATTTAAACGAATGCATACAACTTTAAGATTCAACCAAAATTATTCACAGTGATTTGATCCATGATGGACAATTGTAAATATTATGTATATCAGTATAAAAGCAGACACAAGAAACAAGAAAGAGTAGCTATTTTTTGTTCTTCAATCGTCATCAATATGTAAAAAAAAAATTGGGAGACAGCTTTTTTTTTTTGGATAAGAAAAGATACAGATTGTTTATATTTATATAGGATTCTTGGAAGCAAATATATCATTTGTGAGTGTTCAACTCCAAAAATAAAGAGATAGTTAGTATACATAAAACTTTTTGTGACTTTTTAAAAATATAATAGATCTGAGAGGGTAAAATTGAGATTTAAAAAAAAAAGTAAAAAATATGATAGGTTTTTCACACTTTTATAATAATAGTAGATTAAACTTTAAATTTTATAATTTTTATTGTACATATTTTTTTTTTAATGAAATTTATATTTTTGAAACCTAATTAACGAGATTTATCAAATAAGATCATACTTGAATATATAATTTTATAAAATAAAAATAAATAAATAAATAAATGCGACAATGTGAATATTCACATTGATAGTATGAATGTTCACATCATTCACACTGTCAATGTGAACATTAATTCATGCTTCGTCCTATTATTATTAGAGGTATTTTGGTAACTATGTCACCCATAGGACTTATTGAAACATAAAAAAATAATTTGAACTAAGTAAAATATAAATATGTGAAAAGAGATTTATAAATAAATGTTCATTTCACTTTTTCTTTCCAAATCCTTTTTCAAATTCAGGAACCAAACACACTCTAAAGTTATAGCGATCCCGGTTTTGCCCCGACCTTCATTGTGTTCATGTCTTGTTTTCCTCCTTTAATTATTTGAATTTGAGCTTTGGAATATGTTGGGCGTGTTTGGAACAGGTTGGTTGTTACTTGGTCTAGGTTGTTGTTGCCCAGATTTTAGCTTCTTCACTCAAGCGAGGCTTCTTGCGCTGGAGCAAGTCTTGTGAAATTTCTTCTTCGCTCGAGCGAGACTTCTTGCGCTCGAGCAAGCATGTGTGTCTGTGGCAGACCTGAAGCTTTACATTCTGCGCTCGAGCGAGGTCACTTGTTATGTCTGGTCGCTCGAGCGACAACTCCTTCGCTCGAGTCGCTCAAGTGAGGACCGCATATATCAGTTCGTAGCAGAGGATTTTTTACATCACTTTTTGATTTCCTTTCTCCTCAAAACTCTAATCCGACTCTCTCTCTCTCTCTCTTTCTCTCTCTCTCTATAAATACTCTAAGAACTAAGCATCTTTCTACCCTACTCCCTTTATTAAAAAGGTAGAGCACCTTGAGAGCTCCGTGTTGATCCGGGTAGATCATGATTTTGGCTTGTTTGAAGTGTCTCCATCTTCTCTCCTTTGAGCTTCTACAATTGAGGTAAGGATGTTCTACACCTTAGTATGATTTTTAACCTAGGTATTTGTCATTTTATATAAATGGTGGAGTTTGGAGGCATTTGGGTGAAACTAAGGTTTGGGCTTAAGATCTAAAATAGGGGTTTTCTATTTTGGGTCATGAAAGTATATGTAGGGTATTGAAGATGGAATTATATGGGTTAAAATAAAGAAATTTTGATATGTAATTGACATTTGGAAAAAGGAGGAAAATTGCCCTAATTTATGTTAAATAATTATTTTGTATAAATAATGAAATTGATGCGGGAAATATGAAATTGGGAAGATGTATAAATGAATGGTGTAGTTGGATTTGATAAATCATTCACCTGTGCGAAAATTGAACAAATTATCTGTTGGATAGATTTGCTTATCTGTCTAGAAATATCTGTTTTGGGCTATCGGTGGAGGATAGTTGTGATTGTTGTAGAAACTTCATGAGAATTAGGTAAATTGAAACTAATCATATGAATTATGTCATTGAATATGACGGTTTGATTAGATTGTTGAATGTGTGAATTTTGGTAATCATTGTATATGACACGCTTTTAAATACATTGTATATGTATCATTGTTTGAGAGGAGATAGGGGATGTACTCCATTGTTTGGGAGGAGATAGGGGATAGACTTTATTGAAAATTAAGTTGGTCAGAGTGTCTAGGGTGAAAGTCCCGAAATCTTATATATATATGGGTGCCGATTCCCTCGAATGAGAATTCCGTAAAATGGCAAGAAAATTGAAGTGTTTGAATAATGGGTGCTATTGAAGTATTTATAAGTGAGTTGTAGCCTCGTTTGGGATTTGTTTAGATAACAAAGGATTATATCTATGAGTTGATTTGAATAAATGAATGGTAACGGTTTGAGCTATTGATGTTGTTATTGTTTGGTCATGAAAAGAAGACGTCAGTTGGTTATAAGTGTTGAACATTTGTCTAATGCTTATATCTTAGTTAAATCTCAACCATTGTGTTAGTATATCTCTGCTGGGCTTTGACTCACCCTACTTGGGAAACCATTTTGAGGTGCAGGTGACATGCCACCTCCAAGGGCATAGCTTGGGAGAACGGGGCTGAAGGCTCAATTTTTGTTACCTTTATGTTTATATGTTTTCTTTCCAAGCCGAGGGCTTTAATTGTAAAGAGCTTATGACTCTCTTTTATTGTAACCAAGTCATCTCTTGGAAAGATGTAAGCCTGTAGGGCATTTATTTTGTTGTTATTAGCTAATGTTACATGCTGTATTTTCAGAATGAACATTTATGAAAATGTAATGAATGTAATATCCTTTGTAATGTAGACTCTGATGAATGAAAATATGATACTTCCATTATGTTCATAGATCTTATGAATGGTTGATTTATATCTTTTTTGAGGGCATTAAAACTTGGTATCAGAGCGTACCAGGTTTGAATACTTTGGGTACGTGGGAAGTGGTTAGTACCACGATGGGTAGTCTCGCTTGTTAGAGACTTAAGTATAGATGATATGTGCTTATATGATAACATGTTTACGTGACTATATGGGTATGGGATTTAATTTCTAGGATGTTGATCGAGTCCTGTTGGAAAGGCACTTGATCACTGCCGTTTCTTACTGGAACTCTAACGACCCCACGTGACGCTCATTATCCGAAAATGAAATTCGTATGTGTTTATGTGATTAGGTGCTTATGTGGAGTGAATTACAGTTGTCCATCGTATTAGGACGTGAGTGAATTAGCTTTGGCACATTTGTAAATGCGCTAATCTCCTTGTTATCTTCATTAGGATGTCAAGACAAGGTCGTGGTGGTAGGCGAGGTAGGCCTAGGAGGCATGAGATGCCTATACCGGGTGAGATTCCAGCGCAGGTGGAAGGAGTTGGTCAGGCCAACATGGCCGAACCAATAGGTCAACAGGCCATGGGTGCCTTAGCCGTGAAATGGCCGGAGCTTTGAGGGAATCCATAGACATTCTCAAAGTTGAGAATCAAGTCCAGGCCCATGTAGCTGAAACATGGCCATTTTTTCTGAAGAGGAAGTTCTGGTCGAATCCGAACGAGTTTTTGGGAGATCCTAAAGAGCCACTAAAGGCTGACGAGTGGTTAGAGTAGATGGTGAAGGCGTTTGAGATGCTCGGCATCGAAGACGGGGGTTTGAGAGTAACTTTGGCATCCTTCTAGCTGAAGGGAGACGCGGGTCAGTGGTGGAAATATGCGCAGGGGCGCATTGGAGCAACTTATTAGGCCTTTGTGGATGCCTTCCAGGACAAGTACTTACCTACTACAGTGAGGGAGAAGTTAAAGGATCAATTCTCCAAGTTGGTGTAGTCGAATACACCAATGACTGAGTTTGAGGCCACCTTTACTAGCTTGTCTAGGTTTGCACCGGAGTTAATGGCGACTAAGGAACGCCGTTGTCTGGAGTTCGAAAAGTGATTGAGGATCGAACTCATGTTTAGAGTTATCGGGTCCATGATTAGAGACTATGGGCACCTTGTGGAGGTTGCAACCCATCTTGAGACTATTATGCATACGGAGGAGGAGAGAATAAGGGGCTCTAGGAAGAGTCAGGATGGTCAGGGGGACAGTAAAAGGAAGAGGGGTTTTAACCCTCAATAGTCCCAGGGAGCGCATTCGAGATCTACCTTTTCCAGTGCCTAGTTTAGGTTCTGGGAGAGGCGGTCAGGGAGACGTCACCTGTTTCAAATATGGTCAGTTGGGCCACAAGTCTCCAACTTGCCCACAGAGGGGAGGAGGGCAGCGAGCAACTTCATCTTCGGCTCGTTCTCAAGGCCAGAGTCAGGGCAGGGGCTAGCCGCTCACTTGTTATCAGTGTGGGCATGCGGGGCACTTGAAGAGGTTTTGCCCACAGTTGGGTGGCACACCTAGTGCGTTTGGTTTGAGGCAGACACAGAGTCACCAGCCAACACAGTCAGTACAGGCCTCGAGGGCCAATCAGGAAGCCTCTTCGGCTTAGTCCGTGCAGCAGTCTTATGATTCGAGGGGTGAGCAGGCAGATCAGAGACCTATGGGACACGTGTATACTATTACCGCGCCAGATCTTGTACCAGCTCCATCTGTTGTGAGAGGTACCTTTTTGTTTTGCAACTCGGTTGCTAATGTGTTGATTGATACGAGTGCATCCCATTCCTTTATTTCTTCTGCATTTGCATCAGTTTTGGGGTTGGAGTTGGCACAGTTAGCATCTCTTATATGTGTTGTGTCACCTATTAGGGGTGAGATGGTTTTGAAACAGGGGTGTCGAGGCTGTGATATAGCGGTCGCCGATCGCCGACCTCCTTTTTCTTTTGTATTGATGGACATGTCTGGTTTTGATGTTATTTTGGGTATGGACTGGTTATCGTCATACCGGGCTGTTATAGATTGCTACCGTCAGAGGGTTACTGTATGTACCTTGAGTGGTGATCGTTTTCATTTCTTAGGGGATTGGGTTGGTAGAATTTTACCACCGATGTATGATCCATGGGGGCGGAGTGAACTTAGTTGTCTTTTTGCTAGCTTTTTTAGTAGTGAGTGTGATGAAGTTCGAGTTGAGTTGCCAAGAGTGGTTTGTGAGTACTCGGATGTCTTTCCGGAGGATCTTATTAGTTTGCCACCTCACCAAGAGATCGAGTTCTCTATTGATTTAGTGTCTAGCACGACACTGATTTCTATGGTACCGTATCAGTTTGTGCCAGCTGAGTTGAGTGAGTTGAAGGTTCAGCTCCAAGAATTACTAGATAAGATTTTTATTCGCCCTAGTACTTCGCCTTGGGGAGCACCAGCCCTTTTTGCTAAAAAGAAAGATGGAGCTTGTGACTTTGTATTGATTATCGAAAGTTGAACCGGGTTACGGTTAAGAACAAGTATCCAATGCCTCGTATAGATGACCTGTTTGATCAGTTAAAAGGGTCTCATTGTTTCTCCAAGATAGGCCTAAGATCGAGTTACCATCAGTTGAGGGTCAGGGAGGGAGATATTCCGAAGATGACATTCTGTACGCGGTATGGCCATTATGAGTTTCTAGTCATGCCTTTTGGGCTAACCAACGCCCCAGCAGTGTTTGTGGACTTGATGAACCGAATCTTCCGAGAGTTGTTAGATCACTTTCTAGTCGTCTTTATGGACGACATTCTGATTTATTCACCCTCTGAGGAGGAGCATGAGGAACACTTGCGAGTGGTGCTTGAGTTGCTTAGAGCCCATGAACTATATGCTAGGTTTGGGAAATGTGAGGTTCTGGCTGAAGGAAGTCAAATTTTTAGGCCACATGGTATCCGGGGAAGGAGTGACTGTAGATTCATCCAAAATTGAGGCAGTGCAGGATTGGGCACAACCTAAGAATACTTTCGAGATTCGTAGTTTCTTGGGGTTGGCCAGGTATTACCGTCGGTTTGTAAAAGATTTCTCCAGGTTAGCTTCGCCTGTGACTAGATTGACAAGGAAATAGGTCAAATTTGTGTGGAGTGAAACTTGTAAAAAGTTGTTCCAAGAGCTTAAAATTAGACTTACCACCGCTCCAGTCTTGATTATTCCGGAGAGGGGATTGGGTTATTTAGTGTATTGTGATGCCTCACGGTAGGGTTTAGGTTGTGTATTGATGCAAGAAAGAAAAGTGGTAGCCTATGGCTCACGGCAGTTGAAAACACACGAAAGGAATTACCCTACCCATGATTTAGAGCTAGCAGCGGTGATTTTTGCCTTGAAGATTTGGAGGCACTAGCTGTATGGTGAGAGATTTGAGGTGTTTTCTGATCATAAAAGTCTGAAGTATCTGTTTACATAGAAGGACTTGAATTTGAGGCAAAGGAGGTGGATGGAGTTCATAGAGGATTATGACTTCGAGTTACATTATCATCCGGGGAAGGCCAATGTTGTGGTCGATGCCCTAAGTAGGAAATCCATCACTAGTGTAGCTTGTATTGCTATCCGAGAATGGAAGATGTTGGGTACTCTTGGGGAATTTGACTTGCACCTGGGCGAGTCTGTTAAATCTGCAACCTTGTTTTCTGTAGTTGCACAACCTACACTTCTGAATCGAGTGTTGGAAGCACAAAGGGGTGACCTTGAGGTAGAAACTGTCATGACCCAAACCCGCCCCTATGGGTTTAGCATCGCAACCGGCCAGTAATCTGTGATTACCGAAGGCCTGCTTAACAGTAATGACAGTAATACAGAGTAAAGGGGCTGGCGGAAGCCAAAACAGTAAATAAAAGATGTCCAATGAGCTGTAACATTCTGGATGCAAAAAGATTTTTTATAAACATGCCACATTGGTAACCAAAATATATGTACATAACAGATATATAAAACATCCAGGTTAAGGACCTGATCCCTTCACCATAACTGTACAATCAAACTAATTCAGTCAGCACAAAATAGAGACAAAAAGGGTGAATCTAGAACACCCCAAAACAGGCTTAGCTTGACGGGCTTGGAACCTCAAAGTGAGGCACAATGGTTGGCTTGACAAAACAAGAGCTTAACACGACGCTCCTAGCTCTGGTCCAGTGCCTGGACACCTACATATAAATATAAACGGTGAGCTAAAGCCCAGTGAATAACAGTTGTGTAAAGAGGTTAAGAATGAATGTCCTTTCAGTAATTAAACCAGTCAATTGCATCAGTAAATCAGTCATTTAGAACCATAGTAGCCATATGTGGTACATCCAATAACAAAACAGTACAATAGGTCTTAACAGACCGAACAGTCAGTTGATGGCCATCATAACAGTAAACAGTAGTAGTTCCAAACATGGGAACTAACAGAGATCTCTGTGACAGTAGCAGTAATAGTACAGTAACAGTAAATTGCTATGGATGCCACGAATACAGTTTAATAATAGGATAAACATTCATTCATTAAACAATAACGTTTCAGTAAGTAGAACAGTTGATCATTCAGAAAATAACCATAATTGAACATATCTTTACAACATTGTTACTCACAGAGCGCTGGACTATAGATAGGCTAGTGAGCGTCCTCGGATGCCAACCCTACACAGTAACAGAACGAACACACACTAAGTTACACGTTCGGGATAACAACTTAGCCCTTATCTTAACTTGGTATGGTTCTATATCAATATCCTCATTAAGATGCCTTAAATATGGCCTAGGAATGCCTAGGATGGAATGAGGATGCAAAGATGCACTTTAAAACGCTTTTCAAATTTTTACTGAAACAGGGGTCTCGCTCGAGCATGGCCTTCTACGCTCGAGTTTCCAAAACAGAGGGGTCGCTCGAGCGTGGACTTCCTCGCTCGAGCGGTCTGTAAAATGAAAAAAGTGCTGGATGTTGAAAATCCCTGCTCGATGCTCGCTCGAGCGTGAGACACAGTCTTCGCTCGAGCGTAGGTTCTTTCGCTCGAGCGTGTGTCTGCACAAGCAGAAAACCTGAGAGCTTGCAATCTACGCTCGAGCCAGCATTCATTCGCTTGAGCGGAGCTCTGAACAAAATATGGTCACTCAAGCGTGGAAGCCAAAATCTGGAAATTCCAGATTTGCCTCCCAAGCTCAAACCAAGCATTCAACACATCAAAACTCAACCTTTTGGGCCCATTTTCTGAAAAACACGTGAAAACTCATACTATAACATGTTTTGAAGATCAATCTTGTAAAATCAAGCCCTAAGGTGAGACAATTGCACACAATTTCTAAGGAACTTTCATGAATAATGTAAAAATATAACACGCATGAGTCTCTAAGAACTCCAATGCTCCAAAACATAACCAAATGCAAGTTTGAACTCAAAATCATGGTGAATTCATGGACTACAACCAAAATATGAACTTGCATGTAAGAACTTTTCATGAAAACACCCTCAAAATGCAAGAACATGTACATGCATGCATGAATTAGCTCACAATTCAACTCTTCAAATTAATTCTTGACTTTAAACTCCAAATTTACCATGAA
Organism: Camellia granthamiana; assembly: GCA_036172215.1. NCBI lineage: Eukaryota > Viridiplantae > Streptophyta > Magnoliopsida > Ericales > Theaceae > Camellia > Camellia granthamiana. The sequence goes on from CM069903.1 coordinate 149,301,114, forward strand.
CCATGCACAAAACAACTTAAATTCATGATCAAGAAGGTGAATCTCCTACCTTATGTCTTGAATTCAAGTATGGAAGCTCAAATATGCAGATTCCCTTCAATTCCCCTAATTCTCCAATCCAATTTTGATGAACTCAAGTTTTTCTCCTACTCTCCCTCTCTCTCTCGGTTTGGGTCTCTAAGTGGATGAAGAAATAGTGTAACAAAGATGAATCAAGCTCCAAACATGTACTAACAAAGTGGCCCACTAGTATGGCAAAAGTGTAAATAACTTTGATTCAATAATTTAACATTATTTAATCTAATTTAATCGTTCCAAATCAAATTTTAATTAAATCTACCATAAAATCACATAAATTCCAACTAGCATAAAACATCAATCAATTTTTGATTCGGTCGTCGATAAGACCTTCAATTCGCAGTTCGAAATTAAAACATGAACAGATTCATTCAGAAATCAAACGGATAGAAATGCACTCAAAACAATACACTCATACAATCGGTTCAGGGTATCATTCTTATCAGTTACTTATCATGCTTAATCACAGATTAGCACTAATTAGAGGTGAGGATTGTCACAAAAACACTCCGGGAGAAGATCTCCAGTGGGAAGGTAGAGAAGGGTTTGACTATGTATCCCGACCGGAGTGTGAGATACCGTGACCGCTTATTTGTGCCGAAGTTTTGCCGAGAGGAAGTACTCCGAGAGTTTCACCATTCAAGCCTTGTGGTGTATCCGGAAGGCACAAAGATGTATCATGATCTGAGTCGCCAGTTTTGGTGGAGGGGTATGAAGAAGGATGTGGCAGTGTTTGTATCGAAGTGTCTTACTTGTCAGCAAGTGAAGACCAAACATCAGAGGTCAGCAGGTTTGTTGCAACCTTTGCCTATAGCTGAATGGAAATGGGAGCATGTCATGATGGGTTTTGTTGTGGGCCTTCTGAGGACTCAACGGGGGTAGCGATGCCATTTGGGTGGTAGTTGACCGGTTGACTAAGTCGGCGCATTTTATTCCTATGCGAGTAAGAGATTCAGTAGATTACCTTCCTGACATGTATATTTGGGACATAGTGAGGTTGCACGGGGTTCCTGTGATGATGTCTCAGATAGAGACTCGCGTTTCACTACTCGGTTGTAGCAAAGCTTGCAGAGTGCCTTAGGCACTAAACTAACTTTTAGTACTGCGTATCATCCTGAGACTGACGAGAAAGTCCAAGTGTACCATTCAGATCCTTGAGAATATGCTGCAAGGCTGTGTCCTTGATTTCAAGGGGTCAGGGGAGAGGCACTTGCCCTTAGTGGAGTTTGCCTACAATAACAGTTTTTAATTGAGTATTGGCATGGCACCGTTTGAGGCCTTATATGGTCAACCGTGTAGATCGCCTGTGTGTTGGGCTGAGGTGGGTGATGCACCTTTGTTGGGCCCAGAGTTGGTGCGGGAAACGACGGAGAAAGTAGCACTTATTCATAAGAGGTTGGTTACAGCCTAGAGTCGCCAAAAGAGTTATGTCGACTATAGGAGGAGACCTTTGTCATTCGAGGTGGGTGATCATGTCTTTTTGAAAATATCACCTAGACGGGGTTTGCTGAGATTTGGGAAGAGTGGGAAGTTATCCTTTTGGTTTATTGGCCCTTTTGAGATCCTTGAGCGGATTGGAGAGGTTGCATACCATTTAGCATTGCCGCCACAACTTTTCAGGGTGCATGACGTGTTTCATATTATCATGCTTTGGAAGTATGAGCCGGACCTATCCCATGTATTGGATTTGACCGATTTAGAGGTAGACGAGGATGCCTCGTATAAGGAGAGACCGGTGAGAGTCTTGGATAGATGGGACCAGGTCTTGTGAGGCAAGACAATCCCCTTGGTCAAAGTATTGTGGAAACATCACGGGGTTGAGGAAGCAACTTGGGAGCGTGAATTAGAAGTCCGTGAGAAATATCCAGACTTATTTGTTGATATTTGAGTATATGTTGATACTTTAATCTTGCTTATGAACTATGAAAACATTGTATATGTTTTGAATTTATGAGAACATTGTATATGTTGTTTAAGTTTTGGAAGTGTAAACTTGTCATAAACAATGAATATGTTTTGGGAACATAAGATATATGTATTGAATTTAGTTCAATTTCGAAAGATGCGTATTGATAATATATGGTGGGATATATGTTGTGATTTTGTTCTCTTGTGAAGAGATGGAATGACCGGTGGGTGGGTCATGGTGATGAGAGTTTAATTGTAATCATTTGGAAAATTGGATAATCGTGGTTTTAAAACTTGTACGAAATTTCGGGGACAAAATTCTTTAATGGGAGGAGGTTATAGCGATCCCAGTTTTGCCCCGACCTTCATTGTGTCCATGTCTTGTTTTCCTCATTTAATTCTTTGAATTTGAGCTTTGGAATATGTTGGGCATGTTTGGAACAGGTTGGTTGTTACTTGGTCTAGGTTGTTGTTGCCCAAATTTTAGCTTCTTCGCTTGAGCGACTCTTGTGAAATTGCTTCTTGGCTCGAGCGAGACTTTTTGCGCTCAAGCGAGCGTGTGCGTCTATGGCAGGCCTGAATCTTTACATTTTATGCTCGAGCGATGCTTCTTGCACTCGAACGGGGTCACTTGTCGTGTCTGGTTGCTTGAGCAACAACTTCTTCACTTGAGCGAGGATCGCGTATATCAGTTCGCAGCAGAGGATTTTTTACATCACTTTTTGATTTCCTTTCTCCTCAAAACCCTAATCCGACTCTCTCTCTTTCTCTCTCTAAAACATACACACTCTCTCTCTACAAATACTAAGATCTAAGCATCTCTCTACCCTACTCTCTTTATTAAAAAGGTAGAGCACCTTGAGAGCTTAGGATTTATAATTAATTTTTAGACCAAATTTTTTATGGCAGCATTCCTGATGGTTTTGCTCAATTAAAGAATCTTCAGATGCTCGCACTCGGCATAAACAGGTTGTCCGGCACCATCCCTCATTCGCTCTTCAACCACTCTTCTCTCACAATGTTTGATGTGACTATTAACCAAATCCAGGGAAGTCTTCCCTGGGACTTGGGCATCACTCTTCCCAATCTTGAATTCTTCAACATTGGTCATAACCATTTTACAGGATCAATTCCAGTTTCAATATCAAATGCATCTAAACTCCATCACCTATTTCTGCTTCAAAACAAACTTACTGGAAAGGTTCCTAATCTAGCAAGGCTGCAAAACCTCCAGTGGCTATGCATTTGGGACAATCAGCTTGGATCTGGGGAAGCTGATGACTTGAGCTTTATGTTCTCTTTGGTCAATGCTACCAATTTATAGCGTTTGGAAGTGAGTATAAACAATTTTGGCTGCAAGTTTCCAGAATACATCGGTAATCTCTTGAGAAACCTTGAATATTTGTATGTAGACCACAATTAGATATTCGGAAGCATTCCACCTGGGATTGTAAATCTTGTTGGCTTGCAGAGTTTGCATATGCAGGTTAATCAACTCATTGGTACTATTCCAATTGAGATTGGAAAGGTTCAAAATTTACACCAATTAATTCTCTATAGCAATTCATTGTCGGGTAACATTCCATCTTTCCTAGGAAATCTAAGTTTCTTAAGTGAACTTGATTTGGAAAGCAATAGTTTTCAGGGAAACATTCCTCCGAGCCTATGGAATTGTAGAACCTTGCAATTGTTGTTTCTTTCTCAAAACAACCTTAATGGTACCATACCAAAACAAGTTGTTTCTATCTCATCCTTATCTATATATCTAGACCTATCCCAAAACCAATTGAGTGGTTTTCTCTTCCCATGGAAGTTGGAAACTTGATAATCCTTGGTTACTTGGATGTCTCTAAGAACCTCTTATTGGGTGAAATTCTGAGCACTCTGGGCAGCTGCACAAGCCTGGAAACGCTATGTTTGGGGAACAACTTTTTCAACGGAACCATTCCTTCTTCTAATTTCTTGAGAGGCATTAGAGAGTTGGATCTTGCGAACAATAACTTGTCTAGTGAAATTCCAGTGTACTTGGAGAGCTTTACCTATTTGCAAAATTTGAATCTATCTTTTAATAATTTTGAAGGTGTAGTACCAACACAAATGCAAGTGCAATATCATTGGTGGGAAATAGTAAGCTCTGTGGGGGTGTAGTTGAATTGAAGCTACCTAAATGAAACTTCAAAGTGGATGGAAAAAGGAGATCAAACAATGTCTTAACTTTAGCACTCTCTATACCCTTTGGGCTTGTAGGACTAGCTCTTCTGGGCTATGTTCTGTACCTTTTCTGGTTTAGAAAGAGAAAAAAAGATATTCCTTCAGATTCAGTAAAAAATTCACTCTTGAGGGTGTCTTACCAAACTCTTGTTAAAGCCACTGATGGCTTCTCATCATTCAATTTAATCGGTGTTGGTAGTTTCGGGTCTGTGTACAAAGGAGTTATTGATGGAAGAATAGTCACTGTAAAAGTACTCAACCTTTTGAGACATGGAGCTTCAAAGAGTTTTGTATTCGAATGTGAGGCCCTAAGAAACATCAGACATCGGAATCTTGTCAAGGTGCTAACGGCATGTTCGTCTGTAGATTATCAAGGTCATGACTTCAAGGCCTTGGTTTATGAATTCATGGTCAATGGGAGCCTCGAGGAGTGGTTACATCCAACTTGTAATGAAGATTTGTCAAATGAAGAGTTTAGGAAGTTAAATATTTTTCAAAGACTAAATATTGTCATTGATATTGTTTGTGCACTAAATTATCTTCATAACCATGGTCAAACACCAATAATCCACTGCGATCTTAAGCCGAGCAACATTCTTCTGGACAAAGATATGACTGAGCATGTTGGTGATTTTGGGTTAGTGAAATTCCTTGCAGACCATTGCACCCATGACTTGTTTACAAATGAAACAAGCTCTATTGGCATAAGGGGAACAGTAGGTTATATTGCTCCAGGTGAATATGCTTTCATTTATTCTTAATTGTTTCATTCCCAAAATGATATTAAAGCAAAACCACTTAGGTTCCCTATCATCCTTGTCCTTTTTTACAATAATGATACTTGTCACAAAAAGTGTAAAGAAAATTGTACATGAGATCTGGAGCGTTTATTGTTTTTTCTGTGCATAGTTCTCTGACTTTTTTGTTTAGGGATCAATTTTTTATAAAGGGTTTTCAAATTCTATTTTTATCAAATGCATTTTCGCTAGCAGAATATGCTATGGGAAGTGAGGTCTCAACATTTGGTGATATCTATAGTTTTGGCATCCTCGTGTTAGAAATGTTTACTGGGAAGAGACCCACCAACGAAATGTTTAAAGATGGTTTAAGCCTCCATAGCTTTCTAAATAAGGCTTTGCCTGACAATGTATTGGAGATTTCAGACACAATACTTTTGCAGACCAAAGAAGAAGAAGAAACTTTCATAAGGAGTGAAAAGATTGTGGAGTGCTTGAGTTGGATGCTTGAAATTGGAGTCAATTGTTCTTCAGAACTGCCTAGGGAAGGAATGTGCATTAATGATGTTGCAGCTAAATTGCATTTCATCAAAGACACTCTTTTAGGATCTCAAATAAGTTGAAAGAGATGAATTTATGAGGTAATAGCCTTACTTCCACATTGTTTGAGCCAACCCTACATTTGGTACATTTAGTGAAAAGTAATGTCACCTATTCAAAAAAAGTGTGAGCATTTGAGATGTGTTGATCAGATTGATTTTGGTTGTGATTTATATTACACCGAGTTTAAATCTACATTGCAAGTTCAAAATTTATATATGTTCTTAATATTTTTTCTTAATATATAACATCAATCATCAGTGAAAATGCACATTTTACTTTATTTCTGAGTTGGGTTAATTACATTTTTGAGAAAATTTCATTTTTACCCCTATACTTTTCCTTGATGATCAATTACACCCCCAGACTTCGAGTAATTTCAATTTTTCCTCCAAAGTTTTTGAAATCGTCTCAATTTTTCCCTTGAGGTCACATTTGAAACGGAAAAAGTTAAAAAAATTACATTTTGGCCCCAAATTTCAAAAGAAAGATGCAAACTCACCCTCTCCGGCACCATTATTGCAAGTCTACTTTTCGGTGCCACTCTCTGACCCACCATTGTTGCTGATAATGGTTTAGATCAGCAACCATAGTAGCAAACCAAGTACCATAGTCCGCCAATTTTATTACTCCAAATTCTAATTTATGTGTAAAAATCCAACCTCATACTCTGAATTTATTCCAAGCTGCAATACTTTCTATGTATGCATATCTAAATGAAGAAGATAAATAAGGCTTTGATTAAATACCAAATTAGCAATGACGGCAGGATTGCGAGGATCATCTTCAGGTATCCCCTGCTCTACTTTCCCAACAAGGTCAACTCCAACATCAGCTGCTTTTGTGTATATTCCACCACCCAATTGAGCAAAAAGGGCAACTAATGAAGCTCCAAAGCCATATCCCACAAGAAGAAGAGGCACTGGGAGATAAATAAATATAAACCAAGCAACAGATAATAAGTACATGTTTACTCTAAAGCTATGTAACCATAAGCAGATGCTAGCTCAAGAAATAAGAATACACCAGCAATATGGTAACACATTAAAAGAACACTAAAAGAAAATCCTCATAAATAGATGCATACTCAAACTGGAACATGCATATGGGCAGACATCTGTCCAAACCCCAATTCCAATCATGTATTTTGTGATTGTTTTGAAATGGGTTTTCTTTGATTTTTTGTGGGTTTTTGGTGTTTTCAACTGTGAATGTGTGTTTTGTGATTGTTTTGAATTGTGTTTTCTTTGTTTTCTGTGGGATTTTGATGTTTTGAAATGGGTACATATTGACATCTGTAAAATTGTAGTTGAATTTTTTTTTTTTGTGGGTTTGTGTGCTTCTCCCTAGCTGCCGCCACAACCAACCTCGATTGGAAGAAGAAGAAGAAGAAGAAGAAGAAGAAGAAGAAGAAGAAGAATATGGAGGAGATTGAGTGGGTTTGCGACAATGGTGCTGTGGGGGTCAGAGAGTAGCGTCTAAGAGTGGGGGTCGCGGTGGTCGTCCTGGTATGAGTTGCCGGAGAGTGTGCCAGAGAGGGTGAGTTTGGATAGGAGACGGTGGGTTTGCATCTTTCTTTTGAAATTTGGGGCCAAAATGTGTTTTTTTTTTTTTTTTTTTTTTTTTTTTTTTTTACTTTTTCCATTTCAAATGTGACGGCAAGGGAAAAATTGATACGATTTCAAAAACTTTTGAGGTAAAATTGAAATTATTCGAAATTTGGGGTGTAATTGATCCCTAAAATATGCATTTTTTATTATTTTAGTCCCTTAAGTTTTAATTTTGTTATTTTGGTCCTCAAATTTGATAATTTGAGTCAATTTGGTCCTAAATCTAACGTCCGTCTACATTGGTAATAGGAAAATTATAAAAACCTATTTTGGTTCTTAGTTGTCATTTTAGTCCCTTAAGTTTTATATTTCATCATTTTGTTCCTCAAAGTTGTCGATTTGAGTTAATTTGGTTCTAGCTCAAATTGACAAATTTGAGGACCAAAATGACAAATTTTAAAACTTGAGGGACTAAAATGATAAAAAGTACATACTTTAGGACCAAAACTTCTTTAAACCTGAACTCAATCAAGACTGGTTCCGGGTGTTAACATAATTCAAGCTACTCAAGCACATAAAAGCATTATTGATTATTTAAATCACCATTATTCAAATTGAGTAGAATACCCACACAAGGCCACGGTGGCCAATACTTTTAGATTACATAATGATATGACAAGGGTAGATTTGTTACTTTAAAATAAAAGGCCTATCAAAGTTGATTACATTTTCAACAATGTCATTATCGTATCATTTTGGTCAACAGTCATGAATTTTGTACAAGAATAGACTTTTTCATATTCTTAGGGAAATAGGATGATTTAAATTCCCATTTGATAGGACTTAAGGCTTGGTTTGATTTGGTTTGGATGATTTAAATTGATATTTGATTGGAAAAGGTGTAAAACCCAAGTTATGTGTAGGATTATTTTATTGGATAGATTAGTAATTAAATTAATTTATATGGGTCATTTATTAATATCAAAGAATTAGTTATGAGATGGCATTATATTTTCTATTACTTAGATGGGTAATTTTGTAACTTTGAGAAATTAGGTTAATAAGCCCACTTGTTGTGGCTTTAAGTCTTGGAAAACAAACAAAACAAAGGTTGGGAATTGCTCTATAGGAGGCTAGGGTTTGAGAAGGTAAAAGAAAAAAGAAAAGAAAAAGAGAAGAGAGGTTCAAGTGAGGCTGCAATAGGGATTGGAGGCAACACGCTGGTGATTTTGGGACACCCATTGGTTAAGGTAAAATCTGTCTTTACTGTTAATTATTAAGTTTATGTTGAGGAATTTAACAATCAATGCATTAAGGGGATTTGGAAGACCTATAGATACCTACTTAGGTTTTGAGAATTGGGTGCAATGTATAAGTGTAACTTTGGGTGGGTAATAGAAACAATGGAATTTTGTATCATGGGTAAGGGTGTGTTTGGCTGTAAAGTTGGGTTGAATGGTTTAATCACTTGGATATTAAAGCAATACATTAATCTAATATAGTGGGACTTTTGTGGGTGTATGTAACACGTAAAAATATTAATTTATTTAAGGTTTTGTTTATTAGATTTGTGTGATTGAAGTGGTAGAGCTAGGTGTTTGGAGTTAGTGTTGGAATATTATTTCTAAGCGTTTGGAGTAAGTAACCCTCTATCACTGTTGGTTCATTTTTATTCCTATCAAATCGTTTAAAATCATAAATACTTATTTATAGCCTTCATGTTCTCTTAAAATAAAATATGGGTCAAGTATAAAACAACATTGAATATTATTATGAAAATTATTTAAATATTTGGTGAAACTATTCTGAAAATTGTACTAAACGTTTATTCTGAAAATATCGAATGTTTTATTTAAAATTTGCGTATTGTTTGAATTTTGAACATCACTCTAGTCTGACTATGATTTGGACCCAAGCCGATGGGGGTTATTTATTAGCACAGAAACTAGTTTCTTTTGGGGCTTTACCACCGGCCTATGTGTGGTTCTGGGCCTTGTCACGGGCTAAGTGACCGTAGTCATTAAGTCTTGGGTTTTGTGAATCAAATCATTGAACCATCTGAATATCGAACCATCGATTTGAACAACGAATTACTTTGAATTATCTTGTTGGCTTTTCATTTAAAATGTATTTTACATTGTTGGTTTTGTGTTGGACTCTTAGCCTTGCATGCTCACTTAAATGAGTGTGCGGCGTTGTCACAGAGCTTGGGGCGTGACAATTTTGTGGTATCAGAGCCAGGCTTATAATTTTAAAGGCTGGTATAGAATAGTAGTGAGATTGGGTAGATGTAGGATTGGGATCGCTTATAATTTAGTATAATGTTAATTTTAATTACATGTTATAGGGACTTGAGAATAGAATAAGATGAGTTTTTATTATTGATGCATATAGGTTGCAAGGGAACATGAGGAGACATTGGCAAATCTCGTGTGGTTAGTATAGATAGCAAGAGATAGCTTGTAGACTTGACTGTTTTAGATATGCGGGACTTCGACATAATTCTTGGAATGGATTGGTTGGCAACCAATTATGCTTCTGTTGATTGCCGAGGCAAAAGGGTAGTATTTCAGTTTCCTGATCAACCAGAATTTTGTTTTGTGGGTAGTGGAGTTAACACTCCTCCTTTGGCAATCTCAGCTTTGCAAGCTAGACGATTGTTGAGGAATGGTTGTGAGGGCTATTTAGCTTCTGTGAGAGATATTTGCGAGACTTAATTGAAGTTAGAGGATATTCTAGTTGTAAAGGAATTTTCTCGATGTTTTTCCTGAAGACTTACCGGGGTTGCCACCAGATAGAGAGATTGAGTTTGCCATCGAATTGATACCCGGCATGGGTCCTATCTCCAAAGCTCCATATCAAATGGCCCCAACAGAGTTGAAAGAGTTGAAGGAACAATTACAAGAGTTACTAGATAAGGGCTTTATTAGGCCTAGTGTTTCTCTTCGGGGTGCGCCCGTTTTATTTGTGAATAGAAGGATGGTAGTTTTCGCCTTTGCATTGATTATCGAGAGTTAAACAAGGTGACAATTCTAAATAAATATCCTTTGCCTAGGATAAATGGCCTATTTGATCAATTGCAAGGAGCACAAGTCTTTTTTAAGATTGACGGATATCATCAGTTGAAGGTTAAGGTGGAAGATATACCTAAGATAGCCTTCCAAACTAGGTGTGGGCATTATAAATTTTTAGTTATGCCGTTTGGGTTGACCAATGCGCCTACAGCTTTTATGGATTTGATGAACAGAGTATTTAAACCCTTCTTAGATCAGTTTGTGGTAGTTTTTATTGATGACATTCTTATGTACTTGAAGAGTAAAGAGTAGCACGAAGAACATCTAAGAATAGTGTTGCAGTTACTATGGAAGAAGAAATTATTTGCTAAATTAAAGAAATGTGAATTTTGGCTGGAGAGTGTATCATTTTTGGCTCATGTGATATCTAAAGACGGGGTGTCTGTTGACCCCAAGAAAGTGGAGGTGGTGGTAGAGTGGAATAAGCCTACTAGTGTCACTGAAATTCGTAGCTTCTTGGGTTTAGTAGGTTATTATAGAAGGTTTGTTGAGGGATTTTCCTGAATTTCTATGCCTTTGACTTGTTTAACACAAAAAGGGGTTAAATTTGAGTGGTCTGATGATTGTGAGAAGAGTTTCCAAGATCTAAAGAGTCGATTAGCGTGTGCTCCAGTACTTATAGTTCCGTTCGGAGATGAAGGTTTTACCATCTATAGTGATGCATCGAAGATGGGCGTGGGTTGTGTCTTGACGTAGAATGATAAGGTAGTGGCATATGCGTCTAGGCAATTGAAGCCATATGAGCAGAATTATCCTACGCATGATCTGGAGTTGGTTGCAGTGGTGTTTGCATTGAAAATCTGGAGGCACTACCTATATGGGGTGAAATGTGAGATATTCACTGATCATAAAAGTCTGAAGTATATTTTCACTCAAAAAGAATTGAATATGAGGCAAAGGCGATGGTTGGAGCTATTAAAGGACTATGATTTGACTATCAATTATCATCCAGGAAAAGCCAATGTAGTGGCGGATGCCTTGAGTAGAAAGAGCCCGAGTAATTTGGCTACCTTGATCACTGACCAAAAGAGTATCTTGGAGGACTTGCAGAGGTTGAATATTGAAATTAGATGGCATAACCATGGAGTGCTGTTGGCAAACCTTAGAGTTCAACCCACATTGATTGATAGATGTAAAGATGCTCAGGGAAGAGATCCTCAGTTGCAAAAACTTAAGGCTGAAATGGAAATAGGTCTACAGATGGAATTTTGTATGTGTATAGATGGAACCTTGAGATTTGGAGAGAGGTTGTGTGTGCCTAATGATTTAGAGCTCAAGAGAGAAATCCTGAGAGAAGCTCACAGTTCAGGATATACTGTACATCCAGGGAGCACTAAAATGTATAAAGACTTGAAGAGGAACTTTTGGTGGAATAATATGAAGAGGGAAATTGCTCAGTATGTTGCTCAATGTTTGGTATGTCAGCAAGTGAAAGTTGAACATCAGAGACCTGCAGGTAAGTTACAACTTCTTCCTATTCCCGAGTGGAAGTGGGAACATATTACCGTGGATTTTGTGACAAGGATGCCTAGGACCCAAGGTGGTAACAATCCTATTTGGGTTATCGTTGATCGATTGACCAAATCCGCTCACTTTCTAGCTTTTAAGGTAGGGTTCTCCTTAGAGAAGTTTGCAAATTTTTATATCAAGGAGATTATGAAGTTGCATGGTATTCCGGTGACCATAGTGTCTGATAGAGATAGCAGATTTGCATCTATGTTTTGGAAGAGTTTGCATACAGTTTTGGGTACTAGTTTGAATATTAGCACTGTCTTTCATCCTCAAACTGATGGACAGTCAGAGAGAACTATTCAGACTCTTGTAGACATGTTGAGGGCTTGTGTTATTGATCTTGGAGGTTCTTGGGATGAGCATTTGGCCTTAGTGGAATTCTCTTATAATAATAGTTATCATGCGAGCATTCAGATGGCACCATATGAGGCTTTATATGGACGGAAGTGTAGATCACCTATTTGTTGGGATGATATGGGTGAAAGGAAGTTGTTAGGGCTTGAGATTGTACAACAAACAATGGACAAGATCAATCTTATTAGAGAGCGACTTCGCACTGCACAGAGTAGACAGAAAAGTTATGCAGATAACAGAAGACGCGATTTGGCGTTTGGGGTTGGAGACCATGTGTTCCTTAAGGTGTCTCCTATGAAAGGAGTAATGAGGTTTGGTGTTCGTGGTAAACTGAGTCCTAGATTTGTTGGACCATTTGAGGTTTTAGATCGAATTGGAGAGGTAGCTTACAGACTTGCTCTACCACCTTCACTAGCTGGAGTTCATAATGTTTTTCATGTCTCAATGTTCAAGAAGTATATACCGGATCCTAGTCATGTGATTGATCATACGCCGTTGCAGTTTAAAGAGGATTTGACCTATGAGGAACACCTTGTAAGAATTGTTGATAAGAAGGAGCAGGTTTTGAGGCGTCGAGTCATCCACTGCGTTAAGATTCAATGGAGCAATCACTCGGAGAGAGAAGCTACTTGGAAACTTGAGGATGAAATGAGACAAAAGTATCCACAACTTTTTGAGACTACAGGTATATCAAATTTCGAGGACGAAATTTCTTTTAAGAGGGGAAGAATGTAAAACCCAAGTTGTGTGTAGGATTATTTTATTGGATAGATTAGTAATTAAATTAATTTATATGGGTCATTTATTAATATCAAAGAATTAGTTACGAGATGGCATTATATTTTCTATTACTTACATGGGTAATTTTGTAACTTTGAGAAATTAGGTTAACAAGCCCACTTGTTGTGGTTTTAAGTCTTGGAAAACAAACAAAACAAAGGCTGGGAATTGTTCCATAGGCGGCTAGGGTTTGAGAAGGTAAAAGAAAAAAGAAAAGAAAAAGAGAAGAGAGGTTCAAGTGAGGCTACAATAGGGATTGGAGGCGGCACGTTGGTGATTTTGGGACACCCATTGGTTAAGGTAAAATCTGTCTTTACTGTTAATTATTAAGTTTATGTTGAGGAATTTAACAATCAATGCTTGAAGGGGATTTGGAAGACCTATAGGTACCTACTTAGGTTTTGAGAATTGGGTGCAATGTTTAAGTGTAACTTTGGGTGGGTAATAGAAACAATGGAGTTTTGTATCATGGGTAAGGGTGTGTTTGGCTGTAAAGTTGGGTTCAATGGTTTAATCACTTGGATATTAAAGCAATACATTAATCTAATATAGTGGGGCTTTTGTGGGTGTATGTAACACGTAAAAATATTAATTTATTTGAGGTTTTGTTTATTAGGTTTGTGTGATTGAAGTGGTGGAGCTAGGTGTTTGGAGTTAGTGTTGGAATATTATTTCTAAGCATTTGGGGTAAGTAACCCTCTATCACTGTTGGCTCATTTTTATTCCTATTGAATCGTTTAAAATCATAAAATATTTATTTATAGCCTTCATGTTCTCTTAAAATAAAATATGGGTCAAGTATAAAACAACATTGAATATTATTATGAAAATTATTTGAATATTTGGTGAAACTGTTCTGAAAATTGTACTAAACGTTTATTCTGAAAATATCGAATGTTTTATTTAAAATTTGTGTATTGTTTGAATTTTGAACATCACTCTAGTCTGACTATGATTTGGACCTTAGCCGATGGGGGTTATTTATTGGCACAGAAACTAGTTTCTTTTGGGGCTTTACCACCGGCCTATGTGTGGTTCTGGGCCTTGCCACGAGCTAAGTGACCGTAGTCATTAAGACTTGGGTTTTGTGAATCAAATAATTGAACCATCTGAATATCGAACCATCGATTTGAACAATGAATTACTTTGAATTATCTTGTTGGCTTTTCATTTAAAATGTATTTTACATTATTGTTTATGTGTTGGACTCTTAGCCTTGCATGCTCACTTAAATGAGTGTGCGGTGTTGTCACAGAGCTTGGGGCGTGACAAAAGAGCAGGCTCATTATTAGAAATCTCACACTACAAAACATGACCTGTTTGCTCCCACCATTGTCCAGTTATCCATGCTGCCTCCTGTCAACCAGGACAAGGCATAGAGGATTGAAGTTCATTTTTTTTTTTTTTTTTGGTGATAAATACCAGATGAAGTTCATGGAGAATATTACTCATGCTCATTTGACCTTGTGGTGATTCTGTAGAACATGCCACTCCAATCTTGACCATGGAAATTAAACATTCCACCATTTTGTTGTCACTGTTCACTTGCAGTGGTTTCCAAGTGTTACCGGCTGCCGCAACAATAGCTTGTACCTCTTCTTCTTCATTGTTTAGGATCACTGGGTCTACAATCTCCATCACATGGTCAGGCAAGGCCATCCTAGAAAAGGTATGAAGATTAAGGCCTTCCTCAAATATGCCATCAGTAGGTCTCTTCCCTGTTATAATTTCCAATAAAAAGATTCCATAACTATAGATGTCTCCATCAGTTGACATATCACTTCCGAGATCATACTCTGCCATTAAAAAAAAATTAACATTCAAAGGCCCTAAGGGTCTTTTTTGCCCAAAAACAAAAATAATATGAAAGAAAGAGAAAAAGATCAATTCTAACAACAGTGAGTGCCATAATATGAAAGCAATACATGTGAGAGTATTGGAAAGGTAAAGCAGTTGTTACCTGGAGCTGCATATCCAATGGTTCCCCTTATACTAATTGAACTGCTTTGATTTAGAACAGTGAGCTTTGGGAAAAATATAGCTAGACCAAAATCTCCAACACTGGCAACCATGTCATGGTCAAGAAGAATATTAATTTGGCTTCAAATCACAATGAATGATTGGCGTTGGGCATTGGTGATGAAGATAATTGAGTGCACAGGCCACATCTATGGAAATGATTATTCTATGTAGAATGTTGAGTCTCCGTACCTCATTTTGTTGATTTTTCGTTTTTAGACTTGAATGCAACCACTTCTCTAGACTCTTATTAGGCATGAATTCATAAACTTGAGCTTTGAACTCATTGCTTTTTTTTTTTTTGAACTGAAGAAACTCATTTCCTTGATAATCAATAGTGGAACAAGAAGTTATGATTCTGACCAAGTTTCGATGCCGAATATTTCTCAAGGTTTCACACTCTGCCACGAAACTCTTGGTAGCTCCACGATTTTGAAGGTTAGGTACTTTGATAGCGGCAACTAACTTCCCATCCTGATCAAGCATTCCTCTATATACAGAGCCAAGACTACCAAAACCAATAAGTTTCGAAGAAGAAAAACCATTTGTTGCTTTAAGTTTTTTGTAAGAGACTTTCAAAGAATGATTCTTTTAGCAATGAAACTGTTTTTCTTCTTGAACCAACAAATTATGAAGAATGATGCCAAGGTTACTCCGACAAGTGTAGAAGCTACTACAGTTGCTAATACATGTGAAAGGGGCATTTTAAGTTTTGGTTTCTTGGTGGTGCAGTTGGGTAGTTGAAATTTAGAAATACTGCCACAATGCCTATAATTTCCAGCAATTGATATTGCACTCGCATTTGAGAAAACTCCCTTCATTGGTAACTCACCCTCAAAATCATTATTGGACAAATTGAGTTATTTTATGGAAAATTTCTCTAAGAAAGTTGGAATTTCACCAGACAAATTGTTATGAGAAAGATTAAAGTTTTCAAGCCCTCTCTAAGATTCCAATGCTAGAGGAATAGATCTTTCGAAGAGATTTTTTCTGCAAATATAAGTTTTCAAGGCTAGTGCAACTGCCAAGACTGCTAGGAATTTCACCAAACAACTCATTGTTAAAGACATCTAGTTCTGCTAAATTTTAGAGGCTTCCAAAATCTCTACTGGCAAGAAACCAAACGAATGGTTCCAAGCTAGATTTAATGATATAGATAGAGATGAGACTCTCAGAAGTTTTTAAGTATAGTGCCACTCAAG
The DNA here is from genome assembly GCA_036172215.1 of Camellia granthamiana. Taxonomy (NCBI): domain Eukaryota; kingdom Viridiplantae; phylum Streptophyta; class Magnoliopsida; order Ericales; family Theaceae; genus Camellia; species Camellia granthamiana. The sequence continues at coordinate 149,317,139 of CM069903.1, forward strand.
TTGTTTTGAGCAAAAAGAAAATGGTTTTTTTTTTAAATAATTTTTTTTTATTGAATTTTATTAAAACATGAATCAACTTTTTCAACCTAGTTTTGTTAATAGGGCTCAACAAAAAATTATAAAACAAAGGTTCAGGGGATGGCAAGACAAAGAATAAGACAAAAAACCAAAAAATCATTAAAAAACAATTACAACTTATTTAATATTTTCTAACAAGAAAAATTGGGTGTCGATGTTGATGAGATGTCTTGGAGATAAGGAGCTCCACTTTGATACTACATTGGCTTTCTTGGTGAAAATAGATAATGAGGCAAAAAAAAAAAAAAAGGTTACAACGAAAACTATCTAATCTAAAAAACATGTGATTTAGTTTCATTTTAAGTGTGACCCATCATAAAATGTAAACTATGGAAAAAGAAACTTGTTCATAGAAGAAATTACAACTCACAAAGGGTGGGGCTCTTTGTGGGATATGGGACACTATCGTAAGTGTTTTGTGATCTATTCTGTGATTTGTTTTTGTGTATGAGCATCTATGCAGCTGTAGTCCTCCTATGCCCTCACAAAGGCTACTAAGAGAGGGAGAGAGATCAAAGCACTTTAGGTGGGGTCATTACACTTTTTGGGTATGAAGTTCACATATTTGGGCCAATCAAGTTTTGTGTATTGCTCACACACTAAAAAGTGTGTGAACAAATTCATTTTCACCAAAAATGTTTGTGTATTGCTCACACACTAAAAAGTGTGTGAACAAATTCATTCCATATGAGCTCTCACAACATTTTTTTTGCTCAAATTGTTTTTCTTCTACTTATTGTTACTCTTGTCAAGCTTGAAATTTTAAACAATGTGTAGCTTGATCTCCTCTGGTAATATTTATTAAGTACAAGATTTGACAAGCCAATGGAATAATTAAATAATTGATCAGCCCTTACAGTTGAAAAGTCAGTCGTTTAAACTAGACCTTATATGAAAGGCAAGGAAATCAAATTTCTCACTCCAACCGAAACTATGTGAATCTTGTGGTAGCAATAGTTTATTATTAATTCCTTTAATACTCATAAAGTTCATTTATTATTAATAATTATTTGTCAAGTTTCCCTTATTTATGACAAAGTGTTGCATTTTATTATTCTACACCCTTTTATGCATTAATTACTAATTCCTTTGAAAAATATCATTGGATGGAAAATTTAAAAGGTACACAAACTCAAACCACACAAGGACATTACATTATCATTCTCATATGGACTAAATGGGAAATAATCTGGGAGTCCAATTATTTATACAATTTTGTGACATATAGGTCCCAGTTTGAAGATAAAAGTACAATCATAATCCTCTTCCTTTTTAAATGAGTGTTCCACGCCATTCCTCACTGTTTTGATAAGCATCAAGCTTCGTATTGTCCAGTAATTTAGTTACCAAAGAGCAAAAAATGGGATTTCAAGGGCATAAATATAAACCCATTCTAGATTAGTTTTGGGCACTAAAAAAATTCACCTAGTTCAAGCACAAAAAATCATTATGATAATTTAAATTCACCATTAATATAAGGTGGTCAACTTTTTTGGTGCAGAAAATTAACACTGCATGACATGACAAATGTTGATTTTATTACTTTGTTACTTTGTATAGTATTTTTTGTATTTGAAAGTCCTGACTTATATAGTCAAATCCCAAATTTGGTGTTAGGTAACAAGTGCTTTTCTGGATTGCAGACTAAAACAAAATAAAGTCAATAAGATTGTTCATTTATAAGTGCACACTCTGTTCCTCCTTGATGCCATTTTTTTTTTAATATTTTTTTAAGCATGTTCATTAGAGAAAACCAGTGTAATATACATGCATTTTACCTCAGGATTCAAGACTTAGAATGGTAGCTTTTATTTAATCAGCAGCATGTCTTTAAATGTCACATCTAGCTAGAAACCTAATATGTAAACCTCTATAAATTAATGTATGTACATTAATTTATTGTCTTAACTATATAGCATTCAGATTATGCACCAAGCCATGACTCAAAGGTTCTTTCTGAAACTTCCGTACCATGAAATTTGTAGGAGCAAATTAAGCTTCAGTCCTGCAGAAGGATGTTTCTGACCAAATGCAGCTCGTGGAGAACATTCCTTATAATCATTCGATCTTGTGGTGACTCCATCGAGCATGCCACTACAATATTAACCATTATAGTCACACACTTCTCCATTGTGCTTGCATTTCTCACTTGTCTTGCTTTCAGATTCGTAGGGGCTTCTTCTTCTTCTTCTTCTTCTTCTTTATTGTTACTTAGAAGTATCGGGTCCACAATTTCAATCACATGGTCAGGCAAGGCCATCCTAGCAAAGTTGTGAAGGTTAAGGTCTCCTCCAAACATACTGTTAGTTGATCCCTTACTGTCATCATCTCCAATAACAAGATCCCATAACTATAGATATTACCATTTGGGGTCATCTCACCTCCAAGACCATTCTCTGCAATGAAATTTTATGTTAACAAAAGACAAATATCTTTTGCCTAGAAAAAGGACATAGTGGTAATAGAATAAAAAAATTAATATATTGGGATAAATGTCCAAAGCATTTTAGGGAAAACATTTGTCATAATTAAAATTTAATCATTGGAAAATTTAGCATTAGTTTTGAGAAAAAAAGTTATCCGGGGCTGTTTATCCAATAGTTCCCCTTACTCCAATAGTGCACACGCTACGTATATAGTATTGTTTATTCTTTGAAGAAGGTTGAGTTTTTGTTGCTTCTCTTCTCTATTATCTGTTTCTGGACTTGAATGCAGCTACTTCTTGAGACTCCCATTTGGCATGAACTCATACACTAGAGCTTTAAAATCATTACCTTGAAAATCAATAGTTGAGCAAGCAGTTATGATCTTTATGAGGTTCCTATGTCGAATATTTCTTAAGGTTTCACACTCTGCCAAGAAACTCTTTGAGGCTCCTCGAGATTATAGGTTAAATACTTTGACAGTGACAACTGATCCATCTTGATCAAGGATTCCCTTGTACACAGAACCAAAACCACCCACACCAATCAAATTTTCTGAAGAAAACCCATCAGTTGCTTTAAGGAGCTTTTTGTAAGAAACTTTCATGACTGACCTCAACAATGATCCATAGGACCAACTTTCCTTTTCCTCTTAAACCAGCAGAGCAGAAATGCTGACACAATGATTACTCCAAGAAGCATACATGCTGTAGAGATAATGAATATAACTGCAATGGACATTTTTTTGATTCTTTGATCTTTGGATGGTGCATTTTAGTAGCTGTAGTGCAAAAATGCTCCCATAGAGTCTATTATTCCCAAAAAATGATATTGCACTTGCATTTGAGAAAATTCCTATGCTTGGAACCTCACTCTCAAAATTATTAGATGATAAATTTAAATACAATCTGCTCCAAGAATTCGGGAATCTGTCCTCATAAGTTGTTATGAGAAAGATCGAAGTATTGAATACCTCTTAAGGAGCTCAATGATGAAGGAATAGACCCTTGAAGCAAGTTACCCTCCAAGGATAGGTTTTGAGGACTAGTGTAGCTCCCAAGGGTACTTGGAACTTCACCTGACAATTTATTCTCAGAGATATCCAGTTCGGCCAAATTCTTTAGGTTGCCAACCTCTGAAGGGAGGGATCCGAACAAACTATTCTGACCTAGATTTAGTGAAATTGAGAGAGAGGAACTACTGAAAAGTTGTTTAGGTATGGTACCACTAAAGTTATTTTGAGATAGGCAATTTCCAATGTTTGATGGTATGATTCCTGTAACAGGTCCACGAGGGGACTCACGGGGTTACAGTTCGGACTCGATTTTGTTTGTGGTTCTAAATCTGAACCAAAGAGCCCAAATCCGGCAAATCGTTTTGAGAAAAACAGATTTTTGAAAAGAAGTGCCAAACATGGACTGCTTTGCCAGATACAAAGTCGCCACCTAAATATTTTTTAAATGGGAAATTTAGGAAACCCTGACTCGGTGCCAAAAGCCACGTGTCCGTCATCACCAAAGTTACCTCGGCTCGGGAGCTTGGGTACGATTGGGGAAGGTCAGCTATGAGCACCCCCTCTCGCCCGATCCGAAGATCGGCCTCTACTAACCATGATATCCGATTTTGAAAACGTTATGTGTTCTTATTCCAGTTTTTAGCCTAGAATTACTATGTGATGCGCACAGCACAAAAGTATAGACTAGATCGCCTAATTTGGAAACAAGCATTGCATATTCGTTTGTTTGGAAAATGTTTTGGGATTTGCTACTCGCTGTAGGCTAAAACACGGATTTCAATGAGTCGTTTCAACTCAAACAATTCAGCCTTCACTCACAGGCATTCAGGCAGGTTATAACATATAAGCATCTAGCCACATGGTAAGCATGCTGTCATGTTAACATTCACACTCATGCGAGATGCTAAAGCATAAAATACTCACAGTGTACTCCGTGCCAAATCAGTAAACTAGTTAGCAAACATGCGTGTCCCTAGTTCATGTTAAGTGGCTAATGCACCGCATACAAAATGTCACTAGAATAGGCTCGGCTAATCCTAGGGATGACATGTAAAATGCACAAGTAGCATGTATTCAAATTAGATTTGAAATATAATGCAATTAGCATGATGTGCCGAGCCCGGTGCATGCAATACTAATGAATGATGCACGCATGCATAACATGAGGTATGCTAAAGTAAACATGTCCTAATACTAACCATCAAAGCAGATAAGTAAAAGGGAGAAAGAAGTGGGGGTTGGAAGACATGCACACACTCACCCACACTTATTACAAATTACGCCCTCGCTCGGAGGGACCGAAAGAATAATACAATTCGAATAAAGAATTAACTATCCGAGCTAATTAATTATTACAGACCAACTAAATTAATTAAGCAAGTTAATTAATCTAAGAAAAAAAATAAACAACAGCCTCGGAGAGAGGGCTCGATGCAATGCACGCGCTGTTCCGCTCGGAAAGCCACTGCCATGCACAAGATGCCTCTATTTTCCTTGCTCTGCTCCTCTGATGACTGTCAAAGTCTTAGGGTTTGTTCTCTGGATGCTGGGGAACACCACCGGCTGGGGGAGATCACCACCGGCCGTGTAGAATGGTCACCGGCCACAACTTTGATCCATCGGCCAACAATGGTGGCCGGTCGGCACTAAATGTGGCCGGCCGGACAAAACTTCCTGCAGAAACTGATTTGACAGCAGCAGAGGACAATACTTGGCATGGCAATGCATTTCAAGCAATGTATGCACCGATCACACCCCATATCATGTTTATGACTCAAAGGGGCATGAACCTTGGTTCTCGTACCACAAATCACGCATTTCCATGCATGATGGCCCAAGAAGCCAAGTGTGCACATTTGATATGTAATGCAATGCACATAATCAAACCAAGGGGGACTTAACCTCTATCATGGATAGTCAAGAGGCAAAGCATGCATGCCAATACATTGCAACGCTAGCATGTTGGCTATCATGCAACATGGCAATGCGAAAAGGCATACAAAACATGCGAGGCAAGAGACAATGCAATCAATAAGCATGCAAAGTGCAATGTGGGTGTTTAAGCATGCGAACAAGCATGTGACTTCATTCAATCATGTAATTTCAAACATGCAACACACTCACCAATATGCTACAACATACGAGGAGCACATGTAACAAGCAAAGAGATGGACTTAAACATGGTTTAGGCAGCCCTAACTAGGCCTAAGACAGTGGCCAAAAACTCAAGAAATGGGACCAAACACACATACACACATGCACATGTTGATAGGCCAAAACTTAAGCATATGAAGGCAACTTTTAAGCACACTTAAAAAGACGCAAACATGGACAAATGGCATGCAAAGTAAGCTCTGAAATCATGTTGTAAATGGTGTTAAACCAATTTAAACAAGACAAGCAAGACGTGCCACAATGGCCCAAGTACTTAAGACAAGCCAAGGAGGCTTAAACCAAGGTCAAGTCCACCAAACCTCACAAGGCTAAGGGGACTTAAAACAAGTCAAGTGCAGACCTAAACAAAGCTAAGGGTGCACCTAGATGGCATCCAAGTGGTCTAAAATGCAAGCATACTCCAAGGCCTAAACAAGGGGCATAGGGTGACAACCTTTAAACACATTGAAGGAGGGTTAAATGCAAGCATATAGGCATGTTATAAGAACTGAAATGACATGTTAAGTGGTTCCAAACCACTGAAATGATACAAGCAAGGCATGCTACACACTCACACACTTAAGGCCAACAAGCCAAAATGCAAAGGGGGCATGCAATACAAGCTAAGTATGACTCAAGCAATTCGAAAGAGAGCTAAAGCATACAAAAACATGCACTAAAGCTTCACAAAGCTAGGCCTAAAACATGCTAGAACAAGGGCTTACAACCTAAGGCATATTAAGGCAACAAAATGGCATTACAAGGCATGTGTGCTAAGGAAGCATGGTGTACCAAAACCAATTCAACTCAATGCTATTTCATGGCATAATAAGCATAAAAAACAGCCAAGGCATGGTCAACATGAACCTAGTTTAGATGCTCCCTTAAGAGGCAAAAATTGCCCTTCTCAAGGACAACAAGGAGAGGGGGTGGCCCTCTCCTTCCTAGGACCTTAAGGCACCATCCTCACCTCTGAAATCCCTCAAGATTTCAGTGGTGAGGAGGCCCAAACACTATGGTCCCGGAGCTCACACAAAATAGCACAAAATAAGGGCCAAACAAGGCTTAAGAGGGGTCAAACAACCTCAAACCACAAAACACTATTAACAAACTATTTAGAGGCCTTAAAAACAAGACTTTTATGTGTTATACACAAAGCCAAAAAACAGTTTCAAGATAGGCAAAAGTAGTGTGCAAAAATGGGGAATAAAAGGGAAAAGTGATTACCCTTGAAGACCTTCTTCAACAATGGTGGACCAGCTGCTTTCTGAGGTTGGAAGCAGTCTAAAACCTCCAAAAATAACCCTCAATGGCCTCAGCTCCAAGAGATGGTGTGTTGGTGGGTGTTTGTGAGCAAAAATGAGACAAAACACACACAAGGGAGAGATATAGAGATAGGATTAAAGCCAAACCCTAACCCTAGAACTCAAACCCTAAAATGGCTGCCTAAAATGTCTAACCTCTGCAACAAGAGAGAAGACCTCCCTTTTATAGAGCTTTTTGTCTTGTAAAACTTACAAGACAAGCCTCTAAAGAGAGAGATCCCTCTATACACGTGTATGGAGGGGAGTCAAATGCGAGCCAGCTCTGACAAAATATCTGCAAAAGTAGATGCGCAGTAGTCGGCCGGCCAAGGATGCAATTGACCAAAAAAAGATAGCCGGCCAGCCATCTATAGTGCTGACCGGCCAAACATTTGGCCGGTGGCCACAAAACACAGCCAGTGGCATCAAGCCATGGCCGGTGATGGGTGGGGATGGTCTACAAGCCCTACCCTGCCTTCCAAAGGCAAAACACAAGTGTTTGGTGTCAAACCAACCACAAAACAGTCGAGTCAAGAGGTCTTGAGATGAGGCGCGCTGCCAAGGCTTCCAGGAACTCAAGACGAACACAAACTAGGGTGATCACTGAGTGTTCAATCAGTGACGTCCAAGTCTTGAGGACGGTCAAAAATGGGATGTCTACAGTTGCCCCTCTTTGACAGAACTCGAAAGTCATAACAATGACGGGAGTGAATGTCAAAGCCCAGAGACGACCCATTTTTGACACGGCCGAAGACTTAGACAAAGCATGCAAGACAAACAAGATATGCGCCCAAAGGCAGGGGCAAAATGCAAGATAATGCAAGAAGCCGAGCATAACTTATGATCATGCAAAGAAAGCTGTAACGAAGGACACATGCAACAGTTTTAAGCTAGCATACACCAAACTACACTACAATGCAGAAAGGATGTAAGAGAATTATGCAATTCTCGATACGTCTCACTCGGAGGATACAATACCTGTCCGGTTCGTCTGGTTGCACCAGTCGCAAATGAACCGTACATACAATATCGTGCCTGTAAAGAAAACAACTTAACAGGTATGATGTTATTAGCAACATGCATGACAATGCAAAAATGAATGCAAAATGATATGCAATATATACAAAACAATGTATAAACAATGCAAATGAAAATGCATTGCAATTGAAACAATGCAAACTATATGCAAAGCAATTGAATCATGATCCAATCATGAGCGGTTCGGAACCACACAAATGTAAAATAGATTGATGGAGGTAACAAGTCCGTCTACCATAGAACGATCAACTGAATTATGAGTAATGTAGACGGACACAAGAACGAGTATTGGGTGGAATGACATAAGTGGGGAAACAACCCGCTGGGGAAAGGACAATGATCCTAATACCGGATGCAAAAAAATTACACTACAATGTAATATATACAATGACTATGGCATGCAACCAAAACACATATTGCCTAGGAAAGGCATGTACACATACAAGCCGCGGCTAACATAGAACGGTCGACTGAACTATGCTTTGACGTGAAAAGTATGGGCACATACCAGATCAAGCTCAACATGGAAAGGCGCAAACCATAGGTGGAGGGTGATGCAGTGAATGCATGCAATGGAATGGATACAATGAGTATGGCACGCGGGCCAAACCAAATCTTGCCTAGGTAAAGCATGTACACAAACGAACCGCGTCTAACACAGAAAAGGTGCCGCAACCCTCAAACCAACATACCAGCGTGGAATAGGTGCGTACACATGCAGAACTGTGCTTTAACGTGAAAAGTAAGGGCACATACCAGACCAAACTCAACCTGGAAAGGCGTGAGCCATAGATGGGGGTCATGCAATGAATGCATATAAGCTATAATGCAATATCTACAAATATGCAATGGAATATTTATAGTGGAAATGCATGACAATGCATGTTTATTTTCTACGATGGATGACAATGCAATATTTACCATGTATGCATGACAATGCAATATTTCCTACGATGCATGACAAATGCAATATGATGCAACGGCTACGATTGCAGCTTTCCCTATTCTCCCAACAGGGCGATATACTAGGTTGGTTCAGTATCCAGAACTGAGGCGTAGACATGCTGCCTCAACCTATGGGGCTTCCATACAGATTTCAAGCCGAGGATACACCCCTGGGTATTTAAACCAGACTTTAGTCTCGGAACTCCCAAACCTTTGCGTTCTAGGCATAAGCCATTCAAACTCTAGCTTCCACCGTCCCAGTTGGTCTTTTAGGAACTCACCGCAAACATAGACAGGTGGCTTTACCAGACCACCGGAAGTCGTTCGGGCACGACAAACACCAAAGGAATTGCACCTTTAGAGGATTTAAGGTCTCCTAGACCAGAGGCATGAAATGCATGTTGTATGGAATGCGCGACAACGCAAGTTGCTCGAAATGCATGACAATGCATGAAAATTTGATGCGCGGCGACGCGCGGCTTTAGATGCATGACAATGCAAACGAACTGTGCACACCAAGGCATCGAAGGTCTTGCACTTTCCGAGGATTTAAGGTCTCCTATACCATGTGTGTTTAAGGTCTCCTAGACCGAGTGTATTTAAGGTCTCGCCAGACCATGTTCCTCGGGAAATGCACAACAATGCAAGTGAACTTGAAATGCGCAGCAACGTGTGGCTTAAGATATGTATGACAATGCATGTCGATGCAAGTGTAAAACAACATACGTCTAATGTATGTGAACTGGAATGCGCAGCCACGCGCGTCGTTTGAAATGCATGACAATGCAACTGAGCGGGTTTAAGGTCTCGCCAGACCCTTGAATGCAAAATAATGCGAGTGAGGTGCGCAAAACAATGCAAATAATGAATGCATGCCAGATGCAACAAGATGCGCAAAACAGCGTGATGCGTTGGACAACGCGAGTGAAATGCGATGCACAAGATAGTGCGATGCGCTAGACAGCGCGATTGAATACATGCCAAATGCACATGGGGCAACTTTCAGGTTTTGTAAGAGACAAAAGGATACAGGAAGGATACACCTTGCACAAATCCGAGTGCCATGCACAGAAGACATGGTTCGAGGTCAAAACGAAGGCCGGTTGAGCTTCGGAGGTGCCATTTCTTGCACTATGTTGAGCAATGAAGGCCCCAAACCACTCATATGACCTAAACAAGGTTGTACGAACATCACCGGCCAGAAGAGGAAGCCACCGGCTATCCATCGGCCATCAATACATTCCACCGGCCAAATATTTGGCCGACTGGCCAAAAATGTAGCCGACCGACCAAAAGTTGTTGAGTCGGGACAGTTTGGTCATTTCACCCTGGGTCTTTTAAAATAGGGTTTTAAACCCTATTTCTTTCATTTCTCTTAGGCCGAAAATAGTTCCTCCTTCTCTTTAGAGCATTTTTCTCTCCTCATTGCTCCGTTTCCTTGCGTTTCACGCCTGTTTCGTCATTCGATTCGTGTATATCTTCGCGTTTTGAACATTTTCATCCGAATATTTCTTCATTTCGGTGCTTCCTTTGCCATTTCCACCTTTTGGGGTTTATTCCCCTCGAGTTTCTCCTGATTTCTGTGCCTTTTCACTTCTCAGCTTTTCCAGTCATTTTCGCCCTCCCGGGGGTTGACTTTTCATTGACTTTTCGCCTCCTAGCCCTATTTTCATTTTCCTGGCCATTCTCTCATCACTTCTGACATGGCGGACGACCTTCCACAGGGCGGGACTCCCTCGGATCACGAGATGGATCCCGGGGCTGAGCTCCTACCTTTGAGCGTCCATCCTTTCGACCCAGCGACTTATCGGCCGGCAATTCACGTGCTACTCACTGACGCTCTTCGTCAGTTCAGGGGCTTTGACAGGATGGTGGATCCGGAGCTTCTTCTGCGCGAGCCGGCGTCTCATCTGTCCTTCGGTGCCTCCGAGGTATGTTCTTTCCTCTGTTTCATTTTCCGCAATGTAGAATGTAAAACTGCCATAGTTGATTCTGTTTTTTAATTGCTTGGCTCAGATACACTGATACACTGTAGTTGACTGTGAACACACTTGCAACCGATATCTGTTTGAAACTAACACGTGCGCACACACTGCACTGGCCCTGAACCACTCAAACATGCTGACACATCACACGTTGTAGTTCATTGTAAGCACACCGGCACCCAGTATCTGCTTGAATCTGAAAAATGTGCACACACGTTGTACTATCACCAATTCTGAATACTTTTCAAAACTGTATATTTTATATTGCTTTGCAACTGCTTACTTGAATACAGGGGGATTCCCATACCGTCCGGGGGTATGGGAACGTCGCCGTTCAAGACTGGTATTTGGAGTTGCCCGATGCGGTTCGCCATATCGTGGACCAGTCCGGTTTTGGTGCATTCTGCAAGGGACTGTCCTGTCTTTCCACATGCAGGCCTCTTCTTGCCGCCCTAGCGGAGAGGTGATGGGACACCACCGACTCATTCCACCTCTCTGCCGCGGGGGAGATGACGATGACTCCCGTGGATTTCTCGATGCTCACAAGCATCGAGGTAGAGGGTGATCCAATCCCCTTCGACACCGACATGGGCGAGTGAGAGGCTGCCCAGTTGTACTTGCTCGGCACTTGGCCACCTCTCGCTCGTCCAGGCTACGTCCGATATTCCTGGTTCGACGTCCAGTTCAGGGTCCAGCCAGCTTTGATCGAGGAGGTCCCGATGGCTCCGGAGGAGGTAGAGCGGTGCGCGCGTGGCTTCCTGATGTTCCTGTTTGGGACAACCATTTTTGCCGATCGGGCGAACACCGTGCCCTTCTGCCTACTCAGCGCACTGGTGGATGTCAGGCAGATTTTTCGCTATGACTGGGGCGGCGCTGCTCTGGCCACTCTCTACGGATATATGAACTCAGTCTCCTGTGGCAGCGGGCAGTTGCTCGAGGGCTACTGGTGTGCTTGGGAGGTATTCTTCTTCTCTGCTTTACATTTCTGTATTACGTTATTTGTACTCTGTACTGTACTCTGCACACTGTACACACTGCGGTCTGCTTGCCACTGACTGTACACTGCACATACGGCACACACATACTCTGCTTTACACTGACTGTACACTGCACATACGGCACACACATACTCTGCTTTACACTGACTGTACACTGCACACACGGCACACACATACTCTGCTTTACACTGACTATACACTGCACACACGGCACACACATACTCTACTTTACACTGACTGCACACTGTTCACACTGTACACTCTACACAATACACGGTGCAACACACGGCTCTGTCATTCTGCTTTATTCTGCATTCTGCTTTATTTGATAAGCATTCTGGTATTTACTCTGCAGTTGTGGGTCTATGCCTACTTTCCGAGGCTGGCGCTAGTGCCTGACGTGGAGACCCCACTCGTCGTCCCATTCTCCAGACGCTTTGATGTTAGGTGCGTGCGGAGGCCCTGGGAGACATTCACCTTCTTCCGCCGCTACTTCGACACCATCACTTCCGCGGAGATATTGTTTAGAACTTTCAGTTCATTTAAGCTTCGCTTTGCACTGTTTTTTTTTAATAACAGTAGATAACAAACTGCATTTCATTTTCAGATCACGTGGCAGCCTTGGGCTCCATTGCCAGACGAGATGTGGGAGCGATTTACGGGTGCGGTAGAGACTGCCCGGTTCAGGATCCTCTTGGACGGACCAGTCTGTCAGGTGTGGTACCTGGGTGAGCGCTTCCTGCGCTAGACCCTAGGCTTACCGGAGCAGATAGTTTTGGCTCCACCCCCTGAGCATATGCGGGGGACCGAGAGGTACACCCTCGAGCAGATAGTTGAGTACACAGTCGGCTGGGATGCAATTCGTCATAGAGGCATAGGCGACTACACCGAGTTGTCCGGACCTTCATTATGCGGCCTTTGAGCAGCAGTCGCCGAGCTGAGAGAGAGAGACTTGCGGCGCCAGCAGCCAGGGCAGGCGCAGGGGTTGGAGCGGGGGTGTCGAGGAGGGCCCGGGTTCGTGGCGGGGGCGGAGCTCAGAGAGGACGGGGGGTTGGTTAGCCTGCTCTGCCCATGACAATGACGTGCAGAGGGTAGGGTGGGGCGACTTACCAGATCCCCTTTGCCCCACCTCCGATTGATCACGAGTTGGCCGGTGTCCCCGACTTACCTCCGGTATGTATTGTTGCATTTTGCGTCTTGCACTGTTATTTCATTTCAGTTTATTTGATATCCCGCAGAATATTGAAACATCTGATATTTTTGCAGGCTTCCTCTGAGTATTCCTGGCAGTCCTTCGAGCTGAATGCCTCCCTGATGGGGATGCTACAACGGACTTTCAACCTCCTAGCCCTCTACAGTATTCCGATATGTTCTTCTGACCACAGTCTCAAACCATACATAAACTGCTTGATATAATTTGATGCATGATACAACACTTAATAGGCAGCTCACGACCTTTGATACACTGTACTTATACATTGCATTGCGTTCTACACTGATAAACTGCTCATGGGCATTCACACACTATACTCATACGCTACATTCTGCATTGATAAACTGCTCACAGCATTCACACACCATACTCATACACTGCATTCTGCACTGATAAACTGCTCACGACATTCACACACTGTACTCATACACTGCATTCTGCACTGATAAATTGCTTTGCGTAGCATACTGATGCGTCTGCAATTTATTTTTTTTTTCCAGCCTCCATTCCAGATTCCCACCATAGGAGGTGCTCCAGCCGGACCTTCTGTTCTTGCTCGGGGGAGAGATGAGGAGGGCAGAGTATTTCCCCGCACCAAGGCGTGGCACGCTCATGTTGGGAGTAGCTCCCGGGCACCAGTTCCAGACGACGACGAGTCGGAGGCGAAGTCAGAGGCAGAGGCAGAAGCAGAGGCAGAGGCAGAGTCATCGGAGGAGGGGACCGGAGACAGCTCGGGCTCAGACTCGGATAGCGATGCTCCTGATGATGCTCCTGGACCTTTGTCCAGGAAGAGGACGAGGATGGACTCCTAGGCCCGAGATCTTGAGATCGATACAAACTTTGCTGTTTTTCTTCTTCTTTTCTGTACTTTTTCCTTTTGTTGGTAGTTAGAGTACCTTATACTACCGCAGGCAGATTTTTGTTTCCAAAACTATGTACTTGAAAAGATGATGAAATGAAACAAACTTTTTGTCTAAAAAGTGTTACATTTGTATATCTCATGCATTGCATCGCATTACGTCATGTTATATCATATTACACCTCAATGTAAATGAAGTCGATCTGTTATTTGAAAATTGAGCACTTGCACTGTAATAATCAGATAACCGACCAGCCAATAGCAAACAACCCAAGCAAACCACTGCTTAACCTGAACACACAGCCCATACTCTGTTGGGGATCAGTCTGCATACAGCCCGTAACACAGCACTCGGTTCATTCTGCACACAGCAAACCCTGAACAAACGGCCCAATCTGACAAGACGGACTACAAAAGCGGAATCAGCTGGAGTTGAAACACACTTAGATGACCCAAATTTTCCCCTTGCTTCTTCTCTTGCTTCGCATAAACGTAGAGAATGGCACAGCACTCTGAGCATAAATGATTTTTGAAATTAAATAAGGGTTTTTCAAACCTGGGTATCGAGCCTGCAACTGAACATAGCGGAAAGACTCAAACAAAAGGTGCACGACCCAAACACAACGAGACACGCTCGGAAAAGACTCAAAACGAAAGTTGAAATAAACAAAACAGAAGACACGACACACGGACGTGTTTACAAAAACAAAAGACCTCAGATCTCGAGGAGCTAGTTCCTCTGGGTATTATTCCCACCCCTTCTGATTTGTGATTCTCACATCACTCGGCCCTCAGGCTCGTTTTTTTTTTTTTCTCTCAAAGCCCTCTTGCTCGCTTTTCTCTCAACTTACACCTCTCTATTCTTTATACTCTCATTTTTCATCCCTCCCCAGGGTGATTGATAGATGAATAGAAAGTCGTGGGTTCACCCAACACTATTAGCTCGCAGCTGGTTCTTCTGGTGACGTCGAGTCGGGGTTCCGGATAGGGAAAGCTTCTTCCGGCGAATAGGGCGCCTTTCTGGCAAGTATGTTGACGGCGGGGGAAAGATAGAACATCTGACTGAACTGTGCCCCTAGTTCATTACTTTGACCATTTTTTGGTTTTCTTCTTTCTAAAATAGTTTTGACCAAAATGAGAGTCGGATCAACATACTTGTTCAATTTTTGATTTGAAAATCATGCAAGTCAGGCTGTGAGCACTGAAAATTTTCCTTTTTTTTTGGGTCCAAGAAAATGGTCCGGTTTTGGAAAATGAAATAGTTTTCGAGAAAATAGTCAACCTCAGTAAAAAAAAAATTCAAAAACTATTTTCGCAAACAGCCAATGTTAAACGAGCACGAAACCTACCCTCGAGATGCGCAACCCCGGATCGGAGGCAATGGAAAATTGCCCCTGGCTTGAAGGGGGTACATGGCAACGGAAAGTTGCCCCTGGTTTGGACGGCAACTCAGGGCAACTTGTGGTAATGCATGGCAACGGAAAGTTGCCCCTTGTTTGGATGATGCCGCAGCATGCTATAAACGGTCTTTGGCAGTGACGACTGAACTCCGAAGACAATGGTCTGAACCAATATATGGACACAGTCACTATAAGAGCAATGGTGGCTGGACTTCAGGGTGAAGTTGCCTACGTATCCCAAACATGGGAATCAAGCCTACGTAGTTCACGGTTACAACCGAACTGTTAGATTCAGAGAAGGCAAGGATAATCAAAACCATTACATGGACTGAGGCGCTATGAAAGCGTTGGGGGCTGGACTTTAAGATGAAGTTGCCTACGTATCACAAACATGGGAATCAAGCCTTACGTAGATCCGATTAAGGTACACTCGGGTATTTTAACCTTCACTCTTTTAGGCTCTAACTTTTGCCAAGGCGTCCGACGCGGGTTTTCTACCTTGCGAGCTTTGTTTTTCTTTTCTCTTCAATTCTTTTCATTCGTTCGTTTCTTTGCATTTTTTTTTCTTTTTTTTTTCTTTTCTTTTTTTGTATTTTTGATTGATTTTTTTTTGATATTTTTCTTCTTCTTTTTTTTTTCTTGCTCTAATTTTTGCCTGGGTTGCCCTTTCGGGTTTTCGGCCCAGCGAGCCTCTCAAGGGTAAAAGTGTAACAAGTCCATGCCAAATGGTTCTGAAATCGAAGCCATCTGTATACAGGAGAGTGACTATTGTGTTGATTTGCAGAAGAATCCATCACAGTTGCTTCACGAGCCTCTTCCGGTGAGATCGGATCTTCTTGATCTGATTTTGGTGTCTCTTGTTCGAGGGCTGCTTCAAATTGGACTACACGGGCCTTACATGGCGGTCGACTGTTGAACGTTCTGAACGGATTCCAGGTTCGAAACAAATAGATTGAATCTTCAGGCTAAGAGCGATCCTAGGCTGCGCAATCTCAAGAGCGATTCCACACAGGTCTTCACAGGACCGCGCGAAACATTTTATTTTTGAAAGTTTTTAAGAAAGCGACAAATCGCTCGCGCTGAAGATAGTATGGAACCAGTCTAGATGAAGCCAGGGTCCGTCTCAGTACTCACACTGACAAGCATGATTTCATTCATTAAAGGCTTAGTATGCCTATCTTTCTCTCAATTTTGATCAAAGTTTTGCAAAACCCGAGGAATTCCTTTCTCTTCGTTTTTATCACCACAGTGTTCAAAAAGTTTTTCGAAAAACTTAGGTCATTGTAATAATTTTCAGGGCTCAAAAGAGCAGGTAGAACGTATTGTCGTTCCATTCAAATCCTCTGGCGTGACTGGCTTAAGACAAACAATAAGTAAGGGAACATGATAGCCGCAGCTGTTTCATTCAGATTTCCTTGTGCAACTGGCTCCACAGCAGAGACAGACTCAAAAGCAAACAAAACGGGTAATTACAAAATAAAATGGTGTTCGAGGCAACAACCCCGGAATCACCTGACATTCTATACAAGAGAACCAACTCGCTACAACAAGACCGACCCGTAAGCAAAAGGACTGACTCAAGACAATGAGACAGACTCAAAACAAAACAAGAGACTGACTCGACACCCAAGCCAGAATTTACAAAACTAGCATTCACAGATGCTAAAAAATGCGTGCCAGACGCCACATCCAAAATATACCAAGCGCCGCCCGCAGGTGGTTCACTCTCTGACCACATACTCGCAGTATCGGTGTCCTCAAAATCCAATAACTGGGTAGTAACGGACTTAGCTGAGGTGGGCGGGAGGATAACCTCGTTGTCAATCAAATCCTGTACCTCATGACGGAGGCGGAAGCAATTATCAATAGCATGACTGGTTTGCTGGTGGTACGCGCAGTACAAAGCAGCATCATGTGTAGCAGGGAGATTTTTCGGCAGAGGTTGAGGCTCCAAGGGTTTAAGATGTCCCCTCTCGGCAAGGATCTGAAGTGCCTTTGACAATGGCATGTAGAGAGCATGGAAGACCCTGTGCCCTCGGGGCAAGTACTTCGAAGGTTGAGTATTCTTGCCAGACGCACTAGCGAACGGGTCGGCAGGTGTCGCCTTGACTTTCGGATCTTTCCCGGGTGCAGGGTTGGGAATGGGAGGAACTATTCTGGCATGACGGGGCCTATCCTGGCTTTCTGACTGACTTGAACTACCCTCAGGTGGAGTGGCAAAAGCATCCTCCACAGCTTTTGTCACAACTTCAGATATCTGTTGCTTATTCGTCCTCCCGGCTGTCAAAGCCTCAACTGCCCACAGCAGTTGTTCGACGGGATTGGTATCTGCCTTCATTTTGTCCTTACCTCTGGCCTCAGCCTGATCGAGGGTTTGGGTTGATGTTGATACGTCATTGCCATAGTTGGAGGTCATCTCCGGTTGGCTAAGTTCAATCACAATCCGCCCCAACAGCGGGGGCTCCTGGGGTACAAAACTCTCGGCATATGGTGCAGCTGGTGGCGGAGCTGACATTCCGTAAGCGAGATCCGCCACGGACCTCTGGAGATCACCTATC
This sequence comes from Camellia granthamiana, assembly GCA_036172215.1. Taxonomy (NCBI): domain Eukaryota; kingdom Viridiplantae; phylum Streptophyta; class Magnoliopsida; order Ericales; family Theaceae; genus Camellia; species Camellia granthamiana. The sequence goes on from CM069903.1 coordinate 149,335,109, forward strand.
ATCCCCATTAGTTCAAATGTAGTAGGCTCACGAGCTTGATATAACTGGGGGCCCCAGACCGGGTGCGCAACAGGCGACCTGGGTGGATGCGGCATATCAACATTGGCCTCACTTTGCAGAGTGATTCCTTGATCTAACGCGGCTGTCATAACCACAATCTCCTCAGAATTTTGCGTCATCATAAATCCTGCCTCAGCAAGGGGGAACACTAACTATTCTGGATCGACTCTCTGAACTGAAAGGGAAAACAAACAGCATTTCAGCCCAAACGGATCAAATGCAGGTGTAGCTGAACAATTGTACTCTACTACTGATCACTATTCCCCAGAATCACTGCATTACTGGCCCCAAAATAGCGAATCAGACACCCACAGATATAACTGATTCTTGTAAATACTGATACTGGTGCCCTCAGGCCTGATATTCAAACTTGCAAACTGATGTGCGCGTTCCTGTAGAAATACACTCTAGAAGCACATAGCAAGTAAATGAGAGCCAAAACACCCCTATGTTGGGGTAGGGTTTCCCTGTCCTATTTTGTCAAGAGCTAGGGTTTCACTATGCACACAGCAGTTTCAAACAACCTAACATCGGGTAAGCAACATGTCCTAGCTTGGAATGGTCACTGTGGATTCCGAATATGCACTAAGTCGAATGGTCGAAAAGGGTGCCCCGGTAAAACCGGGGTTTGTGTTCCCATCCTGTCAGAGCCCATAACCGGTTAGCCTTATGGTCACGTCTTGACAAGACAAGCCTCTGGCAAACCGTTCAGGAATGGCAGATGGCAAACACGGTGTCCTAGGCGCACCAATGCACATGCAATGCAAAGAGACACATAAATGAAATCAAAACATGATATCACGAGTTCAAGTCAAGCTCTCTAAACTCCCCAGCAGAGTCGCCAGAAATTGTAACAGGTCCGTGAGGGGACTCACGGGTTACAGTTCAGACTCGATTTTGTTTGTGGTTCTAAATCTGAACCAAAGAGTCCAAATCCGGCAAATCGTTTTGAGAAAAACAGATTTTTGAAAAGAAGTGCCAAACATGGACTGCTTTGCCAGATACAGAGTCGCCACCTAAATATTTTTTAAATGGAAAATTTAGGAAACCCTGACTCGGTGCCAAAGGCCACGTGTCCGTCATCACCAAAGTTGCCTCGGCTCGGGAGCTTGGGTACGGTTGGGGAAGGTCAGCTATGAGCACCCCCTCTCGCCCAATCCGAAGATCGGCCTCTACTAACCATGATATCCGATTTTGAAAACGTTATGTGTTCTTATTCCAGTTTTTAGCCTAGAATTACTATGTGATGCGCACAGCACAAAAGTATAGACTAGATCGCCTAATTTGGAAACAAGCATTGCATATCCGTTTGTTTGGAAAATGTTTTGGGATTTGCTACTCGCTGTAGGCTAAAACACGGATTTCAATTAGTCGTTCCAACTCAAACAATTCAGCCTTCACCCACAGGCATTCAGGCAGGTTATAACATATAAGCATCTAGCCACATGGTAAGCATGCTGTCATGTTAACATTCACACTCATGCGAGATGCTAAAGCATAAAATACTCACAGTGTACTCCGTGCCAAATCAGTAAACTAGTTAGCAAACATGCGTGTCCCTAGTTCATGTTAAGTGGCTAATGCACCGCATACAAAATGTCACTAGAATAGGCTCGGCTAATCCTAGGGATGACATGTAAAATGCACAAGTAGCATGTATTCAAATTAGATTTGAAATATAATGCAATTAGCATGATGCGCCGAACCCGGTGCATGCAATACTGATGAATGATGCACGCATGCATAACATGAGGTATGCTAAAGTAAACATGTCCTAATACTAACCATCAAAGCAGATAAGTAAAAGGGAGAAAGAAGTGGGGGTTGGAAGACATGCACACGCTCACCCACACTTATTACAAATTACGCCCTCGCTCGGAGGGACCGAAAGAATAATACAATTCGAATAAAGAATTAACTATCCTAGCTAATTAATTATTACAGACCAACTAAATTAATTAAGCAAGTTAATTAATCTAAGAAAAACAATAAACAACAGCCTCGGAGAGAGGGCTCGATGGAATGCACGCGCGGTTCAGCTCGGAAAGCCACTGCCATGCACAAGATGCCTCTGTTTTCCCTGCTCTGCTCCTCTGATGACTGTCAAAGTCTCAGGGTTTGTTCTCTGGATGCTGGGGAACACCACTGGCTGGGGGAGAACACCACCGGCCGTGTAGAATGGTCACCGGCCACAACTTTGATCCATCGGCCAACAATGGTGGCCGGTCGGCACTAAATGTGGCCGGCCGGACAAAACTTCCTGCAGAAACTGATTTGACAGCAGCAGAGGACAATACTTGGCATGGCAATGCATTTCAAGCAATGTATGCACCGATCACACCGCATATCATGTTTATGACTCAAAGGGGCATGAACCTTGGTTCTCGGACCACCAATCACGCATTTCCATGCATGATGGCCCAAGAAGCCAAGTGTGCACATTTGATATGTAATGCAATGCACATAATCAAACCAAGGGGGACTTAACCTCTATCATGGATAGTCAAGAGGCAAAGCATGCCTGCCAATGCAATGCAACGCTAGCATGTTGGCTATCATGCAACATGGCAATGCGAAAAGGCATACAAAACATGCGAGGCATGATACAATGCAATCGATAAGCATGCAAGGTGCAATGTGGGTGTTTAAGCATGCGAACAAGCATGTGACTTCATTCAATCATGTAATTTCAAACATGCAACACACTCACCAATATGCTACAACATACCAAGAGCACATGCAACAAGCAAAGAGATGGACTTAAACATGGTTTAGGCAGCCCTAACTAGGCCTAAGACAGTGGCCAAAAACTCAAGAAATGGGACCAAACACACATACACACATGCACATGTTGATAGGCCAAAACTTAAGCATATGAAGGCAACTTTTAAGCACACTTAAAAAGACGCAAACATGGACAAATGGCATGCAAAGTAAGCTCTAAAATCATGTTATAAATGGTGTCAAACCAATTTAAACAAGACAAGCAAGATGTGCCACAATGGCCCAAGTACTTAAGACAAGCCAAGGAGGCTTAAACCAAGGTCAAGTCCACCAAACCTCACAAGGCTAAGGGGACGTAAAACAAGTCAAGTGCAGACCTAAACAAAGACAAGGGTGCACCTAGATGGCATCCAAGTGGTCTAAAATGCAAGCATACTCCAAGGCCTAAACAAGGGGCATAGGGTGACAACCTTTAAACACATTGAAGGAAGGTTAAATGCACATATATAGGCATGTTATAAGAACTGAAATGACATGTTATGTGGTTCCAAACCACTAAAATGATACAAGCAAGGCATGCTACACACTCACACACTTAAGGCCAACAAGCCAAAATGCAAAGGGGGCAAGCAATACAAGCTAAGTATGACTCAAGCAATTTGAAAGAGAGCTAAAGCATACAAAAACATGCACTAAAGCTTCACAAAGCTAGGCCTAAAACATGCTAGAACAAGGGCTTACAACCTAAGGCATATTAAGGCAACAAAATGGCATTACAAGGCATGTGTGCTAAGCAAGCATGGTGTACCAAAACCAATTCAACTCAATGCTATTTCATGGCATAATAAGCATAAAAAACAGCCAAGGCATGGTCAACATGAACCTAGTTTAGATGCTCCCTTAAGAGGCAAAAATAGCCCTTCTCAAGGACAACAAGGAGAGGGGGTGGCCCTCTCCTTCCTAGGACCTTAAGGCACCATCCTCACCTCTGAAATCCCTCAAGATTTTAGTGGTGAGGAGGCCCAAACACTATGGTCCCGGAGCTCACACAAAATAGCACAAAATAAGAGCCAAACAAGGCTTAAGAGGCGTCAAACAACCTCAAACCACAAAACACTCTTAACAAACTATTTAGAGCCCTTAAAAATAGAACTTTTATGTGTTATACACAAAGCCAAAAAATAGTTTCAAGATAGGCAAAAGTAGTGTGCAAAAATGGGGAATAAAAAGGAAAAGTGATTACCCTTGAAGACCTTCTTCAACAATGGGACCAGCTGCTTTCTGAGGTTGGAAGCAGTCTAAAACCTCCAAAAATAACCTTGAAGGGCCTTAGCTCCAAGAGATGGTGTGTTGGTGGGTGTTTGTGAGCAAAAATGAGACAAAACACACACAAGGGAGAGATATAGAGATAGGATTAAAGCCAAACCCCTAACCCTAGAACTCAAACCCTAAAATGGCTACCTAAAATGTCTAACCTCTGCAACAAGAGAGAAGACCTCCCTTTTATAGAGCTTTTTGTCTTGTAAAGCTTACAAGACAAGCCTCTAAAGAGAGAGATCCCTCCATACACGTGTGTGGAGGGAGTCAAATGCCAGCCTGCTGTGATTAAATATCTGCAAAAGCAGATTGCACAGTAGTCGGCTGGCCAAGGATGCAATTGACTAAAAAAGATAGTCGGGCCGGCCATCTATAGTGCCGACTGGCCAAACATTTGGTCGGTGGCCACAAAACACAGCCTGGTGGCATCAAGCCATGGCCGGTGATGGGTGGGGATGGTCTACAAGCCCTACCCTACCTTCCAAAGGCAAAACACAAGTGTTTGGTGTCAAACCAACCACAAAACAGTCGAGTCGAGAGGTCCTGAGACGAGGCGCGCTGCCAAGGCTTCTAGGAACTCAAGACGAACACAAACAAGGCTGATCACTGAGTGTTCAATCAGTGATGTCCAAGTCTTGAGGACGGTCAAAAATGGGAGTTCGGCCAAATTCTTTAGGTTGCCAACCTCTGAAGGGAGGGATCTGAACAAACTATTCTGACCTAGATTTAGTGAAATTAAGAGAGAGGAAATACTGAAAAGTTGTTTAGGTATGGTACCACTAAAGTTATTCTGAGATAGGCAATTTCCAATGTTTGATGGTATGATTCCCTGTAATCTATTATTATCCAAGTGAAGTTCATTCAATAGTGACAGGTTTCCTATAGAATTAGGAGCTTCTCCTGATAGTTGATTAGAACTAAGCAGCAGTCTTTGGAGCTTTTAAAAATTACCAACAGTGGTGGGAAGGTGTGCTAGTGAGTTGATTATCATGTAGAGACAAGTATATTAAATTGACAAGATTACCGATTGTTGATGGGACGACTTTGTACATGCAAAATAATCGAGTTTAGTTGAAAGATTGACCACATGATCTGGTAACACTCCCCTCAATTTGTTACCAAACAGATCCAATACTTCCAAATTACTACAATTGGCCAGAGAGCGAAAAAAATCCATTTCATCAGGCTCCCCACTTCCAAAATTGTTGGAATCTAGATTTATGCATCACATGTGTTAGGCATCCAAAATCAATTGATATTTTCCCATTGAAATAGTTAATTCCTATGTCAATATATTCCAATTCTGACGCATTGGATAGTGACAGTGGGAGGGACCCAGTCGGTTGTCGTATAACTGAATTGCTTGAAGCTGAGGAAGCATATGTCGAGGCTTGAGGAAATTGCCTCAAAAGGATAGGTTATAAATAGAGGTAGGGATCATACCAAATAGGTTGTTCTCACCCAATGCAAAATAACTAATGTTTCTCACTTGACCCAATTCATCTGGGAAACTTCCACCGAAAGCATTTTGAGCAGCAGATATAACCTCCAGAGCTGTCAGGTTCACGAGGAAAGAAGGGATCCCTCCTGTTAAATTGTTCTTTTGAATAACGAGATGCTTGAGCTTTAACAGGAAACTGAGCTCCCGGGGAACTATGCCTGCAAGTTGTTGTTCAAATTGTGAAATTAATTAAATAGATTTATGAAGAAATCAAAATTATATACTAAGAACATATGCTGATAATTACAACTAAATTTTAACAGAAATACACAAAACAATAAAATGATAACAGAAACAAACCGAAGCCTGCACGGTAGCAGTTTCCTTAAAACAGATTTCGCCGCCTCACGGGTCGAGTGCTTGAGGAATCCCGGCGTCTGTCTCCCAGGATACGACGGTCAAAAACCAGCTATGGCAGAAGCACTCTCTGTTTAGCTTAGCGAACAAAAACAGTGGGAGCACTCTCTCACAGTAGGAACTTTCTGGCAAACTGACTAAAGAATGGAAGAAACAATTAGGTTCTCCCTCTAACATATAAGTCAAAAACTCTAGACCACTGATGTCGAGGTTAGTCCATTGAACTCTCTCCAAGTCTTTATTGATGAACAATGTCCGTTTCTTGAGTCATTCGGTCAATTTTTATTCATGTGGTGGATTCTTGGGGAAAATGGTTTTTTGGTGACTTTAATTAAATATTAAAGTGGGTCCCCAACTATAGCGATCCCGGGTTTTACCACTTATTGTACAGTGGTCCGGACTTGAGTCCGTGGACATTAGTTGTTGTTATTATCTTGCTTACATCCTTTCATACTTTGTATTTGAGTTATAGGATGTGTTGGGCAGGTTTGTTACAGGTTGGTTGTGTTGGGAACAAAAGGTTGCTGCCTAGAATTTTGGACCTTCCCTTGAGCGAGAAGTTTGTCACTCGAGCGAGCTCTTTGTTTTGGTCCTTCGCTCGAGCCAGGGTTTCTTCGCTCGAGCGAGAGTTAAGTTTTGTGTTTGGTGAGTCGAGCCAGAGTGGCTTCGCTCGAGCGAGCGATTCCTTCTGGTTCTAGACCTAAGAGTTGCATTTCTTGGCTCGAGCGAGATTTTCTTCGCTTGAGCGAGCTGCTTCGTTCTTCGCTCGAGCGAGCATTCTGTCGCTCGAGCGTGCATCTGGGTTGTTGGCTCGAGCTAGACTTTCTTGGCTCGAGCGACAGTTTTCTGTGTCTGGTCGCTCGAGTGACCATGTCTTCGCTCGAGCGATACTCTTTATATCAGCAGACAGCAGCAATTTTAAACATCATTTTTCTTCCTCTTTCATTTTGTAAACCCTAGCAGCCGACTCTCTATCTCTCTCTCTAAACTTATATTCTCTCTAAGGTTTGATCTCTCTAGAGTGTGAATCTACCCTAGGGCCTTTGTTAAAAAGATAGAGGGTGTTGAGGGCTTCATTTTAATCTGAAAAAGTTAGGATTTGGAGCACGTTGGGTTTTTGGTCTTCATCTCCATTGGAGCTCAAACTTCGAGGTAGGGATATCCTACTCCTCTTTATGAGCTTTGTCTTTAAATTTTGGTATTTTGATTTGTTGGAGGTTGTTATGTAATTTTGAGAAATTTTGTGCCTTTGTGTAATTTTACAAAAGTTGGGGTTTTAAATATATAAAACCTATATGCATGTTTGGCATGGAGAAATGGGATTAATGTTGAAACATTGATGAAAATGGAACCTTAGGGTTGTTATGTAATTTATGGGGAAAATGCCTTAATTACATTGATAAATTAATTTGTGAAATTAATTTGCGAAATGAGAAGTGGAATTGAAAATGTTGGAATTGGGAATGTATGGGGTTAAAGGGTGCAGTTGGATTATTTATCACTCACCAAATTGAAATGTCGATATTTTATCCATTTGGTGCATTTATTTTCTGTTTAGAAATAACTGCTTTGGGCTATCAGTGGAGGATAGTCTTGATTGTTGTAGACAATGCATGATGATTAGGCAAACTAAAACTACTCGATTGAGTATGCTATGGAACTTAGCGGTTGGAATAATATGTTAACTTTATGTATTGATTGATTGTATATGATAACTGTTTATATACATTGCTTGTGTGTGAGGAGATGGGGGATGTACTCCATGGTTTATTGGAAGATGGGGGATGGACCTTTAAACCGGATTTTTGTGTGACATTGATACATCACTACAATGTGTATCAAGTGATGATTATGAAGTGTTGAATTGATTTGATATAGCACTAAAATGTATATCTTTACCAATTGTGAAGGGTAGAAGTGTTTCTACGTTATGTTGATACAACACCAAATGTGTATCTTCGGTAAAGTAAGGAAGTGGTTTATGTGTTATTGATACAGCATCAAAATGTGTATCCATTACGAATTACAAAAGTGCTTAAAAGATGAGTTACAATCTCATTAAATTATTTGGCTAAGTGTTGAGTCTTGATTCAAACTCAGAGTTGAAAAGAAATGGAAAATGAAATGGAACATGGGCTTAAATGCCATGAGACTGAAATTTGTTTTGGAAGGATGTACAAGTGTTGACCATCTATCAACTGCTAATCTTTTAGTTATTGTTCATAGCTGGTTTAGTGTATTTCTACTAGGCTGTGGCTCACCCTATATGGGAACATCATTTTCAGGTACAGGTAGCATGCCACCTCCAAGGACATAGCTTGGGAGGCTAGAGGCGGACATACTTTTTGTTGTTTTACTTTCTTTTGATGTATTACATGTAGATTCGAGCCAATGGCTTAATGTGTATTGAATTAGCACTCTCTTTTTTGGAACCAAGTGTTAACTTGGAAAGTTGTAAGCCCATAGGGCATTTGCTTTTGTTGTTAACATGTAATACTTTTATAATGAATTACTCTGATGAATAGAAGGATGTTGATCTTTTATATATAAATGCATGTCATTATTGATGGGTTTAATGTTATAATTTTGAGGGCGTTACAACTTGGTATCAGAGCATACCGGGTTCGAATACTTTGGGTACGTGGGAAGTGATTTGGATCACAATGGGTTTGTCTCGCTTGTTAGAGACTTAGATGTAATGTTATGTGCTTATGTGATAACATGTTTATGTGCTTATTTGGGTATGGGATTTAATTTCCAGGATGTTGATTGGATCCTTGGTTTCTATGAGTCTTGTTGGAAAGCACTTGATCAATGCTGTTTCTAACCGGAACTCGAAAAATGCCTCGGGAGTTATCATTATCCGGAAATGAAATTCGTAAGTGCTTATGTGTTTATGTGCTTACGTGGAATGAATTAAAGTTGTCCATGCATTAGGACGCGAGTGTTTAGTTTCGGCACGTTTATGAATGTGCTAACGTTCTGTGTTACCTTTATTAGGATGTCAGGACGTGGACGAGGAGGTAGGTGTGCTAGGCCTAAGAGGCAGGAAGTGCCTATACCAGATGAGATTCCGGTAGTACAGGAGGGAGTTGGCCAGGCCAATGTGGCCGAGCTAGCAGGACATGAGGCTATGGGCGCTTTAGCCCGTGGGATAGCCCATGCTTTGAGGGAGTCTATGGGTATTCTCCGAGCTGAGAATCCAGTGCAGACTCCAGTGCAGGCCCAGGTTGTTGATGCAGGGCCTTCCTTCTTGAAGAGGGAGTTGTTCCGGTCAAATTCGGATGAGTTTATTGGGGATCCAAAGGAGCCACTCAAGGCTGACGAGTGGTTAGAGCAGATGAATAAGACGTTTGAGATGCTTGGCATCGAGGACAGAGCACTGAAAGTGACCTTGGCATCTTTCTAGCTTAAGGGGAGTGCGGGTCAATGGTGGAAGTACACGAAGAGTCGTATTGGTGGCACGTGGAAGGATTTTGTGGATGCTTTTCAGGAGAAGTACTTGTCTCCAGCAGTCAGGGAGAAGTTGAGAGACTAGTTTAGCCAACTTTTTTCAATTGAGTTCTTCAGTAGCCGAGTTTGAGGCTGCTTTTACTAGCTTGTCCAGGTTTGCACCTGAACTTGTGGTGTCCGAGGAACGTCGTTGCATCGAGTTCGAGAAGAGGTTGAGGGCGTGGCCTCAAGTTGAGAGTTGGGGGTTCTATGATCCGAGATTATGGGCGCTTAGTTGATTTTGCAGCCCATATGGAGATCATGATGCAGGAGGAGGAGGCAGGGCAGAGAGGCTCTAAGAAGAGCCAGGATGGCCAGGGTGATGGCAGGAGACAGAGGGGTGCTAACCCTTAGTAGTCTCAGGGTGGTGTTGCTAGATCGACCTTTCCAGTGTCGAGTGCAGGCTCGGGGAGAGGTAATCAGGGAGAGTTCACCTATTACAAGTGTGGTCAGTTGGGCCACAAGGCTTCAGTTTGCCACAGAGGGGTGGAGGTCAGAGAGCTGCTTCTTCTTCAGCTAGACCGCAGAGCCAGAGTTAGGGCAGGGGCCAGCCTTTGTCTTGTTATCAGTGTGTTAGCCTAGGCACCTGAAGAGGTTCTGCCCACAGTTGAGTGCCACTTCAGGGGCATTTGGTTCTAGGTAGACGCAGGGTTTTCAGCCAGCTCAGTCTGTACAGGCCTCGAGGGCCAATCCGGGAGCTTCGTCTTCCCAGTCAGTGCAGCAGTCGTATGCTCCGAGGGGTGAGCAGGTGGATCAGGGGCCTACTAGGCGCGTGTATACTGTTACCGTGCAAGACCTATTACCGACTCCATCAGTAGTGAGAGGTACCTTTCTGTTTTGCAACTCGGTTGCTAGTGCATTGATTGATACGGGTGCGTCTCATTCTTTTGTATCTGCTGCATTTGCATCTGTTTTGGAGTTGGAGTTGGCACAATTAGCATCTCCTATATGTGTTGTATCGCCTGTTGGGGGTGAGTTGATCTTGAAACAGAGATGTAGAGGTTGTGATATAGAGGTCGCCGATCATAGGCTTCCGTTTCCTTTTATAGTTATGCCAATGAAGGGTTTTGATGTTATTTTGGGTATGGACTGGCTATCGTCATACCGGGTTGTTATCGATTGCTACCGCTAGAGGGTCACTGTTTGTACCTTGAGCGGGGAGTGTTTCCATTTGTTGGGGGACCGGGTTGGTAGTGTTTTGCCACCGGGGTATGATCCGTAAGGGCGGAGTGAGCTTAGTGGTCTACTTGCTAGCTTTTTGAGTGGTGAGTGTGATGAGACCCAGACTGTATTGCCAAGGGTGGTTTGTGAGTACTCAGACGTCTTTCCCAAGGATCTTGATAGTTTGCCACCTCAGCGAGAGATTGAGTTCTCTATTGACCTAGTGCCCAGCACGGCGCCGATTTCTATGGCACCTTACCGTTTTGCCCCAACAGAGTTGGTTGAGTTGAAGGTTTAGCTCCAGGAGTTCCTAGATAAGGGCTTCATTCGCCCTAGCGTTTCGCCATGGGGAGCATCGGCCCTCTTTGCTAAAAAGAAAGATGGTGCCTTGAGACTTTGTATCGACTACCGGAAGTTGAATCGGGCTACGGTCAAGAATAAATACCCTATGCCCCGTATAGATGATCTGTTTGACCAATTGAAGGGTTCCCGTTGTTTCTCTAAGATAGACTTGAGATCGGGTTACCATCAGTTGAGGGTCAGGGAGGAGGATATTCCGAAGACGGCATTCCGTACGCGATATGGCCATTAATAGTTTCTGGTGATGCCATTAAGGCTCACCAATGCACCGGCAGTCTTTATGGATTTGATGAACCGAATCTTCCGGGAGTTCTTAGATCGCTTTCGTGGACGACATTTTCATTTATTCACCTTCAGAGGAGGAGCACGAGGCACACTTGAGAGTGGTGCTTGAGTTGCTTAGAGCCCATAGGTTGTATGCCAAGTTTGGGAAGTGTGAGTTCTGGCTAGGGGAAGTCAAGTTCTTGGGCCATGTGGTTTTCGGGGAAGGGGTGTCTGTTGATACATCCAAGACTGAGGTAGTGCAAGATTGGGCACAGCCTAAGACTGTGTTTGAGATCCACAATTTTCTGGGATTAGCTGGGTATTACCGCCGGTTTGTGAAGGACTTCTCTAGACTAGCTTCACCGTTGACTAGATTGACTCGGAAGGGAATCAAATTTGTATGGAGTGAGACTTGTGAAAAGTCGTTCCAAGAGTTGAAAGTTAGATTGACCACCGCTTCGGTCTTGATTATTCTGGAGAGAGGGTTGGGTTATGCAGTCTATTGTGATGCCTCACGAGAGGGTTTGGGTTGTGTGTTGATGCAAGAAGGGAAAGTGGTTGCTTATGGCTCACGTCAGTTGAAAATACACGAGAAGAATTACCCTACACATGACCTAGAGTTCGCAGCAATGATCTTCGCCTTGAAACTCTGGAGGCACTACCTTTATGGTGAGAGATTCGAGGTGTTCTCGGATCATAAGAGTCTGAAATATCTGTTTACACAGAAAGACTTGAACTTGAGGTAGAGGAGGTGGATGGAGTTTATTGAGGATTACGACTTCGAGTTGCATTACCATTCGGGGAAGGCCAATGTTGTTGCCGATGCCCTTAGCAGAAAATCCATTAGTGATGTAGCTTGTGTAGCCATCCGGGAGTGGGAGATGTTGGGGGCACTTGGCGAGTTTGATTTGCATCTGGGCGAATCTGTTGAGACTGCAGCCTTGTTTTCTGTTGTTGCGCAGCCTACACTTGTGACTCGAGTGTTAGAGGCACAAAGAGGTGACCTTGAAGTAGAAGCCCTCCGAGAGAAGATCTCCGGTGGGAAGGTTGAGAAGGGTTTGACGGTGTATCCTGACCAGAGTGTGAGATACCGAGACCGTCTGTTTGTGCCGGAGTCTCGCCGAGAGGAAGTACTTCGAGAGTTCCATCATTCGCGCTTTGCGATGCATTCGGGAGGTACTAAGATGTATCGGGATTTGGGTTGCCAGTTTTGGTGGCGGGGTATGAAGAGGGATGTGGCAGTTTTCGTGTCTAAGTGCCTTACTTGTCAGCAAGTGAAGGCCGAACATCAGAGGCCAGCGGGTTTGTTACAACCCTTGCCTATTGCCGAGTGGAAATGGGAGCATGTCACTATGGACTTCGTTGTAGGTCTTCCGAGGACTCAGCGGGGTAGTGATGCTATTTGGGTGGTTGTAGACCGGTTGACTAAGTCAGCGCACTTCATTCCTATGCGCGTGAGAGATTCGGTAGATCATCTTACCGACTTGTATATTCGGGATATAGTGAGGTCGCACGAGGTCCCAGTGACGATCGTCTCAGATAGAGATCCTCATTTTACTGCTAGGTTGTGGCAGAGTTTGCAGAGTGCCTTGGGTACTAAGTTGACCTTTAGTACAGCTTATCATCCTCAGACTGACGGGCAGTCCGAGCATGCTACTCAGATCCTTGAGGATATGCTTCGAGGTTGTGTCCTTCACTTTAGTGGGACGTGGGAGAGGCACTTGCCCTTGGTGGAGTTTGCCTACAACAACAGTTTCCAGTCTAGCATCGGTATGACACCGTTTGAGGCCTTGTATGGTCGACCGTGTAGGTCTCCAGTTTTTTGGGCCGAGGTGGGTGATGCACCTTCGTTGGGTCCGGAGTTGGTGAGGGAAATGACGGAGAAGGTTGAGCTTATCCGTAGGGTGAGTGATCATGTGAGGTTTGGGAAGAGTGGGAAGTTATCCCCTTGGTTTATTGGTCCTTTTGAGATCCTTGAGAGGATTGGCGAGGTTGCCTATCGTTTGGCTTTGCCGCCGCAGTTGCCCGAAGTTCATGACGTGTTTCATGTGAGTATACTTCAGAAGTATGAGCCGGACCCATCACATGTATTGGATTGGACCGACTTAGAGGTAGATGAGGATGCCTCGTATAAGGAGAGACCGGTTCGGGTCTTGGATAGGCGGGATCAAGTCCTGCGAGGCAAGACCATTCCCTTGGTAAAGGTATTGTGGAAACATCACGGAGTGGAGGAAGCCACTTGGGAACGTGAGTTGGAGGTTCGAGAGAAATATCCGGACCTATTTGTAGATGTTTGAGCATGTATTGTATATTTTGCTGTATTATTGGACCTTAAGAGTATTGAATATATCTTAGGTTGTAAAGCATGGTGTATGTTTTGGTTTAATGGAAGTATTTTGAAACTTTCCTCAAAATGGAAGTTTAATGTAACATTGTATATGTTGGCTATATTGTAGAAGTGGAGATATATCATGAAATTTGAATATGATATAAATTGTGAACCATGTATGTTGGAAATGGTTGAATGGAAAAGAATTGCATGTTAAAATGTATTTTTTGTGAAATGCCTCTTGACAAGAGATGGAATGACCGGTAATGGGTCAAGTTGTTTAATGTTGAAATGTAACACTGTTTAAATGGAGAAAAACCTTTTTTTTTTTTTTTTTTTTGAAAACTTGCACTTAATTTTGGGGACGAAATTCTTTAAGGGGGGGAGGTTATAGCGATCCTGGGTTTTACCCCTTGTTGTACAATGGTCCGGACTTGAGTCCGTGGACATTAGCTGTTGTTATTATCTTGTTTACATCCTTTCATACTTTGTATTTGAGTTATAGGATGTGTTGGGCAGGTTTGTTACAGGTTGGTTGTGTTGGGAACAAAAAGTTGCTGCCCAGAATTTTGGACCTTCGCTCGAGCGAGAAGTTTGTCGCTCGAGCGAGCTCTTTGTTTTGGTCCTTCGCTTGATCCAAGGTTTCTTCGCTCGAGCGAGAGTTGAGTTTTGTGTCTGGTGGGTCGAGCCAAAGTGGTTTCGCTCGAGCGAGCGATTGCGTCTAGTTCTGGACCTGAGAGTTGCATTTCTTGGCTCGAGCGAGCTTTTCTTCGCTCGAGCGAGCTGCTTCGTTCTTCGCTCGAGCGAGCATTCTGTCGCTCGAGCGTGCATCTGGGTTGTTGGCTCGAGCTAGACTTTCTTGGCTCGAGCGAGAGTTTTCTATGTCTGGTCGCTCGAGCGACCATGTCTTCGCTCGAGCGAGCCTCTTTATATCAGCAGACAGCAGCGATTTTAAACATCATTTTTCTTCATCTTTCATTTTGTAAACCCTAGCAGCCGACTCTCTCTCTCTCCCTAAACTTATATTCTCTCTAAGGTTTGATCTCTCTAGAGTGTGAATCTACCCTAGGGCCTTTGTTAAAAAGATAGAGGGTGTTGAGGACTTCGTTTGAATTTGAAAAAGTTGGGATTTTGAGCACGTTGGGTTTTGGTCTTCATCTCCGTTGGAGCTCAAACTTCGAGGTAGTGATATCCTACTCCTCTTTATGAGCTTTGTCTTTAAATTTTGGTATTTTGATATGTTGGAGGTTGTTGTGTAATTTTGAGAAATTTTGGGCCTTTGTGTAATTTTACAAAAGTTGGGGTTTTAAATATATAAAACCTATATGCATGTTTGGCATGGAGAAATGGGATTAATGTTGAAACATTGATGAAAATGGAACCTTAAGGTTGTTATGTAATTTATGGGAAAAATGCCTTAATTACATTGATAAATTAATTTGTGAAATTAATTTGAGAAATGAGAAGTGGAATTGAAAATGTTGGAATTGGGAATGTATGGGGTTAAAGGGTGCAGTTGGATTATTTATCACTCACCAAATTGAAATGTCGATATTTTATCCATTTGGCGCATTTATTTTCTGTTTAGAAATAACTGCTTTGGGCTATCGGTGAAGGATAGTCTTGATTGTTATAGACAATGCATGATGATTAGGCAAACTAAAACTAATCGATTGAGTATGCTATGGAACTTAGCGGTTGGAATAATACATTAACTTTATGTATTGATTGATTGTATATGATAACTGTTTATATACATTGTTTGTGTGGGAGGAGATGGGGGATGTACTCCACGGTTTATTGGAAGATGGGGGATGGACCTTTAAACCTGATTTTTGTGTGACATTGATACAACACTACAATGTGTATCAAGTGATGATTATGAAGTGTTGAATTGATTTGATATAGCACTAAAATGTATATCTTTATCAATTGTGAAGGGTAGAAGTGTTTCTACGTTATGTTGATACAACACCAAAATGCGTATCTTCGGTAAAGTAAGGAAGTGGTTTATGTGTTATTGATACGGCATCAAAATGTGTATCCATTACGAATTACGAAAGTGTTTAAAAGATGAGTTACAATCTCATTAAATTATTTTGCTAAGTGTTGAGTCTTGATTTCAAACTCAGAGTTGAAAAGAAATGGAAAATGAAATGGAACATGGGCTTAAATGCCATGAGACTGAAATTTGTTTTGGAAGGATGTACAAGTGTTGACCATCTACCAACTGCTAATCTTTTAGTCATTGTTCATAACTGGTTTAGTGTATTTCTACTAGGCTGTGGCTCACCCTACATGGGAACATCATTTTCAGGTACAGGTAGCATGCCACCTCCAAGGACATAGCTTGGGAGGCTAGAGGCGGACATACTTTTTGTTGTTTTACTTTCTTTTGATGTATTACATGTAGATTGAAGCCAAGGGCTTAATGTGTAATTGAGTTAGCACTCTCCTTTTTGTAACCAAGTGTTAACTTGGAAAGCTATAAGCCCATAGGGCATTTGCTTTTGTTGTTAACATGTAATACTTTTTGTAATGAATTACTCTGATGAATAGAAGGATGTTGATCTTTTATATATAAATTCATGTCATTATTGACGGGTTTAATGTTATAATTTTGAGGGCGTTACAACTCCATCTATTGTGTTGGGTCCAAGTGGGTCTAGATAGTTTGCAATGAGATCTTTACACCACAAATAGAATGGCCAAAAACCATTGAGAATTGAATGAGAAATTGCCCCATGAAGTTAGCTTCATGAAAGAGTTAATGGGGTTTGTAACTTCTGCCTTTATTGCAGAGTTTAATAGTGCATTAATGGGGTTTGTAACTCCTGCCTTTATTGCAGAGGTTAATGGTGCATTAGTGACCAGCCATAGAGGCTGGAGGCTTCTCCTTTCTCCCCTATACATGTATAAATTGAGACCCTCGTGTCAAGTCTCAAACACAGAAATTTTTGCTTCCCTTTTACAAGTCAGTTTGCTAGAAAGTTCCTACTGTGAGAGAGTGCTGCCACTGTTTTTGTTCGCTAAGCTAGACAGAGAGTGCTTCTGCCGTAGCTGGTTTTGACCGTTGTATCCTGGGAGACAGACGCCGGGATTGCTCAAGCACTCGACTCGTGAGGCGGCGAAATTTGTTTTAAGGAAACTGCTACCGTGCATGCTTCGGTTTGGTTTCTTTATCATTTTATTGTTTTGTGTATTTCTGTTTGTAGATGCGCCCTTGGGCCTCATGCTACAGTTCGGACTCAAATTGTGTCACGGTTCTTATTCTGAACCAAAGAGTCCAAATCCGGCAAATCGTTTTGAGAAAATAGATTTTTAGAAAAGAAGTGCCAAACATGGACTGTTTTGCCAGATACAGAGTCGCCACCTAAATATTTTTTAATGGGGGAATTTAGGAAACCCTGACTCGGTGCCAAAGGCCACGTGACTGTCATCACCAAAGTTGCCTCGGCTCGGGAGCTTGGGTACGATTGGGAAAGGTCAGCTATGAGCACCCCCTCTCGCCCGATCCGAAGATCGGCGTCTACTAACCATGATATCCGTTTTTGAAAACGTTATGTGTTCTTATTCCAGTTAATTAGCTAGAATTACTAAGTGATGCGCACAACACAAAAGTATAGACTAGATCGCCTAATTTGGAAACAAGCATTGCATATCCGTTTGTTTGGAAAACGCTTTGGAATTTGCTACTCGCAAGTAGGCTAAAACACGGATGTCAATGAGTTGTTCCAACTCAAACAATCCAACCTTCACCCACAAGCATTCAGGCAGTTTATATCACATAAGCGACTAGCCTCATGGTAATCTTGCAATTATTGTAACACTGACACGCATGCGGTATGCTAAAGTATAAAATACTTACAAAGTACTCCATGCCAAAACAAGAACGTGTTAGCAATCAATGCATGATCCAAGTCCATGTTAAGTGCCTAATGCATCGCATACAGAATGTCACTAGAATAGGCTCGGCTAATCTAAGGATGGCATATGAAATGCGCAAGTAGCATGTATTCAATTTAGATTTGAAATACGATGCAATTAGCATTATGCGCCGAGCCCGGTGCATGCAATACTGATGAATGATGCACGCATGCATAGCATAAGGTATGCTAAATTAAACATGTCCTAATACTAGCCATCAAAGCAGGTAAGTAAAAGGGAGAAAGAAATGGGGGTTGGAAGACATGCACACACTCACCCACACTTATTACAAAATTGCCCTCGCTCGGAGGGACCAAAAGAATAATACAATTTAACTAACTAACAAGCTAATTAAATATTACAGACCATTAAATTAATTAAGCAAATTAATTAATCTAAGAAAGCAGTAAACAGCAGCCTCGGGAGAGGGCTCAATGCATGCGCGCTCGGTTCCGCCCGAAAATCCACTGCTATGCTCAAGATGCCTCTGTTTTCCTTGCTCTGCTCCTCTGATGACTGCCAAAGTCTCAGGGTTTGCTCTCTGGATGCTAGGGAACACCACCGGCTGAAGAGGAACACCACCGGCCAAAGGGATGAACCACCGGCCACCTTTTTTGTTTACCGGCCAAAATTGATGGCCGGTCGGCACTGAATATGGCCGGCCGGCCAAATCTTCCTGCAGAATCTGTGTTTGACAGCAGCAGAGGGCAAGACTTGGCATGGCAATGCATTTCAAGCAATGTATGCACCAATCACATCTCTTATCATGTTTATGACTCAAAGGGACATGGGCCTCGATTCTCGGACCACCAATCACGCATTTCCATGCATGATGGCCCAAAGAATCAAGTGTGCAATTTAATATGGAATGCAATGTACATAATCAAACAATGGGGCTTAACCTCTATCACAAGCAATTCAAGAGGCCAAGCATGCATGCCAATGTAATGCAATCTAAGTATGCGAACTAGTATGCAACATGGACGATGCAAGCAAGCAAAGCATGTTAGGCACACAACCTAAGTAAAGAAGCATGAAAGGCATGAAGCAATGCAACCTACAAGCAATATGGGTGTTCAAGCATGCAAGCCAACATGTGACTTCATTCAATCATGCAAGTTCAACCATGCAACAACTCACCGATATGCTACAACATACAAGGAGTGCATGCAACAACATATAAAAGAGGGACTTACACTAATTGGACAGCTCTATACTAAGCCCAAAACAGTGACCAAGATGCTAAGGAGTGAGGGTTAATTGACACACAAGCATGCATGGAAACATGGACCAACACTCAAGCATAAAGTGCAACTTCTAAGCACACTTAAGAAGATGCAAACATGGACAATTAGCATGCAATGAAAAGCTCTGAAATCATGTTGAATATGATGCCAAATCAAATGAACAAGACAAGCATGGCATGCAACCAAGGTCCAAAACTTAAGGCAAGCCAAAGGGGGTTAAACCAAGGCTAAGTCAACCAAGCTTCACAAGGCCAAGGGGACTTAAAATAGGTCTAATGCAGACCTACACAAAGCTAAGGATGTACTTAGATGGCATCTAAGTGGTCTAAAAATGCAAGCACACTCCAAGGCCTAAACAAGAGGTATAAGGCAACAACCTTTAAACACATTGAAGGGGGATTAAATGCAAGCATATAGGCATGTTATAAGGACTGAAATAACATGTTAAGTGCTTCCAGACCACTGAAATGATGCAAGAAATGCATGCTACACACTCACACACTTAAGGCCAACAAGCCAAAATGCAAAGGGGGCGTGCAATGCAAGCCTTGGTCAGCCAAAACAGTCAAGGAAAGACCTTAAACATGGAAAAATAAACATGAAAGCTTCATAAAGCTAGGCCTAAAACATGCTTGAACAAGGGTTAAAACCTAGATGCATGTTAAGGCTACAATGTGGCATTACAAGACATGTATGCTAAACAAGCATGGTGTGTCCAAACCAACTCAATACAATGCTATATTATGACAAAATAAGCATGAAAAATAGCTAAGGCATGGTCAACATACTCTTAAACATGGTGCTCTCTCAAGAGGCAAAAATGGTCCTTTTCAAGGACAACAAGGAGATGGGGTGGCCCTCTCCTTCCTAGGACCTTAAGGCACCATCCTCACCTCTAAAATCTTTCAAGATTTCAGTGGTGAGGAGGCCCAAGCTCAATGGTCCCGGAGCTCACTCAAAATGGCACAAAATGGAGCCTTACAAGGCTTAAGAGGGGTCAAACAACCCCAAAGCTTAAATCACTCTTAACAAACTATTTAGAACAGACAAAAACAAGACTTTTATCTGTTATACACTAAGCTCAAAAACAGGTGCAAGATAGGCTAAAAAGCTTTGCAAAAATAGGGTAAAAAAAACAAGTTTGTTACCCTTGAAGACCCCCTTCACAAATGGTGGTCCAGCTGCCTTTCCAAGCTCAAAACCATCTTCAAAACTTCAAAGCAACCCTCAAGGGCCTTAGCTCCCAAGAAAAGGTGTGATGGTGGGTGTTTGTGCACAAAAATAGGACTAAACACACACTAAGCACAAGAAAGAGAGAGAGATAGAGATAGAGGATATATGTAAACCCTAACCCTAAAGCTCAAGCTCTGAAAATGTTGTTTAAAATGTCTAACCTCTCAAAAAGGGAGAGAAGGCTCCTCTTTATAGAGCTTTTTAGTCTTGTAAGCTTACAAGACAAGCTTCTAAAGAGAGAGATCCCTTCATACACGTGTATGGAGGGGAGCCAAGTGCATGCCAGCTGCACCAAAATATCTGCAAAAGCAGATGCACAGTAGTCGGCCGGCCAAAGATGCAATTGACCAAAAAAAGATAGCCGTCCGGCCATCTATAGTGCCGGCCGGCCAAACATTTGGCCGGTGGCCACAAAACACAGCCGGTGGCATCAAGCCATGGCCGGTGATGGGTGGGGATGGTCTACAAGCCCTACCCTGCCTCTCAAAGGCAAAATACAAGTGTTTGGTGCCAAACCAACCACAAAACGGTCGAGTCAAGAGGTCCTGAGACGAGGCGCACTGCCAAGGCTTCCGGGAACTCAAGACGAACACAAACAAGGGTGATCACTGAGTGTTCAATCAGTGACGTCCAAGTCTTGAGGACGGTCAAAAATGGGGTGTCTACACTGTTGAAATTTAGTTGTAATTATCAGCATATGTTCTTAGTATATAATTTTGATTTCTTCATAAATCTATTTAATTAATTTCACAATTTGAACAACAAGCTTAAAATAGACGGTTGGGACCCACTTTAATATTTAATTAAAGTCACCAAAAAACCATTTTTTCCAACACAAGGTTGTTGTTAGCCAAACCGAGGAACGTCAGGCTAGAGCAGTGAGAGAGGTTGGCTGGAATTTCTCCTTTCAGGGAGTTATTGTTCTGGTTTAAAGTTTGCAGACTGGACAGAAGGCTAAGTTCCCGGGGGATTTTTCCTTGAAATGTGTTGTTTAAGAGTGAAATATCTTTTGAAGGAAGCTCAGGTTTCCTGTGTAAGGACATAATGAACTGACTAGGCCACTGGACTCTAGGTCTATGGCAGTGACTCTCTTGTGTTGATGGCCACAGGAAACACCTTCCCATTCATACAAATGGAGAGAATTGTTCCAAGAGTTCATTACTCCTTGAGGATCATTAATGATCATTGACTTGAAAGCCAACAGTGCAAGATGATCAGTCTCATTTCCACCAAAGGTGCTAACAGGCCTGGTCCTGAGATTTTCGGGGGTCAAAGCCAATAATCAACTACTAAATTTTTGGGGCCTTCACATTTTTTTTATTGAATGAAAAAAAAATTAAGGTAAAGGACAAAAGATTTGTATTAAAATCACAAAAAATATTTAGCATTACATTATAACAACTAATATGTGTCACTTGATCCTCGCTCTTCTTGCATTTTTAGAAGCAAATAAATCAATCATACTTGCATAATCTAGTTTTTTTGCAAAATCATTTTCAATGGATAACAATGCTAATCCATTCAATCTTTCTTGTGACATGGTTGATCAAAGGTAATTTTTGATGATTTTTAACTATGAAAAGCTTCTTTCCCCCAATGTAACTGTAACCGGAATAGTCACATTCCGTATTCATCTCATCATCTTGATTGGCTTCTACACTGCCAAATTCCCCATTTCCTTCTTCATCCACCAAATTTTCATTCTCATTATCCACCAAATTTTCATTCTCATTATTCACCAAAGTTTCAAATTCTTCACTATTCAAGTCTTCAACTGATTGTTCTATTTGTTTGTCACTCGTAAAGAATTTATCAATAGCTCCTCTTTGACACTCGATTAATTTTTCGACTCTTTGCTTCTTTTTCCTTTTTGCGAATCCAAACGGATAATTTCTTTTAAGAGTCATGATGAGCTAAGATCAAAAAATTTTTTAGATCAAAATTCAAAACAAGAGCACCACCACTTAACAAAACACAAAACTTTTAAATTATGTGATGTGAACTATTAAACTTAAATGAATTCTTCTTCATGATGTAAATACCAATATTATAATAGCAATGGCAAAAGACAAGACAAATATTTAATTAATTGAATAGAAAAAAAAATATTTACCTGTGCTTACTGTGTTGAGATCAAAATATTTTTTTTAAATCAAAATTCAAAACAAAAGAACCACCACTTAACAAAACACAAAAATTTTAAATTATGTGATGTGAACTATTATACTTAAATAAATTTTTCTTGATGATGTAAATACCAATATTATAATAGCAATTAATTGTGCAAAAGACAAGATAAATATTTAATTAATTGAATAGGAAAAAAAATATTTACCTATGCTTGCTGTGCTGAGATCAAAATATTTTTTAAATCAAAATTCAAAACAAGAGCACCACCACTTAACAAAACACAAAATTTTTAAATTATGTCATGTGAACTATTAAACTTAAATAAATTTTTCTTGGTGATGTAAACACCAATATTATAATAGTAATTAATTGTGCAAAAGACAAGATAAATATTTAATTAATTGAATGGAAAAAAAAAATTTACCTGTGATGGTCGCTGCTTCGTCTGGGCTGCACAGCTTCTTCTCCTTGCTAGTGTGTGCTATCAAAGGGAAGGTTGGATTAAGAGATGATAGGGTTAGGAATTAGAAGAAAAAAAAAATAGGCCTTTTAGACTGTTGGGCTGGGCCTTATACTGTTGGCCTTTTAATGGGTCAAAAAAATTTAGTTTGGGCCTTTTTTTAAATTTTTTTTGAAGTCAAAACACACCTAACATATTATACTAACTTATAATAGGAGCGGCCCCCATTTTGGGCCTATTTTGAGAGGCCCTAAGCCATGGCCTTGTGGGCCTATGGCTAGGGCTGGGCCTAGTAAGCATTAAAATAGTTTGCAATTTATAGAACTGATGCAATGAGAATTTTTTATATGTACAAAGAAAACAGCATCTGGAAGTAATTTGATCATAAACAACACAAAGCTTTGAACAATATAGTAATAGAAACACTAAAAATGATGCTTCCAATATCACAAATGAAGATTAGTCTATTCTGCCAACTTCACAAGAGTCAGACATGTTTCTCATGTTCATCAGATTGATCCATCTCAGAACACTTCCCAATGCTACTGCCATTTTTAGCACAGGCCCGGCCCTGGCCAAAAGCCCACAAGGCCATGGCTTAGGGCCTCTCAAAATAGGCCCAAAATGGGGGCCCCCTCCTATTATAAGTTAGTATAATGTTTTAGGTATGTTTTGAGTCCAAACAAATTTTTTTTTAAAAAAAGGCCCAAACTAACTTAATTTTTTTGACCCATTAAAAGGCCAACAGGTATAAGGCCCAGCCCAACAGTCTAAAAGGCCCATTTTTTTTTCTAATTCCTAACCCTATCATCTCTTAATCCAACCTTCCCTTTGATAGCACACACTAGCAAGGAGAAGAAGCTGTGCAGCCCAGACGAAGCAGCAACCAGCACAGGTAAATTTTTTTTTTCTATTTAATTAATTAAATATTTATCTTGTCTTTTGCACAATTAATTACTATTATAATATTGGTGTTTACATCATCAATAAAAATTTATTTAAGTTTAATAGTTCACATCACATAATTTAAAAATTTTGTGTTTTGTCAAGTACTAGTGCTCTTGTTTTGAATTTTGATTTAAAAAAATATTTTGATCTCAGCACAGCAAGCATAGGTAAAAATTTTTTTTTCCTATTCAATTAATTAAATATTTATCTTGTCTTTTGCACAATTAATTGCTATTATAATATTGGTATTTACATCATCAAGAAAAATTTATTTAAGTATAATAGTTCACATCACATAATTTAAAAGTTTTGTATTTTGTTAAGTGGTGGTGCTTTTGTTTTGAATTTTGATTTAAAAAATATTTTGATCTCAACACAGTAAGCACAGGTAAATATTTTTTTTATTCAATTAATTAAATATTTGTCTTGTCTTTTGCCATTGCTATTATAATATTGGTATTTACATCATCAAGAAGAATTCATTTAAGTTTAATAGTTCACATCACATAATTTAAAAGTTTTGTGTTTTGTTAAGTGGTGGTGCTCTTGTTTTGAATTTTGATCTAAAAAAATATTTTGATCTCAGCTCATCATGACTCTTAAAAGAAATTATCCGTCTGGATTCGCAAAAAGGAAAAAGAAGCAAAGAGTCAAAAAATTAGTCGAGTGTCAAAGAGGAGCTATTGATAAATTCTTTACGAGTGACAAACAAATAGAACAATCAGTTGAAGACTTGAATAGTGAAGAATTTGAAAATTTGGTGAATAATGAGAATGAAAATTTGGTGGATGAAGAAGGAAATGGGGAATTTGGGAGTGTAGAAGCCAATCAAGATGATGAGATGAATACGAAATGTGACTATTCCGGTTACAGTTGCATCGGGGGAAAGAAGCTTTTCAAAGTTAAAAATCATCAAAAATTACCTTTGATCAACCATGTCACAAGAAAGATTGAATGGATTAGCATTATTATCCATTGAAAATGATTTTGCAAAAAAAAAAACTAGATTATGCAAGCATGATTGATTTATTTGCTTCTAAAAATGCAAGAAGAGCGAGGATCAAGTGATACATATTAGTTGTTATAATGTAATGCTAAGTATTTTTTGTGATTTTAATACAAATCTTTTGTTCTTTGCCTTAAATTTTTTTTTCATTCAATTAAAAAAAATGTGAAGGGCCCCAGAAATTTAGTAGTTGATTATTGGCTTTGGGTCCCAAAAATCTCAGGACCGGGCTTGATGCTTACTACTATGCGATAATGGTGGTGATGATGGAGGTCGAAAATTTCTTCCAGTTTCTCTTAGATGACGGTGATGAAGTCAATTCTACCCTACGGAAAATCTCCAATGGTGTTTGCTAAAATAACATTGTCATTGCTATAATTTGGCAATGATTTGCCAAATTATAGCAATGGTGCTCCAATGGTCATATGTTATTTCGGCAAATCTCAACTAACTTTCCCTCCAAATTTGTTGGTGTTGTTTGGATATAGGTTTTTTAGGGATTTTTTTGTTTTTGATTATTCCTTTGTTTTTTGTGACCTTTTTTCAACTGTTTGTAAAAAAAAATTAGGGTAAAGCACATTAAATCCCAAATCTAGAAATGTTAAACCATTTAATCCTGTCTTTTTATTTTATTTTATTTTATTTTATTTTAAGGACGGATAGGTCCCATTTCAATTGTAAAGACTTTACAGTCCATGTTTTATGCGCGTAGGTTTGAAATAATGAGGGGTAAATATGGGTGTGTCTTGATGTTAAATTTACCGAAGTGCCCAACAACGAAATGTAGTGTTTTGTTGCTATCTGTCCTACTTGATCAGGATTGTAACGGTAAAGATGGAAGGTTTTGGATTTTGATTCCGATGTTGCAGCGATTCACTCACAGAATTTCTCCATCACAAACACCACAAAACCACATTACGAAAAATATTTAAAAAAAATGTAAGACACCCTAGAACAACGACAAACATCATAGACACAATGGTCCAATAAACAGACCAAGCCAACAGCTAGAACGGGTGCATCACAAGCAAAATCAGAAAAATGATATAAAACCAATCTGAAATGAATTTGCACGGCACACGTCAATTGCATAAACCTAGATGAATCAAATAGCACCGCCCAAACACCCAACCTACATTAGAAACCAACACCAACTGGGAAACATCATAATCGCTCACATCAATCCACGCGAATCCCCTCCTAAAAAAAAGTAATGTTACAACATACTTTAACACACACACCAGGAAAAATTAAAATGAAATCACAATATGGGCAAAAAAGTAAACTCTATACACAATATATTAAACAAATATACCATACTAAAAATAAAAAGGACTAAATGGTTTAATAAAAAACAGTCAAGACTAGATAAAGCAACATTTCCCAATATGAGATTTATGAGTAATTTCTCCAAAAAATTATATATTTACATTATACCCAACAGACAAGTATAAAAAATGAAAAAAATTTGGAAAATTGAATTTTTAAAAAAAAATATAATTCACCCGTAAATTTAAATATAAAATATTCAAAATTACATTGAAAAATAAATAACATTACAAAATTTAAAAAAATTCTCCCGTAATTATTCATCAGGAGGCAGGGGAAAATAGTAATTTGGCAAAAATCTCATTTTTGCACATTATGTAATACGCTTTCGTTTGAGGGTTCAAATGAGAAATGTCCGTAATCATTATCAAACGTTCTTCCTTTTTGATATCAAGATCTCTGATCTCCTCCAAATGTTCTTCCTTTTTGATCTTTATTTATTTCATCTCTTGTAATTCTTGAATCCTTTTTTCTTCTCTTTCAACTTTTTTCATTTCCTTCTTAGTAAGGTGTTGGTTAAATGTCTCCAACAAAATGTTATATTTGTGGACTTTAGCTTGAACAACTTCACTTTTCCAAAGCAATTCTTTTGCAGATTTCCTACCCGTAGGCCTTTTACCCCTTACAGAGACACTACCCTCACTGATTGGATTATTACCAACAATTGGACTGTTTCCAACACTTGGATTGTTGTTGTCTTCAAGAGAAATGCAGTTCTCTATAGGGGATTCGGGGGCTGAATTAGAGAAAAACGGTGTATGTATCCTTGACTTCATTGTGTTCGTAGGACTTACATCTTGTCATGTCACGCCCCAAACTCGCCCCTAAAAGTTTGGGCATGACCTATGCAGGAAAGGACACTTAACCTGATATATTATAGGGCCTGACCGCAAGCAAGAATACTAAGTAATATAAAACCAGAAAATATGATATCCATTGAGCTACTAAACCATGCCAGGATCACAGACATCTCGTAGGACAAGTAAACCAAAAGAGATACATTTGAGAGCTAGTTTTGTACATGCATATACAGATCCAGCCCTAAGGTTGGGCATATAACAAAAGTAGTAAGTACATAACAACCTCAGCCAATAGTTAGAGTGTAAGCTATGGTCTAACAAACTCCACAAAATTATGGTTACGACCCAAAGCTTTGTAGTGCTTAGGCTCACAAAAGTGTGACGGTGCCGAGTTAAGGTCGACCTCCTGATTGGTTACCTACAGAAACAGACATAACACAGGGTGAGACAAGCTCAGTGAACAATAGTACTTGCATGCATGTAAAACATAATTAATGCCGTAATCATGTACTTAGTCTGTTTCTGTGTAGCTTTGTTGGACAACTTAGTTGGTTCGCAATTCCACATTTTGGCCCTTGGCCTGAGGAGTTCACTCATGCACAAAAGAATCATCGGGTTCATAAACAGACAAGTTATCACATTGGCCTTCGGCCCTTCTTGTTTCTCAAGTTTACAAATTCATAAGTTCATATTTCACACATCGGCCCTTGGCCTTATAGTTTCGATGTTCACAAATGGCCCTTGGCCACATTGATCCTTGGTTCACAAATGACCCTTGGTCACATAGTTTCACAAATGGCTCTTGGCAACATTGGTTCACAAATGGCTCTTGGCCACATTGGTTCACAAATTCACAATTTCCTTGATACATTCCATAATTCACAAGATCTCACACATAGCGTGCATAACTTCACAACCTTTCCAATGTTTCCATAATTTCATAATGCTTCACTTATAGCGTATATGCATAACTTCATGCCAACATAAATCTTTCAACGAGGTTCATAACGGTAATACATAACTTCAATGCAGAATTTCATATTAATGTAATACTTAAACGAGGATCACAACGTCAATAATAATTATTGAAGTACTATTACTCACTGTTTTGCAGCGGTGCACTAGTTCCTCTTGAAGTGTTTCCTTATGCTAAGGTTTCTCAATTTCCCAACCTTCTTGATCTTCTCCCTCTACTCATCAACTCTTAGGTTTTGAGTTAGGAATTCCTTGGTTTGTCAAATGACCAAGAACACACACATATATTTCCATAAAGAGAGAATAAGACGAAAATCAATCGTTTACACATCCGAAAATTGAAATTTCACAGAAGTGCTTAATATTACCTAAAAATTATGCTGGTTCCAAATATATAATCAATTTCGACTTATTAAGCCTCTAAGGCCCTCAATTTCTATTTTATCGTTCTATTAGTAACAGATACATTCCTTTCCTAACAGGTAACATTCAATCCATAAGGCATTAAGTTATAAAACATAGTTACTTTGACTTAATTTCTTATGCAGTTTCACATCAGGCATTTGACAGCACAGAATAGAAGACTAAAATATATCACAAGCACATATGAGGGTCGGGTTATTACACTCTCCCCCCCTTAAATAAGTTTGGTCCCCCAAACTTGCTTTTACCTCAAAACAGAAACAGATACGGATACTGTTGCTGCATATCCTCTTCTTTTTCCTAAGTAGCTTCAATTCCATAATGTTCTTGCCACTCTACCTTCACCATTGGAATTTCTCGATTGCGTAACTGTTTCACTTGTCGATCCAAAATTCGAAGTGGTCTTTCTTCATAGCTTAGCTTATCATCTAGCACAATTTGGTGATAGTCTATGATATGAGATGGATCTGACAGGTATCCTCGAAGCATGGAAACATGGAACACATTATGTACTTGGCTCATGCTCGGCGGGAGAGCCACTCGGTAAGCTACCGGGCCCATTCTTTCTAGAATTTGGAAGGGGCCAACATACCGGGGTGTTAATTTACCCTTTTTCCCAAATCTCGGATGTCCCTTCAATGGGGTGACTTTCACGAATACATGACTACCCACTTCAAATTCCAAATCCCTTCGTCTGTTATCTGCATAACTCTTTTGTCTGCTTTGTGCCGTTTTCAACCTTTCCCGGATAATTTTAACCTTTTCAGTTGTTAATTGCACAATTTCAGGCCCTAACAATGCTCTATCCCCAACCTCAGCCCAACATACAGGGGACGACACGGTCTTCCATATAAAGCGTCATAAGGTGCCATTTCGATGCTCGAATGGTAACTATTATTGTAAGCGAACTCTATCAACGGTAGATGGGTTTCCCAGCTTTCTTGAAAATCTAATACACACAATCGGAGCATATCTTTTAAAGTTTGTATTGTTCTCTCGGATTGACCATCAGTTTGAGGGTGAAAAGCGATGCTGAACTTAAGTTCGATACCCATAGCTTCCTGCAGACTTTGCCAAAATCTTGAAACAAATTTTGGATCCCTATCTGACACAATTGAAACTGGAACTCCGTGAAGCCTTACAACTTCATTCATATACAGTACTGCAAGCTTATTCGCATTATATTGAGTCTTTACAAGCAAGAAGTGAGCAGACTTGGTTAATTGGTCTACAATGACCCAAATTGAATTCATACCTCGAGGAGTTCTCGGTAACCCCACAACAAAATCCATGGTCAAATGTTCCCATTTCCATTCCGGGATTGGAAGGGGTTGCAATAACCCTGCTGGTCTTTGATGTTCCGCTTTTACTTGTTGACATTGTAGACACTTAGAAACAAATTCCGCAATCTCCTTTTTCATATTTGGCCACCAAAAATTTTGTTTTAAGTCTCGATACATTTTAGTACTTCCCGGGTGTATTGATAATCTCGAGGCGTGTGCTTCTTCTATCAACTTCTGCTTAAGCTCCAACACATTGGGGACACATATTCGATTTTGAAACTTTAGTACCGAATCTACGTAATTGAACCCCGGTTTTGGTTTTGCCTCTAACTCGTCACAGATTTTCCTTAGCATCTCATCTTTCAGTTGATGTAACTTGATCTCTTCCAGCAAGGTGGGTTGAGCTTTTACCGCTGCTAGTATGGCCTCCTGTTCACGTACCACAAGGTCCATATTCATTTTATCCAATTCGATCCTCAACTCCTTTCTTTCCACCAATAGATTTGCCAAGTCCCCCATATTCTTTCGACTAAGTGCATCTACAATCGTGTTGGCTTTACCAGGATGATATTGGATCTGTAAGTCATAATCCTTAATCAACTCAAGCCATCGCCATTGTCGCATGTTCAACTCCTTCTGGGTAAACAGGTACTTGAGACTTTTATGATCGGTGTAAACTTCGCAGGTTGTGCCATAAAGATAGTGCTGCCATATTTTCAAAGCAAAAACTACTTCCGCTAATTCAAGATCGTGTGTGGGATAATTCTTCTCATGGGGTTTCAATTGTCGAGAAACATAGGCAATAACCCTTCCATTCTGCATGAGTACACAACCAAGCCCTTTATGCGAAGCATCACTATAAACTACGAATCGTTCGGTACCGGATGGCAAGGCCAGAACTGGTGCTGTAGTCAACCTTGTTTTCAATTCTTGGAAAGTAGATTCCCGCTCTTCTGACCATTTAAATGCAACTCCCTTTCGTGTCAGTTGGGTAAGCGCCACAGCAATTTTGGAGAAATTTTGAACAAATCTCTTGTAATATCCAGCTAACCCCATGAAGCTTCGCACCTCAGTTATATTAGTAGGAGTTGGCCAATTCACAATCGCTTCAATTTTGTATGGATCAACAGAGACTCCTTCCTTTGTCACCACATGCCCCAGAAATGCCACCTCTTGTAGCCAGAATTCACATTTCTTTAGCTTTGCATACAGTTTCTTCTCTCGGAGTGTCTGAAGAATTAGGCGGAGATGATCCTCATGAGCCTCTGCACTTTTTGAGTATATAAGAATGTCATCGATAAAGACCACCACAAACTCATCCATATAGGGCTTGAAGACACGATTCATTAGATCCATAAATGCTGCTGGTGCGTTCGTAACTCCGAAGGGCATGACTAAAAATTCGAAATGGCCATACCGGGTTCGAAAAGCTGTCTTCTCCACATCATCAGCTTTAACTTTCAATGATGGTAGCCAGAGCGTAGATCAATTTTCGAGAAAACCTGTGCCCCTTGTAACTGGTCAAATAGGTCGTCAATCCATGGTAAGGGGTACTTATTTTTAATTGTCACCTTGTTAAGTTCCCTATAATCTATACATAGCCGAAGTGTTCCGTCCTTCTTTTTCACAAACAACACTGGCGCACCCCAAGGAGATACACTCGGGCGGATAAATCCCTTATCAAGCAAATCTTGTAATTGAATCTTTAACTCTTTCATTTCAACTGGTGACATCCTATATGGTGTCTTAGAGATGTGTTGGGTTCCAGGCGCTACTTCAATTATAAACCCAATTTCACGGTCTATTAGCTGCCCTGTCAACTCTTCAAGAAAAACATCCGGAAATTCACGGACCACTGGGATCACATCAATACCCCCATTCATCTTTTGTCCCTCCAAAACACTACATAAATACCCCTGGCAGCCTTTTCGAATTAACTTACAAACCTTTACGGCAGATATCAGATAAGGTGGCGAAATCACTTCTTGTCCATGAACCACAGACTCTGATTGCCCCGGGGGATAGAAATTAATTTGCTTAGTCACACAGTTTATAGTTGCACCATAATCACTTAGCCAATCCATTCCTAGGATAACATCAAAATAGGTCATGTCGAGAGGCACTAAATTAGCATACACCCGAATATCCCCAAGTTGAAGTTCACAAGCTAAATATATAGTAGCACAAATCATAGACTCTCCCAAGGGGGAGGACACACACAACATGTAAGACAAGTTTTCTTCATTTTTATCTAAATTAGGAGCGAAGAGTTTCGACACAAAAGAGTGAGTGGAGCCAGAATCAAACAATACATGCGCAGAATGGCCATAAACAGTAAATGTACCTGACACCACTGTTGCTGTATTTTGTACATCACCTGGAACCAATGCGAACAGCATACCTTGCCTTGCAGTATCTTTATTATTATTAGGTTTGGCAGCCGCCTTCGCGTTGGGGGTTGGTGTAGACCCCGCAGAACTTGTAGCAGATCTATTGCCCTTTTGTTGAGCCCATTGTGGACAATCCCTTACCAAATGTCCCGTTTTTCCACATTTAAAACAAGCTCCAGTCTTCCAGTGACAAGTCCCTCGATGTTGCCTTCCACAGTCTGGACACACCGGAGTAGAATTTTGAGTAGAAGTGGTGGTGCTAAAGTTCCCTGAATTGTGCTTCTTAGCGGGTGGAGTAACTGATCCCTTTGACCATTTGTTATTCTGTCTCTTCCCTTTCCATTCAGAAGTCCGGTTCTGAGCCGCAAGATTTCCTTCTACTATAACAGCCCTTTCTAACACCTCAACATATGTAGGTAGCTTTAGCATATTAACCCGGTCTAAAATAGCACCCCGTAATCCCCATTCAAATTTTCGTGCCTTCTTATAGTCTGTATCTACCATATGAGGCACAAACCGAGCCAGTTTTGCGAATTGAGCTTCATATTTTGCAACGGACTTACTTCCTTGTCTAAGGGTTTCAAATTCTGTCACTTTCTTGTCTCTCATGCTTTGGGGAAAATATTTGTCGTAGAACAATTCTAGAAATCTATCCCATGTTAATCCTGGATGTACAGTCCTTGTAAGCATCCACCATCTTCGCGCCTCATCCTCGAGAGTGAAAGCAGCTAATTGTACCTTCTGAGCTTATGTATAAGGAAAGAGTTCAAATAGTTTCTCGATTCCCAATACCCATGCTTCCGCTTTCATCGGTTCTATTGCTCCCTTGAAGACTGGCGGTATCATCTTTTTAAACTCTTTAGTAAGGGTAATGGTTCGGTCTTCAGCATGGTAATCTGGTACTACCGGTGGAGGTATTGGTGGTGGTGGCGGTTGTTCTTGTGGTTGTTGCTGCTGTTGTGGCTGTTGTTGTTGTTGCGGCTGTTGCCGTAGGGTCTCAGCCATCTCCATAATCATTCTCTCCATCCTATCCAACCGCGCAGATGTAGCATCTTCCCGCTCTTCTGTCCTTGTTCTCACCATTTCCTACACAACAATCAGTTATAGGCAAAAGACAATTCAAAATTCTTAACATTATCAGAGGACACTTAACGTTGCCATCGCTCTTTCAGGATGTCATGCAAAATGCCTAAAGCTTTTCTAGACACCCTAAAGCTCAATGGACCCGTGTGTGAGATAGCAACTCGTGCTCTGATACCACTTGTCACGCCCCAAACTCGCCCCTAAAAGTTTGGGCATGACCTATGCAGGAAAGGACACTTAACCTGATATACTATAGGGCCTGACCGGAAGCAAGAATACTAAGTAATATAAAACCAGAAAATATGATATCCATTGAGCTACTAAACCATGCCAGGATCACAGACATCTCGTAGGACAAGTAAACCAAAAGAGATACATTTGAGAGCTAGTTTTATACATGCATATACAGATCCAGCCCTAAGGTTGGGCATATAACAAAAATAGTAAGTACGTAACAACCTAAGCCAATAGCTAGAGTGTAAGCTATGGTCTAACAAACTCCACAAAAGTATGGTTACGACCCAAAGCTTGGCAGTGCTTAGGCTCACAAAAGTGTGACGGTGCCGAGTTAAGGTCGACCTCCTGATTGGTTACCTACAAAAACAGACATAACACAGGGTGAGACAAGCTCAGTGAAAAATAGTACTTGCATGCATGTAAAACATAATTAATGCTGTAATCATGTACTTAGTCTGTTTCTATGTAGCTTTGTTGGACAACTTAGTTAGTTCACAATTCCACATTTTGGCCCTTGGCCTGAGGAGTTCACACATGCACAAAAGAATCATCGGGTTCATAAACTAACAAGTTATCACATTGGCCTTCGGCCCTTCTTGTTTCTGAAGTTTACAAATTCATAAGTTCATATTTCACACATCGGCCCTTGGCCTTATAGTTTCGTTGTTCACAAATGGCCCTTGGCCACATTGATCCTTGGTTCACAAATGACCCTTGGTCACATAGTTTCACAAATGGCTCTTGGCAACATTGGTTCACAAATGGCTCTTGGCCACATTGGTTCACAAATTCACAATTTCCTTGATACATTCCATAATTCACAAGATCTCACACATAGCGTGCATAACTTCACAACCTTTCCAATGTTTCCATAATTTCATAATGCTTCACTTATAGCGTATATGCATAACTTCATGCCAACATAAATCTTTCAACGAGGTTCATAACGGTAATACATAACTTCAATGCAGAATTTCATATTAATGTAATACTTAAACGAGGATCACAACGTCAATAATAATTATTGAAGTACTATTACTCACTGTTTTGCAGCGGTGCACTAGTTCCTCTTGAGGTGTTTCCTTATGCTAAGGTTTCTCAATTTCCCAACCTTCTTGATCTTCTCCCTCTACTCATCAACTCTTAGGTTTTGAGTTAGGAATTCCTTGGTTTGTCAAATGACCAAGAACACACACATATATTTCCATAAAGAGAGAATAAGACGAAAATCAATCGTTTACACATCCGAAAATTGAAATTTCACAGAAGTGCTTAATATTACCTAAAAATTATGCTGGTTCCAAATATATAATCAATTTCGACTTATTAAGCCTCTAAGGCCCTCAATTTCTGTTTTATCGCTCTATTAGTAACAGATACATTCCTTTCCTAACAGGTAACATTCAATCCATAAGGCATTAAGTTATAAAACATAGTTACTTTGACTTAATTTCTTATGCAGTTTCACATCAGGCATTTGACAGCACAGAATAGAAGACTAAAATATATCACAAGCACATATGAGGGTCGGGTTATTACACTTCACCTGATATTGTTTTGCAAGATTGGTTGACAATATTCAAAAGAAAAATGTTTGTTTTCATCTTGATGGTATAAAAATTTTGCTTGAAGTATCTATATCAATAAAATATTAAATTAATTAATTAGTTATTTTATACTATGATTATAAAAATAATAATGATAAGAATAAAAAAACTAACATAATAAATGAAGATGAAATCTTACTATATCAACTTGAGACATTCCACTTGGGTGTAGAGTTTCGACTTGCGCCAAACACCTATGAAATTTGTTGCAACATTTCATGATTACACCTTATCGAGATGAGATAGACATTTGTGTTATTGAGTGATCATTTTGCAGCGAGCAATAATTTTCAAAAATTCTTCCCCAAAAATGAGTGAGATTGCAAATTCCGAACAATTGGGTCTTCAGTAATGTGACACCAAGTTCTACAAATTGCTAGATCTTCTTGAGTGGTGAATGATTTTTCTCTCTTCGTTTTTTATGAACCTTCCATATTGATTGTGTGAAAAATCTGTATCCAAAAAAAATTATGTAGATTGAAGAGAATGTGTATATCAATTGAGATTGATTGTTTAGTTTTATAGGGAGTAAAAAATATGACCTTTTTTTATCTAGTTAAATTATAACCGTTACAAACTGGTTGTTTCAAACATTTCTCAATTGGAGGAAAAAAAAAGAGCCATTGCTCAATTTGTGTATTCCAATGACAAAAGAACACCATTGGATTAAACAATCCAATGGTTCAGATTGTTGCTTCTATCTTTCTCTCTTTTCTCTTTGTCTCTCTTATCACTTCTCTCTTGATTCCAGAACCTACTCCCACCTCTGCTCTCTCTCTCTCTCTCTCTACCCAACACTCTGTCTCTCTTTATCTCTCCAATGGCTCCCTGACGAAGCAGTCTTCCTCTCTCCCTTGCCGTCGCTAATTGCATTCTTCCTCACTCACTCACTACTGATTGCACTCATCGTCGGAACTACCAACACATCCACCGCCGATCTCCAACCCTCAAACCCCAACCCCCCTTCTCTCTTCTCCAACCATCTTCTCTCTCCGTCTCTTACCTTCTTCATCACCCCAACCACAGCAACCATCAAAGCCCAACCCCCTTCTCTCGAGCTCCAACCCTCTTCTCTGCCTCCGTTCTAAATTGTCGATCTCCATTGATCAAAACCCTAACCCTAATCCAAATGATCATCTCTCTCCCTCTTTGATCTATCTCTCCCTCTATTCTAACCCTTGATTCCAACGATCCCTCTCTGTCAGTGATGATACAAACCCAACACTGTAATGACGACCTCTTCTCCAAGGATCCCTCTGTCAGTGATGATCCAAAAAAAAAAAAAAAAACCCTACTGAAGGCCATCCAAAGAACACAAAGAAGATCAACCCTCTGTGTCAGGTATTGTTTTTTTTATTATTATGAAATAGTTCAATTTATTTTATTTTTTTTGGCTTGAAATTGTAGAAATTGAAATTGTCCTAAAATTTTGCTTGAAATTAAAATTGTTTGAAATTGCTCAATCTGTATTTGCTTCTGAAATTTTGCTTATGTTTTTTATTTTTTGGTGGTTTTTGGGTGAATTTTGCTTTTGTGTTTATGTTGGATGATGAGAAAGGGACGGAGGGAGGGAGGGAGGAAACAGTTGGTTGAAGCTAACTTGGCAGCTTTGGCAGCTGCCAAAGCTTGTGCCATATTTGACACAAGTTTTGGTATTTGCCAAAGATAGCAGTTGCCAAAACTTATCATTAAAGGTGGCTTTCTATGAATTGTTGCCATAATTTGGTAATAGCAACTCTAATAGCAAGCCATTGGAGATGCTCTTAGTCACACAAATTGAGATAAGACTGAAACTATTGAACAGAGGAAGTCAATTATAAAATTATCTATTGATTATGTCTTCTGTTAATTTATTGCTATTGACACCAGTGTGAATAGACCTGCATTTCAATTTCAAGGGTTCACACCATTTTATTTTATTTTTAACTTATAGTCTTGTCAAGCTTGAAATTTTTAACAATGTGTATCTAGCCTGATCTCCTTTGGTATTACTTATTAGTTGTAGAATTTGACCAACTAATAGAATAAGCAATTATTATTGTTATTTATTTATTTATTTTTATTGGCACTAGGGTGTCCGGTTCAAAGTCCGATTAATCTCCAATGGTGCACAGGCCCTTGGCTTAAGGAGTTTCTCGCAAGTGCATCATGGCTAATTCAAGAGTTTTTTCCACCCAAGGAGTTTTCCACAAGTGCACTATGGTTAATTCTAGGGTTTTCTCCCAGTCTGATGGCCCCAATGAATTGTTAGCACCTAAAGATTTCGATCCCTAAACTTTGGAGGAAGCATACCCCAAAAACCCAAAACCTTGCCACTAGACCAACCTCTTGGGGCGGAATCATTTAGAAACAGGCTATTTTAGTAACTGAAAAATCTAGAAACCCTAAATGTTGATTTGTGATTATGTATCAATAAAAAGCAGTAAAAAAATAATCCCAATCAAACAATCAAGAGAAAGAGACACAACGATTTTTATGTGGAAAAATCACAATTGGACACCTCCAACTGTGATAAAAAAATCACGGGCAACTGCCACAAGACAATCTACTAAGAAGAATTAAAGGAATTACACAGGTATACTCTCAATTATCTAGCGAATCCACAACGCCTAATTGAACCAACCTCTATGTGCCTCTTCCAACCCCATCTTCACCATGGAATTGTCTTTCTGATGAGCCACTCCAGATTTCACCAAAGCTTCAGGCTCGAATTCTTCAGAATCCACAACTGATGAACAACTCTCTCTTTTGTGTATAACAAACAAACCTTTGATATACTCTCTTTAAACCATGAGTTAAATACTCAATAAAACATCAAAGAAAAATAACAAAATATCCACAGATGTAAACCTTTAAGAACCAAAAAGAAGATCTGGAGGACTTCAATGAATATCTTAGTTTTGGGAGAAAACCAAGTATTTATAGAGAACCAAAAGTAATCCTAGATTGGGAAGAAAACAAACTCCTTGAGAAATTTGGATTCTGAGGCTCGCTCGAGCGAAGCTTTGCTGGCTCGAGCGAGGAGTGTATTTTTCATGATTTCTACTAGTGCCTTGGCTCGAGCGACGGATCCTTGGCTCGAGCGAGGAATACACTCTTTCAGGTTTTTTTATGGACGCAATCCTTCGCTCGAGCGAGCATTCCTTGGCTCGAACGAGCAAGCCTTAGCTCGAGCGAGCACTCCTTGGCTCGAGCGAGCAACAACAGACATGCAATTTTGAATGCAATTTTGCATTTTGCTTCAGCCACGAGCTGACCGGGCAGCTCGACCCTCGTAATAATCTGCGAAGTGGCAATCTTGAAAGCATTAACATCACAAACTTCTCTGCATGTCTCGATTCAGGTTTGGATTCGCATCTAATAAACTCATAGCCTCACTGAAATAAAAGTGCGAAAATAAATACATCTGAAAGGAGTTTTGCCAAATGGAGTTGCCAAGAATAAAAACCTAACAATCTCCCCCTTTGGCAATGCCGTGACAAAACACAACTAACAAAGAAAGTCCTAATCACCCCAACCCATTACATCCAACAAAAACAAACTTCTTTCTCAAGGTCATGATCTGCAAAACAGCTATTAGTGCCACAATCTCCAAAACAACTATTAGTCCCACAAGAGTATATGAAAAAACAATAAACATATGACAAGGTTATCTTGAAGTATGAGATGAAAAACATGGATAGATGCGACTTGGAGATATTAAAGACATGTAGCATGAAAGCATGAACAACACCTTTTTGTCATGAAAAACAAAGGA
Organism: Camellia granthamiana; assembly: GCA_036172215.1. Lineage (NCBI taxonomy): Eukaryota > Viridiplantae > Streptophyta > Magnoliopsida > Ericales > Theaceae > Camellia > Camellia granthamiana. The sequence goes on from CM069903.1 coordinate 149,373,509, forward strand.
AGCTCGCTCAACTAAAGCAAGATCAAAAACCACACAAGCAATGATATGATGATGTAAATATCAGGAGCATGCAAGAAGGAAATAATAAGCAAACAGTGCATAACAATATGCAAAACAACTATAGCCAATCTCCCTTACCAAACAAATCAAAGTGATCATGCTAACAAACTCTTATAAAGAAAAACCAAACTCCTCCTTACTAAAAACAATGAACAAGAAGAAAATGACAAAAATTAATATGGTGGAGCAAGCAGGGAATTTCTGATTTGTACCTTGAAACACACAAGACTATCCAAGAAGCACAATTACTTGAAAACACAATGTGCACAGTCTGCAGACGATTCCTCATGAAAGAAAGTGATGCATTATGTGAAAAGCATAGATCCCATGATAAAAGTGAGTGTGTGACTCTTGGAGTTCGACAAACACTAGATTCAAATCCTAGTAGTGATATAAAAGTTAGACCTCCAACAAGAGAATCTAAGCACAACTAAGGAAAGTCAAACCACTAGGAATCAAGGGGTATTTGGTGAGTAAAAGCGGAGACTCCCCCTCAGTCAATGAATCCTTTTTTTTTTTTTTCTTTTGCTCATTTTTTCTTTCTTTCTTTTGCATAATTTTTTTTTTAGTCTTCTTTTTCTTTTTCTTTTTCCTTTGCACACTCATTGGCGGCTGACACGCTCAAGAGTATGGAAACCGAACCAGAGAAGCATGGATATAATAAGGATGGCCTAGTTGGTGACTCTGAGGTAGCCTTTTCCTCATGCTTGGACTACAAAGAACAGAGGGGAAAGCCATGGAGACGCAAAAAAATGGAAGATGGTTAAGAGACTCAACATCACCCATGATATGATGGTATTGGTCAATCCCTCTAGAAAAGCAAAAGATACAATGCCAGAAGTCCATAAAAAAAATAATCACTAAGTCGGAAGACTCCAAAATTTGCTAATCCAAGAGTGTGTACAGAATGAGACATACTAATCAAAGAACACACATTCCAAAATGAGTAGTAACCATAGAAAGCACACACAGATTAACATGTAATGGTTATTCTCATCAATTTCAATATGCACCAAGGACTGCTCAAAAATTTCAAGCTTGCAAAACCATACAAGAAAAACTTTTGGAATTTTTTTTTTCTTTCAACAATAAAGCAAGACAAAAAAACAAACATGCACGCATTTTTTTTTTCATTAAAAAAAAAACATACAGAGACCTAAAAAACTAAAAAGAGTAAACACATTAACACAAGTCAAGTTTTCTCACCCAAATCTTTTTGGTCTTAACAAAATCAGGTCTAGCGGTCTGGTAAAAGTCATGGTGTTGTGAACACCCTCATGAATCTTGGTATTCCGCCTAGACATGTAAGGTTGTCTCCTAACCCAAAAAGTATTCGAATTTCTACCCTTTTTTAGACACTCTCCCATGCAACTTTATAACAATAAGGGCGAATATGACCATGCATACCACAATGATGACAAATAAAAGCAGGGTGTACCTTCTTTATTTTTACCTTACCAACTCTAGGGAGTTTGAGAAGTCTTTCCTTTTGTTGAATCTTTTGTCCTCCCTTTCCTTGAGTTCCTGTATCATGAGATGTGGAAGCACTCTGTTTTTGCTCTCTTTTATCTCCAAAGCCAATGCCACTCTTGTCTGAACAAATTTGTTGAGACCCAATGATATCCTCCAAAGTCTTTGATCCTTTGTTCCAAAGACTAATGGTAACCATGGCACACTTGAGCTCTTCCTCATTCTTGATCATTAGTTCTTCCAAGGCAACTTGTGACATCTCAAGAGATTCAATCTTTTCTTCATACATGGCATGGGTTCCCTGTAGCTCATCCCTCTCTGTCTCACAACTCAACAATTTTGCACAAAGAACTTGTTGATCATCAGCTATCTTGATGGCATTGATCCTAGCCTCGGAAATCTCCTCCTTAAGTTTGACATTCTCACTTTCACATGCTTTGAGTTTCTTTGTGAGTTTGTCATTCAATTTGAATAAATTAAGAGACTCCTTATACAGCTTTTCATAGGCTTGCTCAAGCTCTTCATGATCACTCTCCGAGGATTCATCATCAGTAGTATTCTCAACTGACCTTTTCGGAGACTCTGTTTGTCCTTCAGTTTCGGAAGCCACCATGAAAGCAAGGAGTTGCTTATGTCCCTCTTCGCCTTGATCTTCATCGTCACTTTCGTTTTCATCAGATTCTGATTCATCATCCCAAGTGATAGCGAGGGCTTTCTTCTTCCTCAAACGAGTGGGGCATTCTGAAGCAAAGTGGCCAAATCCTTGGCATTCATAGCATTGGACACTTTCGGAGTTCCCTTGTATCTTTCCTTTTTCTTTCTTGGCGATAGGATTAATTTTGAGTTTATCTTTGCCTTTAGATTTATGAGTATGAGTAGATTCCAAAAGATTAGGATTTTTATTCAAAAAAGATTTTTTAAATTGTTTAACAAAAGCAGCCATAATCTTGGAATCTATCTCACAATCCTCATCAGAATCCTCAACCACTTTATGAGCACTACTAAAAGCAACATCTTTTTGTTTCTTTTTGAAATTTCTATGTGCCTCATAAGTTTGAAGATTTCCAACCAACTGATCTAGCTTGAGGTTGTCAACATCTTGAGCCTCCTCAATAGCCGTAACTTTTGGTTGGAACCGATCAGGCAAGGATCTCAAAATTTTTCCCACAACTTTGGATTCTGGTATTTTTACACCTAAATTGAAGCTGGAATTAACAATGTCACTCAACTTCGCATAAAATTCATCAAAGGTCTCACTATCTTTCATTGAAAGGTTTTCGAAACTAGACGTGAGCCTTTGAAGTTTTGAGTGTTTCACAGAAGGAGTGCCCTCATGAATAGTTTGTAAGATATCCCAAGCCTCTTTTGCGACTTCACAATTACAAATATGGCTAAACTCTTCAGGTGTGACAGCGCAAAAGAGAGAATTGATAGCTTTACTATTCCAGCTACTATTTTGGTAATCAGTTGTGTCCCACTTATCAATTGGTTTGGGGAAAGTTACTCCATCAACAGTAATTGTTGGTTCAGTCCACCCATTCATGACGGATTGCCAAACTTTTTCATCAATAGATTTTAAAAAAGTTCTCATCCGAGCTTTCCAAAAAGAATAATTGGATCCGTCAAGTAGGGGTCGTCGAACCATAGAATTTCCCTCACGAATTGAATCCATTATCACAAATCAAACAAGATCTCGTTCTAAAAGATTTTTTTTTTTTTTTTTTAAAAATAGAGCGTTCAAAATGAATTTTTTTTAAAAAAAAAATAAAAAATAGAACAACCCGCTCTGATACCAATTGAAAAATCTAGAAACCCTAGATGTTGATTTGTGATTATGTATCAATAAAAAGCAGTAAAAAATAATCCCAATCAAACAATCAAGAGAAAGAGACACAACGATTTTTACGCAGAAAAACCACAATCGGACACCTCCAACTGTGATAAAAAAACCACGGGCAACTGCCACAAGACAATCCACTAAGAAGAATTAAAGGAATTACACAGGTATACTCTCAATTATCTAGCGAATCCACAACGCCTAATTGAACCAACCTCTATGTGCCTCTTCCAACCCCATCTTCACTACAGAATTGTCTTTCTGATGAGCCACTCCGGATTCCACCAAAGCTTCAGGCTCGAATTCTTCAGAATCCACAACTGAAGAACAACTCTCTCTTTTGTGTATAACAAACAAACCTTTGATGTACTCTCTTTAAACCATGAGTTAAATACTCAATAAAACATCAAAGAAAAATAACAAAATATCCCCAGATATAAACCTTTAAGAACCAAAAAGAAGATCTAGAGGACTTCAATGAATACCTTAGTTTTGGGAGAAAACCAAGTATTTATAGAGAACCAAAAGTAATCCTAGATTGGGAAGACAACAAACTCCTTGAGAAATTCAGATTCTGAGGCTCGCTCGAGCGAAGCTTTGCTAGCTCGAGCGAGGAGTGTATTTTTCATGATTTCTACTAGTGCCTTGGCTCGAGCAACGGATCCTTGGCTCGAGCAACCAATCACTTCTTTCAGGTTTTTGTGTAGACGCAATCCTTCGCTTGAGCGAGCATTCCTTCGCTCGAGCAAGAAAACCTTAGCTCGACTAAGCACTCCTTGGCTCGAGTGAACAATGACAACATGCAATTTTGAATCCAATTTTGCATTTTGCTTCGGCCGTGAGCTGACCGGGTAGCTCGACCCCCGTAATAATTAGCGAAGTGGCAATCTTGAAAGCATTAACATCACAAACTTCTCTACATGACAATTTACAGTGATTTTTTGGCTTTTTGACTAAAACTGAAGGTTGCCAAACGATAGAACTTGAGGGATTCGTGGAGCCCACCATATGTTCCGTTTCAATAATCCGAATCGTTCACTTTTAGGACTCGTTGAGTAGAATATTCATGTAAAAAATTAAGATGATCAGATATTAGTAGTTATATATTTGAATCAAATTTATATTATAAAAATTGGATGATTATTCTTTAAATTATATTTGTCATCTATTTTTATAAAACAAATATAATTTAAATATATAGTTACCGATATCTAATTATTTTAATTGTTTACATGAAAATTCTACTCAACGAGTTCTAAAAAATGAACGGTTCGGATCATCGGAATCGATTTTGAAATGGGCCTACCAAGTCCAAACACTCTCTAAAATTGAGATGACAACTTAAGAATAGCCAAACTCTTCTTTTAATACTCAAAGTTTATTTATTATTAATAAATAAAATTTATCAAGGTTCCCTTATTTATGACAGTGTTATATGATATTATTCTATACCCATTTATGCATTCATTACTAATTCCTTTGAAAATATTATTGGATAGAAAAATTGAAGGAAAATTATAATATAAAAAAAAAACCAAAGTTTGAATCTTATAATAAAGTAACCACGAGTTTATAATTTTATCACTTTAAATTCTTATCTTTTGATTTATTATCAATCTAAACTATCTACTATTTTTGTTAAGTAAAATTAACAGAAAAATGGTATTTAAGTTATTAAACTCACCAAGAAAGCGTCTTTTAGAAATTTTATTATAATTCACATTGATTTTAATGATTAAAATGTTTTTAAAATACTTTTTTTCTATTAGTTTTATTTAACAGAAATAGGCATATAGCTACCTTCTTTGTTAAACCTAGTTAAATTTGACTGAAATGTAAGTGTTGAAGACTATAAAACATGAAGGTGCATCGGTGGTAGTATCATCCACGGAATAAATTTAATCCACAGAATAAATTTAATCTTCGGTGGTAGTAGCATCATGCATCGGTGGTAGTATCATCCACAGAATAAATTTAATCTTCTTTTTATTTTTATTTTTTATATTATGTATCTCACTGTTGCAAGTCTTTGATAAATATTGTTAAAACTTAAATGGAATATTTCTATGACGGTGGCCTGCAGCAGAGACAATGAGCTTAATTTTAAATGTCATTCAGTTCAAATTTCTCATATTTATCACCTTCTTCTACTTCTTGTTATTTACTCTTGCAGTCTTCAAAGTATTAGAAAACTCTTGCCAATGAGCCATGGCCTTTGTTAGAATAGTAGAGAGAGAGAAAAATGTGTTTTGCATTGAATGAATTGTATTGAATGCATTGTCCTATGTAATAGAAGGCCTGTATATATAGGTTGAGAAAGAGTATCCTACTAGAAATCTAACTATGAGAAAGAGTATCCTATAAGAGATCTAACTATAACAATACCTAATATATCTAGAAGATCAATACCTAATGTGGGGATATATTTTCTGAGTACCAACACGTGGCCAAGGTGACGCCGACGTGTCAGCCGAGGTGCCACGTGTTCTGGTCGTGACGCCGAGGTTATCTCAGAGAGGCCGAGGTTATCTCTGAAGATATCGAAATCTGAGATAAGCGGATAAGGGACAAGAGTCCTGGAAATAAGGAAGGACTTCAGGATGGATAAGGATAACACTCTTAGGAAGTCTATCCTTATCTCTTGAAGAGTCCAAAGTAAGCACTAAACAGGAAGCCATTGAAGCTAGGCTTCTAGTGGGACTAGGACTGAGTTAACTATAAAAGAAAGGCACCCCCGATGGGTCTAAGGTACGCAATTTGTATTCTGAACAGTGAGATTAGCACTATTAATTGTCTTTGAGAGATATACTGACTTGATCGTCGGAGTGCCCCCGGGTGGACGAACCACCACCGAAATCTTCTCTTTCTATTGCAGGTTAGCCAGGTGTCATCTATTCTGCCAGTTCTCTCCAACTGATTACTGAGTTGGTAGTGTGGTCGGAAAATCACCCACACAATTTGGCGCCGTTTGTGGGAAAGATAGGAGAATAGATGGCCAGCAACGGACATAAGGAAAAGATTGGGGACGACACTTCTGCTGGGAGTGGCAAACCTATCGACCTTGACGTCGAAGGAGACAACTGTAACGCAGAAACTCATGACCAGAATCACAGCAACAAAGACGTCGACCAGGATGGTGACGCACCAAAGAAACCAGATCGAAGTGGGTACTACAAAGAGGATGACCTCCAGGTATGGAAGGATAGATGCCTGCGGAGGGATGGAGAGGTAAAAGAGATGACAAACAAATTGGTAGACCTGCAGTCGGTCATCAATTTCATGATGCAAAATAACGTCATGTAGCCACCATTCCCACTGCAGGACATGCCGATTCCAGCGGCCAATACCCAGAAGGGAGGGCAGAAAACAATTCCCATAGACCCTCAGCACACCAGGAGCGAAAGACACTCTCTACGACCCTCCAGGGAGGTCGGACGAGGAGAATCAAGAAGAGAAGAATCACGGAGGACACATCGCACAAAGGAGGCAGACCCCAAAGGACATCAGCATGTTCAGGGGCAGGCGCTGTGCTTTGACACAACTCATGGAGAAGGGTCGAAGAGGGCTCACCACAAAGCTGAAAGTAGTGCACCAAAAAGATTGAAAGCAGGGGATAGTCGAGCTCCTGGGCGGACAAAGGAGGACTTAAGAGATTACCTTAAGAGGAAGCAACAGAATGTTGATGCTGAGGTAAATTCCCCAGATAAGCTGAGGACACCATTCTCACTGGAATTGGACAAATTCGAGGCGCCGAAGAGATTCAGTATGCCGAGGTTTCAAATATACGATGTTAAGTCAGACCCCAACTTCCACGTTGGATTATACTTGAACTCAATGGCATTATATAGTGGGAACGAGCTGTTGCTCTGCAAAGTGTTCCCCTCATCTTTCGGGGAGATTGCATCAAATTGGTTCCACAAACTACCAAAGGGAAGCGTGAAGACTTGGAAAGGCCTGGCCGAGATGTTTGTGGCCAAGTTCGTGACAAACAAGCTGCAGCCATTAAAGGTGGACGCATTGATGGCTCTGAAGATCAGTAAGGATGAAGGCCTTAGGGCCTATGCAAAAAGATACTACGAGGTGTTCAACCAAATACCTGAATGTAATCAAGAAGTGGCGGTCGTATCTTTCAAGAACGGCTTAAAAGACAACTGCCCGCTACGAAAGTCTTTGGCAAAGACACTGCCAAAAAGCATGGAAGAGCTCATGGCCATAATTGAAAAATACGCCAGAGCCGAGGAATATACATCGGGGACTAAGGAGACAAAGCAAGAGAAAGGAAACGGCTCGCCGAAGCGAGGCCGAGGTAACAATGGATCGTGCAAGAAGGAGACAGAACTGAGGGCTACACAGGAAGTAACAATCGTGTTCTGAATCCCAATTCACAAAGTCTTGGATCAAATTCGGAATCAACCCTATTTCAGAACACCAGCAAGGGCACCAAGAGAATTTATGGAAAGAAACCTTGGCAGGCATTGTGCTTACCATAATGAAAACGGGCATATGACTCAGGGCTGCAGAGCCCTGAAAGCACACTTGGAAGACCTGGTGAGGCAAGGCCATCTAAGAGATCTTGTCAACGAGGCCAAAACAAGAGAAGGGCAAGCAAGACTGCCTTAGGCACTAACAGCTCCGCCTTCCCCAGCACAGCAACCTCAGGCAGGAGGACCTCGGGTAATTAATGTAATTCACTCAAAGGTCAACGAAAACGAGATTCGGGGGAAGACCCAGAAGGTAAAACACCTACAGCACGTCTACCAAGTCGGGGAGAAGAGACATTGGGCAGAGGAGTGCCAAGGACCAGTAGTGTCCTTTTCTGAAGCCGACCTTGAGATGGTGCAATATCCGCATAATGATGCCTTGGTAGTATCCCTCCAGGTTGGGGAGTGCCAAGTAAAGCGCATCTTGATTGACCAAGGCAGCTCTTGTGACATCATGTAAATACGATGTTACAAGGAGCTCGGCCTTCACCCAGAAGATATGGAACAATCTAATAGCCCAATGGTCGGGTTCAATGGAACACCGACATGGCCACTAGGAACAACCAACTTGGAGGTGCAGGCAGGCACCAGGAAGATAGCAACAGAATTCACCATAATCAACACACCCTCCCCTTACAACATCATCTTGGGAAGGCCATGGTTGCATGCAATGGGGGCTGTTCCTTTAACTTTGCATCAACTATTACGGTTCCCAACAGAGCATGGGATTGAAGAGATCAGAGGAGACCAACTACAGGCAAAAAATTACTCCATGGCAGCAATGAAATCCACCTACAGTATTCGAGAACAAGAGAAGGCAGAGATCGAAGATGAGGACGTGGAGGTCCTAGAGGATGTCGGCAAGGAGCCAGTCGAAAAGAGTGAAGAAGCACTGAAGAAAATCCTTGTCCAGGAGGGGGATGAAGAACGCTTCTTTCTTCTCGGCTCGGGCTTAGCCGAAGAAGAGGAAAAAGAGTTAGAAGCTTTTTTGAGAGCAAACATTGAGGTGTTCGCGTGGACGCCTTACGAAATGCTAGGCATTGACCCCGAGGTCACTTGCCATAAGCTGAACGTTGACAGGTCGGCCAAACCTGTAATCCAACGAGCAAGAAGACTGACGTTGGTACATGTCGAAGCAGTGGAAGAGGAAGTAGACAGACTTCTCGAGGCCAGGGCCATTCGAGAGGTAAATTACCCAACATGGCTATCAAACACAGTAATGGTAAAAAAGAAGAACGGTAAATGGAGGGTCTGCGTAGACTTTACCAGTTTAAACAAAGCATGTCCCAAAGACAGCTTCCCTTTACCCAAGATTGACCAGCTAGTGGATGCCACTTCAGGGCATGGAAGGATGAGCTTCCTGGATGCCTATAGGGGGTATCACCAGATAGCCATGTACCCCGAGGATGAAGAGAAGACTGTGTTTATCACCCAAAAAGGGCTGTACTGCTACAGAGTGATGCCTTTTGGGTTGAAAAACGCAGGAGCAACTTACCAAAGGTTAGTCACCAAGATGTTCAGACACCTGATTGGCTGAACGGTGGAAGTTTACATCGACGACATGGTCGTGAAGACCAAGGAACCAGAAGGTCACCTCGCCGACCTGAAAGCAGTCTTTGACATCCTTAAAACATATCGGCTCCGACTCAATGCAGCCAAGTGTGCATTTGGAGTGGGATCTGGTAAGTTTTTGGGATACCTGGTGACCAGAAGGGGCATTGAGGCCAGCCCAGATAAGATCAAGGCCATCCTGGAGTTGAAGAGCCCAACATCGGCAAAATAGGTACAAATGCTAACCGGAAGGGCCGCAGCCCTAAATAGGTTTATCAGCAGAAGCTCAGACTAGTGCCAACCTTTCTTTAACTTAGTAAAGAAAGCCACAGACTTCCTGTGGACAGAAAAATGCGAAGTCGCCTTGGCCGACCTAAAGAAGTATCTGACCACAGCCCCAATTCTTTCAAATCCAGAACCTGGAGAGGAGCTGTTTTTATACTTAGCAATTTTAGAACATGCGATAAGCGCAGTGGTAGTCCGAGAAGAGAAAGGAGAACAAAGGGCTGTTTACTATGTAAGCAAAACCTTGGCCGATGCAGAAACAAGGTATCTACCTTTAGAGAAATTGGCACTGGCCGTAGTAATGGCTTCAAAGAAGCTGAACCATTACTTCCAGGCCTATAAAATTGTGGTGCTAACTGAACACCCCTTGAAGTCCTTGTTGCAACAAGGAGACTTGACAGGAAGAATGGCCAGATGGGTAGTCACCTTGGGCCAATATGACCTGGAGTACAGACCTAGAACAGCAATCAAAGGCCAAGTTTTGGCTGACTTCGTCGCAGAGTTCACGCCAGAATCCATCGAACATCGGGCTCCGTTGAGCCAAGGTGAACGATGTCCAAACAAGCAAGGAGGAGCCCAGCCAAAAGTGAAAGAACAAAATAAGGAGGAAAAACTCAGACCCTACAGCATTTACATTGGAAACTCCTTTCGACTGTTTGTTGATGGGAGTTCCAACCGACAGGGAGCGAGGGCATGAGTAGTACTGGTATCCGCAGATGGGCAGATACTAGAACAGTCGATTCGTTTGGGGTTCAAGGCCTCAAACAATGAAGCACTCATTACAGGACTGAAGCTGGCAGCTGCAGTGCAAGCAGATGAGGTAATAGTTTTTTGTGACTCACAACTGATAGTTAACCAGACAACAGGCGAGTTTGTAGCCCGAGATGAAAGAATGTCGGCCTACGCAAAGGAGGCCATCAGATTGGCAGCCCTGTTTCAGAACTGCTGACTACTTCAGGTTAGCTGAGATGATAACAGCCACGCCGATGCATTGGCCAACCTAGCTAGTGCAATACAACCAGGAAAAGCAAGGACAATAATGGTTGACTACTTATCGGGCCGGAGCATCGAACCACTGACCACAGAGCATGAAGCAATGTGTGTGGACATGGGACCAAGTTGGATGGATACAATTGTTGCATTCCTGAAAGAAGGAAAGCTGCCAGACGACCCCAAGGAGGCACACAAGATCAGATTGAAGTCGGTGAGATTCAGTCTAACGGCAGAAGGACATCTCTACAGGAGATCTTTCACTGGAGCTCTTTTAAGGTGTGCACACCCTTCACAAGTTGAAGATTTTCTATATGAAATACATGAAGGAATTTGTGGAAGCCACACCGGGGGCAGATCACTAGCCCACAGGGCCATTACCCAGGGGTATTGGTGGTCCTACATGCAGAAAGATGCAGAAGCCTACGTCAAGAAGTGTGAAAAGTGCCAAAGGTTTGCACCTCTGATACACCAACCAGCAGCAGACCTGAACCCAGTATCCAGTCCTTGGCCGTTTGCCTAATAGGGAATGGATCTTGTCAGCCAACTACCCCAAGCAACTGGGCAAAGGAAGTACCTGCTGGTAGCAACAGATTACTTCACCAAGTGGATAGAAGCTGAGCCTTTAGCCAAGATCCGAGATGTGGACGTAAAGAGCTTCATATGGAAGAACATAATCACAAGATTTGGGATCCCAAGAGCAATAGTGGCAGACAACGGAACACAATTTGACAGTAAGCTAATCAAGAGCTTCTGCACAAAGTTCAAGATCAAGAACTATTTTTCAACACCAAGCTTTCCCCGAAGCAGTGGACAAGCAGAAGCATCCAACAAAGTAATCTTGGATGGGATAAAGAAGAGACTACAGGCAGCAAAAGGAAAGTGGGTAGATGAGTTGCCCAGTGTACTCTGGGCATATCGGACTACGCCGAGAAGATCAACAGGAGAATCCCCCATTGCCATGGCTTATGGCACAGAAGCAGTCATTCCATTGGAGGTCGGCATCCCAGGGATCAGAACCCAGGGAGTAGAGAACGGAACTAATGATATACTCTTAGCCCGAGATCTGGATCTTCTAGAAGAAAGAAGGGAGAGAGCTGCAATTCAACTTGCAGCATACCAGCAGCAGCTTGCCAGAGCTTACAATAAGAAGGTCAACCCAAGGGAATTTCAAATCAGTGACCTCATCTTGAGAAAAGTCGTCGGCAACAAGAAAGATCCCAGAGAGGGCAAGCTTGGCCTAAACTGGGAGGGGCCCTACAGAATCATCTCGGTATTGGGCAATGGGGCTTATCGACTTGAAGATAGTAAAGGCAAAGAATTGCCAAGGCCTTGGAACACTTGCAATTTGAAATTTTTCTACCATTAGAATTGTTTATTCTCTGACATTTGCCGATATCAATAAATAAAGTTATAGCTTGATTTGTTCATCTGTACACTTGTGATTGACAAAGATACTTGATGTTGTTCCTAGAATGCATGTATAATGAGAACCCAAGTGGAACTCAGGCTCACATTAGGGGGCAGAGAGACAGATGATGTTTAACACTTGTTGAAACTTGAGAAAGGTTTACAAGTTGAAGTTAAACCGAAATGGTGTTTAACGCTTGTTGAAACTTGAGAAAAGTTTACAAGTTGAAGTTAAACCGAAATTCTGTTTAACGCTTGTTGAAACTTGAGAAAAGTTTACAGGTTGAAGTTAAACCGAAATGATGTTTAACACTTGTTGAAACTTGAGAAAAGTTTACAAGTTGAAGTTAAACCGAAATAATGTTTAACGCTTGTTGAAACTTGAGAAAAGTATACAAGTTGAAGTTAAACCGAGATGATGTTTAACACTTGTTAAAACTTGAGAAAAGTTTACAAGTTTAATTTAAACTGAGATGATGTTTAACACTTGTTGAAACTTGAGAAAAGTTTACTAGTTGAAGTTAAACATGACCGAGGTGTGTCACCCCGAAAAGGTTGCGCAAAGATTGAAGTGCTTATTAAAGATATACAAAAAATTCTAAGTATGGAATCATACAAGAGCAGTAAAGAGAAGGCAGACATACAAACATTCAAGAAAGAAGGAAGTTATATTCATTAAAAGGCACGTCGGCCATATGAGAGCTTACATTGTCTCAAAAAAAAAAGAAGTACAAAGTGCAAAAAAGCAAAGGAAAAAGACATCAAAACTAAGATTCCTCAACATCATTAGCTGGCTGGGTTTGGATCTCGGAAGATTGCTGGGAGGACATCTCGGCCACCTTCTCGACCGCAAGCTCAGCATCAATCTCCTAAAGGGTCTGATTAAGGCTCTTGTCGGCAAGAGGCACGTCCAAAGATGCTTGCTCAGAGGTAGCTTCCTTGGGAACCTCCTCAACCTCCTCATCTTGAGTCAAGTCTAGGACTTGCTCATTTTGAGAAGAAGACTTGGCCCCAGCAGCTTCCTTGGACTTCCTCACAAGAACCTCCTCCTCAGATTCAGAGTCGTCATCAGATTGAGTTGGAGTTTGGGGGAATGGAAGAGGAATAGCGTCGGCGTTCCTGAGGGGCGAGTCCTCGGGGATTGCAAGATTTTTCAGAAGAGACATCCATCCAAGGGTGAAACCCGTGTTGCATGCCTACTTCACTTGCTTTTCATAGTCCGCCGTAACATCGGCCACCCCTTCGCTGTAGCCCTTTTCGTCGGCAGCTTTGACTTCGGCCTCTTTGGTGACTAGGGTGTCTTGAAGCTCTTTTTACGCCTCGGCCATCTTTTCCTCGGCCTCTTTCAGCTGGGCTTGAAGGACTTTGTTTATCACCTCAGTAGCACCAACCTTATCTTCGGCATTATCCTTGGCCTTGATAGCGACTTCAGCCTGATCCTCCAAAGTCTTCATCTTGGATTGTAAATTTTTATTAGTTTTCTGAAGACTGGAGATCTCCCTCTTCTTCTTGGCCAGCTTCTCCCGATTTTCGAAAGATTGTACTGAGAAGGAATGGGCATGCTGGATAGCCTGAAAGTGAATAAAAGTTATTAGGAAATGTTTCTAAGTACAAGAAAGAAAGAAAAATGACCAGATAAAGGCACTTACTTGAACCGAGCGCTGAAGCATCAGAGCATAGTTCTCATATTCACTCAACTCGGCATTTCGGTCGAGATCGCCAGGAAGAAACAAAACGGTACTGAGAGCAACGCCGACGTTAATATCGTCGGAGCTATCCCCAGCCATGACTGGCTTATCCTCCAATGTAATTTGGGGGGCCCAGGGGGAATTATGCTTTTAAGACCCCGAGGTAGTTGCAGATGATGACCTCGGCCTCTTGGATTTGGTGGATTTGGACGGCTGTGTTTCGGCAGACCGCTTCGTAGGGATAGAGGCGGTCTTCTCACTTTCAGCCAATTTGGATATTGGCAAAGTATCCTCAGTTTCAACCTGAGTCACCTTTGCCTTCGGTTGGACCTTCTTTGTTCTTTTCGACTTTGGTTGAGTTGGTGCTGGTTGAGCATCAACTGAGTCTGGAATGTTGGCCAAAAGATCCCTGGCGACTGCTTTTTGACGGCCCATCTCGGCAGCAAGAACAAGTTGTCGTCGACGTTTTCATTGGGATATTGGGATCAGGTATGGAGCCGAGGTTGACGGCTACTCAGGTGGATCAGAGGTTGATCCCTAGTCTGTCCGAGATGTGGACGCGACTTGTGGAGTTGTGGCGAAAGGAGGAGAAAGGCTTTTCTTCTTCATTTTTGGGACGTCTGGAAGAGCTGACTTATAAGTGGGAATAAAGTTGAGAAGCAGAGGGGCCTTCCGCTTGTGAATTGGCAAATTCAGCAGTTTCTTCAAGTCTTTGCTGGAAGAAAGACTGACGGAAGCCCTTTGGTGGCTGAGGGAGAACTGCAAAGAGGAAAAAAACATAGACATTAGAACAGAATGTTGAAAACTTTATGCAAGAAAGTAAGAAAATTGGTAAAAGGTGGCCCTTACCAGCTCCTTCCCCGAGAACTGATCGACTTAGGGGATAAAGATGGAGGTCATCGTTTGGCTGAAACTCCCAGTTATCCGAAACGATGAAGTAATCATCCCCCGCTCCCTTGTTGGAGTCAGGGAGGTCGGCAACAATTTTGTATTCAGTAGACCTCGGCTTAAGGTGATAGATATGGCCTTTATCCGATTTCAAGCGACACATGGTATAACAATGCTGGAAATCGGCAAGAGTAATCCTAGTATTCTCTTGTTTGGCTAAGGCTATGGTACCATTAATAACTCGGTAAGAATTGATGGCAAGTTGTATTGGGTTCAACCTATAGAAATGAAGGATTTCACGGAAGAAATGGTCAAGTGGAAACCTAAGTCCATATTCAATGAATGCTACTACTGGGAAAGGCATGAGGTTCACATCAGGTATGATAGAATCATCCTCCCCAGCCAACCTCAGATGAACGTCAGTCGGGATTTCGAACTCCTGCCTAAAGTGCTCTAATTTGGCTGGGGTGTCTACCATATGTTTCCACATACCCATAATGTCGGCTTAACTGAAGGGATTGGATTTCGGAAGGGTGTTTTTTTGAAAGGCTTTAGGGACCTTGGCTAAACCCTAAGAAGTACAGAATCAATGAGGAATTGTTTTCAAGTTTTTTCCAAAATTCGTGGGTTCTACAAACAAATCCCAAAACCTATGTTTATGGAAACCAAGATTGAAGTCACGAAATCTGGAAAAACAGAAAAGCAAGAATACGCTTCAGGAACAAGAATAGAGATGGACTATCAAGAATAGTGGCAAAAGTGCAGAAGAGTTGTGAGCAGTGCATATATTCAGGACATGGGCAAAAAGCAAAATCGTGAAGTAAACACACTCAGATGCATGATTCATAGATCAAAAGCTTGAGTAAAGCAGTAATGATGATCAATAAAGAAGCAGAATTTCTTGGAGAGCAAGAAGGAATGAAACCAGAAAGAATGGAAGCTTACCAGAAAGAGAAAAGCCGCAATAGGATTTTCCGAAGTCTGACGACGGTGGCAGAGGCGGAAGATCAGTGGAAATCATGCCGGAGGTGGTAAACGGAGCGAATTGCAGAGCTATGGAAGCTTGAAAAATGGAAGACTTGAAAGAGCTAGAAGGAGAGAGAAAGCTTCAAGAACGATGTAAAGTGAAGAGACGGAAGGGGGAAACAAGTTTTGTTAAAACTTGAAAACGGCGGCAAAAAAGCAATCAATTCACCTAGAACGACGGATTCGTCAGTCGGCGCACGCAGGCGCGAGACGGCTTCCGGACGCGTAGCAAGTACGATCCAGTAAAGAAAGGGCACGTGGCTAAACGGTTGAATGAATATGTATGACAGCTCATACGTGTTAAAGGGTTCTTGGAATTCTTGATCTTTAGAGAAGACAAGTCGGCCAATATAAATGATCTCGGCTGAGACACTTAAGCCGACGCACTTTTCAGGAGTACTGATATAGGTTCCATCACCTCAGATGCTGAGGTAAAAGAACCTAGGGGGCAGTTGTGGGGATATATTTTCTGAGTACCAACACGTGGCCAAGGTGACGCCGACATGTCAGTTGAGGTGCCACATGTCCTGGTCGTGACGCCGAGGTTATCTCAGAGAGGCCAAGGTTATCTCCGAAGATATTGGAATCCGAGATAAGCGGATAAGGGACAAGAGTCCTGGAAATAAGGAAGGACTTCAGGATGGATAAGGATAACACTCTTAGGGAGTCTATCTTTATCTCTTGAAGAGTCCAAAGTAAGCACTAAACATGAAGCCATTGAAGCTACGCTTCTAGTGGGACTAGGACTAAGTTAACTATAAAAGAAAGGCACCCTCGATGGGTCTAAGGTACGCAATTTGTATTCTGAACAGTAAGACTAGCACTATTAATTATCTTTGAGAGATATACTGATTTGATCGTTGGAGTGCCCGTGAGTGGACGAACCACCGCCGGAATATTCTCTTTCTGTTGCAGGTTAGCCAGGTGCCATCTATTCTGCCAGTTCTCTCCAGCTGATTACTGAGTTGGCAGTGTCGTCGGAAAATCACCCACACACCTAATATATGTAGGAATATATATCATATATACATTAACAGCCTAAATCATGTCGTTTTTTTTACTGACTGTTGCTAGTCTTTGTTAATAGTGTAATGACAAGTGTTGCATAAGTATTGATTATGTCTTTTGTTAATTTATTGTTATTGACACTAGTGTGAATAGACCGGCATTTCAATTTCAAGAGTTCACACAATTTTATTTTATTTTATTTTTAACTTATACTCTTGTCAAACTTGAAATTTTTAATAACGTAAATCTTGCTTGATCTCCTCTGGTATTACTTGTTAGTTGCAGAATTTGACCAACTAATGGAATAAGTAATTAATTTATCAACCCTTACAGTTGAAAACTCAGTCCTTTAAACTACACCCTATATGAAAGGCAAGGAAATCAAATATCTAACCACAGTTGCAATTGTTTATTATTAATTCTTTTAATACTCAAAGTTTATTTATTATTAATAAATTAAAGGGGAAATTACAAAAAAAAAATATAACCAAGGTTTTACATGTTTTTCAAATTAAACCTCATAGTTTTAATTTTGACAAATTAAACCTTGGAGTTTCTTCCGTGTTTCAATGTGAACGCTCCGTCTATATTCGTTTAATTGAACTAACGAAATCTGGGCAAAATTCTTAGATTCAAGCACATATGTTTAAACACTTGTATCTCCCTCATTGTAATTCTGTTTTGCCTCATTTTTGCGTCGTTAGATTCACCTCATTGTCTAGTTTTCATTCCATCCCTCATACGCCTTGTTCCACCTCTTTTTGTGTGCTATTGGAACTCCAAAAGTTGGAAAAAATAAGATTTTTCTCTCTTAGGAAAATTTTCAGATTTAAACAAACATGTTCAAGCACTTGTATTTCCTTCGTCGTAACTTCATTTTGCCTCATTTTTGCGTCTTTGAATTCACTTCATGGCTTAGTTTTCGTTCCATCCCTCATAAGCCTTGTTCCACCTCTTTTTGTATACTATCGAAGCTCCGAAAGTTGGCTAAAAATCAATTTTTTTTTTTTTTTTGTCGTTGTCTATCTTATATGTCCACCCTTCTTCCTTCCTCCTTCCTTTCCACAATTATTCTCTTTTTTCCTCTTCCTTCATGGCCCTTCCCCCACTCTTATGTTTCTTTTCGTTCTTGTAAGTCATATACATTCATAGTCGACGACACTGCCACTATCAGAGGTTCGATGGCCACCATAAGCCCGGTGGAAGGGCCATGAAGGAAAAGGAAAAAAGAGAATAATTGTGGAAAGAAAGTAGGAAGGAAGAAGCATGGAAATAGAAAATAGAGGTGGAAAAAAAAAAGAGAAGAAAAATGTTATTTTTTGCCAACTTTTAGAGCTTTGACGGCATACAAAAAGAGGTGGAATAAGGAGCATGAGGGGTGAAATGAAAACTAGGCCATGAGTTGAATCCAAAAAGCAAAATTGAGGCAAAACAGAGTTACGATGAGGGAAATACAAGTGCTTGAATATGTGGGTCTGAATATGAAAATTTTACCTAATGAAAGAAAAATCTTATTTTTGGCCAACTTTCGGAGCTCCGACAGTATGCAAAAGAAGGTGGAACAAGGCTTATGAGGGTGGAACAAAAATTAGGCCATGAGGTGAATCCAAAGACGTAAAAATAAGCCAAATTAGAGTTACGACGAAGGAGATACAAGTGCTTGAACATGTGTATTTAAATATGAAAATTTTCCTAAGAGAGAAAAATCTTATTTTTTCCAACTTTTGGAGTTCCAACGGCACACAAAAAGCTGTGGAACAAAGCATATAAGGGATGGAATGAAAACTAGGCAATGAGGTGAATCCAACGATGCAAAAATGAGGTGAAACAGAGTTATGACGAGAGAGATACAAGTATTTGAACATGTGTGCTTGAATCTGAGAATTTTGCCCAGACTTCGTTAATTCAATCAAACGGATATAGACAGAGGGTTCACATTGAAACACGGAAGAAACTCTAAGGTTTAATTTGTCAAAATTGAAACTATGGGGTTAATTTGAAAAACACGCGAAACCCTGAGGTTTTTTTTGTAATTTCCCCTAAATTAAATTTATCAAGGTGTGTTGTATGATATTATGCATTCATTACTAATTCCTTTGAAAAATATCATTGGATAGAAAATTAAGGAAAAAAAAAAAAAAAAAAAGAGTTTGATTCTTGTAATAAAATAAATTATGGGTTTGTAATTTTATCGATTTAAATTTTTATATTTTGATTTGTTATCAATCTAAATCATCTACTATTTTCATTGAGTAAAACTAATAGAAAAATAGTATTTAAGCCATTGAACTCAATGAAAATGGGTCTTTTGAACATTTTATTGTAACCTATATTGAGTTTAATTATTAAAATATATATATTTTTTTTGTCAATTTTATTCAACTTAAATAGGCATATAGTTACTTTCTTTGTTTTGAGAGAGTAACAGAATAACATTCATTCTAATAAAAGATAGTCATACACACAAATCAAAAATTGCCAGCCCTTAACTAAGGCTGACTTAGATGCCTCATGGGCATGCTTAACATGCTATTTACCTTAGTAATACAAACATAATCCAAACCACTACAAAGATAATTAACAACTCCCATTCCACCTCCACCATTGTCTTAATTCTCAACAGCAACATTTGACAATCTGTGAAAATGTTGACTGATAGAAGTTGATGCAGTGAGCACCATTGCAGTACCTCCAAACACGTCTTAGCCTCAGGCACAATTGCTGAGGATGCCACAAAGGAAAATTGCTGCTTAATAATTGGATTTCCATTGTAGTCCACCGCAACCCATGCTGTTCCAGCTTGGAACGAGTGCTTCTGCCATGCAACATCGATCAAAAACCTGTACACAATAGGATCTTGGCACCACCTAACATTTTTAATAAAAACACATGAATTATCATCCCCACAATTAACGGTATTGATCACTGAAAATTTTAAAAATTCTCGAGATATTGATTTGTGATTATGTATCAATTTTAACCAATAAATAGCAATCCCAATCAAACAATCAAAGACAAATCGACATAAAGATTTTAACGTGGAAAAACCACAATTGGAGCACCTCTACTTGCGATAAAAAAACCACGGCCAAAGTCACAAACAATCTATTAAGAAGACAAAAAAGAATTACACAAGTGTATTCTCAATTACCTAGCGAATCCACGTCCAAATTGAACCGACCCTAATGTGCCTCTTCCACCACCGTCTTCACCTCAGAATTGTCTTGTCCAACGTTGAATCCATAACGCCGATGTTGAATCCATGACGATGAGCCACTTCGGAATCCACCAAAGCTTCAGGCTCAAATTCCACGGAATCCATCGAAGAACAACTCTCTCTTTTTTTTCAATAAAACAAAATAAATAAACTCTTTGATATAATCCACTCAATTCATAATATAAACTCTCACATATATCAAAGGAAACAAGCAAAGAAGCTCCAGATGAAAACTTTAATACCCAAGAAGAAGATCTAGAAGCGATACCCTAGAAACTGAATTAATCGCAGATTTATAGCAAACAGAATCGTGATCTCCACTCGAGCGCAGGAAAGACCGCTCGAGCATAAAAATACAACTCCTAATACTTTTGCAGGCAAGTGAAACTTCTGAAAGGATTGCATCTTTGCTTAAGCACACAATCAACCGCTAGAGTGGTCAAACAACTTCGACTGTAATTTTACTTTTTGCTTCGGGGGTGCTGCAGCTCAACCCCGCCTGGGCACTGCCCCGGACAAGCCATGGGGCACTACCCCCTAGACCCCCGCAAGCTGACCAGGCAGCTCGATCCTTGACATAATCAGTGAAGTGGCAGACATGACAAGATTAAGATCACAAACTCCTCTACATAGGCACAATTCGTGTTAGATTCGCATCTAAATACACATAGCCTCACTGAAATAAAAGATCGAATAAAATTGCAACTGAAAGAAGTTTTGTCAAATGGAATTACCAATTACAAAAACCTAACAATCCCCAACAAATTAGCATGAAGTTGTTTATTGGAAGATAAATCCAGGTGATTAATCTACTCAATCGTCTGAATTGGATGCTCAAGTTCATGCTGAAATATAGCCTTATTCATATGGATCCATATGCCCCACAATACCTTAATTGCCTCCACAATTAAACCTAGTTAAAATTGACTGAAATATAGGGTGTTAAAGACTATAAAACATGAAGGTGCATCATGCATTGGTTGTAGGATCATCCACAGAATAAATTTGATTTTTTTTCCGTCTTATAATATTATGTATTTCACTGTTGCAAGTCTTTGTTAAATATATTTTTCTGATGGTGGTTGCAGAAGAGACAATGAGCTTAATTTTAGGTAAATGTCATTCAGTTCAAATTTCTCATATTTATCACCTCCTTCTACTTGTTACTCTTAAAGTCTTCAAACTACTAGGAAACTCTTGCTAATGAGCCATGACCTTAATTTTGTCTTTTTTGTTATACTCACTGTTGCAAGTCTTTGTTAAACTTTGTTTAACTTGACCAAGTAATGGAACTTGAGTTTTTTCCATAAATTATATAAAAATGTCATTGTAATGTCATTTCAAACAAATTTTTCTATATAAAAAATCTATTTATCATTTAATTTTTTTCGTGTAATACATAAGGAAAAATTGTGAATCAATAGTGCAATGACAATTGTTGCATAAGTATTGTATCCTTTTATGTAATTCATTATTAATTCCTCTGAAAAATACAATTGATCCATTCTACATGGCAAATTAGGTGCAAAATTCCCAATATTTTTTATTATTATTTTTCTTCATACAAAATGGGAATCCATTAAACAGGTTGAAGAGCTACAAAAATTAAAAGGTGAAACCGACTCATCCTATACACAAGTTTCACTCTTATCAACGAGTTTGATGGGAATGTATTAAGAAGTGTATAGTAAAAATAAAAGAAACAATTTTTAAATTAAAATATAATAAAAATTTATTTAGTTTAATGCAAATGCTCTTATAATAATAAGGTCCGACCATGGTGATATGTTTATTTTAGGGGATTGGATCATGTTTATTTATTTATAATGTAACGTTTGATTAATTGGATTGGATCAGAGATGATGGGATTACGGTAAGTATATGTGGATACCTAATGGCTCGGTAAGCTCGTTTATGATTTATAAGGGGTGGATTATGATTTAGACCAATTGAGTTAGGTTGGATAATTTCTTATTAAAACTCAATTACAGTATGCACCGTGCTAGGAAAAATTGTTTCAAGCCCAATTCGGCTTGGCCACTCACAAACTATATTATACAATATATATTTTTTTAAATAAAACATGCATATCAATATGCATGTTTTATATTGTTTAATTTTATTTTTTATTAGCATAAATTATGTATTACTAATTAAATTAGTTATAAAATGTGAACTACTAGTTTTGTTTGAATAGGTTAAAGAGAAACACAAATGATTAAATTAATTATAACTTAATTTAAAAGATGAAAAACATATTTATGTTAAATAATGGTAGATTGGGGATTTTTTTTTTTTTTTTTTGAACGGGTTCGGAAATAAAGTAGAAGTCGAATCCGAAAGGGACAAAGCTTGGTAAATGACTTTAAATGTTATTAAAAATTCGTTTGGAAATTTAGTTATTTTAGTTGACTTTTTAACTATTTTAATATGGTTAAAAAAAATTGTGCCTGGAATGACAGTTGACTTTTTTTTGTTTTGTTGTTGTAGTTGATTTGATGATTGTGAAAGAAAAAATTAAATGATTATGGTTTGGATGTGACATTTTATCTTATTGGCTATTTTAGTCTATTTTGTCTTTATTGATTATTTTAGGCAAAAATCATCTTTCCAAACACAATTTTTTTGTGTGTGTGCGCGCGCTAAAGTACTCAATAAAAGACTCAAATAGATAATAAATTTATGGAGAAAATATCATTTTCCTCTCAAACTGAAAAATCTAGAAATCCCCTAGATATTGATTTGTAATTATATATCAAATTTAAGCAAAATATAACAATCCCAATCAAACAATCAAGAAAAAGAGACACAACGATTTTACGTGGAAAAACCACAATTGGACACCTCCAACTGTGATAAAAAAAAACCACGGGCAACAGCCACAAAATAATCCACTAAGAAGATTTAATGGAATTACACAGGTATACTCTCAATTACCTAGTGAATCCACACCTAATTTAACCAACCTCTATGTGCCTCTTCCAACCCGTCTTCACCTCGGAATTGTCTTTACAATGAGCTATTCTAGAATCCACCGAAGCTTCAGGCTCGAATTCTTCAGAATCCACCGAAGAATAACTCTCTCTCTTGTGTAGAACAAATAAAACCTTTGATGTATTCTTTTTAAACCGTGAGTTGAATATTCAATAACACATCAAAGAAACTAACAAAATATCCCCAGATATAAACCTTAAGAACCAAAAAGAAGATCTGGAGGAATTAAATAGTTTTGGGAGAAAACCAACTATTTATAGAAAATCCAAAAGTAATCCTAGTTTTGGAAGAAAATCAACTTCTTAAAGAAATCCTTGTCAAACAGGATTGCCAATAATAAAACCTAACACAAACTATATCTCAATGATCAATTTAATCCCCGTACTTCTTATAATCTCAATTTTACACCTAAATTATCAATTTTGGATCAATTTTGCCTCTGTCGTCATATCCTCAAAATATCAGTTAGACCCCCAAAGAATATGAAGTTTGGGGATATAATTGATATTTTCAAGATAGTTTGGGCGGCAAAATAAAATTTCTAACAAAATTTCGGTGTCACATTAGTATCTTCCTTTTGATTGTAACGAAAGCTAATGACATGGATAAAATTGATCCAAAATCAAATAGTTTAGGTATAAAATTGAAATTATAGAAGTACATAGGTTAAATTGATTATCAATGTATAATTGATATTTTTGAAATTATAATTTTAATATAACTGCTTTTTTTTTTCATTGGTTGTAGTATCATTCACAGAATAAATTTAATCTATTTTTTAAAATTATATTCTTTTGAAATAAATTAAAAAATCCAGCTTATTAACTTATTTCGTCATATCACTTCTTTATTTTTTTGCATATCTTATAATAATAAGCAAAAATAGTAACTTATAATTAAAAGTTGAATGGAATATTTTTCTGATGCTAGGCTGCAACAGAGAGAAGGAGCTTAGTTTTAGTTGAATGTCATTCAATTCAAATTTGTCATATGTATCACCTTCTTCTACTTCTTGTTACTCTTGTAGTATTAGAAAACTCTAGCCAATGTGTCATGACCTTAATTATGTCTTTTTTTTATACTATGCATCTCACTGTTGCAAGTCTTTGTTAAACCTTGTTTAACTTGACCAAGTAATGGAACGAGAGATTTTGCATAAATTCTTAATACGAAAGTATTATTGTCATGTCATTTTAAATATTTTTTTTATATTAAAAATTTGTTTGTCAATTAATTTTCCGTGGAGTACATAAGAGGAAATTATGAATCAATAGTGCAAAATGACAAGTGTTGCATAAGTATTCTACATCCGTTTATGCATTCATTATTAATTCCTCTGAAAAATAGCAGTGGCCCACTCTACATGACAAATTAGGTGCAAGCTTCTCCATATATATACTAGGATAATCCATGCCTGAAAATATTGTCAACAATTTTTCTGATACCCCTACACTTTACATTAAATTTCACTTTGACACCTATACATAAAATCATGACAGTTAACTCCTACACTCCTAGTCAAATCCCGCTTTGATCTTTGTATATGAAATCATGACACTTAACCCTTTACACTTTTACTCAAATCCCACTTTGGTTCCTATACAAGTGTTAATATCCCTCTTCTGTTACTTTATTTTTAAATCTTTAACAAAATCCAGTTATCATGTGACAAAAATGTGACTATGAAATGATGATAAGAGAGGAAAATCATCTACATTTTCCATCAATACACTTTGTCCTACGTGATAAATACATGAGAGTCATATTATACATATATGTTTGTATGGTAAAAATTAGAATGAAAAGGTAAGAAAGTAGAGTTATTGAAATTAAAAAAAAAATGTGACAAAGAAATCAAAAAGAAAAAGAAAAATGAATAGACAGAAGACTGTGTTACCATGAAAATTAAAATATGTTGATTTAAATATTTAATTATGTTGACACGCCTAACATAATATATTGTTGATTTAAATATTTAATTTGTAGGCTGTATTTAAACATAATTGATCTAAATAAGAAGGTGAGAGATCATAACCATTTTCCTTTTTTATTTCTTATCTCTCAATCCAAATGGAGAGTAAGCGTTGAACTTATTTTGATAAGTCATTGGGTTGTTCTACTAATATTTTTTAGTTTGGTGTTGCGGTCATCTCTTTAATTGAGGTTTAACAAAAAATAGATTATGTTAAATTTTAATCCTATATGGACCCTATTTTTTAATCCTAATCTGGCAGGTCAAAGCGGCAGTTTCCCAGAGCGGGCCATGAAAGATACTTGGCATAAAAGCAATCCACCAAAACACAGTCATACATTTTCTTTGCTCAATGGGGCTTCGAAGCTTAAGCTTGAGCATGTCATGCTTTGTTCACAATTTGCATATTCATCTAATACTCTTATGTTGTTTGAGCATTCTAAACTCTAGCTTTACTACTACCATATCCAGCTCCCGGCTAATGGGGAACGAGACAGACCGACTTTCACTGTTGGCAATCAAGGCCAAAATAGTTGATGATCCACTCCATGTTTTGAGCTCCTGGAATGATTCCATCCACTTCTGCCAATGGCAGGGCATTATCTGCGGCCGCAAGCATCAGAGGGTCATTGCCTTGGACTTACAGTCCCGGGAACTGGTGGGATCAATATCACCACACCTTGGGAATTTAAGCTTTCTGAGAGAATTGCAGCTTCAGAACAATAGCTTTGGCAATGAAATTCCCCTCGACATTGGCCGTTTGCCAAGGCTGTAGATTTTGCGGCTGAACAACAACTCAATTGGTGGCCGAATTCCTGTAAATTTATTTCATTGTGCTAATCTCATTGAAATCGATTTTTCTTACAATGGGCTGGTGGAAGAAGTTCCTGTGGAACTTGGATCCTTGTCAAAGCTCAAGATAGTAATTATAAGCGACAACAATCTTACAGGAAGTATATCTCCTTTCGCGAATTTGTCTTCTCTTTTCATATTGTTTTTAGCCAACAACTACTTTGACGGAAGCATTCCTTATGGTTTTGGTCGATTAAAGAATCTTCAGGAGCTCGAACTCGGCATAAACAGGTTGTCCGACACCATCCCTCCTTCGCTCTTCAACCACTCTTCTCTCATAGGGTTTGATGTCGCTATTAACCAAATCCAAGGAAGTCTTCCCTGGGACTTAGGCATCACTCTTCCCAATCTTGAATTCTTCAACATTGGCCATAACCATTTTACAAGATCAATTCCGGTTTCAATATCAAATGTATCTAAACTCCATCACCTATTTCTGCTTTAAAACAAACTTACTGGAAAGGTTCCTAATTTAGAGAGGCTGCAAAACCTCCAGTGGCTATGCATTCGGGACAATCAGCTTGGATCTGGGGAAGCTGATGACTTGAGCTTTATGTTCTCTTTGATCAATGCTACCAATTTACAGCGTTTGGAAGTAAGTATGAACAATTTTGGCGGCAAGTTGCCAGAATACATCGGTAATCTCTTGAGAAACCTTGAATATTTGTATGTAGACCACAATCAGATATTCAGAAGCATTCCACCCGGGATTGCAAATCTTGTTGGCTTGCAGAGTTTGCTTATGCAGGTTAATCAACTTACTGGTACTATTCCAAGTGGGATTGGAAAGCTTCAAAATCTACCCCTATTGAATCTCATCAAAAATTCATTGTCTGGTAACATTCCATCTTCCCTAGGAAATCTGAGTTTGTTAATTGGACTTATGTTAAAAAGTAATAATTTTAAGGGAACATTCCTCCGAGCCTAGGGAATTGTAGAACCTTGCAATTTTTGTTTCTTTCTCAAAACAACCTTAATTGTACCATACCAAAACAAGTTGTTTCTATCTCATCCTTATCTATGTATCTAGACCTATCCCAAAACCAATTGAGTGGTTCTCTTCCCATGGAAGTTGCAAAGTTGATAAACCTTGGTTACTTGGATGTCTCTAAGAACCTGTTATCAGGTGAAATTCCGAGCACTCTGGGTAGCAGCTGCACAAGCCTGGAAACGCTACATCTGGGGAACAACTTTTTCAATGGAACCATTGCTTCTTCTTTGAGTTTCTTGAGAGGCCTTAGTGAGTTGGATCTCGCGAATAATAGCTTGTCTAGTGAAATTCAATGTACTTGGAGAGCTTTATTTTGTTGCAAAATTTGAATCTGTCTTTTAATAATTTTGAAGGTGTAGTACCAACACAAGGTGTATTCAGTAATGCAAGTGCAATATCAGTGGTGGGAAACAGTAAGCTCTATGGGGGTGTAATTGAATTGAAGCTACCTAAATACAACTTCAAAGTGGATGAAAACAGGAGATCAAACAGTGCCTTAACTTTAGCACTCTCTATACCCTTTGGGCTTGTAGGACTAGCTCTTCTGGGCTATGTTCTGTATCTTTTCCGGTTTAGAAAGAGAAGAAAAGATATTCCTTCAGATTCAGTAAAAAATTCACTTTTGAGGGTGTCTTACCAAACTCTTGTTAAAGCCACTGATGGCTTCTCATCATTCAATTTAATCGGTGTTGGTAGTTTCAGGTCTGTGTACAAAGGAGTTATTGATGGAAGAATTGTCGCTATAAAAGTACTCAACCTTTTGAGACATGGAGCTTCGAAGAGTTTTGTATCCGAATGTGAGGCCCTAAGAAACATCAGACATCGGAATCTTGTCAAGGTGCTAACGGCATGTTCGACGGTAGATTATCAGGGTCATGACTTCAAGGCCTTGGTTTATGAATTCATGGTCAATGGGAGCCTCGAGGAGTCGTTACATCCAACTTGTAATGAAGATTTGTCAAATGAAGAGTTTAGGAAGTTAAATCTTTTTCAAAGACTAAATATTGTCATTGATATTGTTTGTGCACTAAATTATCTTCATAACCATGGTCAAACACCAATCATCCACTGCGATCTTAAGCCAAGCAACATTCTTCTGGACAAAGATATGACTGGGCATGTTGGTGATTTTGGGTTAGTGAAATACCTTGCAGACCATACCACCCATGACTTGTCTACAAATGAAACAAGCTCTATTGGCATAAGGGGAACAGTAGGTTGTGTTGCTCCAGGTGAATATGCTTTCATTTATTCTTAATTGTTTCATTCCCAAAATGATATTAAAGAAAAAACACTTAGGTTCCCCATTGTGACAACCCTCACCACTGAATAGTGCTAATCTATGGTTAAACATGTTAACTGACTAATTGACTGAAATTCTGAACTGATTGATTGAGTGCATTAGTTTAAATACATGTCTATCTGCTTGACTGCTAAATTATCTATTTATGTATTATGTTTAAACTGCAAATTGAAGGCCTTATCGGCGGCCGAATCTGAAATTGATTAGTGTTTTGTGTTAATTAGAATTTATGTGATTTTATGGTATGTTTAATTGAAATTTGATTTGGTATGATTAAATTGGATTAAATAAGCTAGATTACATTAGTTGGACTTATCTAGCATTTTGCCACTTAGTGGGTTATGCTAGACCACTCCTTCTCTCACCCTTTGTATTGTCTTAGCACCTTTTCCTCATTCATTCTTGAGACCAAACCGTTTGAGAGAGGGAGAGTAGGAGAACAAGTTGATTTCTACAAGTCTTGCTTGAATCTAAAGGAATTGAAGAGCATTTACATAGTTTAGATTCTACATCTTGAATTCAAGGCATAAGGTAGGAAAACCATCTTCTTGATTGTTAAATTAAGTCATATGTTGCATGGTTCATGGAAGTTTAGAGGTTAAGGTCATAAATTGGTCTTAAATTGTTGAATTGAAGCTTGTATCATGCATGCATGTTCATATTGTTGAGTTTTGAAGTTGTTTCATGAGGATTTCTTCATGCATGTTCATATTTTTAGTCGTTATCCATG
Source organism: Camellia granthamiana (assembly GCA_036172215.1). Lineage (NCBI taxonomy): Eukaryota > Viridiplantae > Streptophyta > Magnoliopsida > Ericales > Theaceae > Camellia > Camellia granthamiana. The sequence goes on from CM069903.1 coordinate 149,402,262, forward strand.
AACTCACCATGTTTTGAAGTTAAACATTGCATTTGATCTTGTTTTGTAGCATTGGAGTTCCTAGGAACCCATGCATGTGTTGAATTTGCATTGTTCTTCATGTTCATGAAAACTTCATTGAATTTCTGTTCAATTGAACTACCTTTGGGCTTTGATTTCTCAAATTGATCTTTGAAACATGTCATATTATGAGTTTACAAGTATTTTCCAGAAACTTAGCCCAAGAGGATCAGTTTTGATGCTTCAAAGTTGAGTTTGAGCTTGGAGGTTCAATCTGAAAATTCCAGATTTTGGACCCACGCTCGAGCGTGGGACTTCACGCTCGGGCGTACACTCTGAATACATGCAGTCCACTCGAGTGTAGAAAGTGACGTTCGAGCGAGAAATGCGTGTATCTAGTACTGTGCATGTGTTTACAGTCCGCTCGAGCGAGAGAGTTCACGCTCGAGCGAGGACTTGTGTCTTACACTCGAGGGTGGATTGAGCGCCCGTCGAGCGTGATTTTTATGCATCCAGTATTTTTACTGTAGCTTGTAGTCCGCTCGAGCGACGGAAGTCACGCTCGAGCGAAGATCCTTTGTCTGCATGTCCGCTCGAGCGTAGAAAGCCACGCTCGAGCGAGACCCCTGTTTTCTGAAAATTCTGAAAAGTGTTTTAAAGTACATCTTTGCATCCTCTTTCCATCCTAGGCATTCCTAGGGCATGTTTAAGGCATCTTAAGGAGGACATTGATGTAGAACCACACTGAGGCAAGTTAGGGACTAAGTCATTGTTTCCCAACTATGTAGCTTAGTGTGTGTTTGTTCTGTAACTGTGTAGGGTTGGTATCCGAGGACGGTCTAGCTGCTTATAGCCTAGTGCTCTGTGAGTAACAATGTTGTAAAGATATGTTCAATCATGAATATTTTCTGAATGATCAACTGTACTGCTTTCTGAAATGATATATCTTACTGAATGAATACTTGTCCTATTTGCGAACTGTATTCGTGGCATCCATAGCAATTTACTGTTACTGTACTGTACTGTACTGCTACTGTCACAGAGATCTCTATCTGTTCCCATGTTTGGAACCACTACTGTTTACTGATATGATGGCCATCAATTGACTGTTTGACCTGTTAAGACCTACTATACTGTTTTGCTATTGGATGTACCACATATGACTATTATAGTTTCTGAATGACTGTTATGGCATGAAATATGAGCCACAAATTGAATGACTGATATACTGACAAATGATTGTTTTCAATACTGAAAGGACATTCATTCTTAACCTCTTTACGCATATGTTATTCACTGGGCTTTAGCTCATTGTTTATATATATATATGTAGGTGTCCAGGCACCGGATCAGAGCTAGGAGCGCTGGGTTAAAACTCCCTTTTTGTCAAGCCAACCACTGTGCCTCACAGAGAGGTTCCAAGTCCTTCAAGCTAGGGCTTTTGCGGTGTTTTAGATTCATCCTTTTTGTCTCTGTTTTTGTATAGATTGACTGTACCTGCACTGTACTGTTCTAATGGGGATTAGGTCCCCGTCCTGGATGATTGTATAAGTATGTATATATGTACTGTTAAGGTTCTGAATGTGAATATCTTATGAAAAGTCTTTTTGCATACAGACTGTCACAGCTCATTGAACATTTTTATTTACTATTTTGGCTTCCGCCAGCCCCTGTACTCTGTATTACTGTCTTTACTGTTAAGCAGGCCTTTGGCAATCTTTGATTACTGGCCAGTTACGGTGCTAAACCCATAGGGGCGGGCTTGGGTCGTGACACCTATCATCCTTGTCCTTTTTTACAATAATGCTACATGTCACAAAAAGTGTAAAGAAAATTGTACATGTGATCTGAAGCGTTTATTGTTTTTTCTGTGCATAGTTCTCTGAATTTTTTGTTTAGGGAACAATTTTTTTATAAAGGGTTTTCAAATTCTATTTTTATCAAATGCATTTTCGCTTGCAAAATATGCTATGGGAAGTGAGTTCTCAACATATGGTGATATCTATAGTTTTGGCATCCTCGTGTTAGAAATGTTTACTGTGAAGAGACCCACCAATGAAATGTTTAAAGATGGTTTAAGCCTCCATAGCTTTGTAAATAAGGCTTTTTCTGACAGTGTATTGGAGATTTCAGACTCAATACTTTTGCAGACCAAAGAAGAAGAAGAAACTTTCATAAGGAGTGAAAAGATTGTGGAGTGCTTGAGTTGGATACTTGAAATTGGAGTCAATTGTTCTTCAGAATTGCCTAGAGAAAGAATGTGCATTAATGATGTTTTAGTTAAATTGCATTTCATCAAAGACACTCTTTTAGGATCTGAAATAAGTTGAAAGAGATGAATTTATGAGGTAATAGCCTTACTTCCACATTGTTTGAGCCAACTCTACATTTGGTACATTTAGTGAAAAGTAATGTTACCTATTCAAAAAAAGTGTGAGCATTTGAGATGTGTTGATCAGATTGATTTTGGTTGTGATTCATATTACACCAAATTTAAATCTACATTACAAGTTCAAAATTTATATATGTTCTTAATATTTTTTCTTAATGTATAACATCAATCATCAGTGAAAATGCACATTTTACTTTATTTCTGAGTTGGGTTAATTACATTGTTGAAAAAAATTCATTTTTACCCTGTACTTTTCCTTGATAATCAATTACACCCCCAGACTTCGAGTAATTTCAATTTTACCTCAAAGGTTTTTGAAATCATATCAATTTTTCCCTTTGAAACGGAAAAAGTTAAAAAAAAATTGCATTTTGGCGCCAAATTTCAAAAGAAAGATGCAAACTCACCGTCTCCTACACAAACTCACCCTCTCTGGCACCATTATTGCAAGCCCACTTTTCGGTGCCACTCTCTGACCCACCATTGTTGCTGATAATGGTTTATATCAGCACCCATAGTAGCAAACCAAGTACCATAGTCCGCCAGTTTTATTTACTGCAAATTCTAATTTATGTGTAAAAATCCAACCTCATACTCTAAATTCATTCCAAGCTGCAATACTTTCTATGTATGCATATCTAAATGAAGAAGATAAATAAGGCATTGATTAAATTCCAAATCAACAATGACGGCAGGATTACGAGGATCATCTTCAGGTATCCCCTGCTCTACTTTCCTGTAGCGATCCTGGTTTTGACCCTTCTTTCATGTTTTTCCACTTCGACTGGGCAGGTCGAGGATTGAGCTGCCCGGTTAGCTCGCTAGGGTCGAGGGGGCAGCGCCCCTTGGCGGGTCCGAGGGCAGTGCCCTGGTAGGGTCGAGGGGCAACGCACCCGAAGCAAAAATGCAAAATGCATTCGAAGTTGCTTGTCCGCTCGAGCAGTCATTTATGAGCTAGAGCGAAGAATGTTTGGTTCGAAAAGTTTGACCTGTCTGCAAAAGTACTGGGAATGTGTATTCGACGCTCGAGTGGGGCTTTCCATGCTCGAGCGGACCATGTTATATCAGTTCGTGAATCTGATATTTCAGATCACTTTTGTATATCTCTGTCTAAAAACATTTCCTCTCCCTTCTCTCTACATTTCCCTATGCCAAATTAGATCAAAACCTTGATTTCTCAAGATCTGTTGGGAGTTAGACCGAAGTTCTTTATCAAAGTTGTGTAACTTCTCGAGGGCTTCGTTGTGTGCGGTGGAGATTGAGTTTTGACATTGTAAATTTTGGAGTTTCATCTCATTTCTTCTTCAAAACTTGAGGTAGGGATTTTCTTAGAGTTGTATATATTTTTTTTTCGCAAGATCTATATGATTTTCGAAATCACCTTTCGATATCTTTGAAAATTGATTGTTGATTCAAGAAGTTGAGCGATTTTGAAAGTGGGTTTGTCTCTTGTTCTTTTAAAATGATCTTATGGGTTTTGATCTTTGTTGATTGAAGAAAAGATGATTTTGGAAAGTTTACTTTCAAAAGATTTGAGTTGTATAGTTTTGGTGAGAAAACCTAGAATTTGGGAATTTTTTTTAAGAGATTGAAAATCCATGAATCATATTGTTATATTTATTTTGTGTGTCAAAATAAATGGATGTTGGGAAAGTTTCTTATTTATATTTATATAAATAAAGAATTTCAGGGAATATGAGAATTATTGTTCATTTTGGAAATTATTATTCAAAACGTTGAAATAGTCTTGAAATGACTAATTGTTGAGGTTACTTGAGAAGATGGAACTGTGTTATTTCTTGTATGATGAATTGGAATAAAAGTATTTATATTCATTTTGTGTTATTGGCATATCAATTCATTGATTACATCAAACTTTGCAAGTTGATTTGAAAACTTGCATTGAGAAAAGAATGTTGAGAAACAAGTTTTCATGGGATGGTTTTGGGGTAAATATATTGGTAAGTCTTGATAGGTGCTGTAGATGATATTGAATAAGTTGGCTTGAGAGTCTGGGGTGAAAGACCGAAAACCTGCGCGGATAGGTGTCGAGCCTTCCAGTTAATACCGGTAAAAATGACAAATTGGTAGTACTTGTATAGTCTACTTGCAGACACCGACCTAGGGATTACCAAAGTCGTATTTACCGCTCTTGAAATGAATTGTTAAGTTTTGAAGAATTGAAATTGCATGACATCATTGAGGATGATGGTTTTCAAAGATGAAGATGTGATTTTCTTTTAAAAGGGCATAGCATGGCATGTGCATTTCATCTCTTGAGACTTGTATAAAATGCTCACCCTACGGGATTTTTGTGCAGGAAAACATGTGGTGATGCCGCCTAACTAAAGGCAAGAAAATGTGTGTTGACGAGACTCTTATTTTGTTGTGACTCTGTGTGTAAGCCAAGGGCTGTATGTGTGTGAGTTTGAATAATTGTTTTGTGTAACTAGACTCAAGCCTTAGAAACTTGCAAACCCTTAGGGGTATTTATTTGTTTATTTACTTGTTGGATTAATGTATTGTTGCATGAAGAACTATTGTATCATGTAATGTAAGTTTGGAGATTATATTCGGTTTTCCTTAAAAGAGCCATGATTCTTGTATTATCATTTGGGCTAGAAATTTGGGGTGTTACATTTCCCAACAAGGTCAGCACCAACATCAGCAGCTTTTGTGTATATTCCACCACCCAATTGAGCAAAAAGGGCAACAAATGAAGCTCCAAAGCCATATCCCACAAGAAGAAGAGGCACTGGGAGATAAATAAATATAAACCAAGCAACAGATAATAAGTACATGTTTACTCTAAATCTATGTGTAGACACCCCATTTTTGACCGTCCTCAAGACTCAGACGTCACCATTTGAACACTCGGTGATCATCCATGTGTGTGTTCGTTTGGAGTTCCCGGAGTTCTCGGCTCGCGCGCCTTGCCTCAGGACCTCCGAACTTGACCGTTTTGTGTTTGGTTTTGCACCAAACACTTGTGTTTTGCCCTGAAAGGGCAGGAAATGCTTTGTGAGGCATTCCCACACACCACCGGCTGTGGCTAGAGGCCACCGGCTGGCTGTAGTTGCCACCGGCACTATTTTGTGCCGGTCGGCACTCTATTTTGTCAAAATGACATTTTTTGCCGGCCGGACACTGTGCACTTGCTTTCTGAGATATTTTCAGACAGCTGTGTGCCATTGGCTTCCCCTCCATACACGTGTATGGAGGGATGAGCCCTTGGCTTGCTTAGTGGCTAAGCATTCCTTGCCTATAAGAGGAGAGCTCTTCCTCTTGGCTCAAGGGTTAGCATTTTTGGGAGAAAAAGACCAGAGCTTATACATATATTTCTCTGTCATATATCTATAGATACATAGATCTCCATCTCTCTCCTCTTGTGTGTGTGATTTTAGGCTTGAAAGTGTAGATTTACCTTACTTTTGCACCATTACACACACCATTACACCTTAGCTCGAGATTGAGAGACTTGGAAGGTTATTTGTGTTGGTTTTGGACTGGTTTTGAGCACTAGAGAGTGGCTGCATCACTTGTTCTTCAAAGGATCTTCAAGGGTAAGAACATCACTTTATATTCCCCATTCTTGCAACCTCTTTCTACCCTCTTTACTTTGTGTTTTTGAGTTTGTGTTTAAGATAGAAAAGTCTTGTTTTTACTTGTTCTTGAACCTTCATTAAGGTCCTTTTTTGGTTTGAGCAAAGGTCCATCCTATTAGGCTTTATATGGCCACTTTTGGTGCCTTTGCTTAAGACCCTCTTTACTTGGTGTTCTTGGCCTTCCCACCACTGAAAACCAGTGGGTTTTCAGTGGTGAGGAAGATGGTTTTAAGTCTCATATAGGGGAGAGACACCCCTCTCCCCCTTGGCCCTTTGTTTGCCTTCATTTTTGGCTCATGAGGTAACATGTATGCATGCTTGTTTTAGCTTCATTTCAGAGACTTTTTGGGTGTTTGAGGTCATGCTTTGCCTCTGTTTTTGGTCGGTTTTGTAGCCCTTAACATGCCTCTTATGTTTGCTTTGGAATGCTCTCTTGTGCCTAGAAGTGTGCCATATGTCTAAGCCTTGATATTTGCATGTTTTAGTTTGATTTCATGGGGATAATAGCATCATCTTGCCATGTATAAGGGCTGTGAGCCACTGCCTTGGACCCATTTGGCATGCTTGGTTCGGTTGTCTTGCATTTTGGCTTGTAGGCATTGCTTGTATGAAGCTCTAGTATGCATGCTTGCTTGCATTTGGCCTCATTTCAGAGCTTTCTTGAGTGTTTTAAGTCATGTTTAACCTCTGTCTAGTATGGGTTTAATGGCCCTTAGCATGCTTCTTACACTTGCTTTGTAATGCCTCGTTTGGCCTAGAATTGTGCCATATGTTTAGCCCCATATATCTCCATGTTTCGGCTTAGCATGGTGGAGCATTTAGCCTTGATTTGCCATGTTCTAGGGCTGTGAGCCACTGTTTTGATCATATTTGGCATGATTAGTATGGTTACTTTGCATGATGGTTTGTTGGCCTCAAGCATATAGCCCATGTGCATACATTGGTTAGCCTATTTAGATGATTTGGGATCATTTGGCATGCTACTTCAGACCTTAATCCATGCTCACATGTCTAGATTTGTTATCCCTCTTCATGCTTTAAAGGTGTGCCCTCTATGCTTTAAAATGTGCATTGTGTGCATTCATGCTTTTGGGACTGTTTTTGGGGCTGCCACATGAGGGATTTGGGTGCCATTTTCCATGCTAAAATTCTGTTTTTGGTTATTAGATTCATGCCATGAGTGGTTGCGTAAATGTTGGTTAGATGCTCTCTTGAGTGCCCTTGGTTTTGGGCTTGAGTGGTTTGCATATTTGTGTAGTGTTTTCTCTATGATTTCAGCCCATTTTAGTCACATTCTTGGGGAAGTTTGAGGCCTCCCCCATGGTGGTTAAGTCCACTACTTTAGGCTCATTACATGTTAGTTGCATACTTGGTCCATTAGGTGTCATAGCATATTGGTCCCACTGCTTGATTGGCTCATGTTTCTACGCCATTCATACCTTGTTTGCCTTAGCATTTTGTATGCCCATTGTGATAGTTGCATGATGCTTGATGTGATTGCATCATATTTCTCACTGTTACATCATTTGAGCCATGTTGCATTCATGCATTCCATGGCTTGGCTTGGGGATTGTCAAGCCAAGCATAGGATTGAGAAGAGTTCACACTCCAAGTGGTGCAACTCACCTCAATTCTTGCTCACCAAGGCCTTGGACCAACACATGATAAGGTTTTGGATTTCATTTGCTTGTGTTGCATACATTTACATCAAAATGCAACCTTAGTTCTTAGGGCTATCATGCATCAAAATGCACCATTGGTGGCCCAAGAACCAAGAGTCATGCCTCCTTGAGTCCCTTAGCATGATAGGAGGCCACGGCCATGCTTACATATGCCCAAAAACCATGCCTTGCACTGCTTTTTTGCTGCTGCTGTCAAACTGTCCTCTGCAGGAACTTTCTGCCGACCGGCAGTATAATGTGCCGATCGGCACTTTGTTTGTGCCGATAACCACCACAAGAAGCCGATGGCCAATAAAAGCAGCCGATGAGCTCTTCCCCTAGCCGGTGGGGTATTTCAGATCCTTTGGGAGGTATTCTGAAACTTTGGGAATTTCTGGAGAGGCAGGGCAGTGAAAACAGAACCAGCAGTGGCACGGTACGGGTTTTCCGGGCAAGACGGATCGAGCACGCATCATTCGCACATCCCAAGGCAGGGCTGAGGCCCCATTGCATTTATTTATTTATTTGCTTTGATTTTAATAATTAAAATCGTGTAATAATTTATTTATTCGTTTATTCATTCGGTCTGTATTATTATTCGGTCCCTCCGAGCGAGGGCAAAGTTGTAATAAGTGTGTGTGAGTGGGTGTATGTCTTCCAATCCCCACTTCTTTCTTCCCTTTTATTTACCTGCTTATGGTAATAGACTAGGGCACATTTATTTTAGCATACCTTATGCAATGCATGCGTGCATCCATGCATTTGTTTACATGCACCAGGCTCGGTACATCATACAAACTGCATTGCAATTTTCAATTCCAAATCGAATACGTGCTACTCGCGCATTTCACATGCCATGTTTAGGGTTAGCTGAGCCTACTCTAGATTACATCTATGCCTGTGTTGCATTAGCCACTTAACATGAACTAGGTCATGCATGTTTGCTAACCGGATTATTGTTTTTGGCACGGAGTACGATGTAAGTTTTTACGCTTTAGCATATCGCATGCGTGTGAATGTTGCCATGACAGTAGGCTTACCATGCGGCTAAATGCTTATGTGAGATAAACTGTTTAAATGCCTGTGGGTGGAGGTTGGATTGCTTGAGTTGGAATAATTCATTGAAATCCGTATTTTAGCCTACTTGCGAGTAGCAAAATCTAACACGTTTTTCGAGATAAAACGGATATGCAATGATTATTTCCAAATTAGGCAATCTAGTCTATACTTTTGTGTTGTGCGCATCACATAGTAATTCTAGGTTAATAACCGGAATAAGAACGCATAAAGTTTTCAAAATCAGATATCACGGTTAGTAGAGGCCAGTCTTCGAACCGGGCGAAAGGGGGTGCTCATAGCTGACCTTCCCCGATCGTACCCAAGCTCCCGAGCCAAGACCACTTTGGTGATGACGGACATGTGGCCTTCGGCACCGAGTCAGGGTTTCCTAAATTTCCCATTTAAAAATATTTAGGTGGCGACTCTGTAATCTGGCAAAGCAGTCCATGTTTGGCACTACTTTTCAAAAATCTGTTTTCTCAAACGATTTGCCGGATTTGGACTCTTTGGTTCAGATTTAGAACCGCGACACAAAGGAGAGTCCGAACTGTAGCGAGGTCCCCCACGGACGTGTTACAGTTTCTGGCGACTCCGCTGGGAAGTTTAGAGAGCTTGACTCGAACTCGTGATATCCTGTTTTGACTACACTTATGTGTTTCTTTGCATTGCATGTGCATTGGTGCGCCTAGGACACCGTGTTGGCCATCTGCTATTCCTGAGCGGTTTGCTGGAGGCTTGTCTTGTCAAGGCATGTCCATAAGGCTGACCGGTTGCGGGCTCTGCCAGTATGGGAACACAAACCCCGGTTTTACCGGGGCACCCTTTTTGACCATTCGACCTAGTGCATATCAAAATCCATAGTGACCATTCCAAACTAGGACAGGTTGCTCACCCGATATTAGGTTGTTTGAAACCGCTGCGTGCGTAGTGAGACCCTAGCCCCTGACAAAATAGGACAGGGAAATCCTACCCCAACATAGGGGTGTTTTGGCTCTCATTTATCTGCTATGTGCTTCTAGAATGTATCTCTGCAGGAACACACATGTCAGTTTGCAGGATTAAGTATCCGGCCCGAAGGGCACCAGTGTCAGTGTTGTTGAGGAACCAGTTATATCTACGGGTATCAGTTCAGTTCTGGGAACAGTGATTCTGGGGAACAGTAATCAGTAGTAGAGATCAGTTGTTTGACTGCGTTTGTGTTTGATCTGTTTTGGGCTGAAATGCTGTCCGTTTTCCCTTTCAGTTCAGAGGATTCAGAAAGTTGATACAGAATAGTCAGTGTTTCCCCTCGCCGAGGCAGGACTAGGGATGGCGCAAAGTTCAGAAGAAATAGTGGTTATGACAGCCGCGTTGGATCAAGGGATCACCCTACAGAGTGAGGCCGGCGCAGATATGCCGCATCCTCCTAGGTCACCCGCCACACACCCAATCTGGGCCCCCCAGTTCTATCAGGCTCGCGAGCCCACTACATTCGAGTTAATGGGGATGATAGGTGATCTCCAAAGATCTGTGGTAGATCTCGCTTACGGGATGTCAGCCTCGCCACCGGTTGCACCGTATGCCGGAAATTTTGAGCCCCAAGAGCCCCCGCTACTGGGACGGATCGTGATCGAGCTTAATCAGCCGGATATAGCCTCCACATACAACAGTGATGTACCAGCACCAACCCAAACCTCTCACCAGGCCGAGGCCAGGGGCAAAGACAAAGCAAAGGCCGAGGCCGACCCCATTGAACAACTGCTGTGGGCAGTAGAAGCTTTGAAAGCCGGGGGAATGAACAAGCAACAGATATCCGCAGTTGTGACAAAAGCTGTGGAGGACGCTTTCCCCACTCCACCTGAGGGCAGTTCCAGTCAATCAGAGAATCGGGATAGGCCCCGTCATGCCAAAACAGTTCTTCATGCTCCCAACCTTGCATCCGGAAAGGATCAGAGATCCAAGCCCGCACCTGCCGATCCGTTCACCAGCACATCTAGCAGGAGCACTCAGGCTTCAAAATACCAGCCCCGGGGGCGGAGGGTCTTCCATCCTCTCTACATGCCTTTGTCTAGGGCACTTCTGATTTTGGCCAAAAAGGGGCATCTTACACCCCTCGAGCCTAGGCCGCTCCCCAAACCCCTTCCAGCAGGACATGATGCCACTCAGTACTGTGCGTACCACCAGCAATCTGGCCACTCCACCGATAACTGCTTTCGCCTCCGCCACGAGGTGCAGGATCTGATTGACAACGAGGTTATCCTCCCACCCACCTCAGCTAAATCAGTCACTACCCAGTTGTTGGATTTTGAGGACACCGATGCTGCGAGTATGTAATTGGGATTCAACCGCCTGCGGGCAGCGCCTCGAGTTTTTGATGTGGCGTCTGGCACGCATTTTTGAGCATCCGCGAATGCTACTTTTGTAAATCCTGGCTTGGGTGTCGAGTCAGCCTTTTGCTTTGTTTTGAGTCTGTCTCTGTCTTGAGTCAGTCCTTTTTGCTTAAGGGTCTGTCTTGCTGTAACGAGTCAGTCCCTCTTTTGTATAGAATACTAGGTGACTCCGGGGTTGTTGCCTCAAGCACCGTTTTGTTTTGTAATTACTTCTTTTTGCTTTCTTTTTGGGTCTACCTCTGCTGTGGAGCCAGTTTACATCCGGGGAACCTGAATGAAACAGCTGCGGCTACCGTGTTTTCGTGTCTATTGTTTTGGGCTAGTTATGCCAGAGAATTCGAATGGGGTGACAGCGCATTCCACCCGCTCTTGTGTGCCCTAATAATTATTGTTTTGACCTAAGTTTTTTCAAACCCTTTTGAACACTGCGGTAAAAACGAAGAGGAAGGAATTCCTCGGGATTTGCAAAACTTTGATCAAAATTGAAAGAAAGAGAGGCATGCTAAGCCCTTAATGATCGAAATCATGCTTGCCAGCGTAAATACTGAGAAGGACCCTGGCTTGATCCAGACTGGTTCCACACTGTCTTCGCCACGAGCGATTTGTCGCTTTCTTAAAAACTTTCAAAAACAAAATATTTCGCGCAAGTCTCGCAAAGACCTGTGTGGAACCGCTCTCGAGATTACGCAGCTTAGGATCGCTCTCAGCCTCGAGACTCGACCCCCCATTTTCAAACCTGGGACCAGCATCCAGAATGTTCAATAATTAGCTATCAATGCAAGGCCCGTGTGGCCAGACCCGAAGTAGCCCTCGATCAAGGGGCACCGAAATCGGAGCAAAAGACTAGAGTTCACCAGGAGAAGTTGGCAAAGCAACCGTGATTGATTCTCCTGCAAAGTACTGCAACGGTCATTCTCCTGGAAAAGGGGAGGCTTCGATTTCGAAAACCATTTGGCATGGACCAAGCTACACTTTTACCCTTTGAGAGGCTCGCTGGGTCGAAATCCCAGAAGGGCGACCCAGGCAAAAGTTAGAGCAAAGAAAAATACAAAAAAAAAGAATGCAAAAGAAAGAAAAAAAAAAGAAAAAGAAAAAAAATGCAAAAGGAAAAAAAGAAAAAATGCAAAAGAAAAAAAAAAGAAAAAGAAAGAAAAGAAGCTCGCAAGGTCGAAAACCCGCATTGGGCGCCTTGGCAAAAGTAAGAGCCTAAAAATAGTGAAAGTTAAAATACCCGAGTGTACCTTAACCGGAACTACGTAAGGCTTGATTCCCATGTTTGGGATACGTAGGCAACTTCATCTTGAAGTCCAGCCCTTAACGCTTTCATAGCATCTCGGTCCATGCAATGGTTTTGATTACTTGTGCTTCTTCCAAATCCGATGTCTCGGTTGCAACAATTGGAGCTGCGTGATCGACTTCCTTCTGGAACCCAGTCACCAACGCTTTCAAGGCGACTGTGTCCATATATTGTTTGTGGCTGTCTTCGTCCTCTCCGTACCTGAGAGCCCAGTCGAGCTCAATCATCAATAGGCATGCCGCGGCATCATCCAAACAAGGGGCAAGTTTTCGTTGCCATCTATTGCGAAAGTTGCCCTCAGTCGTCATCCAAACTAGGGGCAACTTTCCGTTACCCTTCCTCTCCCCCTTTTGAGCCAGGGGCAATTTTCCAAATTGCCTCCGATCCGAGGTTGCGCATCTCGATGGTGAGTTCCGTGCTCGTTGCGCATCGACTGTATGCAAAAATAGTTTTTGAAAATTTTTACTGGGGTTCGCTAGTTTCTCGAAAACTATTTCATTTTCCAAAATTGGACCATGTTTGGACCCAAAAGGAAAACTTTCAGTGCTTGCAACCTGACTTGCATGATTTTCAAATAAAAAATTGCCCAAGCACGCTAATCTGGCGTTCATTTTGATCAAAAAAAAAAAAAAAAAAAAAAAAACAAACAAACAAACAAACAAAGAATGGTCAGAGTAATGAACCAGGGGCACAGTTGAGCCAGGTATCCTGTCTTCCCCCCACCGTCAGCACGCATTTGCCAGAAAGGCGCTCTATCTACCAGAAGGAATAGCCGCGAGCTAGCTGTATCGGGCATGAATCCGCCGCTTCCTATTCATCTATCAACCACTCAGGGGAGGGATGGAAAATGAGAGAATAAAGAATAGAGAGGTGTAAGCCGAGGGAAAAGTGAGAAGAAGGTCTTGTGAGAAAAAAAAACGAGCTCGAGGGCCGAGTGATGCGAGAATCACAAATCAGAGAGGGTGGGAAACCTGCCCGGAAGGATTGGCTCCTCAAGATCTTTTGTTTTCAAACACGTCTGTGTCGTGTCTTTTGGTTTGTTAGTCTCAACTTAGTCTTGAGTCTTTTTCGAGTGTGTCTCGTTGTGCTTAGGTCGTGTGCCTTTTACTTTCTGTACTTGAGTTCTCCGGCGGTGTCCAGTTGTAGGCTCGATACCCATGTTAAAAAACCTCTCTTTACCTCAAAATCGTCTGTGCTCAGAATGCCGTGCCATTCTCTACATCTGTGCAAAGCAAGAGAAGGAAAGGGAAAATATGGGACAGCCGAGTGTGTTTCAACTGCAACCGTGTCAGCTTTGTGATCTGTCTCATCAGATTGGGGCTATCTGTTCAGAGTTTGCTGTGTGCAGAATGAACCGAATACTGAGTTATGGGCTAAATGCAGATCAATCCCCAGCAGATTAGTCCTCAGCAGAGTATGGGTTGTATGTTCGGATTGAGCAGTGGTTTGTATGAGCTGTTTTGCTGTTTAGTTGGTTGGTTATTTGATTATTACAGTGCAAGTGTTCAATTGTCAGACAACAGATCAATGTCATTTACATTTGAGGTGTAATATGATGCAATGCAGTGCGAAGTATGAAATATGCATATATATACAAATGTAACATTCTTTTCAAACAAAAGTTCGTTTCATATCATCTCTTTCGAATACATAGTTTGAGAAAAGCAAAAAACCTGCCTGCGGCAGTACATAGTACTCTATCTACCAAAAAGAGAAAAGTACAAGAAAAGAGATAAAGAAAAGAAGCAGCAAAATCATCATCATCAGCAGCAGGCCTCACGCCTGAGGATCAGTCCTCGCCCTCTTCCTGGGCAAAAGCACAGGAACATCGTCGGAGCTGTCACTGTCGGAGCCCGAGCCCGAGCTATCCCCGGCCTCCTCCGCAAATGACTCCGTCCCCGCCTCCGACTCACCATCTCCTGGAACTGGAGCTCGTGAGCTGCTCCCCACGTGACCACGTCCCCCTCTAGTGCGAGGGAATATCCTGTCATCCCGAGTAGAGAGGGGAGGCCCAGCTGGAGCAGCGCCACCCACTGGAGGGATCGGGAAAGGAGGCTGAAAATACAAAGAACAAACACATCAGAAAACTGTGAGCAGTTTATCAGTACAGAATGCAGTGTATGAGTACAGTGTGTGAATGTCGTGAGCAGCTTATTAGTACAGAATGCAGTGTATGAGTACAGTGTGTGAATGCTGTAAACAGTGAATCAGTGCAAGATGCAGTGTATAAGTACAGTATATAAAAGCCGTGAGTAGTTTATCAAATTTTTGTGCAGTGTAGCAGATTGTGCGAAACAGAGTATGATTTGAGACTATGGTCAGTAGAACATACCGGCAGGCTGTAGACGGCCAAAGCGTCGAGAGTCCGCTGCAGCATCCCCAGCAGGGAGGCATTCAGCTCCACAGACTGACGGGTATACTCAGAGGAAGCCTGCAAAAGTATTAAATACATCAGTATTCTGTGGGATATCTGAATGAACTGAAATGAAATAACAATGCAAGATGCAGAAATAAAGTAATACATACCGGAGGCAAGTCAGGAATACCAGCCAACTCATGACCAGCCGGGGGAGGAGCAAAAGGGATCTGGTAGGTCTCCCCACTCTGCCCCCTATAAGTCAACATGGTAGGCAGAGCGGGCCAGCCCGTCCCTCGTCCCCTCTGCACTCCCCTCCTGCCGCGAGCTCGAGCCCTCTGTGACGACCCCACTCCTGCTCCTGCCTCTGCCCGGGCCGCTGGCGCCGCAGGTCTCGCTGGATCAGCTCGGGAGCCCCTGCTCAAAGGCCGCATCAAGAAGGTTCGGACGTACTCTGAGTAGTCGCCCTCGCCCCTGTCGGCATCTACGTCCACGGCCCAGCCAAGGGTGTAGTCCTCCATCTGCTGGAAGCTGTACCCCTCAGTCTCCCTCATGCGCTCGGGAAAAAGGATCGGAACTATCTGCTCCGGCAACCCTAGGGTCTGGCGTATGAAACGCTCACCCAGGTACCAGGCCCGACAGACCGGGCCCTCCAGCAAAATCCGGTAACGCGAGGTCTCGATCGCGCCGGCATACCGATCTCGTATCACCGCTGGTAGTGGAGCCCACGGCTGCCAGGTGACCTGAAATGAAATACAGTTGATTATCTACTGATATAGAAATGTACGCTTGAAAGTGAAGCTTAAACGGACTGTAAGTAAAACATACCTCGGTGGGGGTGATGGTGTCGAAGAAACGGCGGAAGAAGCTAAAAGTGTCCCGGGGCCTCCGGGCGCATCGCCCGTCGTAACGGCGAGAGAAGGGGACGACCAGAGGGGTCTCCGCCTCCGGCACTGGCTCTAGTCTGGGGAAGTAGGCGTACACCCACAGCTGCAAAACAGACGTCAGTATGACTATCAGATTAAGCAGGATGCAGAATAAAGCAGAAATAGCGGAGACGTGTGTTGTGTATTGTGTTGTGCAGAGTGTACAGCGTGAACAGTGTGCAGCCAATGTAAAGCGGAGTATGTGTGTGCCGTGTGTACAGTATATAGACTACAGTGTGTGCCGTGTGTACAGTATACAGACTACAGTGTGTGCAGTGTGCAGAATACAGAAAATATAGAGCAGAAATGTAAAGCAGAGGAGAAGACGTACCTCCCAGGCTCGCCAGTAGCCTCCTAGCAGCTGTCCACTGCCACGAGAGACTGAGCTCATATAACCGTAAAGGGTGGCCAAAGCCGCGCCCCCCCAATCATACTGCACAATCCTCTCGACGTCCACCAAAGCGCTGAGCAGGCAGAGGGGCACTGTGTTCGCCCGGTCTGGCGAGACCTTAAACACGCACGGTCTAGGAGACCTTAAATCCTCGGGAGGTGCAAGACCTTCGGTGCATTAAGGTGCACACCTCATTGCATTTGGCATGCATTCCATCGCACTGTTTCGTGCACTCGCGTTGTCTAAACGCATCGCGCTGTTTCGCGCAGCGCACTATCTCGTGCATTACATGTCGTTCGCGCTATTTTGCGCATCGCGCTATTTTGCGCACCTCACTTGCATTATCATGCATACACCGAGGCCCGGTCTGGCGAGACCTTAAACACGCACGGTCCAGGAAACCTTAAATCCTCGGGAGGTGCAAGACCTTCGGTGCATTAAGGTGCACACCTCATTGCATTTGGCATGCATTCCATCGCACTGTTTCGTGCACTCGCGTTGTCTAAACGCATCGCGCTGTTTCGCGCAGCGCACTATCTCGTGCATTACATGTCGTTCGCGCTATTTTGCGCACCTCACTTGCATTATCATGCATACACCGAGGCCCGGTCTGGCGAGACCTTACACACGCACGGTCCAGGAAACCTTAAATCCTCGGGAGGCGCAAGACCTTCGGTGCATTAAGGTGCACCTCATTGCATTTGACATGCATTTCATCGCGCTCTTGCGCATTGCACTGTCTTGTGCACTGCATCTCAATTCATGCATCGTTGCCCCACACGGGTCTGGCGAGACCTTAAACACGCACGGTCTAGGAGACCTTAAATCCTCGGAGGATGCGAAACCTTCACATGCATATGTCATGCATCGGATTTGTAAATAGTGCATATGTCATGCATCATTTGTATATACTGCATATGTCATGCATTTCAAAAAACAAATCAAAAAAGAAACATGCATATGTCATGCATCGCATTTGTAAATAGTGCACATGCCACGCATTCCATTGCATTTTCCCCAGCAGATCGCATCACTTGTATTGCCTTATCCATTGTAAATATCCATTCCATTGCATATTGTAAATATTGCATTTTAGTTGCATGCATCCACTGCATCACCTTCCATCTATGGCTCGCGCCTTTCCTTGTTGAGCTTGGTCTGGTATGTGCTCATACTTTTCGCATCGAAGCATAGTTCTGCATGTGTACGTGCCTATTCCACGTTGGTATGTTGGTTTGAGGGTTGCGGCACCTTTTCTGTGCTAGACATGGCTTGTACGTGTACATGCCCTTCCTAGGCGAGATTTGGTTTGGCCTGCGTGCCATATCCATTTGTATCATTCTTCCATTCCATTTGCATTGTAGTGTTGCATCCAGCATTAGGATCATTATTCTTTCCTCAGCGGCTCGTCACCCCGCTTATGTCAATTCCACCCAATACTCGTTCTTGTGTCTGTCTACATTACTCATAGTTCTGCATGTGTCCGCGCTTTGAGGGTTGCGGCACCTTTTCTATGGTAGACAGACTTGTTACCTCCATCAATCTATTTGACATTTGTGTGGTTTTGAACCGCTCATGATTGAATCATGATTCAATTACCTTGCATGTAGTTTGCATATAGTTTCAATTGTATTGCATATCATTTGCATTGTTTATACATTGTTTTGTATATATTGTATCTCATTTTGCATTCATTTTGCATGACATGCATGTTGCTAACAATATTGCACCTGTTAAGTTTGTTTTCTTTTCAGGCACGATATTGTATGTACGGTTCATTCGAGGCCGGTGAAACCGGACGAGCCGTGCAGGTATTGTATCCTCCGAGTGAGACGTATCGAGAATTGCACAATTCTCATACACCCTTTCTGCATTGTAGTGTAGTTTGGAGTTTGCTAGCTTAAAACCGTCGCATGCGTGCTTCGTTACAGCTTTCTTTGCATGATCATAAGTTATGCCCGGCTTCTTGCATTTTCAGTTGCATTTTGCCCCTGCCTTCGGGCGCATACCTTGTTTTGTCTTGCATGTTTGTCCAAGTCTTCGGCCTTGTCAAAAATGGGTCGTCTCTGGGCTTTGACATTCACTCCCGTCATTGTTATGACTTCCGAGTTCTGTCAAAGAGGGGCAACTGTAGACACCCCATTTTTGACCGTCCTCAAGACTCAGACGTCACCGTTTGAACACTCGGTGATCATCCATGTGTGTGTTCGTTTGGAGTTCCCGGAGTTCTCGACTCGTGCGCCTTGCCTCAGGACCTCCGAACTTGACCGTTTTGTGTTTGGTTTTGCACCAAACACTTGTGTTTTGCCATGAAAGGGCAGGGAATGCTTTGTGAGGCATTCCCACACACCACCGGCTGTGGCTAGAGGCCACCGGCTGGCTGTAGTTGCCACCGGCACTATATTGTGCCGGTCAGCACTATTTTGTGCCGGTCGGCACTCAATTTTGTCAAAATGACATTTTTTGCCGGCCGGACACTGTGCACTTGCTTTCTGAGATATTTTCAGACAGCTGTGTGCCATTGGCTTCCCCTCCATACACGTGTATGGAGGGATGAGCCCTTGGCTTGCTTAGTGGCTAAGCATTCCTTGCCTATAAGAGGAGAGCTCTTCCTCTTGGCTCAAGGGTTAGCATTTTTGGGAGAAAAAGACTAGAGCTTATACATATATTTCTCTGTCATATATCTATAGATACATAGATCTCCATCTCTCTCCTCTTGTGTGTGTGATTTTAGGCTTGAAAGTGTAGATTTACCTTACTTTTGCACCATTACACACACCATTACACCTTAGCTCGAGATTGAGAGACTTGGAAGGTTATTTGTGTTGGTTTTGGACTGGTTTTGAGCACTAGAGAGTGGCTGCATCACTTGTTCTTCAAAGGATCTTCAAGGGTAAGAACATCACTTTATATTCCCCATTCTTGCAACCTCTTTCTACCCTCTTTACTTTGTGTTTTTGAGTTTGTGTTTAAGATAGAAAAGTCTTGTTTTTACTTGTTCTTGAACCTTCATTAAGGTCCTTTTTTGGTTTGAGCAAAGGTCCATCCTATTAGGCTTTATATGGCCACTTTTGGTGCCTTTGCTTAAGACCCTCTTTACTTGGTGTTCTTGGCCTTCCCACCACTGAAAACCAGTGGGTTTTCAGTGGTGAGGAAGATGGTTTTAAGTCTCATATAGGGGAGAGACACCCCTCTCCCCCTTGGCCCTTTGTTTGCCTTCATTTTTGGCTCATGAGGTAACATGTATGCATGCTTGTTTTAGCTTCATTTCAGAGACTTTTTGGGTGTTTGAGGTCATGCTTTGCCTCTGTTTTTGGTCGGTTTTGTAGCCCTTAACATGCCTCTTATGTTTGCTTTGGAATGCTCTCTTGTGCCTAGAAGTGTGCCATATGTCTAAGCCTTGATATTTGCATGTTTTAGTTTGATTTCATGGGGATAATAGCACCATCTTGCCATGTGTAAGGGCTGTGAGCCACTGCCTTGGACCCATTTGGCATGCTTGGTTCGGTTGTCTTGCATTTTGGCTTGTAGGCATTGCTTGTATGAAGCTCTAGTATGCATGCTTGCTTGCATTTGGCCTCATTTCAGAGCTTTCTTGAGTGTTTTAAGTCATGTTTAACCTCTGTCTAGTATGGGTTTAATGGCCCTTAGCATGCTTCTTACACTTGCTTTGTAATGCCTCGTTTGGCCTAGAATTGTGCCATATGTTTAGCCCCATATATCTCCATGTTTCGGCTTAGCATGGTGGAGCATTTAGCCTTGATTTGCCATGTTCTAGGGCTGTGAGCCACTGTTTTGATCATATTTGGCATGATTAGTATGGTTACTTTGCATGATGGTTTGTTGGCCTCAAGCATATAGCCCATGTGCATACATTGGTTAGCCTATTTAGATGATTTGGGATCATTTGGCATGCTATTTCAGACCTTAATCCATGCTCACATGTCTAGATTTGTTATCCCTCTTCATGCTTTAAAGGTGTGCCCTCTATGCTTTAAAATGTGCATTGTGTGCATTCATGCTTTTGGGACTGTTTTTGGGGCTGCCACATGAGGGATTTGGGTGCCATTTTCCATGCTAAAATTCTGTTTTTGGTTATTAGATTCATGCCATGAGTGGTTGCGTAAATGTTGGTTAGATGCTCTCTTGAGTGCCCTTGGTTTTGGGCTTGAGTGGTTTGCATATTTGTGTAGTGTTTTCTCTATGATTTCAGCCCATTTCAGTCACATTCTTGGGGAAGTTTGAGGCCTCCCCCATGGTGGTTAAGTCCACTACTTTAGGCTCATTACATGTTAGTTGCATACTTGGTCCATTAGGTGTCATAGCATATTGGTCCCACTGCTTGATTGGCTCATGTTTCTACGCCATTCATACCTTGTTTGCCTTAGCATTTTGTATGCCCATTGTGATAGTTGCATGATGCTTGATGTGATTGCATCATATTTCTCACTGTTACATCATTTGAGCCATGTTGCATTCATGCATTCCATGGCTTGGCTTGGGGATTGTCAAGCCAAGCATAGGATTGAGAAGAGTTCACACTCCAAGTGGTGCAACTCACCTCAATTCTTGCTCACCAAGGCCTTGGACCAACACATGATAAGGTTTTGGATTTCATTTGCTTGTGTTGCATACATTTACATCAAAATGCAACCTTAGTTCTTAGGGCTATCATGCATCAAAATGCACCATTGGTGGCCCAAGAACCAAGAGTCATGCCTCCTTGAGTCCCTTAGCATGATAGGAGGCCACGGCCATGCTTACATATGCCCAAAAACCATGCCTTGCACTGTTGTTTTTGCTGCTGCTGTCAAACTGTCCTCTGCAGGAACTTTCTGCCGACCGGCAGTATAATGTGCCGATCGGCACTTTGTTTGTGCCGATAACCACCACAAGAAGCCGATGGCCAATAAAAGCAGCCGATGAGCTCTTCCCCCAGCCGGTGGGGTATTTCAGATCATTTGGGAGGTATTCTGAAACTTTGGGAATTTCTGGAGAGGCAGGGCAGTGAAAACAGAACCAGCAGTGGCACGGTACAGGTTTTCCGGGCAAGACGGATCGAGCACGCATCATTCGCACATCCCAAGGCAGGGCTGAGGCCCCATTGCATTTATTTATTTATTTGCTTTGATTTTAATAATTAAAATCGTGTAATAATTTATTTATTCGTTTATTCATTCGGTCTGTATTATTATTCGGTCCCTCCGAGCGAGGGCAAAGTTGTAATAAGTGTGTGTGAGTGGGTGTATGTCTTCCAATCCCCACTTCTTTCTTCCCTTTTATTTACCTGCTTATGGTAATAGACTAGGGCACATTTATTTTAGCATACCTTATGCAATGCATGCGTGCATCCATGCATTTGTTTACATGCACCGGGCTCGGTACATCATACAAACTGCATTGCAATTTTCAATTCCAAATCGAATACGTGCTACTCGCGCATTTCACATGCCATGTTTAGGGTTAGCCGAGCCTACTCTAGATTACATCTATGCCTGTGTTGCATTAGCCACTTAACATGAACTAGGTCATGCATGTTTGCTAACCGGATTATTGTTTTTGGCACGGAGTACGATGTAAGTTTTTACGCTTTAGCATATCGCATGCGTGTGAATGTTGCCATGACAGTAGGCTTACCATGCGGCTAAATGCTTATGTGAGATAAACTGTTTAAATGCCTGTGGGTGGAGGTTGGATTGCTTGAGTTGGAATAATTCATTGAAATCCGTATTTTAGCCTACTTGTGAGTAGCAAAATCTAACACGTTTTTCGAGATAAAACGGATATGCAATGATTATTTCCAAATTAGGCAATCTAGTCTATACTTTTGTGTTGTGCACATCACATAGTAATTCTAGGTTAATAACCGGAATAAGAACGCATAAAGTTTTCAAAATCAGATATCACGGTTAGTAGAGGCCAGTCTTCGGACCGGGCGAAAGGGGGTGCTCATAGCTGACCTTCCCCGATCGTACCCAAGCTCCCGAGCCAAGACCACTTTGGTGATGACGGACATGTGGCCTTCGGCACCGAGTCAGGGTTTCCTAAATTTCCCATTTAAAAATATTTAGGTGGCGACTCTGTAATCTGGCAAAGCAGTCCATGTTTGGCACTACTTTTCAAAAATCTGTTTTCTCAAACGATTTGCCGGATTTGGACTCTTTGGTTCAGATTTAGAACTGCGACACAAAGGAGAGTCCGAACTGTAGCGAGGTCCCCCGCGGACGTGTTACACTATGTAACCATAAGCAGATGCTAGCTCAAGAAATAAGAATACACCAGCCATATGGTAACACGTTAAAAGAACACTAAAAGAAAATCCTCACAAATAGATGCATACTCAAAC
Organism: Camellia granthamiana; assembly: GCA_036172215.1. Classification (NCBI taxonomy): domain Eukaryota; kingdom Viridiplantae; phylum Streptophyta; class Magnoliopsida; order Ericales; family Theaceae; genus Camellia; species Camellia granthamiana. The sequence continues at coordinate 149,424,664 of CM069903.1, forward strand.
TGGAACATGCATATGGGCAGACATCTGTCCAAACCCCAATTCCAATCATGTATTTTGTGATTGTTTTGAAATGCGTTTTCTTTGATTTTTTGTGGGTGTTTTGAACTATGAATGCGTATTTTTTGATTGTTTTGAATTGTGTATTCTTTGTTTTTTGTGGGATTTTGATGTTTTGAAATGGGTACATATTGACATCTGTAAAATTGTAGTTGACTTTTCTTTTTTCTTTTTTTTGTGCGCTTCTCCCTAGCCGCCGCCACAACCAACCTCGATTAGAAGAAGAAGAAGAACATGGAGGAGATTGAGAGGGTTTGTGACAATGGTGTCGTGGGGGTCAGAGAGTGGCGGCTAAGAGTGGGGGTCGCGGTGGTCGTGGTGGTACGAGTTGCCAGAGAGTGTACCGGAGAGGGTGAGTTTCGATAGAAGAGGGTGGGTTTCATCTTTCTTTTGAAAATTGGGGCCAAAATGTTTTTTTTTTCTTTAACTTTTTCCATTTCAAATGTGAAGGCAAAGGCAAAATTGATACGGTTTCAAAAAATTTTGAGGTAAAATTGAAATTATTAGAAATTTGGGGTGTAATTGATCCCTAAAATATGCGTTGTTTATTATTTTAGTCTCTTAAGTTTCAATTTTGTTATTTTGGTCCTCAAATTTGATAATTTGAGTCAATTTGGTCCTAAATCTAACATCCGTCTACATTGGTAATAGGAAAATGATAAAAGATAGTTTTGGTTCTTAGTTGTCATTTTAGTCCCTTAAGTTTTAAATTTCGTCATTTTGTTTCTCAAAGTCGTTGATTTGAGTTAATTTGGTTCTAGCTCAAATTGACAAATTTGAGGACCAAAATGACAAATTTTAAAACTTGAGGGACTAAAATGACAAAAAGTACATACTTTAGGGACCAAAACTTCTTTAAACCTGAACTCAATCAAGACTGGTTCTGGGTGCTAACACAATTAAAGCAACTCAAGCACATAAAAGCATTATTGATTATTTAAATCACCAATATTCAAATTGAGTAGAATACCCACACAAGGGCATGGTGGCCAATACTTTTAGATTACATAATGATATGATTAAGGGTAGATTTTGTTACTTTAAAATGAAAGGCCTATCAAAGTGGATTCAATTTTCAAAAATGTCATTGTTGTATCATTTTGGTCAACAGTCATGAATTTTCTACAAGAATTGACTTTTTCACATTCTTAGGGCAATTGGATGATTTAAATTCCCATTTGATGGGACTTAAGGCTTGGTTTGGTTTGGTTTGGTTTGGATGATTTGAATTGATATTTGATTGGAAAAGGGTAGGCTCATTGTTAGAAATCTCACACTAGAAAACATGACCTGTTTGCTCCCACCATTGTCCAGTTATCCATGCTGCCTCCTGTTAACCAGTACAAGCCATAGAGGATTGAAGCCAATGTCAAAGAAATGACAGCTGCAATTCTATAGAGGGAAGAAGTTAAACACAAGACCTTTAATTTCATACCTAGTGGAAAGTTTGCCTTGAAGAAGTTTTTTCTTGACCAGATGAAGTTCAATTTTTTTTTTTTTTTGATAAATACCAGATGAAGTTCATGGAGAATATTACTCATGCTCATTCGACCTTGTGGTGACTCTATAGAGCATAGCACTCCAATCTTGACCATGGAAATTAAACAGTCCACCATTTTGTTGCCACTGTTCACTTGCAATGGTTCCCAAGTGTTACCTACTGTTGCAACAATAGCTTCTACCTTTTCTTCTTCATTGTTTAGGATCACTGGGTCTACAATCTCCATCACATGGTCAGGAAAGGCCATCCTATGAATTGTATTGTATTTGTATTTTATATTCTCAATTATGGGTAATTTAGTCTTCTAGGTTATTAGGGCTTATTCTATGAGATTATATATTTTGTGCTTAGCCTGGTTTTAATTAATTTGAATAAAACAAAATTCCTCTTCTCAGTTATCATGGTATCAGAGCCATACAAACGGCTGACCTAGCTCTGTTGCACATCGTCTTTGCTGGTGCCCTCTCTTTCTCATCTCGTAATGGTCTATCTCTTCGTCGCAGACCATTGTTCGTGGTTTACTCTCTGAACCATTCGACTGAAACAGGGGCTTCATCTCTCATCGTCTCTCCCTCTGATTGCTCCTTTGCTGCTTTACTTCACAGCAATCATAGGAAGACTTCGCAATCCATGGTTCACGACTTCTCTCCTATTCGCAAGTCGTTCCCTTGTGTTTAATGTGTCTTTCGGTCGACTTGGACAACCAGTTCGTGGCTTCCCTCTCTCTCTGTGACTTCGACAACCGGTTGGTGACTCTCATTTGCATCTTCAACAACCTGTTTTGCCCTACTTTGTTTGTGGGTTTTTTTTTTCAGTTCGTGGCTTCTCTCTTAAGCCTTCGCAGCATCTATTCTTAGTCTTCACAGCATCAGTTTGTATCCCTCTGTCTGGTAATACTCTGACTAGTGACACTTTGTGGTTTAATTATAGCAATATGGCTGATGATAAATTACAAGCTATCACTACTAAGTTGGATGGTAGTAATTACTCTTATTGGTCTCATGTCATGAAGAACTTTATAATGGGTGAAGGCATGTGGAACTATGTTATTGGTGTAACAATTAGACCTATGGAATCCCAAGAAACTGAGGCTGATGTTGCTAAATGGGATAAGGAAAATGCACAAATTCTTACTTGGTTTCATAATTCAGTTCAAACTACCATTGGTATGAATTTTTCCAAGTATTCTACTTCTAAACAAGTTTGGGACTATTTGAAAACTATGTACCTTGAGTCTAACTTTGCAAAATAGTATGAACTTGAGATGTCTATTCGCAGTGCTAGTCAGAAAGATAAGTCCATTCAGGAATTCTACAATGAGATGACAACTTATTGGGATCAGCTTGCTTTAATGGAACCATCAGATTTGCAGTTACTTGATAGTTATATCAAGTATCGGGAGAAGCAACGTCTAGTTCAGTTTCTTATGGCCCTTCGTGATCAATTTGAGCCACTTCAGGGAGCTATTCTTCATCGGTCCCCCTTGCCTTTTGTTGATGGTGCTATTCGTGAGCTTATTGCGGAAGAAACTCGGTTCAAGGTGGCTCATGGTGCTCCTGCCTCCCAGTTAGTTTTTGCCACTCCTCCACTCTTGCCTACCCCACCATCTCATTTATTTCAAGTTACTGGTAAGCCCAAGCCTCGGGTTTCCATGGATGAGTGCAGCTTTTGTCATCAGAAAGGTCATTGGAAACATGCTTGTCCTAAACTTTTGCAGCCCAAGGGTCATTCGTCTGGTCCACCATCTTCTAAGCCGACATCTTTAGGATATCGTTCATCTCCCGCCTTCTCTGCACCAGTTTCTGAGAATGATCCGTCTTGCAATATACAGTCTATGTTTGAGCAGTTCAAGTCTTTTATGGTGGCTAATCCAAATTTTTCGTCCAAAGCCTCCGCTATGACTACCACTCAGTTAGGTTTGTCTGGTTCATCCTCTTCAGGTAATATCCACACTTCATGGATTTTTTATTCTGGTTGTTCACATCATATGACCCATGTTGCATCTTTCCTTAGTAATTGTGTCTCCCCTTCTTCTTCTATTACTATTGCTACCGCTAATGGTTCTTCTATGCATGTTCACTCTATTGGTTCTATTTCCTCTTCCCATTTGTCTCTTTCTCCCGTATTTTAAGTGCCTAACCTCTCACTCAGTCTTATTTCTATTAGTCAATTATCTGATTCTGGTTTTGATGTTTTTTCTTTTCTTCTCATTGTGTTGTGTAGGATCGGGTATCCAAGAGGCAGATTAGGATCGGGCGTAGAGTTACAGAACTATATATCTTGGACAGCTTGCATGTTCCTCTAAAAGTGTCTTCTATTGCATTGTCTTCTTTTTGTTTAAATAATAAGTCTTCTTTATTTTATATTTGGCATTCTAGGTTAGGTCATCTGTCGAGTGACCGTTTGAGGATGTTAGTCCGGTCTGGACATTTAGGCAATTTTCCAATTGATGATATTTCTGAGTGTCGTGGTTGTAAAATGGCTAAAATGTCTGCTCTTCCTTTTAATAAAAGTAGTTCTATTTCTTCTTCTCCTTTTCAATTGGTTCATACTAATGTTTGGGCTCCTTCCCTATAGTTACCAAGGGTGGTTCGCAATATTATGTGTCCTTTGTGGATGATTATAGTCGATTTACCTGGGTGTATTTGATGACTTGAAAATCTGATTTTTACAAAATATATTCTAATTTTCACTCCATGATTCGCACTCAGTTTTCTATCACCATTAAAGTTCTCCATTCTGATTTGGGGGGTGAGTATTACTTGTCCGAGTTTGAGGAGTTTTTAACTACTTATGACACTATTCATCAGTCTTCATGTTCTGACACTCCTGTCCAGAATGGTCGAGCTGAGTGCAAACATCGCCATCTCCTTGATACAGCTCGCTCTTTGTTGCTCTCGTCTTTTGTCCTTTTTGTCTTTTGGGGAGAAGCTATGCTCACTGCTACATATCTTCACAATCGGATGCCTACTCCTCTTCTTTTCAACTCATCCCCGTATGAGCATCTTTTGGGTGTTACTCCCAATTATTCTCTTTTGCGTATTTTCGGTTCTGCATACTTTGTGCTCCTTCCTAAACGGGCGCTCTCTAAGCTTAGTTCTCGTTGTGTCCCATGTGTCTTTTTAGGGTATGGCATTAATCAGAAAGGTTATCGATGCTATGATCCTGCTACCAAAAAGCTATATGTGTCTAGGCATGTCACCTTTTTAGAAAAACTACCCTACTACACTATACCTTCCACCTCTGTTCCTTTTACCAAGGATGAATTGGTTCATGTTGACCCATTTCCTCAAGATGTTTCTCTCGATGAGTTTGTTTCTAATCTTGAGGTCTCTACCTTGCCTCTTACTAGCACTTCTGATATCTCGCCAGCTCCCTCTCCAGCTCCTGCTTCCTTTGCTCCTCTTATTATTTATCAGCGCCGCAAAACACTTCTGAGCTCGCCTGTCTCTAGCTCTACTGTCCCTCCAACTGTTTCTTTGGATCCCGCTCCTCTTGTACATCGCTTTCCAAAGTAAGGCCGTCATCCTCTGAACTGGTATGGTTTTGGTAATACATGTTTTTCCCTTTCTTATCAGTCTTTTCTTTCTTGTCTTCATACTTATTTTGAGCCCAGGTCCTACAAGGAAGCTTGTCATGATCCTAATTGGATTGCTGCCATGAATGATGAGTTAACTGCTTTGGCTAACACTTAAACTTGGGATTTGGTTCCATTTCCTACTGGTAAGAATGTTGTAGGCTGTAAATGGGTGTATAAGGTCAAAACTTTTTCTGATGGTTCTTTGGAACGATACAAAGCTCGTTTGGTTGCCCAGGGTTTTTCTCAGGAGCATGGGATTAATTATGATGAGACTTTTGCCCCCGTTGCCAAGATGACTACTGTTCGCACTCTTATTTCTGTTGCCGCTGCCCATCAATGGCCTTTGTTTCAACTTGATGTCAAAAACGCCTTTCAGAATGGACATCTTGCTGAAGAAGTGTATATGCGTCCTCCACCGGGTCTTTCTCACCCTCCTAGTGTTGTTTATCATCTTCGCCATGCTCTTTATGGTCTCAAGCAGTCTCCTTGTGCTTGGTATGAGCGATTTCACTCTGTTGTACTTCAGCTTGGATTTCGCCCTAGTCATCATGATTGTGCTTTATTTGTTCGACGCACTTCTGTTGGCCTTGTTCTCCTTCTCTTGTATGTGGATGATATTTTCATCACTGGCTCTGATTCTAGTACTATTAAGGAGGTTAAGCATCAGTTGTTTTAGGAGTTCGAGATGAAGGATTTGGGGTCTCTTCGATATTTTCTTGGTATTGAGGTTGCTACTTCTCCTACTGGGTATCTTCTCTCTCAGACTAAATATGTCCATGATATTCTTTCTCGTGTCAATCTCACTGATGACAAAATTGTCGACACTCCTATTGAGTTGCATGCTAAGTTTTCTGCTTCTGATGGCGTTTCTCTTGAGGATCCCACTTTGTATCGCGAGTTGCTTGGGTGTCTTGTTTATCTCACGGTTACTCGTCCGGATATCTCATATGTTGTGCACATTCTCAGTCAGTTTGTTTCTGCTCCTCGTTCCACACACTGGGCTGCCTTACTTCGTACTTTGCGCTACATTCGTGGCACTTTGTTGCAATGTCTGCTGTTATCTGGCTCTTCGGACTTGACTCTTCGTGCCTATGCTGATGCTGATTGGGCAGGTGACGTCTCTGATCGCAAATCCACTTCTGGTCTTTCTGTTTTTCTCGGAGATTCTCTTATATCTTGGAAGAGTAAGAAAGAGTCTGTTGTTGCTCGTTCCACCGCTGAGGCTGAATATTGTGCCATGGCTAGTGCTACTTCTAAGATCGTTTGGCTTCGGTGGCTTCTTTCTGATATGGGTATCTCTCTTTCTGATCCGACTCTATTGTATTGTGATAATCAGAGTGCTATCCAGATTGCCCATAATTCAGTCTTCCATGAGTGGACTAAGCATGTTGAAATAGATTGTCACTTTGTCAGGTAGCATCTTCAGGCTGGCACTATTACTCTCCCTTTTGTTCCCTCCTCTCTTCAGTTGGCCAATTTCTTTACGAAGACTCACACTGTTGCTCGTTTTCGTTTTCTTCTTGGCAAACTTTCGATGCTTTTTGCGCTTGCATCCTCAGTTTGAGGGGGGGTGTGAATTGTATTGTATTTGTATTTTATATTCTCAATTAAGGGTAATTTAGTCTTCTAGGTTATTAGGGTTTATTCTATGAGATTATATATTTTGTACTTAGCTTGGTTTTAATTAATTTGAATAAAACATAATTCCTCTTCTCAGTTATAGAAAAGGTATGAAGATTAAGGCCTTCCTCAAATATGCTATCAGCAGGTCTCTTCCCTGTTGTCATTTCTAATAATAAGATTCCGTAACTATAGACGTCTCCATCAGTTGACATCTCACTTCCGAAATCAAACTCTGCCATTAAAAAAAATTAACATTCAAAGGCCCTAAGAGTCTTCTTTGCCCGAAAACAAAAATAATATGAAAGAAAGAGAAAAAGATCAATTCTAACAATAGTGAGTGCCATAATATGAAAGCAATACATGTGAGAGTATTTGAAAGGTAAAGTAGTTGTTACCTGGAGCTGCATATCCAATGGTTCCCCTTATACTAATTGAATTGCTTTGATTTAGAACTGTGAGCTTTGGGCAAAATATAGCTAGATCAAAATCTCCAACACTAACAACCATGTCATGGTCAAGAAGAATATTACTTGGCTTCAAATCACAATGAATGATTGGCGTTGGGCATTGGTGATGAAGATAATTGAGTGCACATGCCACATCTATGGAAATGATTATTCTGTGTAGAATGTTGAGTCTCGGGACCTCATTTTACTGATTATTCATTTTCAGACTTGAATGCAACCACTTCTGTAGAATCTCATTAGGCAGGAATCCATAAACTTGAGCTTTGAACTCATTCCTTCTTTTCTTTTCTTTTTTTAACTGGAGAAACTCATTTCCTTGAAAATCAATACTGGAACAAGAAGTTATGATTCTGACCAAGTTTCGATGTCAAATATTTCTCAAGTTTCACACATTGCCATGAAACTCTTGGTAGCTCCACGATTTTGAAGGTTAAGTACTTTGATAGTGGCAACTTACTTCCAATCCTGATCAAGAATTCCTCTATATACAGAGCCAAAAATACCATAACCAATAAGATTCGAAGAAGAGAAACCATTTGTTGCTTTGAGTTTTTCATAAGAGACTTTCAAAGAATAATTCTTTTAGCAATGAAACTGTTTTTCTTCTTGAACCAATAAATTACAAAGAATGATGCCAAGGTTACTCCAACAAGAGTAGAAGCTACTACAATTGCTAATATATGTGAAAGGCGCATTTTAAGTTTTGGTTTCTTGGTGGTGCAGTTGGGTAGTTGTAATTCAGAAATACTGCCACAATGCCTATAATTTCCAGCAATTGATATTGCATTTGCATTTGAGAAAACTCCCTTCATTGGTAACTCACCCTCAAAATCATTATTGGAAAAATTAAGTTCATTTATGGAAAATTTCTCTAAGAAAGTTGGAATTTCACCAGACAAATTGTTATGAGAAAGATTAAAGTTTTCAAGCCCTCTCTAAGATTCCAATGCTAGAGGAATAGATCTTTTGAAGAGATTTTTCCTGCAAATATAATTTTTCAAGGCTAGTGCAACTACCAAGACTGCTAGGAATTTCAGCAAACAACTCATTCTCAGAGACATCTAGTTCTGCTAAACTTTTGAGGTTTCCAATCTCTACTGGCAAGGAACCAAACAAATGGTTCCTCGCTAGATTTAATGATATAGATAGAGATGAGACTCTCAGAAGTTTTTTAAGTATAGTGCCACTCAAGTTGTTTTGAGCAAAAAGAAAATGGATTTTTTTTATATAATTTTTTTTATTGAATTTTTTTAAAACATGAATCAACTTTTTGAACCTAGTTTTGTTGATAGGGCTCAACAAAAATTTATAAAACAAAGGTTCAAGGGATGGCAAGACAGAAGAAGGAAAAAAACAAAAAATTATTAAAAAAAAAAATTTACAACTTATTTAATATTTTATAACAAGAAAAATTGGGTTTGGGTGTTGATGTTGATGGAGTTGTCTTGTAGATAAGGAGCTCCACTTTGCAACTACATTGGCTTTCTTGGTGAAAATAGATAATGAGGCCAAAAAAAGGTTTCAAAGAAAACTATCTAATCTAAAAAACATGTGATTTAGTTTCATTTTAAGTGTGACCCATCATAAAATGTAAACTACGGAAAAAGATACTTGTTCATAAAACAAATTACAGCTCACAAAGGGTGGGGCTCTGTGTGGGATATGGGACACTATCGTAAGTGTTTTGTGATCTATTCTGTGATTTGTTTTTGTGTATGAGCATCTACGTAGTTGTAGTCCTCCTATGCCCTCACAAAGGCTACTAAGAGAGGGAAAGAGATCAAAGCACTTTAGGTGGGGTCATTACACTTTTTGGTATGAAGTTCACATATTTGGGCCAATCAGGTTTTGTGTATTGTTCACACACTAAAAAGTGTGTGAACAAATTTATTTTCGCCAAAAATGTTCTCATAATTATATATTCCATTCCATATGAGCTCTCACAACATTGTTTTTGCTCAAATTGTTTTTCTTCTACTTATTGCTACTCTTGTCAAGCTTGAAGTTTTAAACAATGTGCAGCTTGATCTCCTCTGGTATTACTTATTAATTACATGATTTGACAAACCAATGGAATAAGTAAATAATTGATGAGCCTTTACAGTTGAAAAGCCAGTCATTTAAACTAGACCTTATATGAAAGGCAAGGAAATCAAATATCTAACTCTAGCCCAAACTATTTTGGATCTTGTGGTAGCAATAGTTTATTATTAATTCCTTTAATACTCATAAGGTTATTTATTATTAATAATTATTTATCATGTTTCCCTTATTTACGACAAAGTGTTGCATGGTATTATTCTACACCCTTTCATGCATTAATTACTAATTCCTTTGAAAAATATCATTGGATAGAAAAATTAAAAGGTACACAAACTCAAACCACATGAGGACATTACATTATCATTCTCATATGGACTAAATGGGAAATAATCTGGGAGTCAAATTATTTATACAATTTTGTGGCATATAGGGCCCCAGTTTGAAGATAAAAGTACAATCATAATCCTCTTCCTTTTTAAATGAGTGTTCCATGCCATTCCTAACTGTTTTGATAAGCATCAAGCTTCGTATTGTCCAGTAATTTAGTTACCAAAGGGCAAAAAATGGGATTTCAAGGGCATAAATATAAACCCATTCTAGATTAGTTTTGGGCACTAGCAAAATTCACCTAGTTCAAGCAAAAAAAATCATTATGATAATTTAAAATCACCAGTAATGTAAGGTGGTCTGTTAAGTTTTATTTTTGGCAATCCCGTTTGACAAAACTCCTTTGAGTAGTTGGTTTTCTTCCAAAACTAAGATTACTTTGGATTTCTATGAGTAGCTGGTTTTCTTCCAAAACTAGGATTACTTTGATTTTCTATAAGTAGTTGGTTTTCTCCCAAAACTAGACTAATTCCTCTAGATCTTCTTCTTGGATGTTAAGGTTTATATCTGGGGATATTTTGTTAGTTTTCTTTGTTTTTTTATTGAGTATTCAACTCATGGTTTAAAAAGAATACATCAAAGGTTTTGTTTGTTCTATACAAAAAAGAGAGTTGTTCTTCAGTGGATTCTGAAGAATTCGAGCCTGAAGCTTTGGTGGATTCTGGAGTGGCTCATCGTCAAGACAATTCACAGGTGAAGACGGGGTTGGAAGAGGCACATAGAGGTTGGTTCAATTCGGGCGTGGATTCGCTAGGTAATTGAGAGTATACCTGTGTAATTCCTTTATGTCTTTTTAGTGGATTGTTTTGTGGCTTTTGCCCGTGGTTTTTTATCACAATTGGAGGTGTCTGGTTGTGGTTTTTCCATGTAAAATTGTTGTGTCGATTTGTCTTGATTGTTTGATTGGGATTGTTGTTTACTACTTAAAATTGATACATAATCACAAATCAACATCTAGGGGATTTTTAGATTTTTCAATTGGTATCAGAGCGGGTCGTTCTATTTTTTTTTTAAAATATTTTAGAACGAAATCTTGTTTGATTTGTGAAAATGGATTCAATTCGTGAGGGAAATTCTATGGTTCGACCACCCCTACTTGACGGATCCAATTATTCATTTTGGAAAGCTCGGATGAGATTGTTTTTAAAATCTATTGATGAAAAAGTTTGACAATCTGTCATGTATGGGTGGACTGAACCGACTATTACCATTGATGGAGTAACTTTCCCAAACCAATCGATAAGTGGGACACAATTGATTACCAAAATAGTAGCTGGAATAGTAAAACTATCAATTCTTTCTTTTGCATTGTCACACCTGAAGAGTTTAACCGAATTTGCAATTGTGAAGTCGCAAAAGAGGCTTGGGGTATCTTACAAACTATTCATGAGGGCACTCCTTCTGTTAAATGCTCAAAACTTCAAAGGCTCACGTCTAGTTTCGAAAACCTTTCAATGAAAGATAGTGAGACCTTTGATGAATTTTATGCGAAGTTGAATGACATTGTAAATTCTAGCTTCAATTTAGGTGAAAAAATACTGGAATCCAAGATTATAGGAAAAAATTTGAGGTCCTTGCCCGATCGGTTCCAACCAAAAGTTACGGCTATTGAGGAGGCTCAAGATGTTGACAACCTCAAGCTAGACCATTTGGTTGGAAATCTCCAAACTTATGAGGCACATGGGAATTTCAAAAAGAAACAAAAAGATACTATTGCTTATAGTAGTGCTCATAGAGTTGGAGAGGATTCTGATGAGGATTGTGAAATAGATTCCAAGATTACGGATGCTTTTATAAAACAATTTAAAAAATCTTTTCTGAAAAAGAATCCTAAACTTTTAGAATCTACTCATACTCATAAATCTAAAGGCAAAGAGAAAATCAAATTAATCCTATAGCCAAGAAGGAGAAAGGAAAGATACAAGAGAACTCTGAAAGAGTCCAATGCTATGAATGCCAAGGATTTGGCCACTTTGCTTCAGAATGCCCCACTTGTTTGAAGAAGAAGAAAGCCCTCGCTATACTTAGGATGATGAATCAGAATCTGATGAAGATGAAAGTGACAATGAAGATCAAGGTGAAGAGGGACATAAACAATTCCTTGCTTTAATGGCGGCTTCCGAAACTGAAAGACGAACAGAGTATCCGAAGAGGCCGGTTGAGAATGCCACTAATGATGAATCCTCAGAGAGTGATGATGAAGAACTTGAGCAAGCTTATGAAAAGTTGTATAAGGAGTCTCTTAACTTATCCAAATTGAATGAAAAACTCACTATGAAACTCAAAACATGTAAGAGTGAGAATGTCAAACTAAAGGAGGAGATTTCCGAGGCTAGGATTGATGCCATCAAGATAGCTAATGATCGACAAGCTCTTTGTGCAAAACTCTTGACTTGTGAGACAGAGAGGAATGAACTACAACAAATCTATGCAACATATGAAGAAAAGATTAAAACTCTCGAGATGTCTCAAGTTGCTTTGGAAGAACTAATGATCAAGAAAGAGGAAGAGCTCAAGTGTGCTATGGCTACCATTGGTCTTTGGAACAAAGGATCAAAGACTTCGGAGGATATCATTGGGTCTCAAAAAATGTGTTGTGACAAGAGTGGCATTGGCTTTGGTGATAACAAAGAGCAAAAACAGAGTGCATCCACATCTCATGATACAAGAACTCAAGGAAAGGGAGAACAAAAAATTCAACATAAGTATGGACTTCTCAAACTTCCTAGAGTTGGTAAGGTAAAAGAAAAGAAGGTAGACTCTGTACACCCTGTTTTTATTTGTCATCATTGTGGTATGCATGGTCGTATTCGTCCTTATTGTTATAAGTTGCATGGGAGAGTGTATTTGTCTAGACCTAAAAATAGGAAGTTGGAAACCAAGTCGAGACGGGTTCCCATTGAAAGCAAAGGGAACCACAATGTCAAGACACCACCCAAGAACTGCAATGCTCACAACTTTGTTTATACTAAAGCGGTTTGGGTGAGAAAACTTAACTTGTGTTAATTTGTTTATTTGTTTTAGTTTTTGGGTTTCTGTGTGTTTTTTTATGAGGAAAAAAAAATGTGTGCATGTTCATTTTTTGTCTTGCTTTGGTTAAAAAAAAAAAAAAATCTAAAAAGATTTTCTTAGTATGGTTTGTGCAAGCTTGAAATTTTTGAGAAGTCCTTGGTGCATATTGGAATTGATAAGAATATTCATTACATGTTAATATGTGTGTGCTTTTTGTGGTTATTACTCATTTTGGAGTGTGTATTTATTGATTAGTATGTCTCATTTTGTACACACTCTTGGATTAGCAAATATTGGAGTCTTCCGCCTTAGTGATTTTTTTTCTCTATGGACTTCTGGTATGGTATCTTTTGTTTTTCTAGAGGAATTGACCGATACTAGCATATCATGGGTGATGTTGAATCTCTTAACCACCTTCCTTCTTTTTGCATCTCCACGGCTTTTCCCTTTGTTCTTTGGAGTCCAGCCATGAGGAAAAGGCTACCTCAGAGTCACTAACCAGGCCATCCTTATTATAGCCATGCTTCTCTGGTTCGGTTTCCATACTCTTGAGCGTGTCAGCCGCCAATGAGTGTGCAAAAGAAAGAAAAAAAAATGTGCAAAAGAAAGAAAAGAAAGAATGTGAAAATAAAAAAAATGGATTCATTGATTGAGGGGGAGCCTCCGCCTTTACTTACCAAATACCCCTTGATTCCTAGTGGTTTGAATTTCCGTAGTTGTGCTTAGATTCTCTTGTCAGAGGTCCAGCTATCAGATCACTACTAGGATTTGAATCTTGTGTTTGTCGAACTCCAAGAGTCACACACACACTTTTATCATGGGATCTATGTTTTTCACATAATGCATCACTTTCTTTTATAAGGAATCTTCTAGAGGCTGTGCACATTGTGTTTTTAAGTACTTGTGCTTCTTGGATAATCTTGTGTGTTTCAAGGTACAAATCTGAAATTCGTTGCTTGGTCCACCATATTATTTTTGTCCTTTTCTTCTTGTTCACTGTTTTCAGCGTGTATGGTTGCTTTTAGTGAGGGGGAGTTCGGTTAATCATTATCATGTCATTGCTTGTGTAGTTTATGATCTTGCTTTTGTTGTTTTGAGCTTCCTTTGTAAATTCGTGACAAAAAGGGGGAGAAAGTTATTTTTCATGTGTCTTAGGATTTCATGTATTCATGTCATGCGTCGGGTGCATATGTCTTAGTTTTTCAGGTTTTCATACTACATGTTCTTAAAATCTCCAAGTCATATCTATTCATGTTTTTCATCTCATGCTTCAAATGCTTCAAGATAATCTTGTCATATGTTTATTGCTCTTTCATATACTCTTGTGGGACTAATAGTTGTTTTGGAGATTGTGGCATTAATAGTTGTTTTACAGATCTTGACCGTCAGAAAGAAGTTTGTTTTTGTTGGCTGTAATGGGTTGGGGTGTTTAGGATTTTATTTGTTAGGTGTGTTTTGTCACGGCATTGCCAAAGATTGTTAGGTTTTATTTTTGGCAATCCCGTTTGACAAAACTCCTTTGAGTAGTTGGTTTTCTTCCAAAACTAGGATTACTTTGGATTTCTATGAGTAGTTCGTTTTCTTCCAAAACTAGGATGACTTTGGTTTTCTATAAGTAGTTGGTTTTCTCCCAAAACTAGACTAATTCCTCTAGATCTTCTTCTTGGATATTAAGGTTTATATTTGGGGATATTTTGTTAGTTTTCTTTGATGTTTTATTAAGTATTCAACTCATGGTTTAAAAAGAATAGATCAAAGGTTTTGTTTGTTCTATACAAAAAAAGAGAGTTGTTCTTCAGTGGATTCTGAAGAATTCGAGCCTGAAGCTTTGGTGGATTCTGGAGTGGCTCATCGTCAAGACAATTCAGAGGTGAAGACGGGGTTGGAAGAGTCACATAGAGGCTGGTTCAATTCGGGCGTGGATTCGCTAGGTAATTGAGAGTATACCTGTGTAATTCCTTTATGTTTTTTTAGTGGATTGTTTTGTGGCTTTTGCCCGTGGTTTTTTATCACAATTGGAGGTGTCTAGTTGTGGTTTTTCCATGTAAAACTGTTGTGTCGATTTGTCTTGATTGTTTGATTGGGATTGTTGTTTACTACTTAAAATTGATACATAATCACAAATCAACATCTAGGGGATTTCTAGATTTTTCATGATCAACTTTTTTGGTGCAGAAAATTAACACTGCATGACATGACAAAGAGTTGATTTTATTACTTTGTTACATTGTATAATATTTTTTATATTTGAAAGTCCTAACTTATGTCAAAATAAAGTCAATAAGATTGTTCATTTAGAAGCACACACTCTACTCCTCCTTGATGCCTTTTTTTATATATGTATATATATATTTTAAGCATGTTCATTAAAGCAAACTAGTGTAATATACATGCATTTTACCTCAGGATTCAAGACTTAGAATGGTAGCTTTTATTTAATCACCAGCATGTCTTTAGATGACACATCTAGCTAGAAACCTAATAAGTAAACCTCCATAAATTAATATATGTACATTAATTTATCGTCTTAACTATATGGCATTCAGATTATGCACCAAGCCATGAGTCAAAGGTTCTTTCTGAAACTTCCGTACCATGAAATCTGTAGGAGCAAATTAAGCTTCAGTCCTGCAGAAGGATGTTTCTAACCAAATGCAGCTCGCAGAGAACGTTCCTTATATTCATTCGATCTTTGTAGTGACTCCATCAAGCATGCCACTCTAATATTAACCATTATAATCACACACTTCTCCATTGTGCTTGCATTTCTTGTCTTGCTTTCAGATTCGTTGGGGCTTATTCTTCTTCTTTGTCGTTACTTAGAAGTATCGGATCCACAATTTCGATAACATGGTTAGGCAAGGCCATCCTAGCAAAGTTGTGAAGGTTAAGGTCTCCTACAAACATACCGTCAGTTGTTCCCTTACTGTCGTCATCTCCAATAACAAAATCCCATAACTATAGATATCACCATTTGGGGACATCTCACCTCCTAGACCATACTCTGCAATGAAATTTTATGTTAACAAAAGATAAATATCTTTTGCCTAGAAAAAGGACACCATGATAATATTCTGAAAGAATAAAGAAATTAGTATATTAGGATAAATGTCCAAAGCATTTTAGGCAAGACATTAGACATAATTAAAAATTAATCATTGCAAAAATTAGCATTAGTTTTGATAAAAAAAAAACTTACCCGGAGCTGTATCCAACAGTTCCCCTTATTCCAATAGAATTGCTATGGTTTGGATTACTGAGCTTGGTGTGAAACCTAGCTAAACCAAAATCACCAACATGGGCTATCATGTCATGGTCAAGAAGAACATTTCTTGGCTTCAGATCACAATGAATGATCAGTGTTTGACAGTGGTGATGAAGAAAATCAAGTGCACACGGCACATCTATAGCAATGTTTATTCTTTGAAGAAGGTTGAGTCTTTGTTGCTTTCCTTCTCTATTATCTGTTTCTAGACTTGAATGTAGCCACTTCTTGAGACTCCCATTTAACATGAACTCATACACTAGAGCTTTAAAATCATTACCTTCAAAATCAATAGTTGAGCAAGCAGTTATGAATCTATGATCTTTATGAGGTTCCTATGTTGAATATTTCTTAAGGCTTCACACTCTGCCAAGAAACTCTTTGAGGCTCCTCGAGATTGTATGGTTAAATACTTTGACAGCGACAACTGATCCATCTTGATCAAGGATTCCCTTGTACACAGAACCAACACCACCCCCCACCAATCAAATTTTCTGAAGAAAACCTGTCAGTTGCTTTAAGTAGTTTTTTTGTAAGAAACTTTCATGAATGATTCCCTCACCAATGATCCATAGGACCGATTTTCCTTTTCCTCTTAAACTAGCAGAGCAGAAATGCTGACACAATTATTACTCCAACAAGCATACATGCTGTAGAGATAATTAATATGGCTGCAAGGGACATTTTTTTGATTCTTTGATCTTTGGATGGTGCATTTTGGTAGCTGTAGTGCAGAAATGCCCCCATTCCTAGAAACTGATATTGCACTTACATTTGAGAAAATTCCTATGCTTGGAACCTCACCCTCAAAATTATTAGATGATAAATTTAAGTACATGAGGGGAATTTGCTCCAAGAATTTGGGAATCTGTCCTGACAAGTTGTCATGAGAAAGATCGAAGTATTGAATACCTCTTAAGGAGCTCAATGATGAAGGAATAGACCCTTGAAGGAAGTTACCCTCCAAGGATTGGTTTTGAAGACCAGTGCGGCTACCAAGGGTAACTGGAACTTCACCAGACAATTTATTCTCAGAGATATCTAGTTCAGCCAAATTCTTTAGGTTGCCAACCTCTGAAGAAAGGGATCCGAACAAACTATTCTGACCTAGATTTAGTGAAATTGAGAGAGAGGAAATACTGAAAAGTTGTTTTGGCATGGTACCACTAAAGTTATTCTGAGATAGGTTTAATAATATTAAACTCTGGCAATTTCCAATGTTTGATGGCATGATTCCCTGTAATCTATTATTATCCAAGTGAAGTTCATTCAATAGTGACAGGTTTCCTATATGTTAGGTTTTTATTCTTAGCAATCCCGTTTGACAAAACTCCTTTTAGTTGTACTTATTTTTGCACTTTTTATTTCAGTAAGGCTATGAGTTTTTAGATGTGAATCCAACCTGAATTGTGCCTTGCAGAGAAGTTTATGATGTTAATATTTTCAAGATTGCCACTTCGCTGATTATGACGGGGATCGAGCTACCCGGTCAGCTTGCGGGGGTCTAGGGGGCAGCGCCCCTTGGCGGGTCCGGGGCAGCGCCCCCGAAGCAAAATGCAAAATTGCATTCGAAGTTACATGTTCGCCCTTCCTCGCTCGAGTGAAGGAGTTCTCGCTCGAGCGAAGGCTGAGTCCATATAAAAACCTGAAAGAGATGATTTTACGCTCGAGCGCAGGTTGTTTGGCTCGAGCGAAGCGACTTATGGAAAACACGCATTTTTGGTTCCTCGCTCGAGTGAGATTTTCTTCGCTCGAGCGAGCTTTGCAATCCCAGATTTCTATAAGTACGTGTTTCTGTCAGATTTTAGGATTACTTCTTCAGATCTTCTTCTTGGGTTCTAGGGTTTATATCTGGGGCTATTTTGCTAGTTTTCTTTGATGTTTCATTGAGTATTCAACTCATGGTTTAAGAAACATACATCAAAGGTTTTTTTTGTTTATTCTACACAAAAGAGAGAGTTGTTCTTCGGTGGATTCTGAAGAATTTGAGCCTGAAGCTTTGGTGGATTCTGGAGTGGCTCATCGTCAAGACAATTCCGAAGTGAAGACGGGGTTGGAAGAGGCACATAGGGGTTAGTTCAATTCGGGCGTAGATTCGCTAGGTAATTGAGAGTATACCTGTGTAATTCCTTTATGTCTTTTTAGTGGATTATTTTGTGACTTTTGCCCGTGATTTTTTATCACAATTGGAGGTGTCCAATTGTGGTTTTTCCACGTTAAAATCGTTGTGTCGATTTGTCTTGATTGTTTGATTGGGATTGTTATATACTGCTTAAAATTGATACATAATCACAAATCAACATCTAGGGGATTTCTAGATTTTTCAATTGGTATCAGAGCGGGTCGTTCTATTTTTTTAAAAAAAATATTTTAGAACGAAATCTTGTTTGATTTGTGATAATGGATTCAATTCGTGAGGAAAATTCTATGGTTCGACCACCCCTACTTGACAGATCCAATTATTCGTTTTGGAAAGCTCGGATGAGATCGTTTTTAAAATCTATAGATGAAAAAGTTTTGCAATCTGTCATGTATGGGTGGACCGAACCAACGATTACCGTTGATGGAGTAACTTTCCCCAAACCAATTGATAAGTGGGACACAATTGATTACCGAAATAGTAGTTGGAATAGAAAAGCTATCAATTCTCTCTTCTGCGCTATCACACCAGAAGAGTTTAGTCGTATTTGTAATTGTGAAGTCGCAAAAGAGGATTGGGATATCTTACAAACTATTCATGAGGGCACTCCTTCTGTCAAACGCTCAAAACTTCAATGGCCCACGTCTAGTTTCGAAAACCTTTTAATGAAAGATAGTGAGACCTTTGATGAATTTTATGCAAAGTTGAGTGACATTGTAAATTCCAACTTCAATTTAGGTGAAAAAATACCATAATCCAAAGTTGTGGGAAAAATTTTGAGATCCTTGCCCGATCGGTTCCAACCAAAAGTTACGGCTATTAAGGAGGCTTAAGATGTTGACAACCTCAAGCTGGATCACTTCGTTGGAAATCTCCAAACTTATGAGGCAAATAGGAATTTCAAAAAGAAACAAAAAGATGCTATTGCTTTTAGTAGTACTCATAGAGTTGGAGAGGATTCTGATGATGATTATAAGATAGATTCCAAGATTATGGCTACTTTTGTTAAACAATTTAAAAAATCTTTTTTGAAAAAGAATCATAATCTTTTGGAATCTACTCATACTCATAAATTGAAAGGCAAAGATAAACTCAAAATTAATTCTATAGCCAAGAAGGAGAAAGGAAAGATACAAGGGAACTCTGAAAGAGTCCAATGCTATGAATGCCAAGGATTTGGCCACTTTGCTTCAAAATGCCCCACTTGTTTGAAGAAGAAGAAGAAAGCCCTCGCTATCACTTGGGATGATGAATCAGAATCTGATGAAGATGACAGTGACAACAATGATCAAGGCGAAGAGGGACATAAACAATTCCTTGCTTTCATGGCGGCTTCCGAAACTGAAGGACGAACAGAGTATCCAAAGAGCCTGGTTGAGAATGCCACTGATGATGAATCCTCGGGGAGTGATGACGAAGAGCTTGAGCAAGCTTATGAAAAATTTTATAAGGAGTCTCTAAACTTATCCAAAATGAATGACAAACTCACAACGAAACTCAAAGCATGTGAAAGTGAGAATGTCAAACTAAAGGAGGAGATTTTCAAGGCCAGGATTGATGCCATCAAGATATCTAATGATCGACAAGCTCTTTGTGCAAAACTCTTGACTTGTGAGACCGAGAGGAATGAGCTACAGCAAATCTATGCAACGTATGAAGAAAATATTGAATCTCTCGAGATGTCTCAAGTTGCTTTGGAAGAACTAATGATCAAGAAAGAAGAAGAGCTCAAGTGTGCTATGGCTACCATTGGTCTTTGGAACAAAGCATCAAAGACTTTAAACAATATCATTGGGTCTCAACAAATTTGTTCTGACAAGAGTGACATTGGCTTTGGTGGTAAGAAAGAGCAAAAACAGAGTGCTTCCACATCTCATGATACAAGAACTCAAGGAGAGGGAGAATAAAATATTCAAGATGAGGATGGACTACTCAAACTTCCTAGAGTTGGTAAGGCCAAAGAAAAGAAGGTACACCCCGTACACTCTATGTTTATTTGTCATCATTGTGGTATGCATGGTCATATTCGCCCTTATTGTTATAAGTTGCATGGGAGAGTGTCTCATCGAGATGGAAGAAATTCCAACATCTCGTGGGGTAGGGGACACTTCATTGGTGGTAATGAGGTTAAGGGTCATATTAGGCCTCGGTATTTTGATGTGCTTATGACCAAACATGGAGCGAGTTTGCATTTGCCTAGCTCTAGGAATAGGAAGTTGGAAACCATGTCAAGACGGGTTCCCATTGAAAGGGAAGGGAACCACAACGTCAAGACACCACCCAAGAACCGCAATTCTCACAATTGTGTTCATACTAAAGCAATTTGGGTGAGAAAACTTGACTTGTGTTAATTTGTTTTTTCGGTTTAGTTTTGAGGTTTCTGTGTTTTTTTTTTCTTTTTGAGTCATTTTATGTGTGCATGTTCGTTTTCTATCTTGCTTTGTTTAGAAAAAAAAAATTAAAAAAATATTTTCTTAGTATGGTTTTGCAAGCTTGAAATTTTTTGAGTGGTCCTTGGTGCATATTGGAATTGATAAGAATATCCATTACATGTTAATATGTGTGTGCTTTCTGTGGTCATTACTCATTTTGGAGTGTGTTTTTTGATTAGTATGTCTCATTTTGTACACACTCTTGGATTAGCAAATATCGAAGTCTTCCGCCTTAGTGATTATTTTTTTATGGACTTTTGGCATTGTATCTTTTGATTTTCTAGAGGAATTGA
Source organism: Camellia granthamiana (assembly GCA_036172215.1). Classification (NCBI taxonomy): domain Eukaryota; kingdom Viridiplantae; phylum Streptophyta; class Magnoliopsida; order Ericales; family Theaceae; genus Camellia; species Camellia granthamiana. Next base: position 149,445,464 of record CM069903.1, read on the forward strand.
CCTATACTAGCATATCATGGGTGATGTTGAGTCTCTTAACCACCTTCTATTTTTATTTTTTTTTGCATCTCCACGACTTTCCCCTCTGTTCTTTGTAGTCCAGGCATGAGGAGAATGCTACCTCAGAGTCACCAACCAGGCCATCCTTATAATATCCATGCTTCTCTGGTTTAGTTTCCATACTCTTGAGCATGTCAGCCGCCAATGAGTGTGCAAAAGAAAGAAAAAAACATGTGTAAAAGAAAGAAAAAATGTGCAAAAGAAAGAAAAAATATGTGAAAAAGAAAGAAAAAATGAATATGTGAAAAGGAAAGAAAAAATGTGCAAAAAAAAGAGAAAAAAAAAAAGTAAGAAAAAAAAAACTAAGGGATTCATTGATTGAGGGGGAGCCTCCGCTTTTACTCACCAAATACCCCTTGATTCCTAATGGTTTGACTTTCCTTAGTTGTGCTTAGATTCTCTTGTCAGAGGTCCAACTTTCATATCACTACTAGGATTTGAATCTAGTGTTTGTCGAACTCCAAGAGTCACACACACACTTTTATCATGGGATCTATGCTTGTCACATATTGCATCACTTTCTTTTATGAGGAATCTTCTAGAGGCTGTGCACATTGTGTTTTCAAGTAATTGTGCTTCTTGGATAATCTTGTGTGTTTCAAGGTACAAATCTGAAATTCCTTGCTTGCTCCACCATTTTTTTTTTTTTTTTTTTGTCGTTTTCTTCTTGTTCATTGCTTTTAATGTGGGGGAGTTTGGTTTATCTTTACAAGAGTTTGTTAACATGAACACTTTGATTTGTTCGGTAAGGGAGATTGACTATAGTTGTTTTGCATGCTGTTATGCACTGTTTGTTCATTATTTCCTTCTTGCATGCTCCTGATACTTACATCATCATATCATTGCTTGTGTGGTTTATGATCTTACTTTTGTTGTTTGAGATTCCTTTGTCAATTCGTGACAAAAGGGGGGGGGGGGAAGTTGTTTTTCATGTGTCTAAGGATTTCATGTATTCATGTCATGTGTCAAGTGCATGTGTCTTAGTTTTCATTTATTAATGCTACATGTTCTTAAAATCTCCAAGTTGCATCTATTCATGTTTTCCATCTCATGCTTCAAGACAATCTTGTCATATGTCTATTACTTCTTCATATACTCTTGTGGGACCAATAGTTGTTTTGGAGATTGTGGTACTAATAACTGTTTTGCAGATCATGACCTTGAGAAAGAAGCTTGCAATTGTTGGCTGTAATGGGTTGGGGTGTTTAGGATTGTATTTGTTTAGGTGTGTTTTGTCACGGCATTGCCAAAGCGGGAAATTGCTAGGTTTTTATTCTTGGCAATCCCGTTTGACAAAACTCCTTTTAGTTGTACTTATTTTTGCACTTTTTATTTCAGTAAGGCTATGAGTTTTTAGATGTGAATTCAAACTGAATTGTGCCTTGCAGAGAAGTTTATGATGTTAATACTTTCAAGATTGCCACTTTGCTGATTATGACGGGAATCGAGCTGCCCGGTCAGCTTGCGGGGATCGAAGGGGCAGCGCCCAGATGGGGTCGAGGGGCAGCGCCCCCGAAGCAAAATGCAAAATTGCATTCGAAGTTGCATGTCCACCCTTGCTCACTCAAGCGAAGGAGTTCTCGCTCGAGCAAAGGCTGCGTCCATATAAAAACCTGAAAGAGATGATTTTACGCTCGAGCGCAGGTTGTTTGGCTCGAGCGAAGCGACTTATGGAAAACACGCGTTTTTGGTTCCTCGCTCGAGCAAGAGAGTCTTCGCTCGAGCGAGCTTCGCAGTCCCAGATTTCTATAAGTACGTGTTTCTGTCAGATTTTAGGATTACTTCTTCAAATCTTCTTCTTGGGTTCTAGGGTTTATATCTGGGGCTATTTTGCTAGTTTTCTTTGATGTTTCATTAGGTATTCAACTCATGGTTTAAGAAGCATACATCAAAGGTTTGTTTGTTTATTCTACACAAAAGAGAGAGTTGTTCTTCGGTGGATTCTGAAGAATTTGTGCCTGAAGCTTTGATGGATTCTGGAGTGGCTCATTGTCAAGACAATTCCGAGGTGAAGACGGGGTTGGAAGAGGCACATAGGGGTTGGTTCAATTCGGGCGTGGATTCGCTAGGTAATTGAGAGTATACTTGTGTAATTCCTTTATGCCTTTTTAGTGGATTGTTTTGTGGCGTTTGCCCGTGATTTTTTTATCACAATTGGAGGTGTCCAATTGTGGTTTTTCCACATTAAAATCGTTGTGTCGATTTGTCTTGATTGTTTGATTGGGATTGTTATATACTGTTTAAAATTGATACATAATCACAAATCAACATCTAGGAGATTTCTAGATTTTTCACTATAGAATTAGGAACTTCTCCTGATAGTTGATTACAACTAAGCAGCAGTCTTTGGAGCTTTTAAAAATTACCAACAGTGGTGGGAAGTGTGCTAGTGAGTTGATTATCATGTAGAGCTAAGTATGTTAAATTGACAAGAGTACCGATTGTTGATGGGATGACTCTGTACGTGCTAAATAATCGAGTTTAGTTGAAAGATTGCCCACATGATCTGGTAACACTCCCCTTAATTTGTTACCAAACAGATCCAATACTTCCAAATTAATACAATTGGCCAGAGAGCCAAAGAAATCCATTTCATCAGGCTCCCCCCACTTCCAAAATTGTTGGAATCTAGATTTATGAACCACTTATGTGTTAGGCATCAAAAATCAATTGATATTTTCCCATTGAAATAGTTAATTCCTATGTCAATATATTCCAATTTTGACGCATTGGATAGTGAGAGTGGGAGGGGCCCAGTCAATTGGTTGTCGTATAACTGAATTGCTTGAAGCTAAGGAAGCATCTGACTGAGGTAGAGATCATACCAGATAGGTTGTTCTCGCCCAATGCAAAATAACTAATGTTTCTCAGTTGACCCAATTCATCTCGTCCTCAAAACTTACCTGAGTAAATCATGAGAATAGATGTGGGTACTTCTCGCGCATCTCGTCCTCGCATTCCCAAGTCGCCTCTTCAACTAGATGATTACGCCACAGTAACTTAACCAATTTAATGGCCTTTGTACACAACATTTTCTTCTTTGAATCCAAGATCTGAACAGGCATCTCCTCGTATGAAAAATCTTCTCTAATTTGAAGCAGCTCATAATCTGTCACATGTGATGGACTATGCACATATTTCCTTAGCATAGATACGTGAAACACATTATGCACTCCTGCCGACCTAGGGAGTAGAGCAACACGGTATGCAACCTCACCAACCTTCTCCAATACCTCAAATGAACCAATGTGTCTAGGACTCAACTTTCCTTTCTTTCCAAACCTAATGACTCCTTTCCATGGTGATACTTTCAAGAATACCATATCCCCTACATGAAACTCTAAATCTCTCCTACGATGATCAGCGTAACTTTTTTGTCTACTTTGAGCAGTCAATAACCTCTCTCTGATGGTGATAATTTTCCGTGTAGCATCCTCCACCAAATCAGGTCCCAACATTTGCCTCTCACCAACCTCATACCAATACAAAGGAGACCTACACTTCCTCCCATACAAAGCCTCATAAGGAGCTATTCCCAAACTAGAATGATAACTATTATTATATGCAAGCTCCATAAGTAGCAAATAATCATCCTAATTACCTCTTCATTCCAAAACACAAGCCCTCAACATATCCTCAAGGGTTTGAATAGTCCTCTTTGATTGCCCATCTGTCTGAGGGTGATAAGCTGAACTAAAATTTAACCGAGTACCCATAGTTGACTGTAATGCACCCCAAAACTTAGACACAAAACGAGGGTCCCGATCTGACACTATTGACACAGGTGCACCATGCAATCTAACAATCTCCTTCACATACAACTGTGCAAATCGAGCTAGAGAATGGTTCATTCGTACTGCAATAAAATGTGCTGACTTGGTTAATCTATCAACAACTACCCAAACTGCATCGTGATTACTGCTAGTACGAGGTAATCCGCACAGGAAGTCCATGGTAACATGATCCCACTTCCACTCTGGTATAGGTAAGGGTTATAGTTTCCCCGCAGGTTTCTGATGTTCTACTTTAACCTGTTGACACACCAAATACTGAGCCACAAATTCTGCAATATCTCCCTTCATACCATTCCACCAAAAATGTTCATGAAGATCCCGATACATCTTAGTGCTTCCAGGATGAATGCTGTAACTAGAACTATGTGCCTCCGTCATAATCTCCTTCCTCAAATCACCACCAGTAGGAACACAAATTCGGCTATGGAATCTAAGCAACCCGTTATCACTAACCACAAAATCTACATGCTTACCCTCTGCCATCTCTCCTTTAATACACTCACACTGGGGGTCAATCTCCTAAGCTGAACGAATCCGTTCTCTCAAGGTCGGCTGAACTGTCAATTGACTACAATAAGCCCTATCACCAGGCGTAACAACCTCAAGCCTTAAACGTCTCATGTCTTCTACCAAACAACTCTCAATAGACAAAGCAGCTACATCTCCAACTACGACCTTCCTACTCAAGGCATCTGTAACCACATTTTCATTCCTAGGATGATATAAAATATTCACATCATAATCTTTTAGTAACTCAAGCCATCTTCTTTGCCTCAAATTTAGTTCCTTTTGTGTGAAAATATACTTCAAACTCTTATGATCAGTGTAAATCTCACATGACTCTCCATACAAATAATGTCGCCAGGTCTTAAGAGCGAAAATTACTACTGCTAACTCCAAGTCGTGCGTAGGATAATTTCTCTCATGTACTTTCAACTGTCGTAACGCATAAGCAATCACCTTCCCATGCTGCATGAGCACACATCCTAAACCCTATCACGAAGCATCACTATAAATCACAAAACCACCACCATCTGTAGGTCAGGCAAGGATTGGAGCTGATGTCAACCTATGTTTAAACTCTTGGAAACTACGCTCACAATCATCATTTCACTCAAACTTTATCCCTTTCCTAGTGAGATTGGTAAGTGGCAAAGCAATACGAAAGAATCCTTCCACAAACTGTCTGTAATATCTAGTAAGCCCTAGAAAGTTGCGTACCTCTGTCACAGAAGTAGGTTGTGGCCAATCAACAATTGCTACCACCTTCATCTTATCCACAAATACCCTATCTTTACTCACCCAAAGACCCAAAAAGGATACACTGCTCAACCAGAATTCACACTTCTTAAATTTTGCATACAGTCTTTTTTCCCTAAGGGTCTACAGTACTACCCTCAAATGCTGCTCATGTTCCTTCTTACTCCTCAAATAAATTAGGATGTCATCAATAAACACTACCACAAATTTATCTAACTGGGCTTTAAATACTCTATTCATCAAATCCATGAATGCGGCTGGTGTATTTGTGAGACTAAAAGGCATCATTAAGAACTCATAATGCCCATAACAGGTTCTAAAAGCGGTCTTAGGAACATCTTCATCCCTTACCTTCAACTGGTGATAGCCTGATCTCAAGTCAATTTTAGAGAATACTTGAGCTCCCTGCAACTGGTCAAATAGGTCATCCATGCGTGGCAAATGATACCTATTCTTCACTGTGACTTTGTTCAATTCTCTATAATTAATACACAATCTCATAAACCTATCCTTCTTCCTCACAAACAACACAGGTGCTCCCCAAGGTGAGACGCTAGGCCTACTAAAACCTTTGTCTAATAACTTCTATAACTGAGTTTGTAACTCCCTCAACTCCAACGGTGCCATTCTATAGGGCGCTTTAGAAATAAGTGCTGTGTTGGGGACCAAGTTAATGGAAAATTCTACCTCACTATTTGGAGGAAGACCTGGTAAATCCTCTGAAAAAACATCAACACATTCACTCACTACAGGCAACTCCTCTAACTTCTATTCTGGCAGTTCGATACTCACCATACAAGCTAAGTAACCATGACACCCTTTTCTCAACATTCGGTTAGCTTGAAGAGAAGAAATAAAACAGATAGAAGACCCTTTCCTATCTCCCTAAAAGAAAAACTCAAGTTGTCTTGGCATAGCAAAAACTACCATTTTTCTAAAACAATCAACAAAGGCATGATGCTTCGTCAACCAATCCATCCCCAAAATCACATCAAAATCCTTCATCTCTAAAGAAATCAAATCCCCTAGAAAAATTCTACCATCCATCTCTATCTCACAAGATCTACAAGCATCCCCAAACACTACTGTTTCTCCTAATGGAGTAGACACGGTAATACAAACATCAAAAGGCTCACAAGGAATAAACAATCCAAATAGATATCTAGGTACTAACCCTTAACCTTCAAAATTAAATCAAGAAAGATTCAACACAAGTTTAAACAAAACTGACTTAACCACACACTACTAAGGACTATAGGGACTCGGACCTCATCTAAATGATGAAATGCAAACTATGTAATTTGAAAAACCTATAGCTCTGATACCACAATTGTCACACCCCAAACTCGGGTATGACTGGCCGTGGCCCACAGGGCCTTAGCCCAAGGCACGCGTAAGCCTAAATACGAATCCATAAACACATTGAATAACTATAAAATAGTCCATTAATAAATAACCAAAACTCAATCCGATGACATGCCACAAGTATAAACGGCAAAACCAACCGTAATCAATACCATCCAAACTTATGGGATATAAATAGCCTACATATCAAAATAATCCTAAATGAACCTCAAAAAATAAAAATAAATATGCACAAACTCGACATAACAGTCTAAAAACAAATAAATGAATCTCCTAGAGGTCCATGCAATTGAGTCCCCACTACGTCATGAGTCCACTCTAAGTCCTTCTAACACCTGGAAATGGTAAACAACTAAGTCAGCTGATAACTCAGTGAGTAGCAACATGGATAGTATATATAGTTTTGAAAACAGGGATCAATTCCAAAATAAGACATATATCATAGAAACTAGATTGGCATACAGTTTGGTAAAAAGAGAATCTGTTTAAAAAAAAAAGGTTCCACAGTTCAATAGTTAAAATACTCGTGTCTCTCAAGAACATAATAAATGACATTTTCCACTTAAAACAGATTACAACATGAACACCAATAATTTTTTGGGTACCAAGAAATAAAAAATAATATGCCACACAGTTCTCAAGGCTATAAGCCCCGTTGGATCCAATACTGAACTAAAAGTCATTCTCAAGGTGGCGACCTGGGCCTTTTCTCAAAGACGATCCGATTGAAGGTCACCTAGTTTAATGTAGGTCTTTTCCTTACAATCGTTGAGCATTAGAGTCATCACGGCCTAACCCGGATCTGTTCCCTAGTGGCCAGAGTCACCATACACAGTGAAATAATTTCCTTGGACTAAATACACAGATGGTCCTAATATTCAATACACATCAGTTTAACAAAACATGGTAGTCCACCATTATAAACAGGAGACCAAAATAAATAGTTTACAGCATGCCAAGTTCACACATGTTTCAGAAATAATTTGATTCCATTGATAATATAATAATTTATCAAAACAGTTTAGTCCTGAAACAACAATTTAATTTTCCAACAGTTCAGGGTAGGGGAACATATATAAAAATATGTAGTATGAAACTACTCTTCTAAAAACGAAATAATATAATCCTCGAATAGAGTATGAAAGTCCAACTAGTGTCCTGAACGAAGTATGAAAACTACACGTCACTACTAATTTAAAAATACTAAAGAATAGGAACTAAGTAACCTCAAACTTAAAGCGCACTAGCAAGGCTCAACCCAACTCACCGTTACTCTTAAATATTATCTAAGTTCTTGTTATTCAAGGTCTAAAATCACCTAAGACATGGGTTCCAATAGAAACTTCACTAAAAGTGACTTTAAGATAAAATAGAGTTTTTCCTAATCTATTCGCTGACTTTGAAAATTAAAAACCCACTCCACGTTGTTCGAAAAATTCTAAAAACCTCCAGATATAAACTAATATATCGTAAGTTTCAAACCCAAATGGTTTCAATTGATTTGCTTATCAAAATAATTATCTACAATTAATTATATTTGAACAGGTTGTTTTCTGCAGCACTTTAAAGAAATTAATGGTTCTCTTAAGATACATGAGCAATCAACGCAAGGCCAAAATCATACGAAACTAGACTCGTAACCGGTTCTAATGACACTGTTTTGATAATTTTTGGATTTATACCCAAAGAGAACAACACTCCCGAACTTACTGTTTAAAACCAGTTTTATGGGAAGATTTGAACGCATTAGTTTATATCGATTTTGACTTCCAAAAATTATGAAAACATTCAGATATGCAATTCAATATGTAGTTAATCTACCGTAAAAATATCAGTTCAAAATTCATTAATTTGATATAGTTTCTTGATTTTTAAAGTTTGTGATTCTGTGCAGAATTTTTGAACTAAGAATTACACCATTCTTTATACATGAATTTAACTATTTCTTAACAGTATATATATACAAAATACATAAACCTACAACCTCTCCATCAATAAACTAAATAATAATAGAGTAAGGATAAAGAACAAAAACAAAGAGAAAAAGAAAGATAGAGACCTATCACACACCCAAAAGTTACACCTTGTTTGCAACCCCTTTTTTTTCTTCTTCTTTTTTCTCAAACTCTCTCTCCCCGTGGCTGCTGTTATATATTGTATTAGGCAACCTAGGGTTACTTTATATATCTAAACAAAATGGCTCTAAATTATAAAATCTTTATATTATTTTATTTTCTAACCCATTAATTTAAATAAAATATAACTATTAATATAACAAAGTATACTTACTAACTTACCCTCTATTTTTTTTTATAAATAATAAATCTTGCCTCTTAAATACTTTCACCAAAAATTTATTTTAAGTTTAAATTAATATTTAATTTGCACTTTAGAATTCACCACCAAAATATTTGAGATTGTAATATTATTATTTAATTATTTACTTAATTTTTATATTTGGGTTCTTGCAGAATAAGTAATTAATTTATCAACCTTAAAGTTGAAAACTAAGAACTATTTTGGTAAGTTAATTAAAAACCAGTTTTTTGGCTTTTTGACTCTTTTGATTACATCGCATCCTTATTTTTTTACACATTTTTTTAAAGAAAGTCAAAAAAACTGACTTTTAACCTACATAAAGGCAAGGAAATCAAATATTTAACTACAGTTGCAATTTTATATCATTAATTCTTTTAATACTCAAAGTTTATTTATTATTAATAAATTAAATTTATCAAGGTTCCCTTATTTATGACAAAGTGATGTATGATATTATTCTATACCCGTTTATGCATTCATTAATAATTCCTTTGAAAAATATCTTTGGATGGAAAAATTAAGGGGGAAAAAAGAAAAAGAGGGTTTATAATTTTGTCAATTTAAATTCTTATATTTTGATTTGTTATTAATCTAAACTATCTACTATTTTCGTTAAGTAAAACTAACAGAAAAATGGTATTTAAGCCTTTGAACTCAACGAAAAAGGGTCTATTGGATATTTTATTGTAATCTATATTGAGTTTAATAATTAAAATATATATTTTTTTTAATCAGTTTTATTCAACTTAAATAGGGATATAATTACCTTCTTTGTTAAACCTAGTTAAAATTGATAAGTATTAAAGACTATAAAACATGAAGGTGCATGATGCATTGGTTGTATAGTATCATCCGCAGAATAAATTTAATCTTTTTTTTCTTCGTATTATATTATGTATCTCACTGTTGCAAGTCTTTGTCAAATATTGTTAGAAACTTGAATGGAATATTTTTCTGATGGTGGCCTGCAGAAGAGACAATGAGCTTAATTTTAGTTAGATGTCATTCAGTTCAAATTTCTCATATTCATCACCCCCCTCTACTTGTTACTCTTGTAGTCTTCAAACTATTAGAAAACTCTTGCCAATGAGCCATGACCTTAATTATGTCTTTTGTTGGAAAAATGGTTTAATATAGGCATATTTTTTATCCCAATTATAAGTGGGCCCCAAACGTTGTTTGGGGTGGGTCCGAAGAGGTGAAGTGTTCCTTGCCGCGTGGCAAATCACACGGTGAAGACGGAACGTCAAAACCATTTACGAGTGAATGGAAAGTTGACGTCGTTTTCGGATCTAACATTAATTTTTTAGATAAAATTCTTTTGAATTTTTTCAATAAAAATTATTGTGAAAATTTAATTTAATTCTAAATTCAAATTTTAGGTTCCTAAAAAGTTTCCTAAAGTTTGTACCTCTTCATTTATTTATTTAACTATTTCAATAGTTTAATATATATATATTTAATTAGATTAATATATATATATTTGAAATAGTTTAACTAATAAATTACCTCCAGGTTTGACTTGGTCCACTACGGTTCACTTTTCAAAGTTTGAATATTTTGTGTTGGTTGTGCAACGGTCCGGAATTGTTTGCATTATAACAGGTTGCAGTTTTGTTCAAACTTTGAACTAAACCTGTTCATAATTTCGTCACATATGTTCGGCTGTCTTTGCACCTGTTCGGACAAATTTGTGGTCACCTTTCGTGCCTATATATAGATCAATTTTCCAGCAGTTCAGGGTATGAAAAATTTAGTCTGCATTTTTGTTTTTTGCGGTCCAGATTTTGCTCTAGTACATTTATTCTTCATTCTAGTTTTAGGAATAAATATTAAGAGAGTATAGAACACAAGGTTTGGTTCGCCGTACAAACTTGTTTGGTGTGCTACTACAAGTTTGTGAAGATCATTGTATCTTGGGAGATAGACGCCACTCAACCGTAAGCACCGTAGCGGGGCGAATCTGTCTTAAGGACAGAGTGTCACACACTCGACTTGATCTTTTAATTTTTTGTTTGGTTCAACAAAATAATTTCTGTAAGTTTTATTTTATTTTGTTTGAATTATTTCAGTTTATTTTATTTAAGCAGAAGATTATTCCAACATCTTTTTCGTTTTACTCACTGTTGTGAGTCTTTGTTAAACTTGACCAAGTAATAGAGCGTGAGATTTTTGCATAAACTCTTATACGAAAATGTCATTGTCATGTTAATTCAGATACTAAAATTTTGGGTAATTCTATTTATACATCACTAATCTTTTAAGTATACACCTTAACAGATTAAATTTATATTCCAATAATATCCTTAAAAGGACAACATGGGGGTGTATTCTATCCATTCATAGATTTTAAATTTAAAAACACAAAATACTCTTCACACACCATCATCACCTATAGGGTTTAGGGTTTAAACATATAAACACTGTACTTTTTTATTATCTTCACCATGCACTCATGATATAATTCATTATCAATTAGCTCACTTCATTCGCTTCTGTAGACGTCCCCGAACACCCCGGGAGGAGATCCCGTTTCGTTCGTTTGGGCTTACTACAGTTCGGACTCAAATGTCACGGTTCTTAATCTGATCTCACAATGTGCAATGTGAGATTGATAAATCACCAAAGAGTCCAAATCCGGCAAATCGTTTTGAAAAATAGATTTTTAGAAAGAAGTGCCAAACATGGACTGTTTTTCCAGATACAGAGTCGCCACATAAATATTTTATTTTGGGGGAATTTAGGAAACCCTGACTCGTTTGCCTAAGGCCACGTGTCCGTCATCACCAAAGTTGCCTAGACTCGGAAACTTGGGTATGATTGGGGAAGGTCAGCTATGAGCACCCCCGCTCGCCCGATCAAAGATCGGCCTCTACTAACCATGATATCGAGTTTTGAAAACATTATGCGCTCTTATTCCGGTTATTAGCCTAGATTTACTACGTGATGCACATAGCAAAACAAGTATAGACTAGGTCGTCTGATTTGGAACAATGCATCACATATCCGTTTGTTTTGAAAATGGATTGAAATTTGCTACTCGCAAGTAGGCTAAAACACGGGTTTTGACGAATTATTCCAACTCAAGCAACCCAACCTTCACCCATAGGCATTCAGGCAGTTTATATCACATAAACACATAGCCTCATGGTAAGCATGCTATCATGGCAGTCACTTACACACATGCAAGGATGCTAAAGCATAAACACTTACCGAGTACTCGGAGCCAAAACAGAAACTAGTTAGTAATCATATGCATGATCCTAGTTCATGTTAAGATGGCTAATGCAACACATGCAAAATGCAACTAAAATAGGCTCAACTATTCTAAGAATGGCGTGTGAGATGCAACTTGATACATGTATTCAACTTGGTATTGAAATACAATACAGTTAGTATGATGCACCGAGCCCGGTGCATGCAAGACAGATGAATGATGCACGCATGCAAAGCATAAGTATGCTAATTGAAACATGCCCTAGTCTAACCATCATAAGCTGGTAAATAAAAAGGAGAAAGACGTGGGGTTGGAAGACATGCATCACACGCACGCACACTTATTACACAATTGCCCTCGCTCGGAGGCTCCGAATAATAATACAAACCGAATAAATAATTAACTACCCTAGCTAATTAAATATTACAAAACCCTAATTAATTAACAAATTAATTAAGCTATTAAAGCAGTAAAATGGCCTCGGGAAGAGGGTTGCATGCAAGCTCGGATTGGCTTCGCCCGAAAATCCATCGCCATGACACATGTTGCCTCTGTTTGTACTGCTCTGCTCCTCCGAAAATTATACAAGTTTCCAGAACTACTTTAAACCACTCCCTGAGTGTTTTGGAAGGTCACTGACCAAAAGGAATGGTCACCGGCCATGGAAGAGTGGTCGTCGACCAAAAATGAAGCTCTCGGCCGAATATGGATAGCTGGCCGGCACTGGAGATGGCTGACCGGCCATCTATTCCTGCAGAAACCTGTTTGACAGCAACAGAGGACAAACAGAGCATGGCAATGCATTTTCAAAGCAATGTTTGCACCACCACCCTCCCTATCATGTTTAAGACTCAATGGAGTATGGTACTCGACCCTTGGACCACCAATCACGCATTTCGATACATGATGGCCCAAGAAGCCGAAGTGTGCAATTCAATATGGAATGAAATGCACATAAACACACAAGGGACCCAACCTCTATCATGAGTGATCAAGAGGGATGGGATGTAAACATGCAAGCAAGACTAATGCAACATGAGCATGTTGAGGTAACAAGCATTCCAAATGCAATGCAACCTAGTCAAGCATACAAGATGCAACATGGACATTCAAGCATGCAAGGTAAACATGTGACAACATGTAAAAGATGGACTTAAACTAATATGGGCAGCTCTCAAATAGGCCCAAATCAGTGGCCAAAATGATGCAACAAAGCATGGAAACACACACAAGCATGCATGCACGAGGGCCTAAACATGGAGCATAAGCCATCAACTCTTCAAAGCATGAAAGGGATGGAAAATGCAAGTATGCAAGCATGGAACATGGACTGAAATATGGTCTCCAATGATGCCAAATCATGAGAACAAGCCAAGTAAAGCATGCTAGTGACCCACACACCCAAGGCTAGTAAGCTAGAATTCAAAGAAGCTATACAAAGCATGGAAAGCATGACTCCAAAGACCTAAGAAAGACCTTAAGCATGTTAAAACATGACCAAAAACTTCAGAAAGCTAAGCCAAAATATGCAAGCATGGAGTCCAAAGGCAAGATGCATTTCTAGGCAAAACAGAGGAATACAAGGCAAGTGTATGGTGCATGCCAAGGGTCAAAAAACCAACATGGGACAGAGATAAAACATGCTAAATAAACACCAAATACCCACTGAAATAGAGCCAACACATGTTAGAATGAGGTCCTCCTTTGAAAGGCCATGCAAGGGGTTGTTCTACACATGCAAGATGAACATTCAATATGACAAAACCACCTCTAGACAGAGGTTATATAGGTCCCAAAACTCACCAAAAATGGCCTAAACTAAGCTTGGGATGCATGCAAATATGGGCTCCTTTGTAAGGCCAAAAATGCAAGTAAACAAGACAATAAGGAGAGGGGATGGCCCTCTCCTTCTTAGGACCTTAAAACATCATCCCCACAACTGAAATCCCTCTGGATTTCAGTGGTGAGAAGGCCAATACAAGGTGGTCCCGAAGCTCACAAAAAAGGCACAAAAATGAGGCTAAACAAGGCCTAAGAAGGGGTAAACAACCCCAAACACAAAAGTGATCTTAAACAAACTTCAAAAGGAGCTCAAAATAAGACTTTTTTAGTTATACACTAAGCTCAAAATTGTAAGGACCCACATTTCATGTCTTAGTCATGCTTGCATGCATTCATATGATTTGCCATGTTAAGATTTGCATTCATGAATTTCGCCTTGTTTTGTGCTTATGTGATTCTTCCTAAGTGTTATATGTATGCTTTGTTCCTCCCTTGCTATGCTAAGCCTAAGTCATGTCAAGCCTCGCTCATGTCAAGCCTAGTTATGTTAAACCTAGATCATTTCCAAGCCGAGGTCATCCTAAGACTGTAACTATATTGGAATTCTCTTCGTCCTGGCATATTGGCCGAGATGATTATCATCTAGGCCGAGGTGTGTATCACCAAGGCCGAGATGTGTATTATCTAGGCCGAGATGTTATCTTGAACCCAAGTGATCTTGTCCTGGAGTGGTATGACCTAGACCGAGGTGTGGCACATCTAGGCCAAGGTGTGGCACAGCTTAGTCAAGTGTTGTCCTTCCTAGCCGAGATCATTGTCACCTTAGTTGCCGAAGTTTTGTCCTTAGCCGAGGTCATTGTCCTTTGCTTGCCGATGCCTTGTCCTTTGCCGATGTCATCACTTGCCGGAGTGCCTTGCCGTGTGGCTTGTTAGATACGCTTTGTCAGAGACTTGTCTTATCAATCCATCACCTTTTTGAGTTAAACCAACCCGGTAGCGCCACGTGTCCAAGCTGAGTGTTAAATCAGCCGGCAGAGAGAGAAACCTATCATTTGTTATATCCTTGTTTTGAAGAGGAGAGAGAAGCTCTAAGAGAGGAAGAGGAGTTCTTGAGATAAGAGTAGATTTCCAAGCTTGATCCCTAGAGATCGAACCGTTAGATCCGTGTTCTAAGGTTAGATTCTTAATCTGCTCATGTTGTTCTTTATGTTTATGTTATCGCATTGCATGATTGAATATGATTTGTAAGCCATGCATTGCTTTGAAGTTCGGTTTTAGAAAGAGAAAATAGCATTCATGTGTTCTTCAAGAAAAGTCATGTTTTGATCTGAAAGCCCATGCCAAGATTCATGTTTTCATGTTTGTTTTCATACGATCTCTAAGTATGGGTACCCAGGTCCATGTTTTCGAACTCATAGCATGAAAGCCTAGATTTTGTATAAGCAAGTTATGATCTTGGCATTCATCTCGTTCATGTTCTTCATGTTCATGTTCTTCATGTTCATGTTCTTCATGTTCTTCACGGGTGGAAACCCAGATTTCCAGACTTCACCTCCCGAAGTGTAGTCGCCGAGATCACTCTTACCTAGACCTTACACTTAGGCCAAGCATCGTATCTCACCTTGGCCTACCTTGCATGATCACTTGCACCATAGTCTGCCTCGCATGAACACCTCGGCATGCAGCTGCACGTCGGAGCCCTGGTAACCACACCTCGGCCAGGAGGTGTGGGACCTCGGCAAAGACCTGGTTGGTACCCAGCGTGTCTTCCTGACATGTAAAACAGTGTTTTGGCTCCCAGCATGTTTTCCCAAGATCATTTGCATGCATGTAAGACCTGTTTTGAGAAGTATGTTTAGTGGACTTTGCCATGTGTTTGTAGGACTTGGACCTTTGCCTTGATCCCGATGTCCCAAGAACTATGTGAGTGGTATTTTTAATAAAGCTATGTTATAATGTTTTGATAAGCTTTGCTTTGCTTTGTTTTGAAAAGTATTTTGTTAAGCATGAATGATTATCCCTATTTTGTATATCAAGTATAAGTTTTATGCATCAAGTATAAGCTTTGTCTTGGATGACATTCTTGGAAAAGCCCTTCCATGCTAGGGGACTTTAAGCCCAAGTAGCATCGTCCTTTCGTGCTAGGGGACGTTAAGCCCAAGTAGCATCGTCCTTTCGTGTAACAACCCTCATTCTTGACTTAGCTATATTTGCATACATCCATGTATGACCTTGTCTTAATATGTTACATATCTTGTTAATCTTGTTTCGGCTTGCTTTGTTAAGTGTTGATTGCTTGATCTTGTTCCTTGCTTGGTGTGTGTGGCCGAGGTCAGCTCAGTGTAGTCCGTTTTTGAACCTTTGTACTTAGAATTATTTTGGAACCATCTGTTGACCTCCACCTTAACCTCGGCATGTTTGCCGAGATGTGTCTATCTATACCGAGATGGTTTGCGCTTGGTGATTTTGTTCCAAGGCAGGTGTAACCTAGCCCGAGGTGTGGCACGGCTTAGTCAGGTGTCGACCTTCTTTAGCCAATGTCTTTGTTACGTTTGCCGAGGCTTTGTCTTTAGCCGATGTCCTTGATTGCCGACACGCTTCCCCTCAGCGTGTTGTGTACGCTTTGTCAGAGACTTGTCTTATCAATCAGTCACCTTTTGGACTGAGCCAACCCGGTGACGACACGTGTCCGAGCTGAAGCTTTAAGCAGCCGACAGCCTTAGAGACAAATCATTTTGTCTCAATCTTTGTTTTGTTTTAGAGAGAGAAGCTCTCAAGTTTGAGGGAAGAACTCTAGAGAGAGAAGTGGAGTTCGAGCTTGATCTTGGAAGATCAAACCGTTAGATTTGAGCCTTGAGGTGAGATTCTTGCTCTAATTGATTTGTTCTTATTGGTTATCAAGCTGCATTGCATGATTGAGTTTGTTTTGCATGACATGCAACGATTTGAAGTTGGTTTTGAATGAAAAAGATGATATTCATGTGTTCTTGAATAAAGTCTTGTTTTGATCCGAAAGTTTGGAACAAGAACTATGTTTATGTGTTCGTTCTTGCATGCTTCTTGTACGGGAACCCAGGTCCATGTTTTGAGCTCTTTGCATGGGACCTCAGATTTGAATATACTAGTTACGATTCCAGCATGCATGTTCTGGATGTTCTTGATTATTTGTCCTTAGCATTCTTCAAAGGGAAACCCAGGTTTTCCCCGACTTCGTTTTGTACTTGGCCATCGGGTTCACACCTCGGCGAGGAGGTGTGGGACCTCGGCTAGGCTGGATTGTACCCAGTATGTTTCCATGAGATGGAAAACAGCATTTTGACTCTTGACATACTTGCTTTGCTTTTGACATTGGATCCGGCGAGAGTGCCGAGATCATTATGTGCATATGAAGCTTGTTTTGAGAATGTGATTTGCCTTGTGATTGTCAGGACTTTGATCTTTGCTTTGAGCCTTCACCCAAGAAGACCGAGGTGAGTGGTGCTCCTAATAAAGCTATGTTAAGCTGTTTTGATAAAATCTTGCTTTGCTTGTTTTGATGAAAGTATTTGTTTAAGCATGAATGATGAGCCTATTTTGATGTATCTTGTATGAACCTTGCTTTGATGGTATCTTTGAAAAGTCCCTTGGCTGGAGGACTATAATCTTTCGCAGCACTAAGTGTAAAAGTCCCTTGGCTGGAGGACTATAATCTTTCGCAGCACTAAGTGTAAAAGTCCCTTGGCTGGAGGACTATAATCTTTCGCAGCACTATGTGTAAAAGTCCCTTGGCTGGAGGACTATAATCTTTCGCAGCACTATGTGTAAAAGTCCCTTGTGCTGGAGGACTCTAAACTTTCGCAGTACCCTTGTGTAAAAGGATACGGTCCTTCCTTGGAAAAGCTAAGGTGTTAAAAGGGGCTACAGGCCTAAGTAACACAAGTCCCTTGTACTGGAGGACTCTAAACTTTCGCAGCACCACCTTGTCAAAAAGGGCTACGGGCCTAAGTGACACAAGTTCGCCGAGAAGAATGGCCACGGGCCGAAGTGAATGTGAGTTTGTTAAAAAGGGCTACGGGCCTAAGTGACACAGTCCCTTTGTGCTGGAGGACTTTAAACTTTCGCAGTACCCTTGATTAATCGATCACGGATCGTCTTGTTTAGCCACTGACGGTTTACCGCGTGGATTTCTTGTTCGGAAAGCTTGTTTGTGTTTTGCCGATGTCAGTGAACGTCCTCTGAGACTTGTAAGACTTGATAGATGAATACGGTTCATCCCTTGATTTGATAAGCTTAATTTGTGCTTGCCGAGGTTAGTGGACACCTCTTGAGACTGGGAAGATTTGATAAGATGAATACGGTTCATCCTTGATTTGATAGAGCTTTGATGTATTTGTCTGGAAATACCTCGGCCAACCCTTGTGTGGTTTTTGGCATGTTTTATTTTGGAAAGACTTCGGCTGTTATTCATGCAAAACCTTTATTACTAGTACCATTCACTGAGTTTCCATACTCACCCCTCTATATATATGTAGGTGATGAGCAGGTCGGCGGCGACGCCTAGATGAATTTTGTAAAGCTTGGTTTTGGATTCTTGTGATGTCAGCATAACTTGTTATACGTCGGCTGTTTTGTATTCATGTCGGCAATTGTATTTACCTCGGCAGATCTTGAAAAATATGCTTCTTTGGCTTGTAATCTTTTGTAATGGCACATGTCGGCTTTAGAAGCCTTTTGGTCAAGATTTGTATTATGTATTTTAATTATCAGACTGGTAGTGAATTTGTTATGAGTGCCATATCATTTGATCTATGCACAGCTCTTATGGACCATTTATATTGGATTTATTGCTTCCGCACTTGTAAGCCCCATATGTTATACTCTGTTTGTGTTTGATCTTGTAAGTTGGCCTTTGGTAATTACGGATTACTGGCCATCACGGCACCATCCTACTAGGGGCGGGTTGGGGTCGTGACAGAATGGTATCAGAGCACAAGTTCCTTAGTATACGTTGCTCACACACTTTGAGTCCTAAAGAGCATAGGATGTCTCTTAGAAAGGTGCTAGGGTTGCATCATTGTGCTTGCTATTTGAACAAGGTGTGCATTGTCTTGACATGCTTAATTGTTACTTGCCTATGTGGTTATTTGTTTGTTTGCTTAAAGTCACACTTTGCATCCTCATAGCATGATGAGGAGAGGTAGACCCCCGATTGGCCGAGATCGGTCTGAGGACAGATTGGACAGACTAGAAAGATTAGTTGAAGGTTTGGCCCGCGAATTGAGGGAGACAAGGCAACAGTATGCAAGTGCCACTTTGACTCAGGCCGAGCAGACAAACGGCCGAAATGTAGTTCCGCCTCCACCACCTCCAGTGCCGCAAGTTCCCCCACCACCAGCCTTATACGGGGATGGCACAATAGCTTTGATCAAGGAGTTTAAGAAGATGAAACCGCCGAGATTCTCTGGGGGTATAGAGCCGATGAAAGCCGAGGCATGGGTCTTGGAAATGGAGAAGTTGTTTGAGATCTTCCCCAGCACTGACACTCAGAAAGTAACGCTGGCAGCATTCACATTAGATGATGATGCTCGCAGATGGTGGATGATGATCCGAGGAAACCACCCAGACTTAACCTGGACCAGATTTTTGGAGTTGTTTTACAACAAACATTTTCCCCTCAGTGTTCGAAACCGTAAGGCTACTGAATTCCAGACTTTGACCCAGGGCAACCGAACAGTGGCGGAATATGACCGCACTTTTACTGAATTGGCGAGGTTTGTACCTTACATGGCCAACGATGAATACATGAAGGCTAGAAAGTTCGAGAGTGGGCTTCGCGCACCAATTCAAGACCGAGTTAACTTGCACGATCTGCCGACCTATGCCGAAGTATTGAACAAAGCCATCTTGGCCGAGGCTAATTTGAACAGATATCAGAGCTCGGGAGAGAACCAACGGAAAAGACAAAACTATGATAGTCGACAAGCACCGATGGGCACCAAAAAGAAGTTGAACAAGAACAGTACTGGCTACCTGAGACAGGAAGGTAATGCTAAGCCGATGTGTTCTGATTGTGGAAAACAACACTTCGGGATTTGTCGTCGGACGTCCGGAGCATGTTATGAGTGTGGGGAGATGGGTCATTACGTGAAAGATTGTCCCAAGACAAAGGCTGAAAACAACAAGAGAGGTGAGAGCACCTCAGACACCGTTCAAAGGGGTAATGTGGGGAAAGGACAGATGAGGCAAGGCAGAGTTTTTGCACTAGTACCAGGAGACACTCAGAATGCTGAGGCGGTGGTGTCAGGTACACTCTCTATTTGCTCTCAAGATGCTTATGTGTTGATTGATTCGGGTTCTACGCATTCATTTGTGTCTACTATATTTGCCGAGAAGATTAATAGGAAACTAGAACCCCTTGGTTATGCGTTATCCGTGTCTACCCCATCTGGGAAATTTATGATTGTTGCATCCATCTATAGAGCATGTGTTGTTGTGATTGAGAGTGTTGAACTGTTAGTTGACTTAATGCCATTGGACATAGCTTATTTTGATGTTATACTGGGAATGGATTGGTTAGTAGCGAATTACACGTCTATTGATTGTGTTTCGAAGAGTGTCACACTAAAACCCCCAAACCTAGCCGAGGTTATTTTTCAGGGTAAAGGAGTAGTACCCCCACCTTACTTGATCTCATCCATGAAAGCCTATAAGTTGATCCACAAAGGGTGTAAGGGTTATCTGTGTAGTATACTGAGCAATCAGGAGGGAAGTGTTAACTTAGCCGACATCCCAGTAGTTAATGAATTCCCCGATGTCTTTCCCAACGAATTGCCTGGCCACCTAATCGATAGAGGAATAGAGTTTACGGTTGATATCATATCGGGAACCCAGCCGATCTCCAAGACACCGTATAGAATGGCCCCGGCTGAACTCAGAGAATTGAAACTACAATTACAAGAACTATTGAATAAGGGATTTATCAGGCCGAGCACTTCACCATGGGGAGCACCTGTTTTGTTTGTTAAGAAAAATGATGGTACGCTCCGCCTTTGCATAGATTACAGAGAACTTAATAAGGTCACCATTAAGAATAAGTACCCATTACCTAGGATTGATGATCTGCTTGATCAACTACAAGGAGCACGAGTCTTTTCTAAGATTGATCTTAGGTCGGGTTACCATCAGCTTAAGGTTAAAGCCGAGGATGTTGAGAAGACAGCCTTCAGGACAAGATATGGCCACTACGAGTTTTTAGTGATGCCGTTCGGAGTGACCAATGCCCCTGCTGCATTTATGGACTTAATGAACAGAGTCTTCAAGCCATACTTAGATGAGTTTGTAGTTGTCTTCATTGATGATATATTAATCTATTCCAAGAGTAAAACTGAACATGAGAATCATTTGAAACTTGCCTTACAGATTTTGAGAGACAGGAAATTGTATGCTAAGTTTAATAAGTGTGAATTCTGGCTATCCACCATCTCATTCTTGGGTCATGTAATTAATGAAGAAGGTATTTCAGTTGATCCGAGTAAAGTTGAAGCTGTTGTGAATTGGCCGAGGCCGACTAATGTGTCCGAGGTTCGAAGTTTTCTGGGTTTGGCAGGTTATTACAGGAAGTTTGTGAAGGATTTCTCAAGGATTGCAGTTCCATTGACGCAATTGACTAGGAAGGGAGCGCCGTATGAATGGACTGAAGATCGAGAGTCATCTTTCCAAGAACTAAAGACGAGGTTAGTTACAGCACCAGTACTTGTACTCCCATCAGGTAATGAAGAGTTTCATATCTATAGTGATGCATCTCATAAGGGTTTGGGTTGTGTGTTAATGCAAAGGGGTAGAGTCATAGCATATGCATCTCGTCAGTTGAAGCCACATGAAAAGAACTATCCTACCCATGATTTGGAATTAGCAGCCGTTGTTTTTGCTCTAAAGATTTGGCGTCACTACTTGTATGGAGCTTCTTGTCAGGTTTTTACAGATCATAAGAGTTTGAAGTACCTATTCACGCAGAAGGAATTGAATTTGAGGCAGAGGAGATGGCTTGAGTTGTTGAAAGACTATGATATGCAAATCCAATATCACCCAGGAAGGGCTAACAGCGTAGCCGACGCACTGAGTAGAAAGACAGTTGGGAGTTTAGCATGTCTGTCAGTGATAACAGTGGAACCAACGATTGTTGAAGAAGTAAAGGCTAGACAAATGGAGGATGTGTTTTTCAAAAGAGTAACCGATGAGATTGTTACCAAGCCGAGATCAGGGTACACTTTTGAGAACCAAGTGCTCAAGTTTGAAGGAAGATTGTGTGTAGCCGATGTCCCAGAGTTAAAGAGAAAAATTTTGCAAGAGGCTCATAATTCCAAGTTTGCTGCTCATCCAGGAAATACCAAAATGTACCAAGATGTGAAACAGACCTTCTGGTGGCCGAATATGAAAAGGGAAATAGCTGAGTTTGTGTCCCAGTGTTTGCATTGTCAGCAAGTAAAGGCAGAACATCAGAGACCAGCAGGATTTCTACAACCTTTGCCGATTCCTGAGTGGAAATGGGAACATATCTCCATGGACTTTGTGATTGGCTTGCCGAAGACACAGAAAAGTATGGACTCGATTTGGGTTGTTGTTGATAGATTAACTAAGTCAGCACACTTTTTGCATGTTAAGACTACCTTCAGTGCCGACCAACTTGCCTTGTTATACGTGAATGAGATTGTTAGACTTCACGGAGTGCCGATGTCAATTGTGTCAGACCGAGATCCGAAATTCGTTTCCAGATTTTGGCAGAGTCTACAGAGAGCTTTTGGAGCCGAATTGAGATTTAGCACTGCTTTCCACCCCCAGACTGATGGTCAGACAGAGAGAACAATTCAGACACTTGAGGATATGCTTAGACTTTGTGTTTTGGACTCCAGGGAAGTTGGGGAGTGCATTTGCCCTTAGTGGAATTTGCTTACAACAACAGTTATCAAGCTACCATTGGCATGGCACCATATGAAGCTTTGTATGGAAGAAAATGCAGGTCGCCGATATGTTGGACCGAAGTTGGAGACAAAGCTCTGCTTGGTCCCGAGGTTATTCAAGAAACAACAGAGAAGATTAGACTTATTCAGCAGAGGATCAAAGCTGCCCAGAGCCGACAAAAGAGTTACGCCGACCAGAGAAGAACTGAACTAGAATTCGAAGTTGGGGATCACGTATTCCTGAGAGTTTCACCAATGAAAGGAGTTTCTAGATTTGGGAAGAAAGGTAAGTTGGCACCTCGTTACATTGGGCCGTTTGAAATCCTTGACAAGGTTAACTCCGTTGCTTACGGACTTGCCTTGCCACCAGAGTTAAGCCAAGTCCATAATGTGTTTCATGTTTCAATGTTGAGGAAGTATATTCGAGACCCACTGCATGTGATTGATTATTCTGGAATTGAAGTTAATGAGAATTTGGGCTATAAAGAGAAGCCGATGTGTATTATCAACAAACAAGTTCGGCAGTTGAGAAACAAGTCGATACCCATGGTAAAGATTGAATGGAAAGAGCATTACGGCAAGGATGCCACGTGGGAAATGGAAGAGGAAATGAGAATTCGGCATCCAGAGTTATTCTTGGAACAAGGTAACTTAAGTTTGGGGACCAAACTTCTTTAAGGGGGGTAGGATGTAACAACCCTCATTCTTGACTTAGCTATATTTGCATACATCCATGTATGACCTTGTCTTAATATGTTACATATCTTGTTAATCTTGTTTCGGCTTGCTTTGTTAAGTGTTGATTGCTTGATCTTGTTCCTTGCTTGGTGTGTGTGGCCGAGGTCAGCTCAGTGTAGTCCGTTTTTGAACCTTTGTACTTAGAATTATTTTGGAACCATCTGTTGACCTCCATCTTAACCTCGGCATGTTTGCCGAGATGTGTCTATCTATACCGAGATGGTTTGCGCTTGGTGATTTTGTTCCAGGGCAGGTGTAACCTAGCCCGAGGTGTGGCACGGCTTAGTCAGGTGTCGACCTTCTTTAGCCGATGTCTTTGTTACGTTTGCCGAGGCTTTGTCTTTAGCCGATGTCCTTGATTGCCGACACGCTTCCCCTCAGCGTGTTGTGTACGCTTTGTCAGAGACTTGTCTTATCAATCAGTCACCTTTTGGGCTGAGCCAACCCGGTGACGACACGTGTCCGAGCTGAAGCTTTAAGCAGCCGACAGCCTTAGAGACAAATCATTTTGTCTCAATCTTTGTTTTGTTTTAGAGAGAGAAGCTCTCAAGTTTGAGGGAAGAACTCTAGAGAGAGAAGTGGAGTTCGAGCTTGATCTTGGAAGATCAAACCGTTAGATTTGAGCCTTGAGGTGAGATTCTTGCTCTAATTGATTTGTTCTTATTGGTTATCAAGCTGCATTGCATGATTGAGTTTGTTTTGCATGACATGCAACGATTTGAAGTTGGTTTTGAATGAAAAAGATGATATTTATGTGTTCTTGAATAAAGTCTTGTTTTAATCCGAAAGTTTGGAACAAGAACTATGTTTATGTGTTCGTTCTTGCATGCTTCTTGTACGGGAACCCAGGTCCATGTTTTGAGCTCTTTGCATGGGACCTCAGATTTGAATATACTAGTTACGATTCCAGCATGCATGTTCTGGATGTTCTTGATTATTTGTCCTTAGCATTCTTCAAAGGGAAACCCAGGTTTTCCCCGACTTCGTTTTGTACTTGGCCATCGGGTTCACACCTCGGCGAGGAGGTGTGGGACCTCGGCTAGGCTGGATTGTACCCAGTATGTTTCCATGAGATGGAAAACAGCATTTTGACTCTTGACATACTTGCTTTGCTTTTGACATTGGATCCGGCCAGAGTGCCGAGATCATTATGTGCATATGAAGCTTGTTTTGAGAATGTGATTTGCCTTGTGATTGTCAGGACTTTGATCTTTGCTTTGAGCCTTCACCCAAGAAGACCGAGGTGAGTGGTGCTCCTAATAAAGCTATGTTAAGCTGTTTTGATAAAATCTTGCTTTGCTTGTTTTGATGAAAGTATTTGTTTAAGCATGAATGATGAGCCTATTTTGATGTATCTTGTATGAACCTTGCTTTGATGGTATCTTTGAAAAGTCCCTTGGCTGGAGGACTATAATCTTTCGCAGCACTAAGTGTAAAAGTCCCTTGGCTGGAGGACTATAATCTTTCGCAGCACTAAGTGTAAAAGTCCCTTGGCTGGAGGACTATAATCTTTCGCAGCACTATGTGTAAAAGTCCCTTGGCTGGAGGACTATAATCTTTCGCAGCACTATGTGTAAAAGTCCCTTGTGCTGGAGGACTCTAAACTTTCGCAGTACCCTTGTGTAAAAGGATACGGTCCTTCCTTGGAAAAGCTAAGGTGTTAAAAGGGGCTACGGGCCTAAGTAACACAAGTCCCTTGTACTGGAGGACTCTAAACTTTCGCAGCACCACCTTGTCAAAAAGGGCTACGGGCCTAAGTGACACAAGTTCGCCGAGAAGAATGGCCACGGGCCGAAGTGAATGTGAGTTTGTTAAAAAGGGCTACGGGCCTAAGTGACACAGTCCCTTTGTGTTGGAGGACTTTAAACTTTCGCAGTACCCTTGATTAATCGATCACGGATCGTCTTGTTTAGCCACTGACGGTTTACCGCGTGGATTTCTTGTTCGGAAAGCTTGTTTGTGCCGATGTCAGTGAACGTCCTCTGAGACTTGTAAGACTTGATAGATGAATACGGTTCATCCCTTGATTTGATAAGCTTAATTTGTGCTTGCCGAGGTTAGTGGACACCTCTTGAGACTGGTAAGATTTGATAAGATGAATACGGTTCATCCTTGATTTGATAGAGCTTTGATGTATTTGTCTGGAAATACCTCGGCCAACCCTTGTGTGGTTTTTGGCATGTTTTATTTTGGAAAGACTTCGGCTGTTATTCATGCAAAACCTTTATTACTAGTACCATTCACTGAGTTTCCATACTCACCCCTCTATATATATGTAGGTGATGAGCAGGTCGGCGGCGACGCCTAGATGAATTTTGTAAAGCTTGGTTTTGGATTCTTGTGATGTCGGCATAACTTGTTATACGTCGGCTGTTTTGTATTCATGTCGGCAATTGTATTTACCTCGGCAGATCTTGAAAAATATGCTTCTTTGGCTTGTAATCTTTTGTAATGGCACATGTCGGCTTTAGAAGCCTTTTGGTCAAGATTTGTATTATGTATTTTAATTATCAGACTGGTAGTGAATTTGTTATGAGTGCCATATCATTTGATCTATGCACAGCTCTTATGGACCATTTATATTGGATTTATTGCTTCCGCACTTGTAAGCCCCATATGTTATACTCTGTTTGTGTTTGATCTTGTAAGTTGGCCTTTGGTAATTACGGATTACTGGCCATCACGGCACCATCCTACTAGGGGCGGGTTGGGGTCGTGACATTTCGTGCTAGGGGACGTTAAGCCCATGTAGCATCCATGTTTGAAAGTCTCCCCCGCCGACGGTCTATGAACGGGTGGATTTGCTATCAACGGTCTATGAACGGATAGTCCCCACCGACGGTCTATGAACGGGTGAACTTGCCACCGACGGTCTGTGAACGGGTGCCAAGTACATGTTTTGATACAAGTCATGCCAAGTACATGTTTTGATACAAGTCATGCCAAGTACATGTTTTGATACAAGTTTTGCCAGGCACATGTTTTTTTATATAAGTTATGTTATATGTATTGTTTTGACAAGAACCTCGGGAATCATTCATTTAAAACCTTTATTACTTGTACCAGTCACTGAGTATCCAAGCTCACCCTCTCCTTATATATATGTAGGTAACAAGCAAGAAGTCGGCTTCGCCGAGATGTGTGTTTTGTATATATGTTATGTCGGCAGTTAGGATGTCGGCAATCTGGAAGAATATGTTTCTTGATTATGTACTTCATGTATTTTATTTATGTCATCTTGAGAAGCCTTTTGATTAAGCTGTAATATGTATTTTATTTTGTTTGTATTCAAGTTGTAAAGCTATGTGAAGATGTTTGCCATTTTCATTTGATTTATGCACAGCTCTTATGGACCACTTGTATTTTAAGTTATTGCTTCCGCTCTTGGTAGCCCCATATGTATACTCTGATTGTGTGTGATCTTTGTAAGTTGGCCTTTGGTAATCTCGGATTACTGGCCATCACGGCACCATTCTACTAGGGGCGGTTTGGGGTCGTGACAAAAACAGTATGCAAGATAGGCTAAAAGCTTGTGCAAAAACGGAGAATAAAAGAGGGAAAAGGAGTTACCCTTGTAGCTCAACAAAACCAGCAGCTTTTCTGGACCAAAACCGGCTCCTTAAGCCCTCTCAAGACCTTCCAAGAACCTTAGGTTGATGGTGGAAGGGTTAGGCTAAGAGTTGGTGTGCAAAGGGGCCAAGAACTATGGACTTTTGAACACAAAATATAGAGATAGAGAGAGATATATCTTGTATGCCTTAGCAAAAAAAATTTTGGAACCCTTGCAATGGAAGAGGAGCTCTTCTTTTATAGAGGAAGAAAGGTCCAAGCTTCTTTTAGAAGCTTGGAGCAAAAAGGGTCAAGGGGGTCAAGCTTCTTGGAGAAGCTAGACAAAAGGGCCAAGCTTCTTGGAGAAACTAGAACAAAGGTTCGAAAGGTTTAAGCTTCCTCAAGAAGCTAAAACCAAGGGTTCAAAAGGTTCAAGCTTCCTCAAGAAGCTAAAACAAGGGTTCAAAAGGTTCAAGCTTCCTCAAGAAGCTAAAAAAAAGGTTCAAAAGGGTCAAGCTCCCTCAAGAAAAGATCTCGGCCAGAAAAAGTGGCCGATTGATCAAAACAATGGCCGGCAGACCAAAAACATTTCCGACCAGCCAACACCTTTGGCCGGTAGCAAGAAAACAGGGCTGGTAGCCTCAAGCCATGGCCGGTGAGGTGTGGGGATGGTCAACAAGCCATTCCCTGCCCTCAGAGGCAAAAACCCAAGTGCTTGGTCCACAACCAAGCACAAAACAGACAAGTCGAGAGGTCTTGAGGCAAGGCGCGTGGCCGGAACCTCCGAGAACTCAAGACAAACACGAACATGGATAATCATCGAGTGTTCAAATGATGACGTCGAAGTCTTGAGGACGGTCAAAAATGGGGTGTCTACAACTTCTCTATTGTACTTATTTCCCAAACTCAAAACATTATTACCTTTAAAGATTTAGAATTTAAGAATAATTGAAATTAATTAGTTTTGAAGATTTGCATAGCATGGATGACATTGAGATGGTTGATTCTAATAAAAACATTGAAAATGTTGATTTAAACATTGAAAATGTTAGTTTATTACTTAGCTTTTTGGTTTTTTATTTATTTCGTTCATATGTTAGGAAGACGAGTTTGTTCATCATGTGTTCAAATAATTAGAGTTGAACTTTTACCAATATTCTATTATTTATATTTGAACAAAACAATTTTGTTCATTATCAAGATTGATCACCAAATATTAAATGTTCATAAATAAAAAAATTGAACATTTAAAGTTAATTTGGTTAAAATAAATTACTTTTATTTTTTGTTTAGATATAATTTTTTGAATACATTAAATTTGTTTGATTCTGCATTCATGAATATGACTATTTTTTTTTTATTCTTTTTTGTTTAACGGCAAAACAATGGTGAGGCGATGGTAAAGATGAAGAATGACAATGCATCTGTGAAATGGCAATGCATCTGTGAGATGACAACGAAGATGGAGGCCGAATGAAACCCTCTGCCAAAGATGGAGTTCAATATTGATGATGAAGATCTTTGAAGATGGAGGTCTCTATTCTGAAGATGAGAGTTTTTGGTGTGTGTCATGGTGTGTATTCAAAGACAAGTGGTGTGTTACTATAGAGCTAGTAATGGAAAGTTAAGAGGTGAACTAAGATATTTTTAAATTTTAAAATTATTTTGTGTATACTATGTAATAGTGTGTATTAAGAAAACTAGTGATACGTAAATAGAATCACCTTAAAAGTTTCTATAAAAATCTGTTCGTCATCTAATTCTTTCGTGGAATACATAGGGAAAAATTGTGAATCAATAGAGCAATGATAAGCATCGCATAAGTATTGTATCCTTTTATACGATTCATTATTAATTCCTCTGAAAAATATAAGTGACCCATTTTGCCTGACAAATTAGAGCATTTCCAATGGCAAATGCTATAATAGCATTTGTCATTGTTATAATTTGACAATGAATAGTAATAAATTGTCAAATTATAGCAATGGTGCTCTAATGGTCACATGACTTTTTGGCAAATCTCAACCAACTTTTTCTCTAATTTTGTAGGTGTTGTTTAGATATAAGTTTTAGAATTGTTTTTTTATTGTTTATTTTTTGTCTTTTGTGACCTTTTTCAAACTTTTTCTAAAAGAAATTAAATATTTACATTTTATCCAACTAGACAAATATTAAAATAATAAAATAATAAAAAATTAATAAGAAAATTTTTATTTAATTCACCCCATCAAAAAACATACCACTACAAAATTAAAAAATCACCCACCAACAATTACCTAGCATTCATTCACCAATAACCACCCACCAACAATCACCCATTATTCACTCACCATTCACTCACAAACAACTACCCACCAACAACCATTCATTATTCACCCAGCATTCATTCACCAACAACCACCCATTATTCATCCACCATTCACTCACCAACAACCACCAACCACTAACCACTCATTATTCACCCACCCATAATTTTCTTTATAAATTATAACACAAGGTTTTTTACAATTTTCATATTCACCTACCCACAAATTTTTTATCGTCTAAACTCTCTCTACTCACCCACAAGTTTTTCTACAATTTTCATATTCATCCACCCACAATGAACAATTTCACTAAAGCCGTCTTTAGTGGAGATTTTGATGAATCTTCATCATCTAATGATGATATAATAATGATGCAATTGTTAACAATGCAACAACAAAGAATACAAGCGTTAACCCTAAACCAACCAACTAGACATATTGGTTTCACAAGTGGTCATCGATACATTAATCGTGAAAGAGTCAAAAGCAACGAACAAATTTATAAATATTACTTTATAGATAATCTTGTCTACTCAGAAAAATACTTCTGAAGACATTTTTGAATGAGGCGGTCATTATTTCTTAGTATCTTACATGATATTCAACAAGTCAATCAGTGCTTCATCCAAACCCTTGATGCCAGTGCTCCTGGATTATCCGGTGTACAAAAGATGACTGCTGCACTTCAGATACTTCAATATAGCGTACCTATTGATGCCATGGACGAGTATATCAGAATTGGTGACACTATTACAAATTGCCGTCTTGAATATTTTTACTAGAACGATTGTTGCTATCTGTGAAGGCGATACTTAAGATCCCCAAATGAGGTAGATGTCGCTAGATTATTGCAAGAGGGAGAGCAACGTGGGTTTCCTAAAATGTTAGAGAATTAGGATTGTATGCACTGGCGTTAGGATAAATGTCCAACCTTCCAAGCCAGTGCTTCCACTAGATATGTACACAAACCAACAATTGTGCTCAAGGTAGTTGCCTCTTATGACTTGTGGATTTGGCATACTTTCTTTAGCATGCCTGACTCTCTTAATGATATTATTGTTCTTGATAGTAAAGGACGTGCCCCTACTGCCAACTATACCATCAACAATCATGCGTACGCCATGGGATATTATCTTGTTGATGGTATCTATCTTTGTTGGGCAATGATTGTCAAAACAATATCTTAATCTGAAGGTTTAAAGAGACAACTATTTGCAAGGATGAAAGAGGCATGTTGGAAGGATGTCGAAAGGTTGGAGTGATGAGGATCTATACTACATCATGAAAACGTGCATTATTTTGCACAATATGATCATTGAAGACGAGCGTGATATTCTTGAAAATCAACGCAGTGCAGCACTACTGCAAACAGATACCACTAATACCCCATGTCAAATGTCACGCGATCCAACCCAAGACTATGCTGAATTTATGTTCAATTGCTAGATGATTAGATCTACTGAAACCCAACACTTGTGGATCCATCATGGAGAGTTAGATTAAATTTTTATTTAGAGTTAGATTAAATTTTTATTTATCTCTTCACTTCCTTTAATGTCTTTTTATTTTAATAAAATTGTCTTCATTTGCAACTTTATTGTCTTCATTTCAATAAGTTTTTATTTGTTCATAAAAACATTGACAAATTAAATAGATATTGAAAACTAAATTACATTGCAAAATCAAAATTACATTGGAACATAAAAATTAAAAATTACAATAAAAAATAAATGACAATGCAAAATGAAAAATACATTACAATGCAACAAAAGAAACCTATGGTGACAAAAAGTAGTGAAGAAAATAAAGTTCGTCACTAAAAAAAAAATAATCCGTGACGAAATATGAAATTTTGTCACATACAATAAAAAAATAAAAATAATAAGTGACGAAATTTATTTTCATCAATAAATACTTCTTTTTAGGTGAGAAAAAATTAAATTTCGGCATCGAAGGTTTTTCCTCTAAATTTTTTGGGTGGCGCTAAAATTTTGAGACTTTTGGTGAGAAAACAATTTGTCACCAATTATAAAATTATTAGTGAGGAATATATTTTCGTCACCAATAATTTAAAATATTTTATTTTTTAAAAAACTTGATTTTAAATATTTTGAGACCATTTGGTGAGAAAGATATTTTCGTCGTCAATAATTTTAATATTTTGAAATTTTTGGTGAAAAATTTATTTTCTCACCGATTTGGGAGGGAGAATTTTGAGATATTGGCGGTAACGAAAAAAAATATCCCACTAATTTCTCCCCCTCTTTTTTGTGCCCATCAGTTTTCTTCTCATCCCTCCCCCCCCCCCCTTTTGTGTCTCTACCTTCAGTCCCCCCCTTCTCCTCCTTATTAAGTGGCACCACCGAACTCACCCGTTCTCCTCCTTCAGTGCCGCCACCGACGTCACCCGCGTTCTCCTCCGAGCAATCGTTTGCGCCACCAGTGTCGCTTCGAGTATTATTCGATTATTTCTCTATTTTTCTATTTTCAGGTATGGGTCCTCTCTCTCTCTCTCTCTCTCTCTCTCTCTCTCAATTTCTTTGTTTTTCTATCTTTGTTTTCCCTAATTTTGAAAATTACTCAGACACACAATGTCCCATATATGATTTCTTTGGATTGTATTCATACTTATTTTGGCCATGCATGATTTCTTTGGACTGTTTATCTGCTTTCCTCTCATCTCTTTCACCCAAAATAATGGCCAAAGCTTGTATTCTCTCAAAATCGATCAGTAGGTCAACTAGTTTCGTTGTTTTGATAATTTGGTTTAAAATGCGGCAATGCGCTTCAACACAATTATGTGAAGTAAGGCCAATCGATCCTCTATTCCAAAATCCCCACCCCCATAGTGTAAGAATCTCAAAACACAAGAATGAAGATGTGATCGTTCAGTTGAAAATGCATTAAGGACAAAGGAATATGGATTTCGGGAATAGTAAATCCATCCCATGAAGTAATTAGTTCGACACAAAATACTTAAATTATGATTATCAAACAATACAGGAACATTTTATACAGAGCACTAATAGACATAGTCATGATACATTTCTTTGGCTAATCCCTTACTATTGGATTGATGGCAAGCCTTTTAATGCCTTCAGAGCACAAACTGGTCCCCTTAGCCAACCACATCTACAAAAATCAAAACACTTTTAAAACAATGTCAACATTCATTCAATCTCTACAGCTCAGCCACCATCTCTAAAAGGAAACCCATCCAATACCCTCTAAAATACCACAAACACTGTAACGCCCTCAAAATAAACCCATAAATCATACAATATTGACATGCTTAGACATAAGAGAATAAAGCATAAGTACAATTCATCAGAGTATTCATTACAAAATGTATTACATGTTGACAATAAAAGTAAACGCCCTATAGGCTTACAACTTTCCAAGTCAACACTTGGGTTACAAAAAAGAGAGTACTAACTCAATACACAAAATAAGCCCTTGGCTTGATATACATGTAATACAAAAATGTAATCACAAAAGATGTCCCAGCCACTAAGCCTCTCAAGCTATGTCCTTGGAGGTGGCATGCCACCTGTACCTGAAAATGATGTCCCATATAGGGTGAGCCAATGCCCAGTAGAGTTATGCAAAACATAGTATGAGCAATAACTAAAACATCAGCAATTGATAAATGTTTAATTCACATAAATCATTTCATAATCCATTTCAAATACATGACCAATGTGTCCATGTTTTATTCCATTTCTTATCCAATTTCTCAATTCACAACCCTGGCTCAGAACCTGGCCATACACTTTAAATGAGATTACATCTTGTATCAACAACATTTCCATTTCAATTGAGATAACAACTCAAATTAAACATTTCATACTTCATAATAGATACACATTTTAGTGCTGTATCAATCTCAGACAAAAACACTTTCGTACTTCACAAATGATACACATTTTAGTGCTGTATCAATCTCAGACAAAACACTTCCATATTCCACAAATGATACACATTTTAGTGTTGTATCAATGTCAAACAATATCTGGTTTAGGAGTCCATCCCCTATCTTCCCCTAAACCGTGGAGTACATCCCCTATCTCCTCCCACACAACACACTGCATATAAGCGATAATCATATACATGTTAAATCAATCAATACACAATTTTGATGTATTCTACCAATCGCCATCTTCGATGGCATACTCACATGATTAGTTTTAGTTTGCCTAATCATCATGCATTGTCTACAACAATCAAGACTACCCTCCACCGGTAGCCCAAAGTAATTATTTCTAAACAGTTAATAAATGCGTCAACAGATAGTTTATCAACATTTTCAATAGTGAGCGATTAATAAATGCAATTTCACTAGTCCAACTCATATTGAGCCAATTTCATTATTTTCAACTCTATTTCACATTTTTATCATAAATGTCATTAATTACGCTAATGACCCAAATATACCCGAATATGGCATTTTTCCCCTTTTTCTCAATATTGACTCCAAGGGTCCAAATATTACTAACAACATCAATATACTCATTTTGAAACCCAAATACACGTTTATGGTTCAAAAGAAACAAAACCCTTCTTTCCAAAATTACACATTTGAAGCCCTAACTTTCAAAATCCAAAACCATTTATACAAAAGCTCAATATTCATGTCAAAGCTCATAAAGATGAGTAGGAATCCCTACATCAAGAGATGACACCAAAGGAGATGATGAAGAAAACTTGAAATGCTCCAAATCAAGAAATTTTTAGATGGATAAGAAGCTCACACCAAGCTCTACACTTTTTGTAAAGGCACTAAGAGAATAGATCACTCTAACTAGATGAATCCCTAGAGAGAAGGTATTTTCTAGAGAAAGGAGCTCTCAAAATCGATCTTTGGGAAAGTAAGAGAGAGAATGAAAGTTGAAAAGTGATTTAAAATCACCCAGCTGAAATCTGATATACGCATGACCCGCTCGAGCGGAGAATAGAACGCTCGAGCGTCAAGCACAAAAAACTGGACCCGCTCGAGCGCAAGGATACCCGTTCGAGCGCCAAGACACAACTACAAAACACACCCGCTTGAGCGCAAAAGGGAAAGCCGCTCGAGCGTAAATTACCAACATCCAGTACTTTTACAGACAATGAACTATCCTCTCGAGCGCCAAGGTACCCGCTCGAGCGTAAGAAAACCCGCTCGAGCGTGAAAAACACACCTGCAGAAATTTTGCAGAGGCACGAAATACTGGGAGTGTGTAAACCCCGCTCGAGCGCAAGAAGACCCGCTCGAGCGGACAATCAAAAATGAAACTCCGCTCGAGCGCAAAGGGACCCGCTCGAGCGTACCACCAAAAATCTAGGCAACAAGGAATGGGACTAAAGATCAACCAACCTGTTTGAAACACGCCCAACACATCCTAAAACTCATATATATAGAATTAAAGGATAAAAACAAGACATATGCAACAACCAATTCCACGGAACCGAGTCCGGAATACGATTAAACAGTAAAGGGAACACCGGGATCGCTGTAGCCTCCTCCTTTAAAGAATTTCGTCCCCGATATTAAGTACAAGTTTTTCAAAAACATGATTTTTCAATTCCCAACATTATTACAATTCAATAACCCATAACCTGGCCCATTACCGGTCATCCCATCTCTATTCAAGAGGCAATTTCCATATGATCTCCAACAAGCATTATCAACATGCATCTCAAAATATTTTCAATGCCAACAATACATTTGCATTTCTAAAACATCATTAACATATACAATGTTAAAATTCACTTCATTTATAAGGCAAGTTCCAAAATATACTTCCACAAACCAAAACATATACAATGTTTTACAACTTAAGACATATATAATGCTTTTAAAGTTCATCAATATTACAAAATCTCAATACATGATTATACATCAACAAACATATCCGGATATTTATCACGGACTTCCAACTCACGTTCCCAAGTGGCTTCCTCCACTCCGTGATGCTTCCACAAAACCTTTACCAAAGGAATGGTCTTGCCTCGCAAGACTTGATCCCGTCTATCCAAGACCCGAACCGGTCTCTCCTTATACGAGGCATCCTCATCAACCTCTAAGTCGGTCCAATCCAATACATGCGATGGATCCGGCTCGTACTTCCGAAGCATACCAACATGAAATACGTCATGTACTCCGGACAACTGCGGCGGTAAAGCTAAACGATAAACAACCTCCCCAATCCTCTCAAGGATCTCAAAGGGACTGATAAACCGAGGGGATAACTTTCCACTCTTCCCAAACCTCATCAAACTCCGCCTAGGTGATATTTTTAGAAAAACATGATCACCCGTCTCAAATGCCAAAGGCCTCCTCCTACGGTCGGCATAACTCTTTTGGCGACTCTGGGCTGTAACAAGCCTCCTACGGATAAACTCAACT
Source organism: Camellia granthamiana (assembly GCA_036172215.1). NCBI lineage: Eukaryota > Viridiplantae > Streptophyta > Magnoliopsida > Ericales > Theaceae > Camellia > Camellia granthamiana. Next base: position 149,481,178 of record CM069903.1, read on the forward strand.
TTTTCCGTCGTTTCCCTCACCAACTCCGGGTCCAACAAAGGTGCATCACCCACCTCGGCCCAACACACTGGAGACCTACAAGGTAGGTCATACAAGGCCTCAAACGGTGCCATACCGATACTTGACTGAAAGCTGTTGTTGTAGGCAAACTCCACCAATGGCAAGTGCCTCTCCCACGTCCCACAAAAGTCAAGGACACAACCTCGAAGCATATCCTCAAGGATTTGAATAGTACGCTCGGACTGCCTGTCAGTCTGAGGATGATAAGCCGTGCTAAAGGTCAACTTAGTGCTCAAGGCACTCTGCAAACTCTGCCACAACCTAGCAGTAAAACAAGGATCTCTATCTGAGACGATTGTCACTGGGACCCCGTGCAACCTCACTATGTCCCGAATATACAAATCGGCAAGATGATCTACCGAATCCCTCACGCACATAGGAATAAAGTGCGCCGACTTAGTCAACTGGTCTACAACCACCCAAATAGCATCACTACCCCGCTGAGTCCTCGGAAGACCTACAACGAAGTCTATAGTGACATGCTCCCACTTCCACTCGGCAATAGGCAAGGGTTGTAACAAACCCGCTGGCCTCTGATGCTCGACCTTCACTTGCTGACAAGTAAGGCATTTAGACACGAAAACTGCCACATCCTTCTTCATCCCCTGCCATCAAAACTAGCGACCCAAACCACGATACATCTTAGTGCCTCCCGAATGCACCGCAAGGCGTGAATGGTGAAACTCTCGGAGTACCTCCTCTCGGCAAGACTCCGGCACAAACAATCAGTCTCGGTATCTCACACTCAGGTCGGGATAGATGGACAAACCCTTCTCAACCTTCCCATTGGAAATCTTCGCTCGGAGAGATTCTACCTCAAGGTCACCTCCCTGTGCCTCTAACACTCGAGTCACAAGTGTAGGCTGCGCAACAACAGAAAACAAGGCCGCAGCCTCAACAGATTTGCCCAAAAACAAATCAAACTCGCCAAGTGCACCCAACATCTCCCACTCCCGGATGGCTATACAAGCTACATCACTAATGAATTTCCTGCTAAGGGCATCGGCCACAACATTGGCCTTTTCCGGGTGATAGTGCAACTCAAAATCGTAGTCCTCAATGAACTTCATCCACCTTCTCTGCCTCAAATTCAAGCCTCTCTGTGTAAACAGATACTTCAAACTCTTATGGTCCGAGAACACCTCGAACCTCTCACCATAAAGGTAGTGCCTCCAAATCTTCAAGGCAAAGATCACTGCTGCTAACTCTAGGTCATGTGTAGGGCAATTCTTCTCGTGGATTTTCAACTGACGTGAGCCATAGGCAAACACTTTACCCTCTTGTATCAACACACAACCCAAACCTCTCGTGAGGCATCACAATAAACCACATAACCCAACCCTCTCTCCGGAATAATCAAAACCGGAGCGGTGGTCAATCTAACCTTCAACTCTTGGAACGACTTTTCACAAGTCTCACTCCATACAAATTTGATCCCTTTCCGCGTCAACCTAGTCAACAATGAAGCTAGCTTGGAGAAATCTTTCACAAACCGGCGGTAATACCCAGCTAATCCCAGAAAACTGCGGATCTCAAAAACACTCTTAGGCTGTGCCCAGTCTTGCACTGCCTCTATCTTGGATGTATGAACAGACACCCCTTCCCCGGATACCACATGGCCCAAGAACTTGACCTCTCCTAGCCAGAACTCACACTTCCCAAACTTGGCATACAACCTATGGGCTCAAAGCAATTCAAGCACCACTCTCAGGTGTTCCCCGTGCTCCTCCTTTGAAGGTGAATAGATGAGAATGTCATCCATGAAAACGACTACAAAACGATCTACGAATTCCCGGAAGATCCAGTTCATCAAATCCATAAACACTGCCGATGGATTGGTGAGCCCAAATGGCATCACCAGAAACTCATAATGGCCATACCGCGTACGGAATGTCGTCTTCGGAATATCCTCCTCCTTGACCCTCAACTGGTGGTAACCCGATCTCAAGTCTATCTTAGAGAAACAACGGGACCCCTTCAACTGGTCAAACAGATCATCTATACGGGGCATAGGGTATTTATTCTTAACCGTAGCCCGATTCAATTTCTGGTAATCGATACAAAGTCTCAAGGCACCATCTTTCTTTTTAGCAAAGAGGGCCGGTGCTCCCTACGGCGAAACACTAGGGAGAATAAAGCCCTTATCTAGCAACTCCTGGAGCTGAGTCTTCAACTCACTCATCTTGGCTGGGGCAAAACGATAAGGTGCCATAGAAATCAGCGCCGTGCCGGGCACTAAATCAATAGAGAACTCGATCTCTCGGTGAGGTGGCAAACTGACGAGATCCTCGGGAAAGACATCCGAATACTCACAAACCACTCTCGGTAATATAATCAGGGTCTCATCAAACTCACTACTCAAAAGGCTAGCAAGAAGACCGCTAAGCTCACTCCACCCTCGCGGATCATACACTGGTGGCAACACTCTACCAACCCGATCCCTCAAGAAATGGAAACAATCCCCGCTCAAGGTATATACTGTGACCCTCCGGCGGTAACAATCAATAACTGCCCGGTATGACGATAACCAGTCCATACCCAAAATAACATCAAATCCCGACATGGGCATAACTACAAAAGGAAACGGGAGCCGACAATCGGCGACCTCTATATCACAACCTCTACATCCTTGTTTCAAAATCAATTCAACCCCAACAAGTGATACAACACATATAGGAGATGCTAACTGTGCCAACTCCAATCCCGAAACAGATGCAAATGCAGCAGATATAAAAGAATGGGATGCACCCGTATCAATCAACACACTGGCAACCGAGTTGCAAAACAGAAAGGTACCTCTCACAACAGATAGAGCCGGTACTAGGTCCTGCGCGGTAACAACATACACGTGCCCTGTAGGCCCCTGATCCACCTGCTCACCCCTCGGAGCACACGACTGCTGCATAGACTGGGACGACGAAGCTCCCGGATTGGCCCTCGAGGCCTGCACAGACTGAGCTAGCTGAAAACTCTGCGTATGCCTAGAACTAGATGCACCCGATGTGGCACTCAACTGTGGACAAAACCTCTTCAGGTGCCCAGGCTGACCACACTGATAACAAGACAAAGGCTGGCCTCCGCCCTGACTCTGGCTCTGAGGTCGAGCCGAAGAAGAAGCAGCTCGCTGACCTCCTCCCCTCTGCGGGCAAACTGAAGACTTATGGCCCAGCTGACCACACTTGTAACTGGTGATATCTCCCTGACTGCCTCTCCCTGAGCCTGCACTCGGCACTGGAAAGGCCAATCTAGCAAAACCACCCTGAGACTGCTGAGGGTTAGAACCCCTCTGTCTCTTGCCATCACCCTGACCATCCTGACTCCTCTTGGAGCCTCTCTGTCCCTCCTCCTCCTCCTCCTGCATCATAATCTCCATATGGGCTGCAGCATCCACAAGACGCCCATAATCTAGAGTCATAGACCCGCCAACTCTCATCTTGAGTCTACGCCTCAACTTCTTCTCAAATTCGATACAACGGCGTTCCTCGGACGCCACAAGTTCAGGTGCAAACCTGGACAGACTAGTAAAAGCAGCCTCAAACTCGGCCACTGACAAACTGAACTATTTAAGCTGGCAAAACTGGTCTCTCAGCTTCTCCCTGACAACTGGATATAAATACTTCTCCTGGAAAGCATCCACAAAAGCCTCCCACGTGCCACCAATATGGCCCCTCCTGTACTTCCACCACTGACCTGCACCCCCCTTAAGCTGGAAAGATGCCAAGGTCACTTTCAATGCTCCGTCCTCGATGCCTAGCATCTCGAACGTGTTCGTTATTTGGTCTAACCACTCATCAGCCTTAAGTGGCTCCTTCGGATCCCCAATAAACTCGTCCGAATTAGATCAGAAGAACTCCATCTTTAGAAAGGAAGGCCCTGCATCAACAACCTAGGCCTGAACTTGGGCCTGAACTGGATTCTCAGCTCTAAGAATGCCCATGGACTCTGTCACGACCCCAAACCGCCCCTAGTAGAATGGCGCCGTGATGGCCAGTAATCTGTGATTACCGAAGGCCAACTTTCAAAGATCAAACACAATCAGAGTATAATATATGGGGCTCACAAATGCGGAAGCAATAAATCAAAATACAAGTGGTCCATAAGAGCTGTGCTTAAGTTAAAAGAAATGACATATATCTTATAATAGCCTTAATACAACAAAATGGAGTACAAAAATTACATCGTGACCAAAAGGCTTCTCAGCCATCAAATACAAAATACAACGGAATAGAACTAAGAAGCATAATCTTCAAGATGTTGTAAATCACGAATCCAAAACACATCGGCGAATCACAACTAGGCGTCACTGCCGTCCTGCTCATCACCTACATATATATAGAGAGGGTGAGCTTGGATACTCAGTGAATGGTATAAATAATAAAGGGTTTACATGAATGATATCCGAGATCTTTTAACAAAACAATGTACGAAATAAATCAAGTTCATCTATCAAATCTTCCGAGGCTTCAAGGGATGCTTACTAACATTAATATAATACAAGAGATGACATTCCGGACAACAAACCCATGCAGTAAAACCGTCAGTGGCAAGGCAAGACAAGACAAGAGAGATCTCAAAACAATGGTGTCGTTGCATTATAGTCCCCGGACACTAAGGACTTGTGCTACAAATGCTTAGAGTCCCCTAGCACATACGGACTTCCAAATTGTGTGCTACAAATGCTTATAGTCCCCTAGCACATACGGACTTCCAAACTTTGTGCTACAAATGCTTATAGTCCCCTAGCACATACGGACTTCCAAACTTTGTGCTACAAATGCTTATAGTCCCCTAGCACATACGGACTTCCCGAGAATGCCATCAAAACAGGATACAATATTTGATATGCAAAATAGGAATAATCATTCATGCTTGTAAATAATTTCCGAACAGGGAAAAACAAGGTTTTATCAAAGCTTTATAACATATCTTTATTAAAATACCACTCACTTATTTCTTCAAACGTCGGGGTCATGGCAAGTCCAAGTCCTACAAACACTTGACAGAAATCTGTTGAATGCACTTCCAAATAAGTTTCACATGCATGCAGATGATCTCGGCATTCCTCAGATGCTAAGTCAAATCAGAATGAAACACTGTCTCTCATCTCGGGGAAACATGCTGGGCACCAACCAGGTCTTGGCCGAGGTCCCACACCTCCTCGCCGAGGTGAGGTCCCGATGGCCACATTCAAGAGAATGAAGTCGGGAAAAATCTGGGTTTCCCTCCGCTCAAGAACATAAAGAACATGAACATGAAGAACATGAAGGAAATGAATGCAAAGATCATAACTTATTATTATAAAATCTGAGGTTTCATGCTATGAGTTTGAAAACATGGACCTGGGTACCCATACAAGAAGGTCTTACGAAAACAAACACAAAAACATGTAACTTGTTGCAAACTTTCAGATCAAACGAGACTTTTCTTCAAGAACTCATGAACACTAACTTTCTCTTTCTAAAACCAACTTTAAATCAATGCATGGCATGTAGAACGGATCCAATCATGCAATGTAGCTAGGTGATCAATAAGAACAACAAGGATAGATTAAGATTCTAACCTCAAGACTCGAATCAAACGGTTCAAACTCCAAAGATCAAGCTTGCAATCTACTTTCTCACTCTAAGACCCTTCCTCCTTCTCCTAGAGCTTCTCTCTCCTCAAGAACAAAGATATGATACAAAAATGATACATCTCTCTCTCTGCGGCTGACTTAACATTCAGCTTGAACACGTGGCAATGGTTGGTTGGTTCAACTCAAAAAGGTGACTGATTGAAAAGACAAGACTATGACAAAGTGTGTTCAACAAGCTAGGCGGCAAGGGACTCCGGCGAGTACTGACATCGGCTAAGAACAAGACTTCGGCAAGCAAGGGAACAATGACCTCGGCTAGAAAGGACACACTTGGCCCAACTGTGCCACACCTCGGCCTAGATGTGCCACACCTCGGTCTAGGTCGTACCAGTCTAGGGCGAGTTCACTTGGGTTCAAGGGTAACATCTCGGCCCAAATAGTGCACATCTCGGCCCTGGTGATGAACACCTCGGCCTAGATGATGACATCTCGGCCAATATGTCAAGGTGCGGGTGGAGGTCAACCAAAGAAATCCCAAGATGGTCCTAAGTGCAAGAATATTGAAGGAGCGACCTAGGCTCAAGATAACCTCGGCTGAAACACACACACACCAAGAAGGAACATAGAATTCAAGTAACACTTATGCAAAACAAATCAAGGAATGCAAATGCAACATATTGGGACAAGATCATGTAATACATGCAAGCATGACTAGGGTGGAGTGGGGGTTGTTACATCCTACCCTCCTTAAAGAAGTTTGGTCCCCAAACTTGAGTTACCTTGATCTGAAAACAACTCGGGATATCGGACTTTCATCTCTTCTTCCATTTCCCATGTGGCATCCTTGCCGTAATGTTCCTTCTATTCAATTTTCACCATTGATATAGATTTGTTCCTTAACTATTTCACTTGTCTGTCAATAATTCCCGTCGGCTTCTCCTCGTAGCCCAAATCTTCATTTATCACAATCCCGTAGTAGTCAATTACATGCAGTGGATCCCGAATATACTTCCTCAACATCGAGATATGGAACACATTTTGTACTTGACTTAATTCTGGTGGTAAAGCAAGTCTGTAGGCAGTCGTGTTAATCTTCTCAAGAATTTCAAATGGCCCGATGTAACGAGGTGCTAACTTACCTTTCTTCCCCAATCTGGAAACTCCTTTCGTTGGCGAAATCTTCAGGAATACATGGTCCCCAACTTCAAATTCCAATTCTCTTCTTCTCTGGTCAGCATAGCTCTTCTGCCGACTCTGGGCAGTTCTGATCCTCTGTAGAATAAGCTTAATCTTCTCGGTTGTCACTTGAATCAGTTCGGGGCCGATCAAAACTTTTTCTCCTACTTCAGTCCAACATATCGGCGATCTGCACTTCCTTCCATACAAAGCTTCGTACGGTGCCATGCCAATGCTAGCTTGATAACTGTTGTTGTAAGCGAATTCTACTAATGGTAAATGTGCTTCCCAACTTCCCTTGAAATCTAGTACACATAGCCTGGGCATATCCTCAAGTCTCTGAATTGTTCTTTCTGTTTGCCCATCGGTTTGGGGGTGAAAAGCTGTGCTAAACTTCAACTCGGTTCCCAAGGCTCTTTGTAAACTTTGCCAAAATCTACAAACAAACTTCGGATCTCGGTCTGTAACAATAGACATCGGCACACCATGAAGTCTCACAATCTCATTCATATACAGTACAGCTAGTCGGTCAGCATTGAATGTAGTCTGAACAGGCAAGAAGTGTGCTGACTTAGTTAATCTGTCAATTATGACCCAAATCGAATCCATTCCCTTCTGCGTCCTCGGCAAACCAATCACAAAATCCATGGAGATATGTTCCCATTTCCATTCAGGAATTGACAAAGGTTGAAGGAGTCCTGCTGGTCTCTGATGTTCTGCCTTCACTTGTTGACAATGCAAGCATTGGGATATGAACTCGGCTATTTCTTTCTTCATGTTCGGCCACCAAAAGGTCTGTTTTACATCGTGATACAACTTAGTGTTTCCTGGATGGACGGCAATTCTGGAACCATGAGATTCTTGCAAAATCTTCCCTTTCAACTCAGGGACGTCGGCTAGGCACAACCTTCCTTCAAACTTAAGCACTCCATTCTCAAAGTTGTAACCTGACCTCGGCCTGGTGTTAATCTCGTCGGCTACCTTCTTTAGGAATTTATCCTCCATTTGCCTCGCTTTTACTTCTTCAATGATAGTCGGCTCCGCTGAGATCATAGCCAAACATGCCAAACTTCCCATTGACCTCCTGCTTAGTGATCAGCTACCGAGTTGGCTTTGCCTGGGTGGTACTGAATCTGCATGTTGTAGTCCTTCAATAATTCCAGCCATCTTCTCTGCCTCAAATTTAGTTCCCTCTGAGTAAATAAGTACTTCAAACTCTCGTGATCCGTGAAAACTTGGCAGGAAGCTCCATACAAGTAATGACGCCAAATCTTCAAAGCGAATACCACGGCTGCTAGCTCTAAATCATGGGTAGGATAATTCTTCTCGTGAGGTTTTAACTGACGAGATGCATATGCTATGACCTTACCCCCTTGCATTAATACACAACCCAAACCCCTATGCGAAGCATCGCTATAAATCTGAAATTCCTCATTACCTGATGGGAGTACAAGAACTGGTGCTGTAACTAACCTCGTCTTCAACTCCTGGAAGGCTGATTCTCTATCTTCGGTCCATTCGTATGTCACTCCCTTCTGAGTTAACTGTGTCAATGGTACTGCAATCCTTGAGAAGTCCTTTACAAACTTTCTGTAATAACCTGCCAATCCCAGAAAACTACGAACCTCGGACACGTTGGTCGGCGTCGGCCAATTTACAACGGCTTCAACCTTACTGGGATCAACAGAGATACCCTCTTCATTAATCACATGCCCCAAAAATGAAATGCTGGAAAGCCAAAACTCACACTTACTCAACTTAGCATACAACTTCCTGTCCCTCAAGGTCTGTAGGGCAAGTCTCAGATGACTTTCATGCTCGATTGTACTCTTGGAGTAGATCAATATGTCGTCAATAAAAACAACCACGAATTCATCTAGGTACGACTTCAAGACTCTGTTCATTAAGTCCATGAATGCTGCCGGCACATTAGTCACCCCAAAAGGCATTACTAGAAATTCGTAGTGGCCATACCTTGTCCGAAAAGCAGTCTTCTCAACATCCTCAGCTTTAACTTTGAGTTGGTGGTAGCCCGACCTAAGATCAATTTTTGAAAAGACTCGTGCTCCTTGTAGTTGATCTAGTAAATCATCAATCCTAGGCAACGGGTACTTGTTCTTAATGGTTACCTTGTTAAGTTCTCTGTAGTCAATGCAAAGACGAAGTGTGCCATCCTTTTTCTTAACAAATAGGACTGGTGCTCCCCACGGTGAAGTGCTCGGCCTAACAAAACCCTTATCCAACAATTCTTGTAGTTGCACTTTCAATTCCTTAAGCTCGGCTGGGGCCATTCTATAGGGTGTTTTGGAGATCGGCTCTGTTCCCGACATGATGTCCACAGTAAACTCTATTTCTCTATCGACTAAGTGGCCAGGCAATTCATTTGGAAAGACGTCGGGGAATTCATTAACAACTGGGATATCGGCTAAATTAACATTTCCATTCTGATCACTCAGTATACTACACAAGTAGCCATGGCACCCTTTCTGAATTAGCTTGTAGGCCTTAATGGACGAAATCAAGTAAGGAGGGGACACTACCCCTTTACCCTGGAAAATAACCTCGGCTTGGTTTGGGGGTCTCAATGTGACATTCTTCGAAACACAATTAATAGATGCATGATTCGTCGCTAACCAGTCCATTCCTAATATGACGTCAAAGTGCGTCATGTTTAACGGCATCAAATCAACTAATAATTCTACACTCTCAATCACAACAACACACTCCCTATAGATAGACGCAACAATCATAGTTCTCCCAGATGGAGCAGATACATATAACACATAATCAAGGGGTTCTTGTTCTCTATTCAACTTCTTGGCAAACTTAGTAGATACGAATGAATGCGTAGAACCCGAATCAATCAATATGTATGCATTTTGAGAGCAGATTGGGAGTATACCTGACACTACTGTCTCAGCATTCTGGGTGTCTCCTGGTACTAGCGCGAAAACCCTGCCCTGCCTCATTTGTGTCCTTCCGACGTTGCTGCCCTGTGCAGAGCCCGAGGTGCTCCCATTTTTCTTACCATCAGCAATCCTTGACTTCGGAAAGTCTCTCACACGATGACCCATTTCTCCACATTCAAAACAGGCGCCCGACGCCCAACGGCAAACCCCGGAATGTGGCTTCCCACAACTTGCACAAATCGGCTTAGTATTACCTTCCTGGTTCGGGTTGCTGGAGCTGCCCACATTCGCTTTCTTCTTGGCGTTAAACGGAACTCTACGGTTATCATAGTTCTGTCTGTTTCTCTAATTCTCTCCTGCATTCTGATATCGGTTCAAGTTAGCTTCTGCAAGAATAGCCTTGTCCAAGACTCCGGCATAAGTCGGCATGTTGAGCATGTTGACTCTATCCTGTATCGGTCCACGCAGTCCGCTTTCAAACTTCCTAGCTCTCCTATATTCATCACTGACCATATGAGGCGCGTACCTCGCCAATTCGGTGAAAGCACGGTCGTATTCTGCCACTGTCTTGTTTCCTTGTGTCAGAGTCTGAAACTCCGTGGTCTTGCGATCTCGAACACTAAGGGGAAAATGCTTGTTGTAAAACAGTTCCAAAAATTTGGCCCAAGTTAAGTCAGGATTTCCTTCTCGGGTCATCGTCCACTATCTTCGAGCGTCGTCGTCTAACGTGAATGCAGCCAATGCCACCTTCTGAGCATCTGTGCTGGGAAAGATCTCAAATAGCTTCTCCATTCCTAAAACCCACGCTTCGGCTTTCATCGGCTCTATGCCCCCTTGGAATCTTGGCGGGTTCATCTTCTTGAACTCCTTAATCAAAGTCATAGTTCCATCCCCATACAAGGCTGGCTGTGGAGGCACTTGAGGTACTGGAGGAGGTGGAGGGGGAACTGCATGTCGGCCGTTCGTCTGTTCGGCCTGGGTAGATGTAGCACTAGCATTCTGTTGCCTCATTTGTCTCAACTCCCAAGTTAAACCTTCCACTAGTCTTTCTAGTCGGTCCAATCTGTCTTCTGATTGATCTCGGCCAACTGGCGGTCTTCCTCTCCTCATAGTGCTATGAGTATGCAAAATGTGACTTTAAAACAAAATGCGCAATAAAGTATGTATGCAAGCAACAAGCAGTTATGCCGAGATGATGCACATATTGTCAAGTAGCAAGCAACATGGTGCAATCCTCACATCCTTCTAAGGGAAATCCTATGCTCTTTAGGACTCAGAGTGTGTGAAAAACGTACTATGAGGAACTTGTGCTCTGATACCATTCTGTCACGACCCCAAACCGCCCCTAGTAGAATGGCGCCGTGATGGCCAGTAATCCGTGATTACCGAAGGCCAACTTTCAAAGATCAAACACAATCAGAGTATAATATATGGGGCTCACAAATGCGGAAGCAATAAATCAAAATACAAGTGGTCCATAAAAGCTGTGCTTAAGTTAAAAGAAATGACATATATCTTATAATAGCCTTAATACAACAAAATGGAGTACAAAAATTACATCTTGACCAAAAGGCTTCTCAGCCATCAAATACAAAATACAACGGAATAGAACTAAGAAGCATAATCTTCAAGACGTTGTAAATCACGAATCCAAAACACATCGGCAAATCACAACTAGGCGTCACCACCGTCCTGCTGATCACCTACATATATATAGAGAGGGTGAGCTTGGATACTCAGTGAATGGTATAAATAATAAAGGGTTTACATGAATGATATCCGAGATCTTTTAACAAAACAATGTACGAAATAAATCAAGTTCATCTATCAAATCTTCCGAGGCTTCAAGGGATGCTTACTAACATCAATATAATACAAGAGATGACATTCCGGACAACAAACCCACGCGGTAAAACCGTCAGTGGCAAGGCAAGACAAGACAAGAGAGATCTCAAAACAATGGTGTCGTTGCATTATAGTCCCCGGACACTAAAGACTTGTGCTACAAATGCTTAAAGCCGCCTAGCACATACGGACTTCCAAATTGTGTGCTACAAATGCTTATAGTCCCCTAGCACATACGGACTTCCAAACTTTGTGCTACAAATGCTTATAGTCCCCTAGCACATATGGACTTCCAAACTTTGTGCTACAAATGCTTATAGTCCCCTAGCACATACGGACTTCCAAACTTTGTGCTACAAATGCTTATAGTCCCTTAGCACATACGGACTTCCAAACTTTGTGCTACAAATGCTTATAGTCCCCTAGCATATACGGACTTCCCGAGAATGCCATCAAAACAAGATACAATATTTGATATGCAAAATAGGAATAATCATTCATGCTTGTAAATAATTTCCGAACAGGGCAAAACAAGGTTTTATCAAAGCTTTATAACATATCTTTATTAAAATACCACTCACTTATTTCTTCAAACGTCGGGGTCAAGGCAAGTCCAAGTCCTACAAACACATGACAAAAATCTGCTGAATGCACTTCCAAATAAGTTTCACATGCATGCAGATGATCTCGGCATTCCTCAGATGCTAAGTCAAATCAGAATGAAACACTCTCTCTCATCTCGGGGAAACATGCTGGGCACCAACCAGGTCTTGGCCGAGGTCCCACACCTCCTCGCCGAGGTGAGGTCCCGATGGCCACATTCAAGAGAATGAAGTCGGGAAAAATCTGGGTTTCCCTCCGCTCAAGAACATAAAGAACATGAACATGAAGAACATGAAGGAAATGAATGCAAAGATCATAACTTATTATTATAAAATCTGAGGTTTCATGCTATGAGTTTGAAAACATGGACCTGGGTACCCATACAAGAAGGTCTTACGAAAACAAACACAAAAACATGTAACTTGTTGCAAACTTTCGGATCAAACGAGACTTTTCTTCAAGAACTCATGAACACTAACTTTTTCTTTCTAAAACCAACTTTAAATCAATGCATGGCATGCAGAACGGATCCAATCATGCAATGTAGCTAGGTGATCAATAAGAACAACAAGGATAGATTAAGATTCTAACCTCAAGACTCGAATCAAACGGTTCAAACTCCAAAGATCAAGCTTGCAATCTACTTTCTCACTCTAAGACCCTTCCTCCTTCTCCTAGAGCTTCTCTCTCCTCAAGAACAAAGATATGATACAAAAATGATACATCTCTCTCTCTGTCGGCTGACTTAACATTCAGCTTGAACACGTGGCAATGGTTGGTTGGTTCAACTCAAAAAGGTGACTGATTGAAAAGACAAGACTATGACAAAGTGTGTTCAACAAGCTAGGCGGCAAGGGACTCCGGCGAGTACTGACATCGGCTAAGAACAAGACTTTGGCAAGCAAGGGAACAATGACCTCGGCTAGAAAGGACAACACTTGGCCCAACTGTGCCACACCTCAGCCTAGATGTGCCACACCTCGGTCTAGGTCATACCAGTCTAGGGCGAGTTCACTTGGATTCAAGGGTAACATCTCGGCCCAGATAGTGCACATCTCGGCCCTGGTGATGAACACCTCGGCCTAGATGATGACATCTCGGCCAATATGTCAGGGTGCGGGTGGAGGTCAACCAAAGAAATCCCAAGATGGTCCTAAGTGCAAGAATATCGAAGGAGCGACCTAGGCTCAAGATAACCTCGGCTGAAACACACACACACCAAGAAGGAACATAGAATTCAAGTAACACTTATGCAAAACAAATCAAGGAATGCAAATGCAACATATTGGGACAAGATCATGTAATACATGCAAGCATGACTAGGGTGGAGTGGGGGTTGTTACAGACTCCCTCAAAGCATCGGCTATCCCACGGGCTAAGTCGCCCATAGCCTGCTGCCTGCTAGCTTGGCCACATTGGCCTGGCCAACCCCCTCCTGCTGCGCCGTAATATCATCCGGTAAAGGCATTTCCTGCCTACCACGCCTACCACCTCGTCCTCGTCCTGACATCCTAATAAAGGTAACGAAGACATTAGCACATTCACAAATGTGCCGAAGCTAAACACTCGCGTCCTAATACACGGACAACAGTAACTCATTCCACGTAAGCACATAATCACATAAGCACTTACGAATTTCATTTCCGGATAATGATAGTCCCGAGGCATTACTAGAGTTCCAGTTAGAAACAGCATTGATCAAGTGCTTTTCCAACAAGACTAACAGAAACCCAAGGATCCAATCAACATCCTAGAAACTAAATCCCATACCCAAGTAGTCACATAAACATGTTATCACATAAGCACATAATATTACATCTAAGTCTCTAATCAAGCGAGACAAACCCATTGTGATACTAATCACTTCCCACGTACCCAAAGTATTCGAACCCAGTACGCTCTGATACCAAGTTGTAACGCCTTCAAAATAAACCCATAAATCATACAATATTGACATGCTTAGACATAAGAGAATAAAGCATAATTACAATTCATCAAAGTATTCATTACAAAATATATTACATGTTGACAACAAAAGTAAACGCCCTATGGGCTTACAACTTTCCAAGTCAATACTTGGGTTACAAAAAAGAAAGTACTAACTCAATACACAAAATAAGCCCTTGGCTTGATATATATGTAATACAAAAATGTAATCACAAAAGATGTCCCAGCCACTAAGCCTCTCAAGCTATGTCCTTGGAGGTGGCATGCTACCTGTACCTGAAAATGATGTCCCATATAGGGTGAGCCAATGACCAATAGAGATATGCTAAACATAGTATGAGCAATAACTAAAACATCAGCATTTGATAAACGTTTAATTCACATAAATCAATTCATAATCCATTTCAAATACATGACCAATGTGTCCATGTTTTATTCCATTTCTTATCCAATTTCTCAGTTCACAACCCTGGCTCAGAACCTGGCCATACACTTTAAATGAGATTACATCTCGTATCAACAACATTTCCATTTCAATTGAGATAACAACTCAAATTAAACATTTCATACTTCATAATAGATACACATTTTAGTGCTGTATCAATCTCAGGCAAAAACACTTTCGTACTTCACAAATGATACACATTTTAGTGCAGTATCAATCTCAGACAAAACACTTTCATATTCCACAAATGATACACATTTTAGTGTTGTATCAATGTCAAACAATATCCGATTTAGGAGTCCATCCCCTATCTTCCCCTAAACCGTGGAGTACATCCCCTATCTCATCCCACACAACACACTGTATATAAGCGATAATCATATACATGTTAAATCAATCAATACACAATTTTGATATATTATACCAATCACCATCTTCGATGGCATACTCACATGATTAGTTTTAGTTTGCCTAATCATCATGCATTGTCTACAACAATCAAGACTACCCTCCACCAGTAGCCCAAAGCAATTATTTCTAAACAGATAATAAATGCGTCAACAGATAGTTTATCAACATTTTCAATAGTGAGCGATTAATAAATCCAATTTCACTAGTCCATCTCATATTGAGGCAATTTCATTATTTTCAACTCGATTTCACATTTATATCATAAATGTCATTAATTACGGTAATGACCCAAATATACCCAAATATGGCATTTTTTCCATTTTTCTCAATATTGACTCCAAGGGTCCAAATATTACTAACAACATCAATATACTCATTTTAAAACCTAAATACACATTTATGGTTCAAAAGAAACAAAACCCTTCTTTCCAAAATTTCACATTTGAAACCCTAACTTTCAAAATCCAAAACCATTTATACAAAAGCTCAATATTCATGTCAAAGCTCATAAAGATGAGTAGGAATCCCTACCTCAAGAGATGACACCAAAGGAGATGATGAAGAAAACTTGAAATGCTCCAAATCAAGAACTTTTCGGATGGATAGGAAGCTCACACCAAGCTCTACACATTTTGTAAAGGCACTAAGAGAGTAGATCACTCTAACTAGATCAATCCCTAGAGAGAAGGTATTTTCTAGAGAGAGGAGCTCTCAAAATCGATCTTTGGGAAAGTAAGAGAGAGAATGAAAGTTGAAAAGTGATTTAAAATCACCCAGCTGATATTTGATATACTCATGACTCGCTCGAGCGGAGAATAGAATGCTCGAGCGTCAAGCACAAAAAACTAGACCCGCTCGAGTGCAAGGATACCCGCTTGAGCGCCAAGACACAACTGCAAAACACACCCGCTCGAGCGCAAAAGGGAAAGCAGCTCGAGCGTAGATTTCCAACATCCAGTACTTTTATAGACAATGAACTACCCGCTCAAGCGCCAAGGTACCCGCTCGAGCGCGACCCGCTCGAGCGTAAGAAAACCCGCTCGAGCGTGAAAAACACACCTGCAGAAGTTTTGCAGAGGCACGAAATACTGGGAGTGTGTAAACCCCGCTCGAGCGCAAGAAGACCCGCTCGAGCGGACAACCAAAAATCAAACTCCACTCGAGCGTAAAGGGACCCGCTCGAGCGTACCACCAAAAAATATGGGCAACAAGGAATGGGACTAAAGCTCAACCAACCTGTTCGAAACATGCCCAACACATCCTATAACTCATAAATATAGAATTAAAGGATAACAACAAGACATATGCAACAACAAATTCCACGGAACCGAGTCCGGAATACGATTAAACAGTAAAGGGAACACCAGGATCGCTATAAACACTATATTCATTGATTAATTATTGAAAGGGCCTATGGCCACAAAACTTATCAAAATTTTCTTAATGATTGCAGCACAATTATCTTAATGAAAAGATTATTCTTTTAATGAAAAGATAATAAACTTCAGATTATAACTTTGCACAATGGCAACGAATTATACCTACTGGCCCATTCAACAAAATTGTTTTACTTAGCAATGCCACTTAAAATTTGTAAAGAACACATACCCTTAGGCACTCCATTGAAATGCTTGTGCATGGTGTTAAAAAAAAAAAAAAAAAAAAAAAAAAAAAAAAAAAAAAAATCATTGTCTAATTGACCCCTTATATGAAAATTTGAAAACAAGAGCATAAAACATGTTCACATGAATGAAGTCAAATAAGTACCATATGAACTATTAGTTGTTGCAGCAGCAGCTAAAAGACTGGTTAGAGCCCTTTTATGTTGGACATGTACTTCATTTCTCTCTAGTCCCCTCTTGTTCTGCTGTCCAGCAATAGGTCAAATAACCATCTCAATATCCTTCCATTTTTGGGTAGATAGGTTAGTAATTTCAAATAGTAGTCAAAGCTCCATTAACATGATTACATGATATAGCGATCCTAGTTTTTCCTTTTCTCGTTTAATTGTATTCCGTACTCGGTTCTGTGGATGTGTTATGGTCATATTCTCATTTCTATCCTTTACTCTTTATTTTTGAGTCTTGGGTTATGTTGGGCAGGATTGGAACAGGTTGATTGTGTTTTTGAAACCAAAAGTTGATGCCCAGATTTTGGCCTTCACGCTCGAGCATGGCTTTTGACGCTCGAGCGGGCCCTTTGTTGTTGCTTCTCCGCTCGAGCGGGCGTTTTGACGCTTGAGCGTAAATATTCATCTCTCAGTATTTTGTTCTGCAGGTCATTGGATGCTCGAGTGTCCACTCTCACGCTCGAGCAGGGACCATCAACTGCAAAACTTCTGGGAGTGTGCATCCAGCGCTCGAGTGGCGCTTTTGACGCTCGAGCGTATGTCTGTGCCTGATGCTCGAGCGGAGAATCCCACGCTCGAGCGGACCTGTTTGTATATCAGTCTGAATTTTGACTTTTTGGATCACTTTTTCGGTACCTTTTCTCCCTCTAACTTTTCAAAACCTCCATTGGAGAGCTCTTCACTCTAGACTTCAACTTCTATCTAAGGTTTGATCTAGTTTGAGTGATCCTCTTCCTTAGTTCCTTTGCAAAAAGTGTGGGGTTTGGCTTGCTCTTCATTTTGATCCGAAAATTATTGGGTTTGGAGCACCTTCGAAATTCTTCATCTTCTCCATTTGGTCTCTCTATTTGAGGTAGGGATAACTACTCACTTTTATGATCTTTGACATAAACTTTTGGTCATTTTGATTTAATGTTGAAGTTGGGTAATTTTGGGTGTTAGGGTTTCAAAATATATAAAGAGGGGTTTTGTTCTTTGGGCCAATACATGTGTATTTTGGGTCTCAAATGGGGTTATTGTTGTTTATTGTTGGTATTTAAGCCTTTGGGTCAATGTTGAGAAAAGAGGGAGAAAAGCCCTAATTTAATGTTATCAATTAATTTGTATAATTAATTTGGAAAGTTATAGAAATATGAAATTGAGTTGGAAATGATGAAATTGGCTTAAAATAAGGTTAAATGGTGGAGTTGGATTTATAAATCACTCACTTTTGAAATTGTTGATAACCTATCTATTGATGCATTTATTATCTGTTTAGAAATAATTTCTTTGGGCTATCGGTGAAGGATAGTCTTGAATACTGTAGACATTGCATGATGATTAGGTGAATTAAAACTAATCGGTTGAATATGTCATTGAATATGATGGTTGGAATAATATATCGAATGTATGTATTGATTGATCGTGTATATGATAATTGTTTATAAACATTGTATTGTGTGGGAGGAGATAGGGGATGTACTCCACGGTTTAAGAGGAGATAGGGGATGGACTCCTAAACCGGATATTATTTGGGAGGAGATAGGGGATGTACTCCATGGTTTGGGAGGAGATAGGAAATGGACTCCTAAACCGGATATTATTTGGGAGGAGATAGGGGATGGACTTCATTGATACAGCAAATCTGTGTATTATTTGTGAAGTATGGAAGTGTTTAATATGAGTTATTATCTCATGTGAATTGTGAATTATGGAAGTGTTTTATAATGAGTTATAATCTCATTTAAATTGTTGATAGTGGAAAGGTTTTTAACGTGAGCCGTGGTCTCATGGGAATTGTTTGGTCAGGTTCTGAGCCATGTTTATAAATTGAAATTGTTAAGTAAAGGAAAAATGGAATGAAACATGGACATACCTGTTATGAATTGGGTTGTGCTGTATGTTGGCTTATATTGGTTAAACATTTATCAAATGCTAATGTTTTAGTTATTGCTCATATTATGTTTAGCATATCTCTACTGGGCGTTGGCTCACCCTATATGGGACATCATTTTCAGGTTCAGGTGATATGCCACCTCCAAGGAAGTAGCTTGGAAGGCTTGAGGCTGATAACTCTTTTTGTTGTCTCTTTTGTATATTACATGTATATCAAGCCATGTGCTTATTTTGTGTACAGAATTAGAACTCTATTTTTGTTGAACCCAAGTGTTGACTTGGAAAGTTGTAAGCCTATAGGGCATTTACTTTTGTTGTCAACATGTAATATCTTTTGTAAGAATACTCTGATAAATGGCATTATGTTTTACTCTCTTAAGTTTATGGATGTAATGAATGCATGATTTATGGGTTTATTT
Organism: Camellia granthamiana; assembly: GCA_036172215.1. NCBI lineage: Eukaryota > Viridiplantae > Streptophyta > Magnoliopsida > Ericales > Theaceae > Camellia > Camellia granthamiana. The sequence goes on from CM069903.1 coordinate 149,500,292, forward strand.
TGAGGGTGTTACACATGAACAGAGAACATAGCATGAGTTAAGCTGAAATCAGAACTATCATACTGCTCATGCCTCTTGTATATTGGACTCTTTAAGACTATAATTCACTATGACAATCTAACAAAGCACACATTGATCTAACTATTCAATTTAATCAATTTCTTGCATATTGACTGCAATCAAATCTAAAATTATGCATTTGAGAAGAAAATCTTGAAAAAAAAAATTTAAAATAAATTACATGATCTTTTATTGTACCCTAAACGTAATACAAAACTAGAATAACAATACCTTTTTGATTTCATGCTTCTATTTTTTTTTTCCTCTCTTTTCTTTCAATTAAGGCTTGTATGGATAATAAATTCATATTGTTGTTTTGGTACTCTACTGTATTCCTTTAACCCTCTCAATTTTTCTACTCACTACTAAAATTTAATTATTGTGTATGAGTGGTTAAGGCCAAGTTGTTTCTTTATGCTAGCCAACTAGAATCTTGTGTATTTAATTTTTTTCTTCTTGTTAAATCATTATATAATTTTAATTTTATACACTCACTTATACATTTTTATACAACTCTGCCAATGATTGAAAATTGCAAATGCAATGCACAGCCCCCACCATTGTCCCATCTCTTAGCTTATGTTTACTTCTAGGTTGACAAGTTGTTGGTTATGGCAATTGGTTAGTTTTATATACTCCTTATATTGTTATAAACTAGGTGAAATATTTGTAGTGGTCATGATGGCTCAAGCACACTTTTTGGGGTCTTCAGATAGAATACAAACACCAAAAACTATTAACAATTTGATGTTGCCAAAAGTAAGAGATCAAATTTAAACCTGGTATTCAGATGCCAAACTGATTTTCCTATAGCAGACACAGAGGTACTAAATTAAAAAGATGATAAGTGGCATAACAAAAAAAGACTCACATCCTGATTCATTTGTATGTTGGCATCATCAAGCGTTTTGTCCATATCATTCATGAAGGCATGTTTTCGACGGCCATAATTGTCCCAAGTCCATACCTGCGCCAGAGGAAAATTTTGAATACTGTATTTGCTTCCATTCATAGTTTATTATTTTGATTGATCATTTTATTCTCTATTACCTTATGTAAAAGTTTTAGGGCATGTAGTTCATGTGTTCTCTAGGGATCTATGTAACAAGACATTGACATGAATTTTTGGTGTTTGACTGAATAGACATTAGAAAAACTAGATTCTAATATGGGTGCTCGTGTTCAAATGGTCTTTGACAAGTTATATTGTTGAAATGTGAGGAAGGGTAAGTGTTCTTAATAGTAGTGATATTTATGTGCGAGACATGCATATTTTCCGTGTGGCTCACTCTCTCATTAACCAACCATAATTTTCAGTGTTTGTCTAGCTGGGCTACCTTTGTTAAATGATTCACGAAGATGGAAACATTGAACTTCATGTTTTCTCGAGTTTCTTGATTTTGACTAACCAAAAGTCTAATACTAGTGAACTGCCAGCTGTGCCATACTACTTTCATTTTGCTGGAGGTAGTTTCTAGTAGGAACTGAGATTATGATACAGAAGTAAAGCATAGAGAATTTATGTATATAATGATCTGAAGAAATTCAGTGCTATATACAATCATAAAAGCACATATCTGAAACTTTAATTACAATAGATCCCCTAATAATAAGTACTCTTGGGAGAGAAAAAAAAATTACGTAGAATTATGAAATTTTAAGTTTCTCTATGATTTGCAATGGTGGAAATATTTTCTTATATTCTTAAGGTAATGGACTTTGTTGGCAAAATATATGTATTATATTAAATCTTGATTATATAAAAGCTCCTAATCCCCCTCTTTGTTGCTAGTAAATTTATAATATACTGGCAATCATAGACAAGAGTCATGACTCAAATAAACAACACATATTGCTAACACTTTGAAATATTTTTCAAATGAAACAATGCGAGAGGGTAAAGATGATGAAGAAGATGAAGAACTTGACATAGATGATGGTATGGATCTTGATATGGATTATGATATGTAGTTTTTGTTTTGTATTTTCTATATGGACATATGTTTTTTTATGCATTACATGCTTATGTTATATTTTGTTTTGTCTTTTCAAGTAAATATTCTGCTTTATATTTTATGTTTTATATCAATTTATGCTTTTTAGTTACCAAAATGGCCAAAGGGGAGAAACAATGGATCAAACCAGGTTTTCTAGCAAGATAGAAGCTAACAGAGTATGAAAAGTAAAGAAATAAGACAATCAAGAAGAATAATAAGAAAATCAATGCTCTACAAGAGATGTGTATAGTAGCTTCTTTGATGGGCTCTACTCAGCCCAATCGTGTCAATGAGAATGGAAAGAACATTAGGGTTGAGGTAGATTACGATGACTACATACCGTCAGATCATAGGGATGATACTGATGATGAGTCCTTTAAAAGTGCTGACGATGAGGTACTATATGTATGATGTCTAATTTTTGTTATTATGTCTGGTAACTATATATTCATTAATGATGCTTTGTTAATACTATCTTTAGACATCCATGTACATATCTTTACATATCCATTGTTATGTATTTGTTGTTTATGCTTATGTATTATGTTTTTCATGGCTTACCAATGCCACCAAAACGATTGGCACAGTCATCTCTTATAGCACAAAAACATGAAATTCAAGCACAAAAAGAGGAAATTCAAGCAGAAAACAGTGTGATGGCAAAGATGAATGAGACGAGTGAGGAGCATTTGAAGATGACATCAAGCATCATGGAGTTTCTTAAAAAATAAGGTTTCAATAAACAATTTAGAGGAGAAGGCATCCACTGAACTCATAGATCATCTTTTTGGTAAGTCTATCTTATTTTATCTTTTCATTTTTCTCATGTTGGTTAGTATATAGCTGTTAAAGCACATCATATAGTTGTAGTCACGTCAAATGTTGTAGATCCAAGATTTGTAGCATCAAAATTGCAGTATTGCCACATTGAACATTGTTTTTTTGTGTATGTTGAAGATGGATGATATTAATAGAAATCACTTGGCATACCTACTGTGGTCTGGTCCTATTTCATATTAATAGAAATCACATAGTATACCTACAAGGAACGAACCTTCCAATGGGGTCCTTTTAGAAATTTTGGTTTTAAGTCGATGACAATATCTCCAGATGGTGGGAGTTTGGCTAGCTAATTATTGGTTTCACACTTGGGTAGGGTATCCCAGGAGGCATCATAAAAATATAAACATTGATCATTGCTTGCAATTTTCAGTTGGTAGCATTTTTTCCCCCTTCTCTGTTTTTTCATAGCATACATTTGCATTATATCTCCTGTAATATTTTACATACTCTATACAATTCCAAACATCATTACAAAGTCATTTCTTAATCTATAGAATACAAATTACATTGCAAATTCTAACATATATACACTATTAGTTTTGAAGCTAAATTCTCAGGTAATTCAGATTTCCTTTACAAAGAGAAATACAGATAGCATGACCTCATCCTAAAAACTAAATACAAATAAGATCCCTTAAATACTAGCACATTACCAAAAGACATTACTTGTTTATCTTGCATAAGTTAGAGACTTGCAAGTTTTCAATTGTAATAAACCTTCTACTTCTGGATGTCTAGTAAGACCTACTCCTAGCTATTCTTCCTGTACATCCTTGATAATGTTTTCCTTGTTTATTTTCTTTGTAGATTGGTTTTCAATGACGTTTGGAAGCATACTTGCAAATCAAGATCAAGTGTTGATTTTTTTTTTATTATTATTATTATTTTTTTTTTTTGAATTGATACTTAGTTCTAGTTGTAAATCAAGATCAAGTATTGATTTTATTTTTTTTTAGGCACCACATTTGTTCATTTTGGGATTTGCTATAATGGTTTTGATGGATATATTTTGATTTATAATATAATTGTTTAGCGAATTTTTTGTGTGGAGTGGTGTATATTAGTTAGTGAATTTCTTAGTACATTTAGAAGACTATTGGGATATGAGCAGACATATTTGTGAAATAATAATTTAAACTGAAATATAAAATATGAAACAAGTTTATTGGCAAATTTTTTCGTTATCTATGTTTGTTATTATGACAAAGTGATTATTCGTCGTTAATAAATATTTTTTATGACAAAATTTGTCGTTGTTTATATATGAAAATTTTCATTGATTTTGTTGTTTGGTGATTAAAAATTTCGTCATGTATATATATTTTTGTTACGAAATATATTTCGTCACCCATGTATGACGTTTGGAGACGAAAATTTTTGTCAACTTTACATCTTACTGTGACAAAATTATTTCCTCATCAATGATCAACATGCGTGACAAATTTATTCGTCAACTAAAGTTATAAATGTGGTACTGAATAACTATTTGGTGACGAAAATGAGGTTTTTTGGTAACAAAATATTATTTTATTGGTGACGAAATTATTTTTCGTCACAATACTTTTTAGTGACAAACATTCAATGACGAACCCGGTGACAAAAATATTTCCTCACAAATATCTATAGTGACGAAATTAACTCTTTAGAGACAAAAAAAAAAAAAAAATCGTCATCCAAGACCCAACTTGTAGTAGTGTTATCTCCCAATTATTCATCAGAAGGTAGGAGAAAATAGTAATTTGGGTTGCTCACATGTGCAGACCATTTTGCGAAAATTTCGTTCTTGCGCATTATGTAATAAGCTTTCATTTGAGGGTCCATATTAGAAATGTCCGCAATCATTATGGAATGTTCTTCATTTTTCAGTTGAAGTTCTTTCATCTCTTGTAATGCTTAAACCATCTTCTCTTTCTCAGTAAGGTGTTGGTTAAATGCTTCCAACAAATTGTTAAATTTGTGGACTTCAGTTTCAATGATTTGACTTTTCCGAAGTAATTCTTTTGCAGATTTCTTACCTATAGGTCTTTTATCCATTGCAGAGACACTACCATCACCAACACTTGGATTGTTACCAACATTTGAATTGTTACCTTCACTTGGACTGTTATCGTCTTCAAGAGAAATGCAATTACCCATAGAAGAATTGGGGACTGAATCGGTAAATGGTGCATGTATTCTTGACTTGACTATGTTCGTATGAGCTACATCTTGCTACCTGATATTGTTTTGCAACACTTGTCAACAATGTTCAAAAGTAATTTTTTATTTTTTTTATTTTTTTATCTTGATGGTATAAAAGTTTTGTTTGAAGCATCTATATAGATAAAATACTAAATTAATTGATTAGTTAATTTTTATACGATACAAAATAAAAAAAAAACTAACATAATAAATTAAGATGAAATCTTACTATATCAACTTGAGACATCCCACTTGGGTGTAGATTTTCGACTTGTGCTAAACACTCACGAAATTTGTTGGAACATTTTATGATTATACCCCATCGAGATTAGATAGACACTTGTGTTCTTGATTGATCATTCTGAAGTAAGCAATAATTTTCGTAAATTCTCCCACAAAAGTGAGCATACAATTGCGAATTGCCAACAATTGGGTCTTTAGAAATGTGACACCAAGATTTACAAATTGCCACATCTTCATCAATGGTGAATGATTTTCCTGTCTTTGTTTTTGATGAACGTTCCATAGTGATTGTGTGAAAAAACTAAAAACAAAAATGTAATTTGGGAGATTTGTTGTGAAATGAAATTGAGATAAAGAGAGGAGAAAAAGAAAAATGTAATTTGAAATGTTTGTTGTGAAATGAAACTGAGATTGAGGGTTTCTATTTGTAGAAATACAAAATATGACCGTTTGTAGATAATAGTTGTTGAGACCCCCAAAAAAAAAAAAAAAACAAATTACGACTGTTCATTTGTAGCTATTGTTCTATAACTTTTTTTTTTTAAAGGAAAAAAGAGCACAACATCTCCTTTTCATTTCCAAGACACCATCGCCAACGTTCACCTACCCATAATCCAACGGTTGAGATCAACCATCTAGGAGCATCCCCTTTATGCATTCCAAGACAATATCCTCTTTCTCTCTTACATCCAAACCAATCGGTTGTTGAGAGCTTCTCTCTGTCTCTCTCTGTGTCTCTCTTTGTGGTGTTCCATCTTCATCCATAGCAAAAGCAACCCCGCAACCCCCTTTCTCTCCATCTTCATCATCAGAAACCCTTTTCTCTGTATCTTCATTTTGACCATCACCACTTCATTTTGATCATCACCACCACCATAGGCGATCGCCAAAACTAGTCATTTCTCTCTCTCTCTATCTGATTTCCATCACCACCACCAGAACTGATCACCTATCGCCGATCGCAAAGTTCGATGGAATACCACTATTTGGAACACCATTGTTTGGGTTTGATGGAACACCATGGATCGCGAAGTTTGATGGAACAAGCCCTAGAGGTCGATGGAGGTTGAGATGAAGAACAAGTTCATCAATCATACTGGAATCCAGGTATTTCTTCTAAATTCATTTCAGAAATTTATATAAATTTGTGAAATTTGAGTTTGATTTGTTCTAAATTCATTCTGAAATTTGTAAAATTTGTGAATTTGCAAAATTTGTGAAACTAGTTTTTAAATGATCATTTTGAAATTGCAGATAAATTTGTGTTTGGGAATTCTATTTTTTTTTTTCTCAATTCTGGTGAACTTTGAAAAATAAACGAATGGTGAACATTCTGTGATAACAAATGGTGAATTTTGCAAGAAAAAAAAAATCAAAGATTTTGAGAGGTTTTCCTGGTGAATGCATTTTGTTTTTTCAACTGATTTGGAGCCAAAAGTCTGTTGATCTTTGATGATGTGGCATGTTTGTCACCTGCTATTCTTCATGTCAAATTTGACAACAGAAATGGCATCAGCTATATTTGGCAAGAAGAATAGCAGGCCATTCGAGACCCTTTTTGTTGTTACTCTTGCCAAATTATAATTTTGGTAGCTCTTTTGTCAACTCCTTTGGAGATGCTCTTAGGTGCAAGATTCCCAATATTTTTTTTTTTTCTTCATACAAATGATTTTCTGAAACTTTTTTACCTCATCAAAACTCTTTTGAGATGATAGGAATCCATTAAACAAGTTCAAGAGCTACAAAAATTCAAAGGTAGAACAACATAAAAAAATGTATAGCCAACATAAAAAAATAGTTTTAAAATTAAAATATAATAAAAATTTATCTAGCTTAATGAAACTGCTCTTATAATAATAATGTCCGACCATGGTGGTATGTTTATTTCACGGGATGTGATCTATTTTATTTATTTATTTATTTTTAATGTAACATTTGATTTATTTGATTGGATTAGGGATGATGGGATTGCGGCAAGTACATGTGGATATAGGTCTGATGATTCACCAAGCCCGTTTATGATTTATAAGGGTTGGATTATGATTTAGACCCATAGAGCCAAGTTGAAACTCAATTATAGAAGGGATTTTTACCAGTCGATCCTAATAATTGAATCTATTATGTATTAGGCCCTAAGTTTCTATCTCATGCACTAAGAAATCATGTTATATTTTTTTTATCCTGATTTTGTCCTTGCTACCAACTGGTAAAAATCCCTATTTAAATCATCTCAACTACTTTCTAAATCTTTAATTGTTTATAATATTTATTATTGTCACGCCCCAATTTTAATTACACAGAAACATTACCAAAAGCCTGAAATTTAGGTCCATTTTTTTAATTAAAAATATCTATTACCCTTGAGTAATAGAAACATAATAGTACATGTTCTCTCTCATGACGAGTACAACAATAAATATAATACATGCCAAGCTCCCACTACGAAGTTACAAATAAATAATTACAAACATCAAAATACAAAGAGATTGCACACAAGATCTACATAAACTTCCTAATCCTTCAGCCAATCCCTCCGAATTCTCTTCCAGTAAAAAAAAAATGAAACCAAATGGGCGAGCACAATTGCCCAGTAGAAATCTCATAGTTCTAAAACAATAACCATCCTATAGATAGAAATGATCATGCATGCAGAGTGATACCATATAGTAGGTGACATTTTGTAATTTTAAAATATCATACGTAGAGTACCTTTTTCTCAAAATTTATTTGAACATTTAAGGATGAAAAATCTAGAAATCCCCTAGATGTTGATTTGTGATTATGTATCAATTTTAAGCAGTATATAACAATCTCAATCAAACAATCAAGAAAAATCGACACAACAATTTTACGTGGAAAACCCACAATTGGGCACCTCCAATTATGATAAAAACCACGGGCAAAAGCCACAAAACAATCCACTAAAAAGACATAAAGAAATTACACAGGTATACTCTCAATTATCTAGCGAATCCACGCCCGAATTGAACCAACCCCTATGTGTCTCTTCCAACCCCGTCTTCACCTCGGAATTGTCTTGACGATGAGCCACTCCAAAATCCACCAAAGCTTCAGGCTTGAATTCTTCAGAATCCACCGAAGAACAACTCTCTCTTTTTTGTGTAGAACAAACAAATAATCCTTTGATGTATACTCTTTAAACCATGAGTTGAATACTCAATAAAAACATCAAAGAAAACTAGCAAAATATCCCCAGATATAAACCCTAGAACCCAAGAAGAAGATCTGGAGAAATCATCCTAGATTTGGACTGAAACACGTATTTATAGAAAATTGTCCCGTGATCTCCGCTCGAGCGTCAGATTGGCCGCTCAAGCGGACCTACGCACGAGCGCGGAAAGTTCCGCTCGAGCGGGAAAAAACATCTAGTATTTTTGCAAGCGAACAAACTTCTGAAACCCAGCATTCTCTGCTCGAGCAGGTGTGGACACCCCATTTTTGACCGTCCTCAAGACTTGGATGTCACCGTTTGAACACCCGGTAATCATCCATGTTTGTGTTCATTTGGAGTTCCCGGAGGTCTCGGCTACGCGCCTTGCCTCAGGATCTCCGAACTCGACTATTTAGTGTCTGGTTTTGCACCATACACTTGTACTTTGCCTTGGAGGGGCAAGGAATTCCTTGTGAGGCATCCCCACACATCACCGACCGTGGCTAGAGGCCACCGGCTGGTGTTTTGTTGCCATCGGCAATGTATATTGCCGGTCGGCATTCTTTGTTGCCGGTCGGCAGTTCATTTTGTCAAAATGGCAATTTTGAGCAGCCGACTACTGTTCATCTACTTTTTGTAGATATTTTGTACCAGCTGTGATAGCTGGCACCCACTCTTCCCCCCTTCATACACGTGTGTGGAGGGATTTCCCTCTTGGATGGCTTGTTTTGAAAGCCTCACAAGAGGGAGTTGCCTATAGGAGGAGGCTTCCTCTCTTGGCATTAGGGTTAGAAAAAATAGAGAGGAGAGTTCTGGTTCTAGGGTTAATATAGTTGTAGCTATTCTATCTCTCTTTTTCTCTCTTTTGTGCTTAAGGTGTTTTAGTCTTACTATTGCACACAAACACATAGTGTTACACCTTTCCTTGGTTCTTGAAGGACCAGAGGTCTGTTCTTGGTGTTCTTGGCTGGATTTGAGTTCAAGGAGGCAACAAGATCATCATTTGTGAAGAAGGACTTCAAGGGTAAGAAACTTCCCCTTTATTCCCCATTTTTGCACACTACTTTTACCCATCTTGTAATTGTTTTTGTGTTTAGTGTATAACATAAAAAAGTTCTATTTTTGGGCCCTCTAAATAGTTTGTTAAGAGTGTTTTGTGGTTTTGAGGTGTTTGACCCCTCTTAAGCCTTGAGAGGCCCCATTTTTGTGCCATTTTGAGTGAGCTCCGAGACTTTGGTGTTTGGACCTCCTCACCACTGAAATCTTGAGGGATTTCAGTGGTAAGGATGGTGCCTTGAAGTCCAAAGAAGGAGAGGGCCACCCCCTCTCCTTGTTGTTCTTGAAAAGGACCCATTTTGGCCTCTTGAGGGAGCATCATGTTTGAGTGTTTGTTGATCATGCCATGGCTATATTTTATGCTTATTATGCCATGATATAACATTGTATTAAGTTGGTTTTGGTACACCATGCATGCCTTGCATATATGCCTTGTAATGCCATGTTTAGGCCTTAACATGCCTTAGGTTGTAAACCCTTGTTCAAGCATGTTTTAGGCTTATCCTTGTGAAGGTTTTGTGTGTATTTTGCCATGTTTAAGGTCTGTCCTTAGTTGTTTGGGTCGACTTTAGCATGCATTGCATAGCTCCCTTGCATTTTAGCTTGTAGGCTTAAAGTATGTAGGTGTGTAGTATGCATTGCTTGCATTGATTTAGTGGGTTGGAACCATTTTTCATGTCATTTCAGTCCACTTAGCATGCTTGTATGCTTGCATTTCATGGCCCCTTTGATGCTTCAAGAGGTTATGCCCTATGCTCCATGTTTGACCTCTTTGGTGTGCTTGCCTGTTTAGGCCTCTTAGATGCCATCTAAGTAGTCTTTTGGCTTTATTTTAACATGCTAAAAATCTGATTTTAGTTGTTTAGTTCATGCCATGTTTGGTTTTGTCAAGGGTAGTTCAATACACCTTTAGCTAGCCTTAAGTTTTTGGCTATGTATGCATGCCTTGTGTGTCTTGTTTGCTTGGTTTGGCACCATGTTCTTGCATGATTTTCGGAGCTTTCTATGCATGCTAATTGTCCATGTCTAGCCTCTTTCAAGTGTGCTTGAGGGTTGCTTGCTTAATGCTTAGGTTTGTGCCTTAACATATGCATGCTTGTATATGTATTTTGGTCTCATCTCTTGAGCTTTTGGCCACTGTTTTAGGCCTATTTAAAGCTGCCTAAATCATGTTTAAGTCCATCCTTTGCTTGTGTGCATGCTCACCTTGCATGTTTGTTTGCATCCTTGCATGCATACCTTGCATTCCCATGTTGCATCCTTAGCTTGCATGCCTAGGTTGCATTGCATCTTGCATGCATGCCTTGTTCCTTGATCTAGTGATAGGAATTGGGCCTTTGGTTTGTTGGTTTGCATTGCATTTGACATCAAAATGTGTACACTTGGTCTCTTGGGCCATCACGCATCGAAATGCGCGATTGGTGGTCCGAGAACCAAGGACCATACCCCTTTGAGTCATATACATGATAAGGAGCTTGGTTGGTACATATATTGTTTGGATTGCATTGCCATGCAAAGTTTTGTCCTCTGTTGCTGTCAACCAGATTCTGCAGGAACTTCTTGCCGATCGACTGCACAAAGTGCCGACCGACAATCCATAGATGGCCGATGGATTAATTTTATGCCGATGAACATCAAATCACAGCCGATGGCCATCCTACTCAGCCGATGGTGATCCCCAGTGTCCAAAGATGCATCTCTGAGATTTTGGCAGTCTTCAGAGGGGCAGAGCAGGGAAAACAGAGGCAGCCTATGCATGGCACTGACTTTCCGGGCAGAACCGAGCATGCATTGCATTGGACCCTCTTCCCGAGGCGGTTTACTGTTTTAATTAAATTAATTAATTTGCTTAATTAGTTTAGTTGGACTGTAATATTTAATTAGCTTGTAGGTTAATTATTTGTATATTCTTTTGGGTCTCTCCGAGTGAGGGCAAATGTGTAATAAGTGTGGGTGAGTGTGTGCATGTCTTCCAACCCCCACTTCTTTCTCCCTTTTACTTACCTGCTTTTGATGGTTAGTACTAGGTCACGTTTAAATTAGCATACCTTATGCTATGCATGCGTGCATCCATACATTTGTCTTGCATGCACCGGGCTCGGTACATCATACTAACTGCATTGTACTTCAAATCTAACTTGAATACGTGATGATTATGCATTTCACATGCCATCTTTAGGATTAGTCGAGCCTACTCTAATTGCATCCCGCATGTGTTGCATTAGTCAATTTAACATGAACTAGGATCATGCATGTTTGCTAACTAGTTTATTGTTTTGGCACGGAGTACGATGCAAGTATTTTCATGCTTTAGCATACCTCATGCGTGTGAATGCTACCATGACAGCATGCTTACCATGTGGCTAAGTGCTTACGTGATATAAACTGCCTGAATGCCTGTGAGTGAAGGTTGGATTACTTGAATTGGGATAATTCATTGAAATCCGCGTTTTAGCCTACTTGCGAGTAGCAAATTCCAAAGCGTTTTTCCAAACAAACGGATATGCAATGTTTTGTTCCAAATTAGGCGATCTAGTCTATACTTGTTGTGTTGTGCGCATCACATAGTAAATTCTAGCTAATTAATCGGAATAAGAACACATAGCGTTTTCAAAAACGGATATCATGGTTAGTAGAGGCCGATCTTCGGATCGGGCGAGAGGGGGTGCTCATAGCTGACCTTCCCCAATCGTACCCAAGTTCCCGAGCCGAGGCAACTTTGGTGATGACAGACACGTGGCCTTTGGCACCGAGTCAGGGTTTCCTAAATTCTCCCATTAAAAAATATTTAGGTGGCGACTTTGTATCTGGCAAAACAGTCTATGTTTGGCACTTCTTTCTAAAAATCTGTTTTCTCAAAACGATTTGCCAGATTTGGACTCTTTGGTTCAGATTAAGAACCGTGACAATTTGAGTCCGAACTGTAGTAGACCCGCAAAAACGAACAGAACGGGACTTAACCCTCCCGGGGCGTTCGGGGACGTCTACAGCAGGGGAATGTCCGCTTAAGCGGACAGGCAACTTTGAATGCATTTATGCATTTTGCTTCGGTGGCGCCACCCCTCGACCCAGCTTGGGCACTGTCCTGAACCCACCAAGGGGCACTACCCCCTGGACCCCCACGAGCTGACCGGGCAGCTCGATCCCTGTCATAATCAGCGAAGTGGCAATCTTGAAAGAATTAACATCATAAAACTTCTCTGCAAGGCACAATTCGAGTTGGATTCGCATCTAAACACTCATAGCCTCACTGAAATAAAAATGCGAATAAAATTACAATTCAAAGGAGTTTTGCCAAACGGGATTGCCAAGAATAAAACCTAACAATGGAAAACCTTTAACCATCAAAAACTATCATTTTTATCATCAAACCAAAAATCCTTTTTGGAAACAAACGTGTTTAAGGAACCACATCATTTTATATTTATTAACATATTCCAAAATATTCCTTTTTTATTTCTCATTCTCCCATTTTCTAGTTACATTTATTATAACGCCATACCCTCAAGTTCAAGTTCCCTTAATATTTCAAAAACATCCCACATACGTGCTATTCCCACCCATCTATTCATATTTGCTGTAAGTCCTCAATACGAAAACCCAAATCTCTTTTATAGTCAATAATTGTTATCCTATACTCAACTCCTACTTATCTAATAACTACATCACATCCACACTTGCATTATCAATTATAATTCAACATATCATAACTACATTATATCCACATGTGCGTTATCAATCATAATTCAACATATCCCAAGGATAATAGATCCTTTTAGTTCAATTTCTCAATTAATCATAAAACAAAACTTTTAATTTTTCCTTATAGATACAAATAACCTAGTGAGTTCTTTATCACCAATCCCTTATCCAACTACCGTTTCATTATCCATTCTTTTCAAATAATTTCTATATGCATTCCCATTCCATACCAATTTACACACCAAATGGTAATTTCACAAGTTCATCATAAGTCACATATATCATCACTAAACTCAACACACTTCATAATACATTCCACCTTTTGCCGACTTGATACGGCGGGATAGCGGGCACCCAATTCGTAGCACATTCCACCTTTTGCCGGCTATTATATGGCGGGAAGTGAACTCCCAAAAATCATTTTCTCAAAAACCATATCTTTTTTCGAAAACCACTTTCAACTTTTTAAAACCATCCCCCACATTTGCCAGCTATTATATGGCAGGATGTGGGCACCCGAAACATTTTCGAAAACCATCCGTTTTTCCACTTTTGCCGGCTACAATACGGCAGGACTGTGTGGACACCCAAAAATCATTTTTCCACTTTTGACGGCTATAATACGGCAGGACTCTGTGGACACCCAAAAACACTTTTCCCATATTCGTCCAGCGATAAGCCTAGACAAGGCAATTGGGCACCTTGAATTCAAACCACCCCCCACATTTACCGGCTATTATACGGACGGTTGTGGGCACTTAAAAACCATTTTTCAATTTTTAAAACAATCCCCCACATTTACCTGCTATGATATGGACGGTTATGGGCACCGAAAAACTATTTTTCAACTTCTCACTCGGGTACCAACACAACACCACCCAACACAACTCAACCCAAACTCCACACACCCAACACAACTCAACCCAAACTCAACACAACCCAACACAACACAATTCAACACAACTCACCATGATTCAACACAATTCAACATAGTCAACTCACTTCAACATAATCAACACAATTCTACAGAACTTAACAAATAAACCCAACTCTCTTCAAACCCTAACCCCCAATCTCATGATTCATCACAATATGCATAAAAATGTGAACTTTTGTATTTATATAAAGAACATACCACAAATCTATCCATAAAAGAGGATATTGAAAGAAAACTAGAAACCCCTACCTCTTGAAGCCAAGAGATGACGACCCAAACGTCAATGGCGACGAAACCATGAACTCTTCGGACCAAAATGATGCCCTTGACGAGATCTACATTTTTTTTTCAAAGGACCATGGTGACAAGATCACTCTAGGTGAGTAGATCTAGGGATCTTAGTGCCAAAACTTGAGTTTAGAGAGAGAGGAAAGAGGAGAAAAGTGAAATGAAACCATGTTTGGAGCCTATTTATAGTGGTAGAAAAGTAGCCCTAAGGTCAATAAAATAATAGGCCTAAAAACCCCACAAAGGGAGGACCCAAACCAGCCCAAAAATCTGGAAAAAAAAAAACACGCAGGGGTCGACCGTTTGGGCAGGAGGGTCGACCCTTTATGTAGAAAAGGCAATCTGGTACAAGCAAGGGGGTCGACCCTTTGACAGGAGGGGGTCGACCCTATTTTCCAACAACTAACACAGAAATTCTACAGCATAAGTGGGTCGACCCTCTCCCAGACTAGTATCTACCCTATTTTCCAGCAACACGCCCACAAACTTCACCAACAAGTAAGGGTCGACCCTTAGGAAGGCTGGTGTCTACCCTATTTTCCAGCGACACCTCCAGAAACATGACAACATGCAAGGGTCGACCCTTAGGAAGGCTAATGTCGACCCCAAGGCAAAATTTCTAAGTTTCTAAGGAACTTTTGACAAGAACAAACGCAAATGAACAAACCCAACGAGTTTAAATCAGATTATACTCCTTCAAAACTGATAGACAACTCCAAAGACTCCCAAGATAAAAATAAGGATATTAAACACACTCTCCAAAGGATTAAAGGATGCGGGCGTTACAATTACTCATTAATTTTTTCAATTTGTATTAACTTATCTCTTGATCATTTTCCTAAAATTCTTCTTCTTTTTTCTCATCTCTCTCTCTCTCTCTCTCTCTCTCTCTCTCTAGAAAATACCACCATTGTAGCAATGGCCATGGCCATGGCCATCCACCCGCAACCACCATTGTCATCCGTCACTCACCATTGCCACCTCCACCAGTCACCACCACCACCTTCGTCGGCCACTACTACCACCATTGTTCACTAACCATCTCCACTATCACTGATCTATTTTTCACTATCTCTCAACCGTTTGACTCACTCACTTAATATTATTGTCTTCCTTCATTTTTTGCCATTACTGTCGTTTTGCCTCCATAGGGCTAAGGCTAAGCACGTCTGTCAACGACTTATGCCACAACTTTGTTCTAGAAGCTAACCGCAAGATGGACTCAACGGGCTACGCGACTTGGGTGACGTCCCACTCAACCTTACACTATACTACCTTTCATACGGCACAAACCCAGGAATAATATAAAATATAGTTTTGTTTTATTTAAATTTAATTACATCATCTATGGTCCATGTGATCACTGTGCTGGAGGGGGAGGCCTAACGGCCGAAGCCCAGGCAACTATATGTTCCTGGATCTGATTCTGAATACGGGCAATGTAAATATTGGATTCTTCTACTTGTTGGATCCTTAATTTCGTCTGCAATATATAAAAGATTTTGTTCATCATCTGTAATTACATTAATACTGGGACCACCAATATTAAGACCATTCATTTCAACTATTGATTTCCAATAATTGACTTCATCTGAAACCTGGTTTACTGAGGTCTTACAGGGACAAATTTCATTTTCTGGACATTCATCTTCTTCCTCAGAAGTGGATGAATAGATGGCTGCTAATTCATTATCAGAAGGATCTGAAGATGAATCAGAGTCAGAAAGTAACTGTAAAATCTTTTGCTGTACATCATCACCTAATGCTAATTCATTAAGCTTAGATTGGATCTTAGCTCGGCATTTATTAGCATAGTGACCTGTTTGACCACATTTGTAACATTCAATACTGGATTTATTTTTCTGAAAAGATTTTCCTTTACCCTTAGATTTATATCTAGGTTTAGAGGTTTGAGGCTGGACTTGTGTTTTAGAATATTTTGGATACTTTCTGGATTTCTTATGAGAGTAATTTTTGTGTTTTCTTTGCTTATAAGGCCGCTGAGGATACTGTATTTGAGGATCATAAGCAAATTGTTCACAAAAATCTCCTGCTTCTCTTTTTCCTGTAAGATGTTGATTTTTAAGCTGTTGCTGGAGTTTAAGGTCATTACATAGAGCAAGACCTTCATCAGTAATTAAACTTACTAGCTGTCCGTAGGTATATTGATAGGAAGGAATGTCTATTGAACGATGTCTGTCTCTTAACTTTTTGCGAATACGTTCAGCAAAAAGTGTAGGAAGGCCATCAATGAACTTGGCTTTCCAATGTTCATTACTGCCATCAGTTCTCTACATAACTTTCATCAAGAAAACATCTTTATACCATCGAAAATGGGATAAAGTGGGACATCGTAGTTTCATGAGCAATTCCCTGTTGCGGTCGGCAACACCTACAGTACTACCAACAAAATGGGAAACGATAGTATTAACTAAGGTGTAAACAGCATCTTCTTCTTCTTTAATGACAGGGTCTGGTGCTGGACCAGTACTAGGGCCAGAGCGATCGGGGATTACTGTAACTGTTTTGGTAGCAGAAAGGATTTCTGTGCATTGTGCAGTAGTGAGATAATTATCCCACCATCCTTTCAGCGACCCAGTAAAACCACTAACAATATAGCGGGCAACTTGGTGATCGGAATTGTTATTTTGCTTGCAAACAGTAGCAAACATAAGCATATGCTGGAGAAGTTCATACATCTGGTATTTGGAAAGACCATCAATATTCCATTCATAAATGGTATTACTGTGGTAGCAACGTTGGGTCTGAAGAAAATCCTCTTCATATAAAATATCCATAGGTGTAGGGCGAGGATAGTAAAATCGACTGGTACCAGTAGGTGCGGTTTTATTGGTATCAGAGCCATGTTTAATGTATTTTATAGTTTGTTTTATTAAATTTTAATTATCCATATATGGTCAAATACAATCTAATGAGTACTGTGAATTCAGAACAAAATACAGTAACCCCTACAGTAGCCCCTACAGGAGCCTCTACCTTAGAAGCTAGAGAGCTAGTTGCATACCAGGAAGTTAAGGAAGCTTTAGATAAATGGACAATCCCGAAGGTAGATCCTAAGGCCATCTACAAGATCGGCACTTTAAACTTTTTCAGTAAAAAGATTATTAAAACTTTTGAACATGCTGCTCCAGTAGAAAATAATGATACATTAATGTATTTATTAAATGTTCAGGATCTTATGCCTTTCGTTAAGGAATACAAGTATGTCCACCTAGGACTTGTCCAGATAGCTTTGAAACCCTTGACCCTTCTTGGCCAAAATACCAGTATTCAGTGTACTCTACGTGATGGTAGGTGTATTAATTGGAGAGCTTCGCTCATGGGAGCAATGGAAACCAGTTTAGCTCATGGTCCAGTATACTTTGATATTTATCCCAATTTCAGTGTTGCCCTTTCTGATCAAAACTTATCTAAAGTTTTAGAATTCAGAGTTCTTACTCATGGATATGAGTATCTTCCAGGATCCCCACCATTTTCGGTAATTTCCAGAATCTATTTAAAAGTCTTATCAACCTTGAATCCTTATGTTAGGAAACAAAGTGTTAATGGTCAGACAGTCTTAATTGACACCAACCTTTACAGTAGTCAGGTTGCCGTTCCTAAACTTATTGAATGGGAAAAAATTACCTTTCCAGAAAAATAGCAAATAACAAATGCTGTTCCTCCTCGACCAATTGTAAGACACAATTTGGACGACATAATTCAGACCCATCAAGGTAATGTTTACCTTCAGTTCCAAAGACCTCCTGTCCAACTATCCAGAAGCATGTCTAGTGCTAGTTTTAGGACTGCTCCTACTCATCAACCTTATAAGGTCGAATATCCAGAATCTTCTAGACAATCCTTTGCAGAACCTCCAGATGCAATATTCCAAGGACAACCTTCGAGATCTTATTCTCGACCTGTGTCTGATGAACCAAATGATACAGACCAAGATCCCATTGTAAGAGGTGTTCAGTATTCTGATCAACATTTCATGGCCCCTTTGATGCTTCAAGAGGTTATGCCCTATGCTCCATGTTTGACCTCTTTGGTGTGCTTGCCTGTTTAGGCCTCTTAGATGCCATCTAAGTAGTCTTTTGGCTTTATTTTAACATGCTAAAAATCTGATTTTAGTTGTTTAGTTCATGCCATGTTTGGTTTTGTCAAGGGTAGTTCAATACACCTTTAGCTAGCCTTAAGTTTTTGGCTATGTATGCATGCCTTGTGTGTCTTGTTTGCTTGGTTTGGCACCATGCTCTTGCATGATTTTCAGAGCTTTCTATGCATGCTAATTGTCCATGTCTAGCCTCTTTCAAGTGTGCTTGAGGGTTGCTTGCTTAATGCTTAGGTTTGTGCCTTAACATATGCATGCTTGTATGTGTATTTTGGTCTCATCTCTTGAGCTTTTGGCCACTGTTTTAGGCCTATTTAGAGCTGCCTAAATCATGTTTAAGTCCATCCTTTGCTTGTGTGCATGCTCACCTTGCATGTTTGTTTGCATCCTTGCACGCATACCTTGCATTCCCATGTTGCATCCTTAGCTTGCATGCCTAGGTTGCATTGTATCTTGCATGCATGCCTTGTTCCTTGATCTAGTGATAGGAATTGGGCCTTTGGTTTGTTGGTTTGCATTGCATTTGACATCAAAATGTGTACACTTGGTCTCTCGGGCCATCACGCATCGAAATGCGCGATTGGTGGTCCGAGAACCAAGGACTATACCCCTTTGAGTCATACACATGATAAGGAGCTTGGTTGGTACATATATTGTTTGGATTGCATTGCCATGCAAAGTTTTGTCCTCTGCTGCTGTCAACCAGATTCTGCAGGAACTTCTTGCCGATCGACTGCACAAAGTGCCGACCGGCAATCCATAGATGGCCGATGGATTAATTTTATGCCGATAAACATCAAATCACAGCCGATGGCCATCCTACTCAGCCGGTGGTGATCCCCAGTGTCCAAAGATGCATCTCTAAGATTTTGGCAGTCTTCAAAGGGGCAGAGCAGGGAAAACAGAGGCAGCCTATGCATGGCACTGACTTTCCGGGCGGAACCGAGCATGCATTGCATTTGACCCTCTTCCCGAGGCGGTTTACTGTTTTAATTAAATTAATTAATTTGCTTAATTAGTTTAGTTGGACTGTAATATTTAATTAGCTTGTAGGTTAATTATTTGTATATTCTTTTGGGTCTCTCCGAGTGAGGGCAAATGTGTAATAAGTGTGGGTGAGTGTGTGCATGTCTTCCAACCCCCACTTCTTTCTCCCTTTTACTTACCTGCTTTTGATGGTTAGTACTAGGTCACGTTTAAATTAGCATACCTTATGCTATGCATGCGTGCATCCATACATTTGTCTTGCATGCACCGGGCTCGGTACATCATACTAACTGCATTGTACTTCAAATCTAACTTGAATACGTGATGATTGTGCATTTCACATACCATCTTTAGGATTAGCCGAGCCTACTCTAATTGCATCCCGCATGTGTTGCATTAGTCAATTTAACATGAACTAGGATCATGCATGTTTGCTGACTAGTTTATTGTTTTGGCACGGAGTACGATGTAAGTATTTTCATGCTTTAGCATACCTCATGCGTGTGAATGCTACCATGACAGCATGCTTACCATGTGGCTAAGTGCTTACGTGATATAAACTGCCTGAATCCCTGTGGGTGAAGGTTGGATTACTTGAATTGGGATAATTCATTGAAATCCTCGTTTTAGCCTACTTGCGAGTAGCAAATTCCAAAGCGTTTTTCCAAACAAACGGATATGCAATGTTTTGGTCCAAATTAGGCGATCTAGTCTATACTTGTTGTGTTGTGCGCATCACATAGTAAATTCTAGCTAATTAATCGGAATAAGAACACATAGCGTTTTCAAAAACGGATATCATGGTTAGTAGAGGCCGATCTTCGGATCGGGCGAGAGGGGGTGCTCATAGCTGACCTTCCCCAATCGTACCCAAGTTCCCGAGCCGAGGCAACTTTGGTGATGACGGACACGTGGCCTTTGGCACCGAGTCAGGGTTTCCTAATTCTCCCATTAAAAAATATTTAGGTGGCGACTCTGTATCTGGCAAAACAGTCCATGTTTGGCACTTCTTTCTAAAAATCTGTTTTCTCAAAACGATTTGCCGGATTTGGACTCTTTGGTTCAGATTAAGAACCGTGACAATTTGGGTCCGAATTGTAGTAGACCCGCAAAAACGAACAGAACGGGACTTAACCCTCCCGGGGCGTTCGGGGACGTCTACAGCTGGGGAATGTCCGCTCAAGCGGACAGGCAACTTTGAATGCATTTATGCATTTTGCTTCGGTGGCGCTACCCCTCGACCCAGCTTGGGCACTGCCCTAAACCCA
The DNA here is from genome assembly GCA_036172215.1 of Camellia granthamiana. Taxonomy (NCBI): domain Eukaryota; kingdom Viridiplantae; phylum Streptophyta; class Magnoliopsida; order Ericales; family Theaceae; genus Camellia; species Camellia granthamiana. The sequence goes on from CM069903.1 coordinate 149,521,143, forward strand.
CCAAGGGGCACTGCTCCCTGGACCCCTGCGAGCTGACCGGGCAGCTCGATCCCTGTCATAATCAGGGAAGTGGCAATCTTGAAAGAATTAACATCATAAAACTTCTCTGCAAGGCACAATTCGAGTTGGATTCGCATCTAAACACTCATAGCCTCACTGAAATAAAAATGCGAATAAAATTACAACTCAAAGGAGTTTTGTCAAACGGGATTGCCAAGAATAAAACCTAACAAAGGAAAACCTTTAACCATCAAAAACTACCATTTTTATCATCAAACCAAAAATCCTTTTTGGAAACAAACGTGTTTAAGGAACCACATCATTTTATATTTATTAACATATTCCAAAATATTCCTCTTTTATTTCTCATTCTCCCATTTTCTAGTAACATTTATTATAACGCCATACCCTCAAGTTCAAGTTCCCTTAATATTTCAAAAACAACCCACATACGTGCTATTCCCACCCATCTATTCATATTTGCTGTAAGTCCTCAATACAAAAACCCAAATCTCTTTTATAGTCAATAATTGTTATCCTATACTCAACTCCTACTTATCTAATAACTACATCATATCCACACTTGCATTATCAATTATAATTCAACATATCATAACTACATTATATCCACATGTGCGTTATCAATCATAATTCAACATATCCCAAGGATAATAGATCCTTTTAGTTCAATTTCTCAATTAATCATAAAACAAAACTTTTAATTTTTCCTTATAGATACAAATAACCTAGTGAGTTCTTTATCACCAATCCCTTATCCAACTACCGTTTCATTATCCATTCTTTTCAAATAATTTCTATATGCATTCCCATTCCATACCAATTTACACACCAAATGGTAATTTCACAAGTTCATCATAATTCACATATATCATCACTAAACTCAACACACTTCATAATAGATTCCACCTTTTGCCGACTTGATACAGCGGGATAGCGGGCACCCAATTCGTAGCACATTCCACCTTTTGCCGGCTATTATATGGCGGGAAGTGAACTCCCAAAAATCATTTTCTCAAAAACCATATCTTTTTTCGAAAACCACTTTCAACTTTTTAAAACCATCCCCCACATTTGCCAGCTATTATACAGTAGGATGTGGGCACCCGAAACATTTTCGAAAACCATCCGTTTTTCCACTTTTGCCGGCTACAATACGGCAGGACTGTGTGGACACCCAAAAATCATTTTTCCACTTTTGACGGCTATAATACGGCAGGACTCTGTGGACACCCAAAAACACTTTTCCCATATTCGTCCAGCGATAAGCCTAGACAAGGCAATTGGGCACCTTGAATTCAAACCACCCCCCACATTTACCGGCTATTATACGGACGGTTGTGGGCACTTAAAAACCATTTTTCAATTTTTAAAACAATCCCCCACATTTACCTGCTATGATATGGACGGTTGTGGGCACCGAAAAACTATTTTTCAACTTCTCACTCGGGTACCAACACAACACCACCCAACACAACTCAACCCAAACTCCACACACCCAACACAACTCAACCCAAACTCAACACAACCCAACACAACACAATTCAACACAACTCACCATGATTCAACACAATTCAACATAGTCAACTCACTTCAACATAATCAACACAATTCTACATAACTTAACAAATAAACCCAACTCTCTTCAAACCCTAACCCCCAATCTCATGATTCATCACAATATGCATAAAAATGTGAACTTTTGTATTTATATAAAGAAAATACCACAAATCTATCCATAAAAGAGGGTATTGAAAGAAAACTAGAAACCCCTACCTCTTGAAGCCAAGAGATGGCGACGAAACCACGAACTCTTCGGACCAAAATGATGCCCTTGACGAGATCTACATTTTTTTCAAAGGACCATGGTGACAAGATCACTCTAGGTGAGTAGATCTAGGGATCTTAGTGCCAAAACTTGAGTTTAGAGAGAGAGGAAAGAGGAGAAAAGTGAAATGAAACCATGTTTGGAGCCTATTTATAGTGGTAGAAAAGTAGCCCTAAGGTCAATAAAATAATAGGCCTAAAAACCCCACAAAGGGAGGACCCAAACCAGCCCAAAAATCTGGAAAAAAAAAAAAAAAAAAAACACGCAGGGGTCGACCGTTTGGGCAGGAGGGTCGACCCTTTATGTAGAAAAGGCAATCTGGTACAAGCAAGGGGGTCGACCCTTTGACAGGAGGGGGTCGACCCTATTTTCCAACAACTAACACAGAAATTCTACAGCATAAGTGGGTCGACCCTCTCCCAGACTAGTATCTACCCTATTTTCCAGCAACACGCCCACAAACTTCACCAACAAGGAAGGGTCGACCCTTAGGAAGGCTGGTGTCTACCCTATTTTCCAGCGACACCTCCAGAAACATGACAACATGCAAGGGTCGACCCTTAGGAAGGCTAATGTCGACCCCAAGGAAAAATTTCTAAGTTTCTAAGGAACTTTTGACAAGAACAAACGCAAACGAACAAACCCAACGAGTTTAAATCAGATTATACTCCTTCAAAACCGATAGACAACTCCAAAGACTCCCAAGATAAAAATAAGGATATTAAACACACTCTCCAAAGGATTAAAGGATGCGGGCATTACAATTACTCATTAATTTTTTCAATTTGTATTAACTTATCTCTTGATCATTTTCCTAAAATTCTTCTTCTTTTTTCTCATCTCTCTCTCTCTCTCTCTCTAGAAAATACCACCATTGTAGCAATGGCCATGGCCATGGCCATCCACCCGCAACCACCATTGTCATCCGTCACTCACCATCGCCACCTCCACCAGTCACCACCACCACCTTCGTCGGCCACTACTACCACCATTGTTCACTAACCATCTCCACTGTCACCAATCTATACTTCACTATCTCTCAACCGTTTGACTCACTCGCTTAATATTATTGTCTTCCTTCATTTTTTGCCATTACTGTCGTTTTTCCTCCATCCTTCATCTGCCGTCACTGTCATTCTTCTTCAATCATCAATCCACCATCTTCAACATCGAACTTCACCAATGGCTTCAAATCTAGTTATTTTCAATGCCGATCTACCATCTTCAGCGCCAATTTGGTACTTTACATGGCTACCGATGAGATTGAGACTCTTTCTACAGTGTGTTGGTGAAGATCTACATTTGTAAAACATGTTGAACTAATTTGATGAATTTATCACTGATTTATTTAATATGTTGTGGACTACTGCTATTGGAATTCTGATATTAATACAATGATAAATTTATAACTGATTTTTGTTCATATTATATTTATCACCTCCCTCTTCCTCACTCCATCTCTCTCTTTTTATTTCTCTCAAACCAAATCTACTGTATCAGTGATAAATGTATCACTGATATATTTCTTTGAATCTTGTGTTGATTTGTGACGATAATGACTAGATTTTTTTTTTTTAACAAACTAGTGAGAAATTTATTAGTGAATGTGTTTATCACTACTAAGTTTATTACTGAATATGTCTTTTAATCTTGCGTTAATTTGTGACGATGATGATGAGATTTTCTTTTTATAATTTTTTAACAAACAGTTAGTGATAAATTTATCATTTTTGTCACCAGAGAGAGATGAATATGAAGTATGATTAATCTATCATTGATTTGTTGAATATGTTGTATATTGTTACTGATTTTATATTTATACAATGATGAATTTACCATTGATTTGTCATTGTAGATGTCAATATTTTGGATGTATCAATCTATAAGTGATAAATTTATCACTGGAAAGAGGACAAAGAGCAAATGGTAAAGGCATGGTTATGTTGATCTACGACATGAAGGCAAATAATTTTCTACTAAGGCCTTTCCTTTTCTCTCTCTCCTCTCACACACACACACACACACACACACACACATTCTTCTTCTTCTTCTTCTTCTTCTTCTTCTTCTTCTGTTGCCATAAGATCTTAGGAGATAGTGACAATAGTGAGCACCAAAGGTTGCTGAAGGTTATCACCGGCGGTTGGAAGTACTCGTCGATAGCTAGATGTGGGAGGTGGTAGGTCATGGCAATGATTTGATGATTAGGTTGTTGAAGGAGGTGTAAGAAGGGTATTTTGGGGATATTGAGAGGTGAAAAATGAGCAACATTTACAGGTAAATAAATTTGGTCAATAGAACCGGCTTGTAAATTCCCCATTATAGAATGCGCTGTGTTAGGAAAGACTATTTCAAACCCAGTCAACTCAGCCCTCTCACAAACTATATTATACAATATATATTTTTAAATAAAGCATGCATACGCATGTTTTATATTGTTTGTTTTTAGTTTTATTAGCATAAATTATGTATTACTAATTATGTAAATAATTATTTATAAAATGTGAACTACTAGTTTTGTTTGAATAGGTTAAAGAGACACACAAATAATTAAATTAATTATAACTTATTTTAAAATACAAAAAAAAAAAATTTATATTAAACAATATCCGGCTATGTGGGTGGATTTGAAATTTTTTATTTTGTTTTTGGCTGGATTCAGAAGTAAAGCATAAGCCCGATCCGGAGGGGCAAAGTTTGGTAAATGACTCTAAATGTTATTAAGTAGTATATGAGCTGGCTTGAATGGCTGAAAAATTTAAATTAAAAGTATTTCAAAATAGAAAATAAATTTAAATATTTTTATTATTACCTAATTAAGAATTTTTTACATCAGCTGTTTAATTAGAGGCAAATTGATTTAGCATTCATAGGGCTGTTAGCAAATGGTGCCAAAGTTGAAATACAATTACAAAGACAAATATAACCTTATCTTCAACTTTTATTCTTTTCCAAATTAACATAAATAATTGTGTGTTCAATTTAAATTAGTAATATATATATATATATTAATATCACAATATATAGCGGTATGCGTGTGCAGTTTAAGTAAATAAAAACAATAAATAATATATATATAAAAAAAAAAAAGGTGAAGACACACGTATTGTGTGTCACTCAATTCTTCTTTATTAAATTAAAGATGTTGGTTGACAATTTTTCTTCTCCGTGACTCCCCAACCACCTCACTTTCAAATAATTATTGAAATTCACATTTTCTAATAAAAAAATATATGATAACATTTTTTGGGTCTCTTTGCTTTGTTCTTTATGAACGATACAAATTAAAAATATTCATAATTATTACTAAAGTGCTTGGCCGGTCCTGAGTATTCAAAGTCTATATAGAGTCTTAATATTTTTATACGTTACTTAAAAACATAAAATTAATTAAGAAAATTATTATAAAAATTTTAAAAATAAAATCTAGTACTGTTTTATTTTTAACCATTTATACATGCACAAAGAAAATATTACACAAAAATCTAGAGTTATAACATTAAAGTAAAATTGAACTAGTTGTACCACATCATCACTTAAATATTATTATTCTTGAATTTTTAGTTGCAAAATTAGACCAAAAGCCCTTTATTGAGAATGAATTAATTATACTTTTTTTTTTTTTCATACACAGATATATAATTTCTAGGAAGTACAATTAAATAAACAATCCTATATATCCACAAGTCAACAAGCAAAAATCAGTTCAAATTCTAGAGATTTTAATATTTAAGTAAATTTAACAAACAATTGAAGTAGAAGTTGAAATGATACAAAATCTGAAGGCATCTAGAGAGAATATCAAAATCTAAAAAAGTTCAATTTTAAAATGGTGAATTGGATTGAACAGAAGTTTGTTACAGTAATATCAATTAATTTGGGCTTTCCACTAATAAAAAAAAATTTATTTTTGGACTTAATATTAATTTTATTTTAAGTTCTATTAAGCGTTATACTTATTTTGATAAGTAAAGTAATTGAGGTCCTCTACTAATAAAAACAGTTTTGTTTTTGAGTTTAGTGTTGGGGCTCTCTATTTAATTGAGGTCTAATAAAAAATAAAAAATAAAAAATAAAACTGGGTTAAATATTATAAGAAATTTTTTTCTAAATGGGTAATTTTATTTTATTTTTAGACCAAATCTAGCGGGTCAAAGTGGCCGTTTTGCCGGCATGCTCATGAGCCAGCCATGCAATATACTTAGCATAAAAAGTAATTCACCAAAACACAGCCATACATTTCTTTGCTCAATGGGGCTTCCAAGCTTAAGCTCGATCATGTCATGGCTAGTACACAATTTGCATATTCATCTAATACTCTTATGTTGCTTGAACATTCTCAACTCTGGCTTTACTGCTACCACATCCAGCTCCTGGCTAATGGGGAACGAGACGGACCGACTTTCATTGCTAGCAATCAAGGCCAAAATAGTTGAGGATCCACTGCATGTTTGAGCTCCTAGAATGATTCTATCCACTTCTGCCAAAGGCAAGGCGTTACATGTGGCCGCAGGCATCAGAGGGTCACCGCCTTGGACTTACAGTCCCGGGAACTGGTGGGATCGATATCACCACACCTTGGGAATTTAAGCTTTCTGACGGAATTACTGCTTCAGAACAATAGCTTTGGCAATGAAATTCCCTCGGAAATTGGCTGTTTGCCAAGCCTGCAGATTTTGTGGCTGAACAACAATTCAATTGGTGGTCGAATTCCAGTAAATATATCTCGTTGCACTAACCTCATTGAAATCGATTTTTCTTACAACAGGCTGGTAGGAGAAGTTCCTGTGGAGCTCGGATCCTTGTCGAAGCTCGTGACAGTAATTTTAGAGGCCAACGATCTTACAGGGAGTATCTCTCCTTTCGCGAATTTGTCATCTCTTCGCGGACTGTCTTTATATGATAACAAGTTTTATGGCAGCATTCCTGATGGTTTTGGTCAATTGAAGAATCTTCAGGAGCTCGAACTCAGCGCGAACATGTTTTCTCTAGCAACCCAACCTCACCACCAGCCACCATCTACCTTTATTTTCTTCTCTCGTAACACTGTTTGTAATCATACTAATATTTTAATTGCTAAAAGATTTTTAAAAAAAATTAAATTAAAATGCTTCAAGAACCATACCAATTGATAAGAATTTCCTTCAAGAACCATCGTGGAACTAAAAATGCCTTAATTCCATGAGAAATCAGTCGTTTTTGTTGAATAATTCCATGAGAAAATGCCCTTAATCCATGAGAATCAGTGTTAAATCAAATTAAAATATACTAAATCCATGAGAAAGTATCAGTGTTAAATCAAATAAACCCTAATTCCATGAGAAAGTAGATGTTTCAGTGTTAAATCAAATTAAAATGCCCTAAATCCATGAGAAAATATTTGTGTTAAATCAAATAAACCTTAATTCTGTTAGGGAAATTCAATGATTCCCCACAAGTAAATCAATCAATGGGAATAAAAACTAATGCGGAAAAATTAAATCAAAAGCAACACAAGAATTTTTACGTGGTTCCCTCAATGTGAGGTACGTCCACAGGATCGACATTCGATTCCACTATCAACCAAATAAGTTTCCAAACGATTACAAACGAGACACAAATGGTCTCACAAATCACCCTTAAGTGAATTCCAAATAATCACAAATAAACAAAGAAATAAGAGAAAAGACCTCACTAAATAGATGAACAAAAATCTTCAAATCAAAGTTGTAGAAGATCCAAAATAATTAACCCAGATCAACTTCACCAAGGCACCTAGCCGAAGATGCACTAAAAAATTCCAAAGCTCCTAATGAACTAAGCAAATCAACCCGCACGGTTACCGAGGTTGAAACAAATCATGTAGCTATTGTTGCTTTGCTTTTGGTGAAAACAATATATGTATTCAAGCCACTGCCGCCCGCACAGAACACATAAACAATATTTATATATTGTTAATTTTAGGGTTTTTCATCAAAACCTTAATTGTTTCCAAATTGAATTGGGTCTCCACAAAATTAAATATAATATATAAAAACATATTATACCTAAGCCAAACCAAATTAAAACTCTTTTAACAAACCAATTGGGTCCCACATTCCAATAAGGAGGTATACCCAACAATTCTCCCCCTACCGACTTAGGTGGAGATATCAACCATACCTGTCAAAGTTCAACACTTTAAATGTTTGTCTCTCGACAAAGTTTTAGTCAACATATCCAAAATATTATCATCTGTGTGAACCTTTTCGAGTTGTAACAATTTCAGCTCTAACACATCACGAATCCAATGGTATCTCACATCATTGTGTTTTGATCTCAAATGAAAAGTAGAATTTTTACTCAAATGAATAGCACTTTGACTATCACAATAAAGTACATATTTTTCTTGCTTCAAACTCAACTCTTGCAAAAATTTCTTCAACCATAACTCTTCTTTGCAAGCTTCTGTAATGGCAATAAATTCAGCTTCAGTAGTTGAGAGAGCAACACATTTTTATAATTTAGATTGTCATGCCATAGCTCCCCCTGCAAAAGTCATCAAATACCTCGAAGTAGATTTTCTAGAATCAACATCACCGGCCATGTCAGAATTTGTGAACCCATCAAGCATCGGCTTACCATCCCCAAAACACAAACACACCTTCGAAATCCCTTGAAGATATCTTAGAATTCATTTTATCACTGCCCAATGTTCTTTACCCAGATTAGAGATAAACCGACTCACCACACCAACGGCGTGAGCAATATCCGGCCTTATACAAACCATGGCATACATCAAGAAACCAACTGCTGAAGCATAAGGAATTTTCAACATCTTTTCCTTGTCTTTCTCACTTGTAGGGTATTGATTCGAACTAAGTTTGAAGTGACCCGCAAGTGGACAACCAACCAGCTTTGCTTTATTCATGTTGAACCTCTCAAGAACTTTCTCAATGTAGCTTTCTTGAGACAACCAAATCAGCCCCTCTTTGCAATCACGAACAATTTTCATACCAAGTATTTATTTTGCCGGCCACAAATCTTTCATAGCAAAAGACTTGCTCAACTCCAATTTTAACATGTTAATCATAGTGTAATCTTGACCCACAATTAACATGTCATCAACATAAAGCAAAAGAATGATAAATTTACCATCCGGGAAATTTTTCACAAACACACAATGGTCCGAAGTGGTTTTAGAAAAATCATTATTTATCATGAAAGAGTCAAATTTTTTGTACCATTGTCGCGGAGCTTGCTTGAGATCATACAAACTTTTCTTCAATTTGCAAACAAATTTTTCTTTCCCTTTTTCCACAAAACCTTTTGGTTGCTCCATGTAAATTTCTTCTTTAAGATCACCATGAAGAAATGCAGTCTTCACATCAAGTTGTTCAACTTCAAGGTTCATACTTGCAGCCATGCCAAGTACAACCCGAATAGAAGACATCTTCACAACCGGTGAGAAAATCTCATCAAAGTTAATGCCTTTCTTTTGCCCAAAACCTTTCATAACAAGACGTGCTTTGTACCTCAGATTCTTACTATCATTCTTCAATTTGAAAACCCACTTATTTTTTAGAATTTTCCTCCTCTTAGGCAACTTCACTAAATCATAAGTGTGATTTTCAAGTAAGGAATTCATCTCCTCTTCCATGGCGTTTTTCCAATCATTTTTCTTTGCATGCTCAATTGCTTCTTGGTAGCTCTCAGGCTCACCTTGATCAGAAATCAACACAAATTCATTGGGAGGATACTTTCTTGAAGGTTGCCGGTCCCTTATTGATTTCCTCAACTCAAGGTGTGGTGGTTGTTCTTGAGTTGGATGCTCTTCCTCAATTTCGGGCTTAACTTCATTAGGATTAGAATCATCCTCCACATCTTCAATAGGTGGCTGCACATCTCCCATATTTTCGTCATCAACTGAAGATGAAGGAGATGGATCCAGTCAATGAGATCACTAGTTTTTGGCTCCGGTTGATCACCTTTGCCAAAGTCTTCAATTGTTTGGTCGTTAAGAAACATAACATCACGGCTTCGAATAACTTTCTTGTCGACCGGATCCCACAATCTATACCTGAATTTATCACGCTCATAGCCAAGAAAAATACATTGTCTTGACTTACTATCAAACTTGGACCTCTCATCCTTTGGAATGTGAACAAAAACTCGGCAACCAAACACTCTCAAGTGCTCATAAGTCACATCTTTGTTGGTTCAAACTCTTTTTGGAACATCACAATTCAAAGGATAGGAAGGAGACAAATTGATCACGTCAACCGCTGTCTTCATTGCCTCACCCCAAAAAGATCTTGGCAATTTAGCTTGTGAAAGCAAACACCTTGTTCTTTCCACAATGGTGCGGTTCATCCTCTCGGCAACCCCATTTTGTTGAGGAGTCTTCTTAACTGTCTTTTGGTGCCGAATACCTTGGTTGTGACAATACTCATCAAATAGCCTAATGTATTCACCACCATTGTCTGATTGGATGCACTTCAATTTCTACCATGTTTCTCTTTCAACCATGGCCTGAAAATACTTAAATACTTTTAGAACTTGATCTTTAGTTTTTAGTAAAAAAGTCCAAACTTTCCTTGAATAATCATCAATGAAAGTAACAAAATAAAGTGCACCACCATGTGTTCTAACTTTCAAAGGACCACAAACATCCGAATGAATCAACTCCAAAACATTTTCTTTTCTAGAAGTAACATTTTTCTAAAAAGAAACTCTATGTTGTTTACCCACCAAATAATGAACACAAGTTTTAAGATGTGTACATTTCAAACCAGGTAGAAGCTCTTTTTTGAACAAAACTTGTAGCCCCTTTTCACTTATATGGCCAAGCCGCTTGTGCCATAATTCGGTAAAAGTATCATTTTGAAGTGCATTGACAACACCTTTACAAATTTTTCCTTGCATCGAATAAAGTGTATGAGTCTTCTTGCACTTAGCCACCACCAAAGAACCCTTTGTGAGCTTCCATATTCCATCACCAAATTTGTTGTTGAAACCTTCATCATCTAGCTTTCCAGTAGAGATCAAATTGACGCGAATGTCGGGAACATGCCTCACATCTTTAAGCAATAACTTGTAACCCAAATTTGTTTCCAAGCAAACATCACCCATGCCAATAATCTTGGACACACCTTCATTACCAATTCGAACAGAACCATAATTTCCTTTGGTGTAGGTAGTGAAGAAATCAACTCGAGAAGTCACATGAAAAGAAGCACCGAAATTGATCACCCAATTGCTCTTTTGGCCTACAAAATTGATACAATCATCTTCATAAACGACCATGAGATCATCGATAGTAACTGTTGTAGTGTCTTCTGGCTTCTTATCCACACTTTTGTCACGTTTTTTCTCCTTGTTCTTGAGCTTTCGGCATTCCCGCTTCATGTGCCCTTTCTCATGGCAATAATAGCACTCAATGTCTTTCTTTGAAAAAGAACCATCTTTTGATTTGTCATGGCTTTGATCACAACCATGAGGAATCTTACTTCTCCTCCTTGTTTTGCTTCGGCCTCTCACAACGAATGCTTCCGAATGAGAGGAACCCGCTGATTTTCTTCTAGTTTCTTCATTCAACAAGCTACTAGTGACTTGGTCCATTATGATAACTCCATCGGGCGCCAAATTACTAACTGTCACAACCAAAGTCTCCCAACTTTCGGACAAAGAACTAAGTAGCATCAAAACCTGCAACTCATCATCAAAAATAATTTTCATAGAAGCAAGTTGGTTAACAATACTCTTTTATTTCATTCAGATGTTCCGGAATAGGGCTGCCCTCTTTATATTTTAAATTAACCAACTTACGAAACAGAAAAGCTTTATTTGTGGCTGATTTCCTATCATAAAGGCCTTCTAATTTTTTCCATAAATCATATGCTGAAGTTTCAGTAGCAACATGATGAAACACACTGTCATCAATCCATTGACGGATAACACCAACGGCTTTTCGATTAAGCATATTCCATTCATCATCTTTCATACCCTCGGGTTTGCCACTATCACCCTCAATGGGTCCATACAAATCTTTACAAAATAATAGGTCCTCCATTTTAGTTTTTCAAGTTACCCAATTGCTTCCATTGAAGCTAGACATACGACCCACATTCCCCTCCATTGATTTACACAAATAAATAAACCCAAATAAACCGTAAGTTCTGATACTAGTTGTTAGGAAAATTCAATGATCCCCCACAAGTAAATCAATCAATGGGAATAAAAACTAATGCGGAAAAATTAAATCAAAAGTAACACAAGAAATTTTACGTGGTTCCCTCCACTACAACAAAAACACATTTTAGTGACACCATACTAGTGGCATGCTCTTAAAAAATGTCACAAAAAGAATATTTTGTGGCATTTTTTTAAAAAATGTCATAGAGCCACAAACATACAAGGCTCTAGTGGCATTTCAATTAAAAAAAAGTGTCACTTCACTACAACAAAAATGTCACTATAACAAATTTACACTTTAGTGACACTACACTAGTGGCATGTTTTTAGAAAATGCCACAAAAATAAAAATTGGCATTAAATATTTTAGAAAAATGCCACAGAATCACAAATATATAAGGCTCTAGTGGGATTTCAATAAAGAAATGTCACATCAATTTTATGGCATTTTATAAAATAATGACACAAAAAATTATGTTCGTGACATTTACCAACAGATGCCACTAAACTTTAGTAGCAATGGCATTTTTTAAAAAATATCAGGACACTAGGTAGGTGCAAATTACTTTTTATGGCATTTAGGTGAAAAGTGTCAGAAACAAATATTTTATAGCATTTTGAGAAATGCCACTAAGCCAAAAACTTTCCAAACTTATAATGGCATTTTTGAAAAAACAAAAAATGCCAATATATTTTCTAAATTTTTTAAATGCAGTAAATAATTAAAAATAAATAAATTAAACTCAATATACACTACAGGAAAAAGCACATTCGGCGACCAAATTTCCTGACCAAAACAGCATTAGTAGCCAAAAGTAAAGCTTTATGGCGACTAAACAATTTTAGTAGCCAAAAGTCTATAATTGGCGACTAAAACTAAGTTTGGTCGCTGATTATATGGGTTTTAGTAACCAAAAAATTTTTAGTAGCCCAAAGTAAAGCTTTTTGGCGACTAAAAAAATTTAGCTGCCAAAAGTCTACAATTGGAGACTAAAAATAAGTTTGGTCACTGATTATATGGGTTTTACGGACTACAAAAATTTTAGTAGCCAAAAGTAAAGCTTTTTGGTGACTAAAAAAAATTTAGTAGCCAAAAGTCTACAATTGGCGACTAAAAAATAAGTTTAGTCGCCAAAAGTGGTCATTTTTAGCGCGGGAGAACTAAAATCCTAAGGCGGGAATTAAATTTTTTAGCGACCAAAATTTTGGTAGCTGAAAGTGCATCTTTGGCAACCAAATCCGATTTTGGTCGGCAAAAGTTAAGTTTTTTAGCAACTAAAAAATAATTAGTAGCTAAAAGTATAGAATTGGTGACTAAAAAATATTTTTAGTCGCCAAAAGTGATCTTTTTTTATTTTGCTAGTAAATAGTTTATTTTACATAAATTATGTTCAATAAAATAATTATGTTTATATATATACTTTTATATTAATATGGATGCATGTATTATATAAATAATATATGTTGCATATATAATCATGTGGTGCTATAGAGGTGTAGTGGGAAGAGTGTGGTGTATAAGGTTTATGGTGCGGGAGGTTGGAGGTTCGAGTCTCCGCAAGAGCGGATCAAATTGTTCTACAACGAATTATCGTCACGAATGACACTTGATAGCGTCACGAATAGTGCCTACCATGACATTAAAGTGTCATTGAAAGGTTTTAGTCTTGATGGTGTAATGACACTTATAAGTGTCACTAACTCTTTTTTTAATGGCGCTTGATAGTGCCACAAATAATATCTACCATGACATCAAAATGTCATTGAAAGTTTTTAGCCATGATGGTGTAGTGGCACTTGCAAGTATCTACTGTGGCACTAGTATCTACCGTGGCACGGATACAAATGGCACTTTTTCAAAATGCCACAAGACTAAAAAATGTCATTAAACCAATAGTTTTGTGGCACTTTCAAATGTCACTAAACTAAGAAAATGTTGTAGTGCTCAATGTGAGGTACGTCCACGGGATCGAAATCTGATTCCATTATCAACCAAATAAGTTTCCAAACGATTACAAATAAGACACGAATGGTCTCACAAACCATTCTTAGGTAAATTCCAAATAATCACAAATAAACAAAGAAATAAGAAAAAAGATCTCATCAAATAAATAAACAAAAATCTTCAAATCAAAATTATAGAAGATCCAAAATAATTAACTCAAATCAACTTCACCAAGGCACCTAGCCAAAAATGCATTGAAAAATTCCAAAATTCCTAATGAACTAAGCAAATCAACCCGCACAATTACCGAGGCTGAAACAAATCATGTAGCTATTGTTGCCTTGCTTTTGGTGAAAACATTATATGTATTCACGCAACTGCTGCCCGCACGGAACACATAAACAATATTTATATATTGTTAATTTTAAGATTTTTCATCAAAATTTTAATTGTTTTCAAATTGAATTGAGTTTCCACAAAATTAGATATAATATATAAAATATATTATACCTAAATCAAACCAAATTAAAACTCTTTTAATAAATTAATTGAGTCCCACACTTCAATAAAGAGGTATACCCAACAAATTCCATGAGAAAATGCCATAAATCCATGAAAATGTGAGTTAAATCAATAGGAAGTAGGTGTTTCAGGGTTAAATCAATAGGAAGTTGGTGTTTCAGAGTTTCATCAGGACTCAAGAGAAAGTCCTATCCCTATTCTGCTATGAGCTCCGTGTCCCACAGCTGCGAAGCCTTCGCCGAAGCCTTACTGCTGGTGGCCTCTTTGGCCTTTCTCAAGTCGCTCTCTACACCTCCGAAGCTCTCATTCTCTGCTACGGTGCCAACCTCGTTCGCAAAGGAATCTCCACCTTCTCAAAGGTTATCAAGGTTTTCGTGGTCTTAGTCATCACAGCCAATTCAGTAGCCGAAACTGTTGGCCTTGCCCCTGAGATAATCAGAGGCGGTGAAGCTGTCGGCTCTGTTTTTTCAATCCTAGACCGTTCAACCAAGATTGACCCAGATGATCCAGATGCCGTGCCAGTTGAATCAATCCGAGGGGAAATTGAACTTCGCCACGTTGACTTCGCGTACCCAGCACGGCCTGATGTCATTGTTTTCAAGGATTTCAACCTTAGAATCCGAGCAGGACAGAGCCAGGCGCTTGTTGGAGCCAGTGGTTCTGGAAAGAGTTCTGTAATTGCACTGATCGAACGATTCTACGACCCTTTAGCTGGTAAAGTCATGATTGACGGGAAAGACATTCGCCGGTTGAACCTAAAGTCCCTCAGGCTTAAAATCGGATTGGTGCAGCAAGAGCCGGCTCTATTTGCAGCTAGCATATTCGACAACATTGCATACGGGAAAGGAGCAACAGAAGCAGAGGTCATCGAAGCAGCTAGGGCAGCACACGTGCACTCGTTCGTTAGTGGATTGCCCGATGGATACAAAACCCCGGTTGGGGAGAGAGGGGTTCAGCTTTCCGGAGGACAAAAACAGAGGATTGCAATTGCACGTGCCGTTCTCAAGGACCCGACAATACTACTTTTGGACGAGGCTACTAGTGCGCTTGATGCAGAGTCTGAGTGTGTATTGCAAGAAGCACTCGAGAGGCTAATGAGGGGTCGCACCACCGTGCCCGTGGCTCACCGTTTGTCAACAATTCGGGGAGTGGATAGCATCGGGGTGGTACAAGACGGGCGGATTGTGGAGCAAGGAAGTCATGCCGAGCTCATCAGTCGGCCGGAGGGGGCTTATTCTAGGCTTTTGCAACTGCAGCACCATCACACATGAAAAAAAGAAAGAAAAAAAAAAGGAAGTTTTGATTGTAGCAGCAAAATGGCCTTTGTGGTGGGTTGGTAACTATGTGCAGTTTTGGAAAGTTCTTGTAAAAAGTCACGTTTTTAATCCAAGGCCAAAAAAGTTGGCAACTAAAAACGCAACAAAAATTCATTTGGGAGAGCAAAAACGTAAGTGTTAAAATGACAAATTGGGACTTATGATTCAAAAGTAAAAAAATAAATTTTTTATGTTGGGTAAGGATATTTTGATTATTTTAATTTGGTTTGACATCATAAACGAATATTAAATCAAAAAGTCAAAAGTTAACTTTTAACAACTTCTTAAATCACTTTTCAAAAAGTTAAAAAATTTAATAAAAAGTCAAAAATCAATTTTTTACCAACTTCTCAAATAAATCCTTAGGTTTTGGGTTGGGTCCCATGAACCTTTGCTTATTGCTTTCATTTTCACTCTTGAATAGTTGTAGATATGGCGATGTGATTGAAGAAGGCTATATATTATATTATATTATATTATAGAGCAATACTAGGTATCATGAAAAAATTTTCATGAAAATGATCATGAAAGATTTATGACCCTTGGATTACACTTAAAATAAAACACCACACTCTAATCAAGGTAATTTAAGGGTCATAATTCTTTCATGATCATTTTCATGAAAGTTTTTTCATGATCCCTAACTTTTCTCTATATTATATCCGAGAAGTCTCTCTCCCCCATTCCCAAGGGACACTACAAGAAAAATCACAATTGGCGACCAAAAAATCAAAAATCGTCGCTGAAAGTCACACAAATGGCGACTAAAACAGTTTTGGTCGCCGAACATAGCACTTTTCGCGACTAAAATATTTTAGTCGCCAAACATAAGGGTTTTCGCGACTAAAAGGCGATTTAGTCGCCGATGATAGGGTTTTTAGCGACTAAAGTTTGTTTAGTAGCCAAAAGTTGCAGTTTTTGGCGACTAAATTAATTTAGTAGCCAAACGTTCTGGTTTTGGCGACTAAAAAACCTTTTTGTCGCCGATTACAGGCCTTTTGCCGACTATAAACTTTTTTGTCGCTGAAAACTCTCATTTGCCGACTAAAACTGAGTTTAGTAGCCAAAAGGGGACCTTTTTGGCGACTAAAACTCAGTTTAGTCGCCAAAACTGCTTCATTTGTACACCGAACTTTATTTTTAGCGACAAACAAATTAATTAGTAGCCGAAAATTAGTAAATTGGCGACTAAAAATTCATTTTAGTAGCCAAAAGGGGAGTTTTTGGCGACTAAAAAAAGGTTTTGTCGCCAAAAATGATGTAAAATTTTTTTTAATAAATAATATATTATTTACATAATTTATATTGAATATATAAAATTGTATTTATATACATAATTTTGTATTAATACTAGTAAAAGTAGTATATAAATAATATTAGTTGCAACTACATTCATGAGATGGCTCAGTGGCGTGGTGGGGTTGCGCGTGTGGTTAAGGTCAAGGTGCTCCTGTTGCTGGAGGTCCCAGGTTCGAAGCCTGGGAGGTCCTGAGGCACAAGGAAAAAATTTTTTTTTTTTCAAAAATGCTTTTGGCGACTAAACAATTTGGTCGCCAAAAGATTGAGCATTGCCGACGAAAAAAACGGTCGCCAATTGTATAAATAATAAATTAATTAATTCAGTATTGGCGACGAATAGTTTAGTCGCCAAAGGTAAAATTCCAAAACTGAAATTGCCTATTGGCGACTAATGGTTTAGTCGCTGAAGAGTGACCTTTCGCGACTAACAGATTTTTAGTCGCCAAAGCCATCCGCGACCATGTGTTGGCGACAAAATGGGCGACTAAAAGTTTTAGTCGGGGGAAGTGGATTTTCGACCTTTGGCGACTAAAATTCGGCCTTTGGCGACTAAAAATTTAGTCGCCAAAGGTGTTTTTTTTTTGTAGTGGGAGATGCAATATGTTGAATTATGCAACACAAGCGTTGTGTTTGGTTAGGCCACTTGTTCTCAGCTTTATTTGTACCCGTTTTTAGCTAAGCAAAACCCATAAAGCTAACTTTCCAGCTCTTGGGAAGGCCTTTCGGTTCATGTGTTTGTTAATGTGGCTTTCAACACCCAACACAGAGGCTAAAACATTTATGTTTCTAATATAAATTGGGGGCACATTCATTTTGGGTCAGATGGGTTTGAATTATTGTGTTAAAGCAAGTGAGAGACAAAAAAAAAAAAAAAAAAAAGAATTATTATAATAATGTGCAAAAAGCATAAGCATGTGTTGTAGAGTGGTAAGCATGGAGATTGTGTCCCACTAACCCTACAAATTATGAATTTAAAGAGGACTCCCTACTGTACATAGTGGGGGGTTCCTTTGCCTTTCTCTCTTGATGATAATCTGTCTTCAATAAAGTGAGGAACACATTTTTCCATTGTGATTTGATTATTACTTTCAACAAAAGGGGGCAACTCTCTATGTACTTGGTCTGCACAAAGAGAGTGCCTCCCCGGGAAAGTTTGGCCCATAACCTATTTTAAACTGCATCAATATTCATCCATACAGTACTTGCAATTTATCAATTTTGTCATTATTTTTCACATTGTACTAATTTTGTTTAATTGATAACATATGTTAAAAATTTATACATAATTCAAGGGTAAAGTAGTTCACTCAAAAGAGAATGGACTATTTAATATCATCTCTCCAATCCTTTTTGAGAATGAATAAACTAATTTGTCCTTTAATTTTTCTTCAATTTCCAAAGTGACAATATCAATCGAAGTAAATTGCATGATGTAAAATTTAAGAATAAAATTGATGTATGTGTTTAAAAATATAAGAATCAAGTAAATATAAAAGACAAACTATAGAGTATATATATATGTATGATTATAAAAATATACTGTCAATTTTTCAAAAAAAAAAAAAAAAAAGTGAACTGATGACTCATAGTTGATATACACAGACAAGTGTAAAAGATGAATGGATTGAATTGTTGATGTGGCCTTGGGATAGACCCATGAGTTTGAATTGATGTGGCCTTGGGATAGACCCATGAGTTTGAATTGAACGGTCCAGTCTCCAAAAAATAAAACAATAATAATATTAAAAATAAAAATCATGTTAGTGAGAAGGAGAAAGGGAAGTAACGGGAGAATCAGGATACTCGGTTGTCTTTTTCTGCGGCGTTTCTTGTCGCCCTTGCCAAAATGACGTCGTTTTGATTTTTTTTTTTTTTTTTTTTTTTTGTTTCCTTTCTTCTTCTCGAAATTTGATTCTTTCACTTTCATCTTCCTCTATCTGCAGCTCATATGTTATGTTCATCTTCCTCTATCAGCAACTCACTTTCATATTCCTCTTTCACTTTGATCCCCACATACCCACACATTCTACTGATCAAAGATTCAAATAATCTCACCTAGTGATGCTCCAAATCCAAAATGTTAAATGACTTACAAATATAATTTCAGCTGTCAAGTATTCAACAAAATAAAGCACCACACTATTTTAGAATGTTTGTATACACTAGTTGATATTCTAAGTATATAGGTACAGGTTAAATTTACTAAAAATTTCGTCCAGAATATCCTCAAAAAGAAAAAAATTAGTTAATTGTTCAGGTCACATCTACGTTGTCCAGATTGAGAAACAAAAACCCTAGCAGGAACCAAAATTTGTTCACCCTCTGTTCGTCTCTCGCCTCCTCGGTTGCCTCATCGCCACCTCAGTCACCTCACCGCCGCCTCTCCTCGCCTCGCCTTACCTCCGTAGCCTCTCCGTTCGTCGCCTCTACTGTCCTCGCCTCGCCTTGCTTCTGCCTCTATCGCCTCCGTTTGTCGCCTCTCTCTCTCTCTCTCTCATCGCCTCTTTTGTCTCAGAGGCTAGGGTTCAAAATAAGAAAATGAAAAAAAAAAAAAAAAAACTCTTTAAAACGACGTCGTTTTGGAGGGCGGCAAGGAGGGCGGCAGAATTGTGCGACTGAGGATCCGGATTCAGTAATGGGATGGCAAAGAAGAGCAGGAGCAGTGAAATAGGGAGTCCTGAGAAGGAAGATGGGTAACAATGTGGGTGTTTGGAAAGTGGGTTTTTATGTAGGTTTTTTTAGTTGTAAGATATTATTGGAGAAAATTTTTTTGGTGTTTGGGAAGAAAGTTGGATTTTTTTGTGGTTGGATGTGATGTTTGTGAAAGAAAAAGTGAAATGATTATGGAGTTAGATATGATATTTTGTTTGGATTTGTTTTTTTTTTTTATTTTACAAAAACTTTGTCTTTTAGTGAGAAAAAAAAAAAAAAAAAAAAAAAACCCAAATTTTTTTTTCCCTAAACAACGCCAATAACAGTTTCGGTCCCATTAGTCAACAACGGTGAGCCTCGGGGAGGAGCAACGCTCGGGGAAGAGGTAGAATGTATGCAGAGAGAGAGAGAGGGAGAGAGAGAGAGAGAGAGAGAGAGAGAGAGAGAGAGAGAGAATATGAGGGAGAGCAAATATTGTGCGTGGGTGATGGGCGGGAAAAATAGAGAAACTAAAATAATCTCAGTCGTTTATTTTTTGTTTGGGAAGATCTCAACCGTATTCACCAATTACAAGAGATATATATTTTAAATTACAAGAGATAGATATTTTTATAAATAATTCTGTTTTATTATATAAATATAAAAGAAAAATTAAAAATATAGGAAAATTTATCTATAAATCTCCTATTGATAAATGGTAATTCAATTAGTCTCAAGAGTTTTTTTATAGATCAATTAGTCCCATTGATTTTGAAAATATAGATTTAATTTATTATTTGAAAATTGAATTTATAGTTATATTCTTATTTCAATTATGTTTTTTTCCTTTTTTTTTATAAAAAAAAATCTTGTGCTAGAAAGGTAAAATACACAACCTATGAAAATCAAATTTTGGATAAGTTTTTATGTGAGAATCTTTTTTATTTTGAATGACTTGAAATGTAAGATTTTTCAAATATTTGAAAAGGAACACAAATATGGTTTGAAATATAGGATTCTTCAAACATTCCAAAGGGATGTGGGATTTTTCAAATGTATAATTTCAATCTGTAACACTCCAATGTAACACTCCAAAAAAACTCATTATATTTTTTTTCCAAACGTAATACTCAAAAAAAAAAAAAAAAAAACTTCTCAGTGTCACATTCCAATGTAACACACACAAAAATTTCTTGGTGTACTTTTTTTAAACGCAATATTCCAATATAACACTCTAAAAACAGGATGTAGAATTCTTCAAACCATTTCAAAAAGAGTACAAAAATTCCTTAGTAAGTTTTGAATAAACGTGTAATTTCAAACTGTGAGTGTTACGTTTAAAAAAAATATATTGTAACGCCTTCAAAATAATACATAAAACCCATCACTTTAGACATGCATTGATATAAGAGAAATCAATCATTTCTATTCATTAGAGTAGTTCTTACAACAGTATTACATGTTAACAACAAAAGCAAATGTCCTACGGGCTTATAGCTTTTCAACTCAACACTTGGTTATATAAAAGAAGAGTACTAACTCTATACAAAAGAAGCCCTTGGCTTGATGTACATATAATACAAACAAAATAATCAAAAAAAGAGTCTTCAACTCTCATATCCATCCAAGCTATGTCCTTGGAGGTGGCATGCTACCTGTACCTGAAAATAATGTCCCATATAGGGTGAGCCAACGCCCAGTAGAGATATGCTAAACACAGTATGAGCAATAACTAAGACATTAGCAAATGATAAATGTTTAATTCCTATAAATCAATTCATAACTCATTTCCATTACATGACCACTATGTCTATGTTTCATTTCATTTTCCATTTCTTACAAAATTCCCAATTCACAACAACGGCTCAGAACCTGGCCAACAACTTACATGAGATAGTTACTCATATTAAACATTTCCCATTTCACAATAGATAAGCATGCTAGCTATATCAACATCTCAACAGAAAAGCATATAAGTTATATCAATACTTCTATAGATAAACATATGAGCTATATCAACACATTAGCTGACAAGTATATTAGCTGTATCAGCGGAATCCATCCCCTATCTCCTCCCAACAACATCCGGTTTAGAGGTCTATCCCCCATCTTCCCTTAAACCATGGAGTACATCCCCTATCTCCTCCCATACATACACAACGTATATACACATAGGTCATATATACAATCAATCAATATATAACGTTAATGTATTCTATCAACCGTCATACTCTATGACACATCCAATTGATTAGTTTTAGTTTGCCTAATCATCATGCATTATCTACAACAATCAAAACTACCCTCCATCGGTAGCCCAAGCAATTATTTCTAAACAGATAATAAAAGCTCCAACAGATAAAATATCAACGTTTTCAAAAGTGAGCGATTAATAAATCCAACTCCACCATTCTACCATATAATGAGCCAATTTCATTATTTCCAACTCAATTCCATATAACCACAATTTTCCCAAATTAATTATACCAATTCATTTATACAACAAATTAGGGTTTTCTACCCTATTTCCCAATATTGACCCAATGGCCTATATTTCAACAACCAACAACAATATCATTATTTTGAAACCCAAAATACACATTTTAGAATCAAAATAACAAAACCCTCTTTCAATATTTTCAAACCCTAACTCCCCAAAATCAACCATTTAACAAAATGCCCAAAAATCTAGGTCAAAACCCATAATAGTGAGTAGGAATCCCTACCTCAAAAGATGACACCTAACGAAGAAGATGAAGAAAACGAAAGTGTTCCAAATTCTAAATTTCTCGAATCAAAAGATAGCCCTCGACGATCAACAACATTTTCGTAAAGGCCAAAGGTGAGGAAACAACTCCTACTAGATCAATACCTAGAGAGAAGTTGAGGTTCTAGTGAGAGGAGGTCTCTAATGGCGGTTTGGAAAAGTAAGAGAGAGAAATGGAGTTGAAAAAGTGATCCAAAAAGTCGGATCTCGGTTTTATATAAGAGTCGCCCCGCTCGAGCGTCAAAAACTCTGCTTGAGCGTCACTCACAGACTCCCGCTCGAGCGTCCAAACCGCCGCTCGAGCGCCATATACGCACTCCCAGAACTTTTGCAGAACCAGGTCCCCGCTCGAGCGTCCAACTACCCGCTCAAGCGTCACACACAAACTCCCGCTCGAGCGTCCAAACACCTGCTCGAGCGTCCAACACTGCAGAGGAAAATACTGGGAGATGGAAAATCACGCTCGAGTGTCAAAACACCCGCTCGAGTGGAGAAGCAACAACGAAGGGCCCGCTCGAGCGTGAAGGCAAAAATCTAGGCAACTACTATTGGTTTCTAAGCTCAACTAACCTGTTTCAAATCTGCCAAACACAACCCAAGACTCAAATACAAAGAGTAAAGGATGTAAACGAGATATACACAACAACCAACTCCACGGAACCTAAGTCCGGATACAACAAATAAATAAGGGAAACCGGGATCGCTATATATATTAAGTAATTTTTTTAGTGTTTTTATGTGTATTACATTAGAGTGTTACATTTGAGATTACATTGATTGGAGTATTACGTTTGGAAAAAAATATACTAAATAATTTTTTTTGTGTGTTACATTAGAGTGTTACGTTTGAAAAAAGTTTAGAGTTCTATGTTGTTATGTTTGGAAAAAGTACACTAAAGAGTTTATTAATGTGTTACATCAAAGTGTTACGTTATTCGAGTGTTATGTTGGAGTATTACGTTCCTATTTATAATATGGGATTTGTTCCATAATAAGAAAAAATCCAAAACCTCTATAATGCAAATTGTCCAAACGTGTAATTTCACATTTGGAGAAACTCACTTTTATTCCTTAAAAATTAAACCCAAATGTGTAAGTGACTACCCTTTTATGTAATTTCCATCTTAATGGACTTTTGGGTTCATAAGAAAAAATGAAGGACTAAATAGTTCATAAAATTACATTTTGAGATTTATTGATACTTCACCCAAAAATATATACAATCACACTTATTTAGAAACAATAATTAAAAATATATATATATATAATCACACTTATTTAGAAGGTGTGATTAAAAATAAATACCATCTTACTCAATTAAATTGATTATGATTAAAATATCATTCTAATTTTTTTAATCATATTTCTAATAAAAATAAGATATTTTTAATTTCCAATGTGATCTTTAAACATTATTTGTTAAGTGGCTACTTGAGTGTCACCCATTTTTTCTTTGAAGCCCTACTTAATCCCAATTATACCGTTCTACTTTGAACCCCCAATTCATTTTATAGCTTTTTGCTACCGCCAGCAGCCTTTCACCGTTGGTAGTGACCTCCCTTCCGACAACCTCCCCATCGCAAACCCCACCTCCATTGCAAACCCCAAAACCTATCATCATCATCTCTCACTCTATATATATATATCAATTACAGTAGAGAAGAGAATGAGAAAAATCTCTCCTTTGACGACCTTGGCTTTGTCGTCTGCAGTCCTCTCGGTCACCTCACCGTCGACTCCATGATCATTCTTTCCCAAGCTAGCTTTTGCGTCAACTACCTCATCTTCGTCGCCACCTCCTTCCGAAACCCTTCTCTATCTCCGCCTCTTCTTCTTTTGCTTCATCCCATCGCCAACCATAACTTTAGCTCAATTCATCCCCGGCGGCGGCGGGTCTCCTGACCTTTTCACCTCTTCCCTACCCCTTTCCATCTTCCCTCCATCTCCCCATCCTATGCAAACCCTCACAGCAATGCCCTTACCCCTTTTGGAATCGCCGACACTGACGAACAGCTGATGACGTCGCGATCTAGGTTTTGAAAATCGTAGATCTTGAATCTGCTTCTCTCTCCATATCTGTGCTTTGAGTTTGAAAACCCTAGGTCTAGGGTCAGGGTTAGGGTATCAATGTATGCCATCTGTTTGATCAGTTGTCGTAATCGAATTGAGAGTGATTTTGATGATCTTCGATTTTGGATTGAGTAAGAAACGAACCTACAGAGTTTCCAGAGGAATAATACTTGGTTGCTCGAAATTCAGTGGCCCGAATTGGCTCGAAACCCAAAATAACATCGTTTTGGGTTTCCTCTTTTTTTTTTCCTCTTCTTTTTCTTGCATTCGAATACAAAGAGAGAGAGAGAGAGAAAAGAGAGAGAATGAGAAAAGAGGAAGAAAAAAGAGGAAGAGAGAAGGAGAAGAAAAGAAGAGGAAGAGAGAAGACGGTGATGGAGAAGGATAAAGACAAGGAAGATCTGTGTGTGTATACACAGATCTGTGTATACACACACAGCAGACGGTGATAGCGGTGAATTTGCCGGTCGGTCTCTCGCCTCTATTCTTCTTTTTCTTCTTCTTTTTTTTTTCTTTTTTTTTTTAAGTGGATCTGGATCTGAAGACGAAGATGTTGATGATTTGTTGATTATTGTTGTTGTTGATGATGATGTTGTGTTTTGGATTTTTTTTTTTCAAATTCGACATTTTATTTTTATTTTTATTTTTATTTTTTTGTGATTGTTCGTTGTTGTTGATGAATGTATGATGTTGTGTAGTTGAAAATTTTTTTTTAGATTCGAAAAAATTTATGATGTTGTGTTGTTGATGAATGTGTTGTTGTTGTGTTGATGAATACCCTCTTCTCTCTCAGCTTCCTCTTCTCTCTTTGTGTTCATCTTCTTAGCTTCCTTCTCTCTGTGTTCATTTTCAAAGAGAGAGAGAGAAAAAAAAAAAGGAGTTCCAAAACGGCGTCGTTTTGGACTCGGGCCATTTGAGCTCCTTGGTTTCAAGCTACCAACCGGAACTGACATTAGAACAAATAGAAAGAGAGACCCAATCTGAGGCAAGAGAAGCATGTTCACTGGTGGCGAGGGTGGGCGCCGGTGGCCAGAGGTGATGGAGAATTAGGGTTAGGGTTTCAGAAATTAGGGTTAAAAGTTAGGAATGAAGGTAAAAATGGAACTTCATGTTTGAACAAAATTAGAATTAAAAAAAAAAATGAAAGAGTGGGGGTTCCAAAGTACAGGGATAGGTGCTAATAGCAGACCTCTAAAAAAATCTTATCTAAAATTTAATGGAGTATAAGTTCACAAAATGAGGTTTGTATGTAAATGTTTTTTTTTTAGTATAATTTTATTTTGATTTACCCTTGAACATAAATCCCTAATCGTATATTGGTCTAGTGAAATCAATCCGTGAGTTCTTCTTCACTCTCAACTATGTTTGGCATGTTGGTTGGAGGTATTTTTGCCGCAAAAAGATAAAATATAAAATGCCAATAAGGCAAAATTTCACATCCAAACCATAATCATTTTACTTTTTCTCTCACAAAAGTTAAAAAAGTCAAAAAGCCTATCCCCAACGAGACTTTTTAGTTCTAGGCTAAAATAACTAAAAAGTCAAAAAGTCAACTCACATCCCCAACGAAGGCTTTATTTGTTTATCAAATTTTAATAATGGAAGACTATAGTTGTTTTCTCTAATTTCTTTGCCATAATTTTTTAGCCCTAATTTATTTGAGGATATATTTATTGGGCCCTAATTATCAGTTTGGGATGTAATTGTTTAAGCTACTTAGCAATGTTAATTATGGCTTTTCACTATTGTAGTTGTTGCCCTCAGTTACCCGTAATTATACTTATTGCCCTAATTTGTGTTGTGTTGTTCTCTCCTTGAATTCAATTTATTTATGCTTGTACGTGTATATGCAATAAATCAATTCTTAATTCTATGCTTGATTCTATTTTTCATTGGTTTGGTGCTTCAATGAAAATCTCTAGTCTTTGTTGTGCTCTAATTTATGAAAATATATTATTTGCAGATATCAGTCATTGTGAATTTGTGTGGATTTTTTATAATGATTTGCATGTGGATTTTTTATTCAGGGCTGTAACGCACGTGAATTAATTTGGCTTCTTTTTTTCCTTTTCTCTCTTTTTTTTTATTATTATTTTTTTATGTTTTCAATTTTGCCGGTGTGGGAAAACAAAATACAAAGTGTGCATTGTTTCCATTGCTCAACTTGCTTCCATAACTTGCCCACGATGGACAGTCCTGGAATTGATAGTCCACCCTTTAGACTGTGTGATGAGTGATAATGTGTTTTGTGGTTGCATAGAAGAAACTAATAATGCTTGCATCCATTACATGCAATATGACAATTGCTAGGCTTCTGGTGCATTAATTGCATATACTAAGGGTAAAATACATTTTTCGTCTCCGAAGTGAGTTATTTGTTATTTTGACATATCGAAACACTTTTTATACAATGGAGAGTAGATTGACATAATTTAAACATTGAGAGCCAAATTGAAAAACTTTTATACGTTGGAAATTAAATTGACACAATTTAGACATTGAGGATCAGAATTACATAAAGTTCGTACTTTAGGGACTAAAACTATAATTAACCTACCTCTAATTATTATGCCATTTTTGGGTACTGGCACTGTCATGAATTGCAGCAGGAAACCCCAAGGCAAGTGGCCGAATGGTAAAGTCTGGAGGATAAAATCCACAGGTCTCGAGTTCGAGTCACCCCTTGGGGCCACTGGAGGTTTGCCCGGTCGTTAACTTCAGGGGCCTCAGGATTAGTCCTGGCTTCCCTTAAAATCAGCGGGTTGGGATACCTGAATTATCAAAAAAAATGAATTGCAGCAGGATCTTATTAAGTCCTGGATGCTGACAAGAAATTTAGTTCCCAAGTGTAGTTCCTGTGTAATGCATTTATGCTGGTGCTTTGGTGGTAATTGTGACTTGGCCTCTTGCCAACTCCTATTGTTTTGTATTTTCTTAGGCTATTCAATGAAGTCTATTGACCTCTGTGGGGGTATATGTGGAGTCCAATATAAGCAATCTAAGTCTATTGAAATGATTATGCTATGTAGAATGTTGAGTCTTCGGACCTCATTTTGTTGATTATTCGTTTTTAGACTAGACTACAACCACTTCTAGACTCTCATTAGGCATGAATTCATAAACTTGAGCTTTGAACTGATTTCCTTTTTCTTTTTTTTTTTTTGTTGAACTAAAGAAAATCATTTCCTTGAAAATCAGTACTGGAACAAGAAGTTATGATTCTGACCAAGTTTCGATGTCAAATATTTCAAGGTTTCACATTCTGCCACAAAACTCTTGGTAGCTCCACGATTTTGAAGGTTAAGTACTGTGATAGTGGCAACTAACTTCCCATCCTAATCAAGAATTCCTCTATATACAGAGCCAAAACTACCAAAACCAATAAGATTCGAAGAAGAGAAACCATTTGTTGCGTTGAGTTTTTCATAAGAGACGTTCAAAGAATTCTTTTAGCAATGAAACTGTTTTTCTTCTTGAACCAACAAATTACGAAGAATGATGCCAAGGTTACTCCAACAAGTGTAGAAGCTACTACAATCTCTAATATATCCGATAGGGGCATTTTAAGTTTTGGTTTCTTGGTGGTGCAGTTGGGTAGTTGTAATTCAGAAATACTGCCACAATGCCTATAATTAATATTGCACTCACATTTGAGAAAACTCCCTTCGTTGGTAACTAATTGAGTTCTTTTATGGAAAAGGGTGGGGCTCTGTGTGGGATATGGGACACTATTGTAAGTGTTTCGTGATCTATTCTGTGATTTGTTTTTGTGTATGAGCATTGACGCAGCTGTAGTCCTTCCATGCCCTCACGAAGGCTACTAACAGAGGGAGAGAGATCAAAGCACTTTGGGTGGAGTCATTAAACTTTTTGGGTATGAAGTTCACATATTTGGGCCAATCAAGTTTTGTGTATTGTTCGCACACTAAAAAGTGTGTGAACAAATTCATTTTCACCAAAAATGTCCTCATAATTATATATTCCATTCCATATGAGCTCTCACAACATTTTTTTTGCTCAAATTGTTTTTCTTCTACTTATTGTTACCATTGTCAAGCTTGAAATTTTAAACAATGTGTAGCTTGATCTCCTCTGGTATTACTTATTAATTACAGGATTTGACGAACCAATGGAATAAGTAAATAATTGATCAGCTCTTACAGTTGAAAAGTCAGTCATTTAAACTAGACCTTATATGGAAGGCAAGGAAATCAAATATCTAACTCCAACCCAAACTATTGTGTTATTAATTCCTTTAATACTCATAAAGTTCATTTATTATTAATAATTATTTATCATGTTTCCCTTATTTATGACAAAGTGTTGCATGGTATTATTCTACACCCTTTTATGCATTAATTACTAATTCCTTTGAAAAATATCATCGGATAGAAAAATCAAAAGGTACACAAAATCAAACCACACATGGACATTACATTATCATTACTAAATGGGAAATAATCTGGGAGTTAAATTATTTACACAATTTTGTGACATGTAGGGTCCCAGTTTGAAGATAAAAGTACAATCATAATCCTCTTCCTTTTTGAAAGAGTGTTCCACGCCATTTCTCACTGTTTTGATAAGCATCAAGCTTCATATTGTCTTGTAAAAATGAGATTTCAAGGGCATAAATATAAACTCATTCTTGATTAGTTTCGGGCACTAACAAAATTCACCATTAATATAATAAGGTGGTCAACTTTTTTGGTGCAGAAAATTAACACTGTATGACATGACAAGTATTGATTTTATTCCTTTGTATAGTATTTTTTTTTATACAAAATGAGGCCGATAAGATTGTTCATTTATAAGCACACACTCTGTTCCTCCTTGATGCATCTTTTATTTATTTATTTTTTTTAAAGCATGTTCATTAGTGCAAACCAGTGCAATATACATGCATTTTGCCTCAGGATTCAAGACTTAGAATGGTAGCTTTTATTTAATCACCAGCATGTCTTTAGATGCCACATCTAGCTAGAAACCTAATATGTAAACCTCTATAAATTAATATATGTACATTAATTTATTGTCTTAACTATATGGCATTAAGATTATGCACCATGCCATGAGTCAAAGGTTCATTCTGAAACTTCCGTACCATGAAATCTGTAGGAGCAAATTAAGCTTCAGTCAATGCAGCTCGTGGAGAACATTCCCTATATTCATTCGATCTTGTAGTGACTCCATCGAGCATGCCACTCCAATATTAACCATTATAATCACCGCTTCTCTATTGTGCTTGCATTTCTCACTTGTCCTGCTTTCAGATTCGTTGGGGCTTATTCTTCTTCTTTATTGTTACTTAGAAGTATCGGGTCCACAATTTCAATAACATGGTCAGGCAAGGCCATCCTAGCAAAGTTGTGAAGGTTAAGGTCTGCTCCAAATGTACCGTCAGTTGGTCCTTACTGTCGTCATCTCCAATAACAAGATCCCATAACTATAGATATCACCATTTGGGGACATCTCACCTCCTAGACCATACTCTGCAATGAAATTTTATGTTAACAAAAGATAAGTATCTTTTGCCTAGAAAAAGGACACAGTGATAAGATTCTGAAAGAATAAAGAAATTAATATATTGGGATAAATGTCCAAAGCATTTTAGGGAAAACATTAGACATAATTAAAATATGATCATTGGAAAAATTAGCATTAGTTTTGATAAGAAAGTTATCTGGAGCTGCTTATCCAATAGTTCCCCTTACTCCAATAGAACTGCTATGGTTTGGATTACTGAGCTTGGTGTGAAACCTAGCTAAACCAAAATCACCAACATGGGCTGTCATGTCATGGTCAAGAAGAACATTTCTTGGCTTAAGATCACAATGAATGATCAGTGTTTGACAGTGGTGATGAAGATAATCAAGTGCACACGCCACATCTATAGCAATGTTTATTCTTTGAAGAAGGTTGAGGCTTTGTTGCTTCTCTTCTCTATTATCTGTTTATGGACTTGAATGCAGCCACTTCTTGAGACTCCCATTTGGCATGAACTCATACACTAGAGCTTTAAAATCATTACCTTGCAAATCAATAGTTGAGCAAGCAGTTATGATCTTTATGAGGTTCCTATGTCGAATATTTCTTAAGGTTTCACACTCTGCCAAGAAACTCTTTGAGGCTCCTCGAGATTGTAGGTTAAATACTTTGACAGCGACAACTGATCCGTCTTGATCAAGGATTCCCTTGTACACAGAAGCAAAACCACCCACACCAATCAAATTTTCTGAAGAAAACCCTTCAGTTGCTTTAAGGAGTATTTTGTAAGAAACTTTCATGAATGACCTCAACAATGATCCATAGGACCAACCTTCCTTTTCCTCTTAAACCAGCAGAGCATAAATGCTGACACAATTATTACTCCAACAAGCATACATGCTGTAGAGATAATTAATATGATTGCAATGGACATTTTTTTGATTCTTTGATCTTTGGATGGTGCATTTTGGTAGCTGTACTGCAGAAATGCCCCCACAGAACCTATTATTCAAAGAAACTGATGTTGCACTTGCATTTGAGAAAATTCCTACGCTTGGAACCTCACTCTCAAAATCATTAGATGATAAATTTAAATACATGAGGGGAATCTGCTCCAAGAATTTGGGAATCTGTCCTGATAAGTTGTTATGAGAAAGATCGAAGTATTGCATACCTCTTAAGGAGCTCAATGATGAAGGAATAGACCCTTGAAGCAAGTTACCCTCCAAGGATAGGTTTTGATGACTAGTGCAGCTCCCAAGGGTACTTGGAACTTCACCAGACAATTTATTCTCAGAGATATCCAGTTTTCCAAATTCTTTAGGTTGCCAACTTCTGAAGGGCCTCCAAACAAACTATTCCGACCTAGATTTAGTGAAATTGAGAGAGAGGAAATACTGAAAAGTTGTTTAGGTATGGTACCGCTAAAGTTATTTTGAGATAGGTTTAGTAATATTGAACTCTACCAAATTCCAATGTTTGATGGTATGATTCCCTGTAATCTATTATTATCCAAGTGAAGTTCATTCAACAGTGACAGGTTTCCTATAGAATTAGGAACTTCTCCTGATAGTTGATTAGAACTAAGCAGCAGTCTTTGGAGCTTTTAAAAATTACCAGCAGTGGTAGGAAGTGTGCTAGTGAGTTGATTATCATGTAGAGCTATGTATGTTAAATTGACAAGATTACCGATTATTGATGAGATGACTCTGTACGTGCTAAATAATCGAGTTTAGTTGAAAGATTGCCCACATGATCTGGTAACACTCCCCTCAATTTGTTACCAAACAGACCCAATACTTCCAAATTACTAAAATTGGCCAGAGAGCCAAAAAAATCCATTTCATTAGGCTCCTCACTTCCAAAATTGTTGGAATCTAGATTTATGAACCACTTATGTTTTAGGCGTCCAAAACCAATTGATATTTTCCCATTGAAATAGTTAATTTCTATGTCAATATATTCCAATTCTGACGCATTGGATAGTGAGAGTGGGAGGGGCCCAGTCAATTGGTTGTCATATAACTGAATTGCTTGAAGCTGAGGAGGCATCTGGCCAAGGCTTGGAGGAAAATTGCCTCGAAGTTGATTTCTGGTCAAAGAGAAGACAGTAAGAAAGGATAGGTTATAAGTGGAGGTAGGGATCATACCAGATAGGTTGTTCTCACCCAATGCAAAATAACTAATGTTTCTCAATTGGCCCTGTAAGAATTCTGAAGAATTTATGTATATTCAATTGTATTTACTAAACAAAGAATATATCACTTATATAGAACACTAAATCCTAATCCTAAACGAATACGTCACTGATATAGAATTCTAATAGATATAGACACTAATCCTAAATAGGAAACAAGAATAAACCTAAACCAATCCTAAATAGGAAACAATAATAATAAATCTAAACCAATCCTAAATAGGAAACAATATTCACATAATATATATACTAATATTCTCACACCTCTACTCAAACTTAAGGTGTTTGGGCAGAAAACACTGAGAGTTTGCCAAGAAGAAACTGAAACTGAGCAGTGGTGTAAGTCTTGGTAAAGAAGTCAGCAAGCTGCAGAGCCTAAGAGATGAAAGGAAGCGAGATAGAGCCGGACTGCAGATGTTGACGAACAAAGTGACAATCAATCTCAATGTGCTTGGTCTGCTCATGAAAAACAGTGTTATGTGTAATCTGAATAGCATTGCGGTTGTCACAACAGAGGGAAGTCGGGGAAGACTGAGGAACGCCCAAGTTAGAAAGAAAACAACGAAGCCAGACAACTTCAGCAGTAGCATGAGACATAACACGATACTCAACTTCATTAGTAGAGCGAGCAACAACAGTTTGTTTCTTACTTTTCTAAGAGATCAAGGAATCACCAAGAAACATACAGAAACTAGACATGGACTTGGGATCAGTAATATCACCAGCCCAATCAGAATCAGCATAGGCCACCAAATCCAGAGAGGAAGTAGAGGACAATAGTAAACCTTGAAAGATAATACCTCGGAGATAGCGAAGAATCCGAACCAAGGCAGCCCAATATGTGGAGCGAGGAGCAGAGACAAACTAGCTAACCACATGAATAACATAGGCAAGATCAGGATGAATAATCGTCAGATAGACTAAGCAATCCACGAGCTCTTGATATAGAATAGGATCATCCAGAAGAACACCATCAGTAGTGTAGAGCTTTACATTAAGCTCAATAGGGGTATCAGAAATCTTAGTTTCAGTAAGACGGCACGATGAATAACCTCATTGGCATACTTGGCCTAAGAGAGAAAGTAGCCCTTGGGAGAAGAAGCTACCTCAATACCAAGAAAATACTGCAATAGGCCCATATCCTTCATTTCAAAGGTGCAGAAAAGATGTTGCTCGACTCAGATATAGCAGAAGAGTCAGAACCATATAGAGTCTTAGGCATAAGGATGAAACCCAAGCTTAGTAACAACAGTCTGAAAGCGATCATACCAAGCATGAAGAGACTACTTCAGACCATATAGAGCACACCGAAGGCGACAAACCTGTCCAGAGGAATGGTGAAGGCCAGGATGAGGACGCATGTAAATCTCCTTAGTGAGGTGGTCATTAAGAAGAGCATTCTTAACATCTATCTGATAAAGAGGCCAATAACGAACAACAGCGACAGAGGTCAAAGTATGGACAGTAGTTATTTAGGCAACAAGAGTAAAGGTCTTCTCATAATCAATACCATACTCCTGTGAGAAACCTTTGGCAACCAGACAAGCTTTGTAATGCTCAAGAGAACCATCAGAATGAATTTTGACTTTGTAAACCCATTTGCAACCAACCAGATTCTTACTAACAGACAAAAGAACTAACTCCCAAGTATTAGTTTTCTATAAAGCAGACAACTCATCCTCCATAACTTGAACCCAATGAGGATCCTAACAGGCCTCCTTGTAAGACTGAGGTTCTGAAAAAGAGTGAATAGCAGACAAAAAAAGTACGATAAGAAGCAGAAAAACATGTATTAGCCCAACCCAACCTGTTTGGAGGATGACGTGCTCGAGTAGGATATCGGTGTACAGCAGGATCAGAGTCGTCAGAAGTAGGAGGGTCAGCAGTAGAGGCAGAGACAACTGGTGGAGGAAGAGCCTTGCGACGAGAATAAACTAACAATGGAGGAGGAGAATAAATCGAAGGAGGAGTAGTAGTCAGAGGTGAAGTAGGAGGAGAAGATGGAACAAGCTCAGGAAGAACTGTGGAGATGTACTCATCAGACGAGACCTCAGAAGGAAACAGATCAATATGAACCAAATCCTCTTTGGAAATTGGGGCGGTGAGAGAAAGAAGCTAAAAGTAAGGTAGATGTTCGAGAAAGGAAACATGACGGGAGACATAAAGACGACGGGAAACAGGGTCGTAACACCGATAGCCTTTTTGAGTAGGACTACTATAACCCAAAAAGACACAGATGACAGATCAGGCACTAAGTTTGGTCCTATCTTTGCAGGGAAGAAGGACAAAACAGGTAGACCCAAACACATGAAGAAGGGAGTACCTGGGAATTTAGGAGATCAAAGCTTCATAAGGAGACTAACCAGAAAGAAGGGGAGTAAGCATACGGTTAAGAAGAAAAGCAGCAGTAAGAACTGCCTCTCCCCAGAATGGAGCCGGGACTGAGGTAGAGAGAAGAAGAGACCTTGCTGTCTCAAGGAGATGATGGTGTTTACGCTCGGCTCGACCATTTTGGGTAGGTGTATCTGTACAGGAAGTTTAGTGAATGGTATCCAAATTGGCCAAATACTCACAGAACTCATTTTTAAAATATTCTCCACCCAAGTCAGACCATAACACTTTAATTGTAGACCTAAACTGAGTAGTAATCATAGTTTGAAAGGTACAATATATCTGATAGAAATCAGACTTATGAGTCATAAGATAAACCCAAGTGTAACTGGTACAGTCATCAACAAATGGCACATAGTATGCAAAACCCCATTTGGTGAGAACATGAGAAGGGCCCCAGACATCAGTATGAACTAAAGAAAACGGTGTAGCAGATATAGAAATACTTTTACGGAAAGGTAAGGCTGTCATTTTGGCAAGTTTACACCCCCAACACTCGATAAGTTGACTAGGAGAAACTTTACCCAATATACCTAACTGAGCTAAAGACCGTAAGTAGTCAGCAGACAAATGCCTTAATCTGGAATGCCACAAATAAAAAAGACTTGACAGAGAATCTAACTGAAAAGAAGAAAAGGCAGTCGGAGAGGTAGTCATAGGCAGATGCAAGCTCTCCACCACATAGAGGTCTCCAACTCTACGGTTAGTCTCAATCTGTTGCTTGGACATCTGATCCTGCATAGAACAAATGGAAGAAGAAAAGATAACATCAAAACTAGAGGCATCAAGTTGACTAATAGATAATAAACTGACAGATAACTGAGGAACATATAAGACAGATAGAATAGAGACTTCAGACATAGCAGACGGTAGGACAAACCCAATAGATATAACTGACATACCAGACCCATTAGCAGCATTGACAGTAATAGGAAAGGGAAGGAGAGTACAATTCTAAAGTAAGGAGAGATGATAAGTCATATGATGAAAGGCACTAGAGTCAAAAAGCCAGATAGACGAACGGATACCTGACAAAGAGCTAAGCAAACCTGAATGAAGAAAGGAAACAATGGAGGCAGATGAAGATGGCTGGAAGGTAGACAGCGTATGCTAAAGTTGACTAATCTGAGTACTCAAAGAAGCCAAGTCAGGATCAAGAGCTGGAGCAGATGTAGTAGAACCGGCGGAAGCTTGAAAAATACTCGGAGAAGAAAGGCAAAATTGGGTCCGAGACTGCTGAGAATACGAGCCAAACAAACATCCCAATCCTTTCTTGGGATAGTGATACTTCCAATGGCCCCTCTGATGGTAGAAAACACACTCATCTGAAGCAAGGAGCCCATTCTTGGG
This sequence comes from Camellia granthamiana, assembly GCA_036172215.1. NCBI lineage: Eukaryota > Viridiplantae > Streptophyta > Magnoliopsida > Ericales > Theaceae > Camellia > Camellia granthamiana. Next base: position 149,557,116 of record CM069903.1, read on the forward strand.
CTTTACGGAAGCTAAACCTGTCATCATCATAATGAACCAAAAAAAAAAAAAAAAACAATAGAGGACTGTAATAAACTAAAAGCTGATGGGGCAACTATGTAATATCAAGAAACTTGTTTGGTCTAAACAAGAATAAAAGAGAACATTGGTCAGCCAAAGAAAAACACCCAGGTCCACCAGACTCAGAACAAGAGACAAAGAGAGAGAGAGAGAGAGAGAGAGAGAGAGAGAGAGAGAGATGTCACGATGTAGGTCGTGACTCTGACAAGTGCAACTAATGTCACAATTCCAACAACTGATGAAGACGAAGTTGAAGAACTATTGTCATAACTCCAACAAGAGATCAATCACTCATGAGTCACAAGCAGAGAACAAGAAGCACTGAGGCAACTAGCAAATGCGACGAGCAAAGAGTGACGCGAGTCGCAAACCAAAGAAGATGAATCAGCGAACCAGAGAAAACCACGATCAGAGACAGCTGCGAATCAGAGAGAAGAAGCCATGAACAGATGAGGAATCGAAGCACAACTACCATGTCGAACAGATGGGTTGACCAAAAAGAAAAGACCCATACGACCTATGAAGCAAAGAGCTTTGATCGACCATGAACCAGAGAGGAAAACGACGAACCAGAAATAAGAGGTTAGGGTTTCAAACACAACTCTGATACCATGTAAAAATTCTGAAGAATTTCTATATATTCAATTGTATTTACTGAACAAAGAATACATCACTTATATAGAACACTAAATCCTAATCCTAAACGAATACATCATTGATATAGAATTCTAATAGATATAGAATGCTAATCCTAAATAGGAAACAAGAATAAACCTAAATCAATCCTAAATAGGAAACAACAAGAATAAACCTAAACCAATCCTAAATAGGAAACAATATTCACATAATATATATACTAATATTATTCTCATAGACCCAATTCATCTGGGATACTTCCACTGAAAGCATTTTGAGCTGCAGATATAACCTCCAGAGCTGTCAGGTTCACGAGGAAAGAAGGGATCCCTCCTGTTAAATTGTTGTTAGCCAAACCAAGGAACTTCAGGCTGGAGCAGTGAGAGAGGTTGGCTGGAATTTCTCCTTCCAGGGAGTTATTGTTCTGGTTTAAAGTTTGCAGACTGGACAGGAGGCTAAGTTCCCAGGGGATTTTTCCTTGAAATGTGTTGTTTAAGAGTGAAATCTTTTGAAGGAAGCTCAGGTTTCCTATGTAAGGACACACAATGAACTGACTAGGCCACTGGACTCTAGGTCTATGGCAGTGACTCTGAGATGGATCAATGTGATGAACTTGAGAAACATGACTGACTTGTGAAATTGGCAGAACAGACTAATCTTCATTTGTGAAATTGGAAGCATCATTTTTAGTGTTTCTGTTACTATATTGTTTATGATCAAATTACTTCCAGATGCTGTTTAATCTTTGTACATACAAAAAATTCTCATTACATCAGTTCTATAAATTGCAAACTATTTTAGCGCTTACTACCATGCGATAATGGTGGTGATAAAGAGGATCGAAAATTTCTTCCCAGTTTCTCTTAGATGATAGTGATGAAGTCAATTCTACCTTATGGTTCTTAGTCACACAAATTGAGATAAGACTGAAGCTGTTGAATAGAGGAAGTCAATTAAAAGATAATCTATTGATTATGTCTTCTGTTAATTTATTGCTACTGACACCAGTGTGAATAGACCTGCATTTCAATTTCAAGGGTTCACACCATTTTATTTTACTTTATTTTTAACTTATACTCTTGTCAAGCTTGAAATTTTTAGCAATGTGTATCTAGCTTGATCTCCTCTCGTATTACTTATTAGTCACAGAATTTGACCAATTAATGGAATAAGTAATTAATTTATCAACCCTTACAGTTGAAAACTAAGGCCTATTTTGGCAAGTTGGTTAAAAGTCAGTTTTTTGACTTTTTGACTCTTTTGGATCACATTATCTCTTTATTTTTTTACACGTTTTTTTAAAAAAAAAAGTAAAAAAAACTGACTTTTAACCTATATAAGGCAAGGAAATCAAATATATAATTACAGTTGCAATTGTATATTATTAATTTTTTTAATACTCCAAGTTTATTTATTATTAAAAAATTAAATTTATCAAGGTTCCCTTATTTATGACAAAGTGTTATACGATATTATTCTGTACCCGTTTATGCATTCATTACTAATTCCTTTGAAAAATATCATTGGATAGAAAAATTAAGGGGGGGGGAAAAAAAAACAGAGTTTGACTCTTATAATAAAAAAAATTATGGGTTTATAATTTTATCAATTTAAATTCTCATATTTTGATTTGTTATCAATCTAAACCATCTACTATTTTTGTTAAGTAAAACTAACAGAAAAATGGTATTTAAACTATTGAACTTAACGACAAAGGGTCTTTTGGATATTTTATTGTAATTCATATTGAGTTTAATGGCTAATTTTTTTTTAATCAATTTTATTCAACTTTTTTTTTTTTTTTTTTTTTTTTTTTGATCGGCAAAGAAAAATTTCATTTAACAGCAAGAAATTAAAAGTACAGAAGATGAAATGCATTGAGAGAGATTCGGAAGTATAAAGATACCCCTACTACTGCTACTCGCAATCATACAACCAACCCCTAAGCCTCTCGAAATTTTTTTTTTTTTTTAAAGAAAAAAAAGTTAAGAAGAACTTAACTAAACAAAAGACATTAAAATACAAGAGTCTTCACACAATCAACCCACCAAACCACTAACCAATTTTATTCAACTTAAATAGGCATATTATTACCTTCTTTGTTAAACCTAGTTAAAATTGACTGAAATAACAAGTGTTAAAGACTATAAAACATGGAGGTGCATCATGCATTGGCTGTGTAGTATCATCCACAGAATAAATTTAATCTTTTTTTTTCTTCGTATTATATTATGTATCTCACTGTTGCAAGTCTTTGTTAAATATTGTTAGAAATTTGAATGGATTATTTTTCTGATGGTGGCCTGCAGAACAGAAAATGAGCTTAATTTTAGGTAAATGTCATTCAGTTCAAATTTCTCATATTCATCACCCCCTTCTACTTGTTACTCTTGTAGTCCTCAAACTACTAGAAAACTCTTGCCAATGAGCCATGACCTTTAAGTCTTTTTTGTTTTACTCACTCTTGCGAGTCTTTGTTAAACTTTGTTTAACTTGACCTAGTAATGGAACGTGAGATTTTTGCATAAATTCTTATACAAAAATGTCATTGTCACGTTGTTTCAAATAAAATTTTGGGTAATTCTATATATACATTACTAATCCTTTTAGTACACACAGTTAACAGATTAAATTTATATTCCAATAATATCCTCAAATAAAATGATCATTAAGGACAATATGGGGTGTATTCTATCCATTCAAAGATTTTATATTTAAAACACAAAATATTCTTCACACACCATCATCACCTATAAGGTTTAGGGTTTAAACATATAAATACTATATTTTTTCATTATCTTCACAATTAGCACACTACACTCCTGATATAATTTATTATCTATTAGCTCACTTCATTCACTTCTCCGTTGTACTTATTTACTAAACTCAAAACATTATTACCATTAAAGATTTAGAATTTAAGAAAAAATGATATCAGTAAGGGTCTTTCTCTCAGCTGGTTTTAAAAAATTCTCTCTCTAAAGCCTCCATCTTGGCCTCACCGTTGGCCAGCCGGCCGCCGCCTTTGGCCATGGCGGTTGGCTGGCCTTGCTTTCTCTCTGTGTTGTTGTTTGTTCTCCTAATAAACTTGAGCCCCTCTTGTTTTCCAGTTTTCTTCCTTTTCAGATCTAACCTCTAGATTTGCTTAGGTTGTTTGTGTTCTCAGGTTTTTCTTTGGGGTTTTTGCTGATTATCTCTTGGGTGGTTTTTGATCTATCTTCACTGGTGGGTTTTTGGTGTTTTGGTAGCTTTGTTGGGTGGTTTTGGTGGTTTCTTTACTCGGTTTAGGGTGGTGCTTGGTGTCGGTGACAGTGGTGCTTGGTGTTCAGTTTCGGCCTGGTGTTCTGCTTCGACCTTGGGCTTCGGTTTAGGGTGGTTTGTGTTGACCAAGGGTGGGTTGGTTCTGGTAATTCATTCGGGCACTCCGCTGCGAGAGGGAGTTTGAGGGGTGGAGGATCCAAAGGTGTTTAGGATCTTCATTCGAGCGCTCCGTGTGAGTTGGAGTTTGAGGGATGTTTTTCCATTTCAATGCTTTGGTGGTTAAGTTGTTGTGTGTGTGTGGTTAAGCTTGAAGAGGAGAATGTAGCAAGAAAAAGCTAGGCGTCTGCAATGGAGGGTGATGTTTGGGTCACGGTGAAGAGAAGTCTGTGTGTCCGGCAAGTTCAGAGGTGAAGAAGAGAAGTCGATGTCCAGAGGTGAAGCAATGGAAGCTCGGCCATGGGTGGTCCTCGACGGTTATGGAGGAGTCGGTGTGTAGCAATGCATTAAGCTTGCTTCAGGCGTGGGGCGTTTTAGGTGAAGAGGAGAAGTTTGTGTGTCCGGCAAGTTCAGAGGTGAAGAGGAGAAGTCAATGTTCAGAGGTAAGGCAAAGGAGCTATGGAGGAGTTGGTGTGTAGCAGTGCATCATGTGTGTTTCAGGCGTGGGGCAGTGCATCCAGTGTGTCTCAGGGAGTAGCTGTGGTTTAGGTGGGGTGTTTGCAGTGTGTAGCTGTGGGGTTGGTGGTTAGTTGAATTTTAAAATTTAAATTGTGGGAGTGTTCCAAGAGAGTGCAGCTGTGGGGTGTTTTCAGTGTGTAGCTGAGGGGCTCAAGTGTTTGTTTTATTTTATTTTGTGTTGTATTTTAAAATTTAAAATCGTGAGGCTAAGGGGTTGGTTTTAGAACGCGAGTAGCACTAGTAGGAGAGTGTGTGTTTACCCTTCGAATCTCTCTCAATGTGCTTTATTTCCTTGTACCTGTAAATTTCATTTTTTTAATTGAATTTTTCTTTGCCGATCAAAAGAAAAAAAAAAAAGATTTAGAATTTAAGAACATAGTTTTGAAGATTTGCATAACATGGATGACATTGACATGGTTGATTCTAATACAAACATTAAAAATGTTAGTTTATTACTTAGCTTTTTGATTTTTTATTTATTTCATTCATATGTAAGGAAGACGAGTTTGTTCGTCATGTGTTCAAATAGCTAGAGTTGAAAGACAAGTGGAGGTCTCTGTTTTGAAGATTCATGATCATTCTGAAATTGCGGATAAATTTGTGTTTGGGAATTCTATTTTTTCCCCATCAATTCTGGTGAACTTTGCAAAAATAAACGAATGGTGAACATTCTGTGATAAAAAATGGTGAATTTTGCTGGGGAAAAAAAAATATAAGATTTTGGGAGGTTTTCCTAGTGAATTGATTATGTTTTTTCAACTTATTTCGAGCAAAAAATCTGTTGATCTTTGATGATGTGGCATGTTTGGTACCTACTATTCTTCCTGTGAAATTTGACAACAGAAATGACATATGCTATATTTGGCAAAAAGAATAACAGGCCATTGGAGACTCCTTTTTTGTTACTCTTACCAAATTATAATTTTAGCAGCTCTTTTGGCAACTCCATTAGAGATGCTCTTAGGTGTAAGATTCCCAATATTTTAAAATTTTTTTTTTCTTCATACAAATGATTTTCTGAAACTTTTTTGCCTCATCAAAACTCTTCTGAGATAATCGGAATCCATTAAACAAGTTCAAGAGCTACAAAAATTAAAAGGTTGAACAGACTCATTCTATTTACAAGTTTCACTCTTATCAACGCGTTTGGTGGGGAACGTATTAAAAAAAATTTATAGCCAAAATAAAAAAATAAAAAAAGCTTTTAAATTAAAATATAATAAAAATTTATCTAGCTTAATGAAAATGCTTTTATAATAATAATAATGTCTGACCATGGTGGTATGTTTATTTCACGGGATGTGATCCATTTTATTTATTTATTTATAATGTAACATTTGATTTATTTGTTTGGATCGATGATGGGATTACAGCAAGTATATGTGGATATAGGCTTGATGATTCGCTAATCCCGTTTATGATTTATAAGGGTTGGATTATGATTTAGACCCATAGAGCCAAGTTAAAACTCAATTATAGAATGTGCCATGTTGCAAAAGACTGTTTCAAGTCAAGTCAACTGGCCTGCTCACAAGCTATATTATACAATATATATATTTTTAAATAAATTAAAGAGCCACACACAATATATATTTTTATTGTTTGTTTTTATTTTTATTAGCATAAATTATGTATTACTAAATTATGTAAATAATTATTTATAAAATATGAACTACTAGTTTTGTTTGAATAGGCTAAAGAGACTCACAAATAATTAAATTAATTATAACTTAATTTAAAATATGAAAAAAATATTTATATTAAATAATATCTGGGCTATGTGGCTGGATTTGAAATTTTTTATTTTGTTTTTGGATGGATTCAGAAATAAAGCATAAGCGCAATCCGGAGGGGCAAAGTTTGGTAAATGACTTTAAATGTTATTAAGTAGTATATGATGGTGATGAAGAGGATCGAAAATTTCTTCCCAGTTTCTCTTAGATGATGGTGATGAAGTCAATTCTACCCAATGGTTCTTAGTCACACAAATTGAGATAAGACTGAAGCTGTTGAATAGAGGAAGTCAATTAAAAGATAATCTATTGATTATTTCTTCTGTTAATTTATTGTTACTGACACCAGTGTGAATAGACCTGCATTTCAATTTCAAGGGTTCACACCATTTTATTTTACTTTATTTTTAACTTATACTCTTGTCAAGCTTGAAATTTTTAGCAATGTGTATCTAGCTTGATCTCCTCTCGTATTACTTATTAGTCACAGAATTTGACCAATTAATGGAATAAGTAATTAATTTATCAACCCTTACAGTTGAAAACTAAGGCCTATTTTGACAAGTTGGTTAAAAGTCAGTTTTTTTGACTTTTTGACTCTTTTGGATCACATTATCTCTTTATTTTTTTACACGTTTTTTTTTAAAAAAAGTCAAAAAAACTGACTTTTAACCTATATAAAGGCAAGGAAATCAAATATATAATTACAGTTGCAATTGTATATTATTAATTTTTTTAATACTCCAAGTTTATTTATTATTAAAAAATTAAATTTATCAAGGTTCCCTTATTTATGACAAAGTGTTATACGATATTATTCTGTACCCGTTTATGCATTCATTACTAATTCCTTTGAAAAATATCATTGGATAGAAAAATTAAGGGAAAAAAAAAAAACAGAGTTTGACTCTTATAATAAAAAAAATTATGGGTTTGTAATTTTATCAATTTAAATTCTCATATTTTGATTTGTTATCAATCTAAACCATCTACTATTTTTGTTAAGTAAAACTAACAGAAAAATGGTATTTAAACTATTGAACTTAACGAAAAAGGAACTTTTGGATATTTTATTGTAATTCATATTGAGTTTAATGGCTAATTTTTTTTTTAATCAATTTTATTCAACTTAAATATGCATATTATTACCTTCTTTGTTAAACCTGGTTAAAATTGACTGAAATATCAAGTGTTAAAGACTATAAAACATGGACGTGCATCATGCATTGGTTGTGTAGTATCATCCACAGAATAAATTTAATCTTTTTTTTTCTTCGTATTATATTATGTATCTCACTGTTGCAAGTCTTTGTTAAATATTGTTAGAAATTTGAATGGATTATTTTTCTGATGGTGGCCTGCAGAACAGAAAATGAGCTTAATTTTAGGTAAATGTCATTCAGTTCAAATTTCTCATATTCATCACCCCCTTCTACTTGTTACTCTTGTAGTCCTCAAACTACTAGAAAACTCTTGCCAATGAGCCATGACCTTTGAGTCTTTTTTGTTTTACTCACTCTTGCGAGTCTTTGTTAAACTTTGTTTAACTTGACCTAGTAATGGAACGTGAGATTTTTGCATAAATTCTTATACAAAAATGTCATTGTCATGTTGTTTCAAATAAAATTTTGGGTAATTCTATATATACATTACTAATCCTTTTAGTACATACAATTAACAGCTTAAATTTATATTCCAATAATATCCTCAAATAAAATGATCATTAAGGACAATATGGGGGTGTATTCTATCCATTCAAAGATTTTATATTTAAAACACAAAATATTCTTCACACACCATCATCACCTATAAGGTTTAGGGTTTAAACATATAAATACTATATTTTTTCATTATCTTCACAATTAGCACACTACACTCCTGATATAATTTATTATCTATTAGCTCACTTCATTCACTTCTCCGTTGTACTTATTTACTAAACTCAAAACATTATTACCATTAAAGATTTAGAATTTAAGAACATAGTTTTGAAGATTTGCATAACATGGATGACATTGACATGGTTGATTCTAATATAAACAATAAAAATGTTAGTTTATTACTTAGCTTTTTGATTTTTTATTTATTTCATTCATATGTAAGGAAGACGAGTTTGTTCGTCATGTGTTCAAATAGCTAGAGTTGAAAGACAAGTGGAGGTCTCTGTTTTGAAGATTCATGATCATTCTGAAATTGCGGATAAATTTGTGTTTGGGAATTCTATTTTTTCCCCATCAATTCTGGTGAACTTTGCAAAAATAAATGAATGGTGAACATTCTGTGATAAAAAATGGTGAATTTTGCTGGGGAAAAAAAAATCTAAGATTTTGGGAGGTTTTCCTAGTGAATTGATTATGTTTTTTCAACTTATTTGGAGCAAAAAATCTATTGATCTTTGATGATGTGGCATGTTTGGTACCTAATATTCTTCCTGTGAAATTTGACAACAGAAATGACATATGCTATATTTGGCAAAAAGAATAACAGGCCATTGGAGACTCCTTTTTTGTTACTCTTACCAAATTATAATTTTAGCAGCTCTTTTGGCAACTCCATTAGCGATGCTCTTAGGTGTAAGATTCCCAATATTTTAAAATTTTTTTTTTCTTCATACAAATGATTTTCTGAAACTTTTTTGCCTCATCAAAACTCTTCTGAGATAATGGGAATCCATTAAACAAGTTCAAGAGCTACAAAAATTAAAAGGTTGAACAGACTCATTCTATTTACAAGTTTCACTCTTATCAACGCGTTTGGTGGGGAATGTATTAAAAAAATTTATAGCCAAAATAAAAAAATAAAAAAAGCTTTTAAATTAAAATATAATAAAAATTTATCTAGCTTAATGAAAATGCTTTTATAATAATAATAATGTCTGACCATGGTGGTATGTTTATTTCACGAGATGTGATCCATTTTATTTATTTATTTTTAATGTAACATTTGATTTATTTGTTTGGATCGATGATGGGATTACAGCAAGTATAAGTGGATATAGGCTCGATGATTCGCTAATCCCGTTTATGATTTATAAGGGTTGGATTATGATTTAGACCATCGAGTCAAGTTAAAACTCAATTATAGAATGTGCCATGTTGCAAAAGACTGTTTCAAGTCAAGTCAACTGGCCTGCTCACAAACTATATTATACAATATATATATTTTTAAATAAATTAAAGAGCCACACACAATATATATTTATATTGTTTGTTTTTGTTTTTATTAGCATAAATTATGTATTACTAAATTATGTAAATAATTATTTATAAAATATGAACTACTAGTTTTGTTTGAATAGGTTAAAGAGACTCACAAATAATTAAATTAATTATAAATTATTTTAAAATATGAAAAAAATATTTATATTAAATAATATCTGGGCTATGTGGCTGGATTTGAAATTTTTTATTTTGTTTTTGGATGGATTCAGAAATAAAGCATAAGCGCAATCCGGAGGGGCAAAGTTTGGTAAATGACTTTAAATGTTATTAAGTAGTATATGGGCCGGCTTGAACCCATTCAAGCACGATTGGTTGAAAATTTTAAATTAAAAGTATTTCAAAACAGAAAATAACTTTAAATATTTTTATTATTACCTAATTAAGAAGTTTTTACATCAGCCGTTTAATTAGTGGCGAATTGATTTACCATTCATAGAGCTTATCATCAACTTTTATCCTTTTCCAAATCAATATATATAGTTGTATGTGCAATTCAAATAAATAAAAAAGTACTAATATCACAATATGTAGCGGCGTACGTGTGCAATTCAAATAAATAAAAGCAATAAATAATAATAAAAAAAGTAGAGATACATATATTACATGTCACTCAATTGATAAGAGTTTTTTTTTTTTTTTTTTTTAAATTAAAGATGTTGGTGAATAATTTTTCTTCTTTGTAACTCCCCAACCACCTCACTTTCAAATAATTATTGAAATTCACATTTTCTAATTAAAAAAATATATGATTACATGTTTGGGTCTCTTTGCTTTGTTCTTTATGAATGATACAAATTAAAAATATTTATAATTATTGCTAAAGTGCTAGGTCGGTCCTGAGTATTTAGAGTCCATATGAGTCTTAATATTTTTATACATTACTTAAAAAGATAAAATTAATTAAAAAAATATTATAAAATTTAAAAAAATAAAATCTAGTACTGTTTTATTTTTAACCATTTATGCATGCACAAAGAAAATATTTCACAAAAATCTACGGTTATAACGTCAAAGTAAAATTTAACTATTTGTACCACAAAATCACTTAAACATTATTGTTCTTGCATTTTTAATTGCAAAATTAGATCAAAAGCTCTTTATTGAGAATGAATTAATTCTACTTTTTTTTTTTCTCTTTTTCATACATAGATAAATAATTTCTAGGCCACTGGACTCTAGGTCTATGGCAGTGACTCTCCTGTCTCGATGGCCACAGGAAACACCTTCTCATTCACAGAAATGGAGAGAATTGTTCCTGGAGTTCATTACTCCTTGGGGATCAGGAATGATCTTTGACTTGAAAGCCAATAGTGCAAGATGATCAGTGTCATTTCCACGAAAGGTGCTAAAGATCGTAGCAGCAATGGGAAGTGTTCTGAGATGGATCAATGTGATGAACATGAGAAACATGACTGACTTGTGAAATTGGCAGAACAGACTAATCTTCATTTGTGAAATTGGAAGCATCATTTTTAGTGTTTCTGTCACTATATTGTTTATGATCAAATTACTTCGAGATGCTGTTTAATCTTTGTACATACAAAAAATTCTCATTACATCAGTTCTATAAATTGCAAACTATTTTAATGCTTACTACCATGCGATAATTGTGGTGATGATGGGGGTCGAAAATTTCTTCCCAGTTTCTCGTAGATGGTGGTGATGAAGTCAGTTCTACCCTATGGTTCTTAGTCACACAAATTGACATAAGACTGAAATTGTTGAATAGAGGAAGTCAATTATAAGATAATCTATTGATTATGTCTTCTGTTAATTTATTGTTATTGACACCAGTGTGAATAGACCTGCATTTCAATTTCAAGGGTTCACACCATTTTATTTTATTTTATTTTTAACTTATACTCTTGTCAAGCTTGAAAATTTTAACGGTGTGTATCTAGCTTGATCTCCTCTGGTATTACTTACTAGTTGCATAATTTGACCAACTAATGGAATAAGTAATTAATTTATCAAACCTTAGAGTTGAAAACCAAGGCCTATTTTGGCAAGTTGGTTGAAAGTCAATTTTTTGGCTTTTTGACTCTTTTCGATCACTACCTCTTTACTTTTTTGTACTTGTTTTCAAAGAAAGTAAAAAAACTGACTTTTAACCTACATAAGGGCAAGGAAATCAAATATATAACTACAGTTGCAATTGTATATTATTAATTCTTTTAATACTCAAAGTTTATTTATTATTAATAAATTAAATTTATCAAGGTTCCCTTATTTATGACAAAGTGTTGTATGATATTATTCTACACCCGTTTATGCATTCATTACTAATTCCTTTGAAAAATATCATTTGATAGAAAAATTAAGGAGGGGGGGGGGGGGGAAACAGAGTTTCTTGTAATAAAATAAATTATGGGTTTATATTTTTATCAATTTAAATTCTTATATTTTGATCTGTTATCAATTTAAACCATCTACTATTTTCATTAAGTAAAACTAGCAGAAAAATGGTATTTAAGCCACTGAACTCAATGAAAAATGATCTATTGGATATTTTATTGTAATCTATATTGAGTTTAATGATTAAAAATATGTTTTTTTTTTATCAGTTTTATTCAACTTAAATAGGCATATAATTACCTTCTTTGTTAATTAAACCTAGTTAAAATTGACTGAAATATTAAGTGTTAAAGACTATAAAACATGAAGGTGCTGTGAGAATATATTGTGAAATATATTAGAGGCATGATAGTATTGTATTTGTATTTCCTTTTTGGTTTAGGAGTTAGGGCTATATATATTTTAAGGTCTGATTATAATTGATACACATTGAATATATGAGATATAGAAAGCTATTCAGAAATCTTACATGGTATCGGAGCCTTATTCAAAACCCTAAGTCCACGCCTGTTGTTCGAAGTTGTCACCGATTGTTCGAAGTCGTCTCTGTTCTTTGGTCTTCTTCACAGTCGCTACTTAGGGTTCGTGAGTCTCTTTGGTTCGTGGGTCACGTCTTCAGTCATCATCAGCAACTCGAGATCAGCTTCAGCCCGTGCTTCGTCGTGGCTCAGTTCTGGTCCTTCTGGTTCGCGAACTCAGTCCCTTTGGTTCGCGAACGTCATCACCGTGCTTTTGATTCAAGTTGCGATCGTCTTCCGCCGTCGTCCCCAGCCATGGTGACTCACCTCGCGATCGTCTTCAGCCATCGCGACTCTGTCCTGTCTTTTGAATCTTCTCTGGTTCGTGATCTGTCGTTGGACTCGTGAAGTTGACTCACTGCCATTGCTAGACTTGCGAGGTTGGGTCATAGCGACATCAAGCTGCCTTCTCTCTCTGTTTCGACTGGTGCTTGTCTCTTTGTTTCAACTGGTCCAGTTCTCTCTCTCTCTCTCTCATTGTTATTTGATCATCTGGTGGTATAAATATATACCTCTCATATAAACTCTGTTTTATTAAAATAAAAAATTAAAAAAAAATTGGACTCTTCTTTGGCCACTCAGTTATCTGTTATTGCATTTTAACCCTACAAAATTTTGGGTACACTTGAACCCCTTAGTTTTATAGTTATTATGATGTCTCTGGCTTCGGATAAATGTGCCTACCGCCATCAAAGAGGTCATTGGAAGTATCATTGTCCCAAGAAGGGATGTTTGTCTGCTTTGTCTGTGTTTGCCTCGTCTTCTCAACAATTGCTGATTAAATTCTGCGCTCCTCCTCTGAGTACCGTTCGGCCTCTCACTGATTCTACTGTATCTGCTCCAGCTCCTGATCCTGACTTAGCTTCCTTGACTGCTCAGATTAGTCAGTTTCAACATACATTGTGTACCTCCCAGCCATATATGTCTGCCTCCATTGTTTCCCCTCTTTATTCTGGTTCGCTTGGGTCTTCTTCAGGTATTTCTTCGTCTGTCTGGCCTTTTGACTCTGGTGCCTCTCATCATATGACTCCCCATCTCTCTTTACTTCAAAATTGCACTCCTCCTCCTTTTCCTATTACTGTCAATGATGCTAATGGGTCTGGTATGTCTGTTATATCTGTTGGGTCTGTCCTATCGTCTGCTATGTCTGCTGTCTCTATTCCATCTGTTCTTTATGTTCCTAAATTATCTGTCAGTTTATTATCTATCAGTCAACTTGGTGCCTCTGGTTTTGATGTTATCTTTTCCTCTTCTATCTGTTCTGTGCAGGATCGGATGTCTAAATAGCAGATTGGGACTGGTCGTAGAGTTGGGGACCTCTATGCGGTAGAGAGCTTGCATCTACCTTTGACAATCTCTCCGACTGCCTTTTCCTCTTTTCAGTTACATTCTCTGTCCAGTCCTTTCTACTTGTGGCATTCTAGATTAGGGCATTTGTCTGCTGACCGCTTACGGTCTTTGGCTCAATTAGGTATTTTGGGAAAAGTTTCTCCTAGTGAACTTATTGAATGTCAGGGGTGTAAACTCGCCAAGATGACAGCCTTACCTTTTCGTAAAAGCACTTCTATATCTAATATACCATTTTCTTTAGTTCATACTGATGTTTGGGGCCCTTCTCCTGTTCTCACCAAAGGGGGTTCTGCATACTATGTGTCATTTGTTGATGACTACACCCGTTACACTTGGGTTTATCTTATGACTCATAAGTCCGATTTCTATCAGATATACCGTACCTTTCAGTCTATGATTACTACACAGTTTGGGTCTACTATTAAAGTGTTACGGTCTGACTTGGGTGGGAAATATTTTAAAACTGAGTTTTGTGAGTATATGGCCAATTTGGATACTATTCACCAAACTTCCTGTACAAATACACCTGCCCAAAATGGTCGCGCTGAGCGTAAACACCGTCATCTCCTTGAGACAGCTAGGTCTCTTCTTCTCTCTGCCTCAATTCTAGCTCCATTCTAGGAGAGGTAGTTCTTACTACTGCTTTTCTTCTCAATCGCATACCTACTCCCATTCTTTCTGGTCGGTCTCCTTATGAGGCTTTGTTCTCCCAACTTCCTAACTACTCTCTCCTTCGTGTGTTTGGGTCTGCCTGTTTTATCTTTCTTCCCCGCAAAGATAGGACCAAACTTAGTGCCCGGTCTGTCCTCTATGTTTTCTTGGGTTATAGTCCTACTCAGAAAGGCTATCGGTGTTATGACCCTGTTTCCCATCGTCTTTATGTCTCCCGTCATGTTTCTTTTCTCGAACGTCAGCCTTACTTTCAGCTTCTTCCTGTCACTGCTCCAGTTTTCAAAGAGGATTTGGTTTACATTGACCCATTTCCTTCGGAGGTACCATCTGATGAGTACATCTCCACACTTCTTTATGAGCTTGTTTCATCTTCTCATCCTGCTTCACCTCTGGCTACTTCTCCTCCTTCAGTTTGTTCTCCTCCTCCGTTGTTAGTTTATTCTCGTTGCAAGGCTCCTCCTTCACCAGTTGTCTCTACCCTTACTGCTGAACCTCCTACTGTTGCCGACTCTGATCCTGCTGCACACCGATATCCTACTCGAGCGCATCATCCTCCAAACAGGTTAGGTTGGTCTAATACATGTTTTTCTACTTCTTATCGTACTTTTTTGTCTGTTATTCACTCTTTTTCAGAACCTCAGTCTTACAAAGAGGCATGTCAGGACCTTCATTAGGTTCACGCTATGGAAGATGAGTTGTTTGCTCTACAGAAAACTAGTACTTGGGAGCTGGTTCCTTTGCCTGTTGGTAAGAACTTGGTTGGTTGTAAATGGGTCTACAAAGTCAAGACTCATTCTGATGGGTCTCTTGAGCGCTACAAAGCTCATCTGGTTGCCAAAGGTTTCTCTGAGGAGTATGATATTGATTATGAGGAAACATTTGCTCCTGTTTCCAAGATGACTATTGTATGTACTTTGATCTCTGTCGCTGCTATTCGTTCTTGGCCTCTTTATCAGATGGATGTTAAGAATGTTTTTCTTAATAGCCATCTCACTGAGGAGGTTTACATGCGTCCTCCTCCTGGTCTTCCCTATTCCTCTGGCCAAGTTTGTCATCTTCGGCGTGCTCTGTATGGTCTGAAGCAATCTTCTTGTGCTTAGTATGATCGCTTTTAGACTGTTGTTAACGAGCTTGGGTTTCATCACCGCCTCTAACTCTTCTGCTATCTCTGAGGTCAAGCAGCATCTATTCCGCACCTTCAAAATGAAAGATCTGGGTCTATTATGGTATGTTCTTGGTATTGAGGTTGCTTATTCTCCAAAGGGTTATTTTCTGTCTCAAGCTAAGTATGCTAATGAAGTCATTCACCGTGCTGGTTTTACCGATACTAAGATTACTAATACACCTATTGAGCTTAATGTGAAGCTTAATTCTACCGATGGTGTCCCTCTAGATGATCCTACTTTATATTGCGAGCTTGTGGGTTGTTTAGTTTATCTGACGGTCACTCACGCTGATCTTGCTTATGCAGTTCATGTGGTTAATTAGTTTGTTTCTGCTCCTTGCTTTACCCATTGGGCTGCTTTGGTTCGTATTCTTCGCTATCTCAGGGGTACCATATTTCAAGGCTTACTATTGTCCTCTACTTCCTCTTTGGACCTGGTGGCCTATGCTGACTCTGATTGGCTTGGTGATGTTACTGATCGCAAGTCTACGTCTGGTTCTGTATGTTTCTTAGTGATTCCTTGATCTCTTGGAAATGTAGGAAACAATCAGTCGTTGCCCGCTCTACTGCCGAAGCTGAGTATCGTGCTATGGCTCATGCCACTGTTGAGATTTTTTGGCTTCGTTGTCTTTTGTCTGATTTGGGTGTCTCTCAGTCTTCTCTGACCTCTCTCTATTGTGACAACCGCAGTGCCGTTCAGATTGCCCACAATGCTGTCTTCCATGAGCGGACAAAACACATTGAGATTGATTGTCACTTTGTTCGCCAACATCTACAGTCTGCCTCTATCTCGCTTCCTTTCATCCCTTCAGCTTTGCAACTTGCGGACTTCTTCACCATGACTCACACTACTGCTCGGTTTCAGTTTCTTCTTACCAAACTCTCCGTGTTTTCTGCTAAAACACCTTGAGTTTGAGCGGGGGTGTGAGAATATATTGTGAAATATATTGTGAGTCTAACAAATTAAACTTAGAGTCCTATTAGAAGCATGATTGTATTAGAGTCATGATAGTATTGCATTTGTATTTCCTTTTTGGTTTAGGAGTTAGGGCTATATATATTCTAAGGTTTGATTGTAATTGATACACATTGAATATATGAGATACAAAAAGCTATTCAGAAATCTTACAGGTGCATCATGCATTGGTTGTATAGTATCATCCATAGAATAAATTTAATCTTTTTTTTTCTTCGTATTATATTATGTATCTCACTGTTGCAAGTCTTTGTTAAATATTGTTAGAAACTTGAATCGATTATTTTTCTGATGGTGGCCTGTAGAAGAGAAAATGAGCTTAATTTTAGGTAAATGTCATTCAGTTCAAATTTCTCATATTCATCACCCTCTTCTACTTGTTACTCTTGTAGTCTTCAAACTATTAGAAAACTCTTGCCAATAAGCCATGACCTTTAAGTCTTTTTTGTTTTACTCACTCTTGCGAGTCTTTGTTAAACTTTGTTTAACTTGACCAAGTAATGGAACGGGAGATTTTCGCATAAATTCTTATACAAAAATGTCATTGTCATGTTGTTTCAAATAAAATTTCGGGTAATTCTATATATACATCACTAATCCTTTTAGTACACACAATTAACAGATTAAATTTATATTCCAATAATATCCTCAAATAAAATGACCATTAAGAACAATGTGCAGGTGTATTCTATCCATTCAAATAACTAGAGTTGAAAGACAAGTGGAGGTCTCTGTTCTAAAGATTCATGATCATTCTGAAATGGCGGATAAATTTGTGTTTGGGAATTCTTTTTTTTTTTTTTTTTTTTTTTTTTTTTTTTTTTTTGGCCCCTCAATTCTAGTGAACTTTGCTAAAATAAACGAATGGTGAACATTCTGTGATAAAAAATGGTGAACTTTGTTGGGAAAAAAAATATCAAAGACTTTGGGAGGTTTTCCTGGTGACTTGATTATGTTTTTTCAACTGATTTGGAGCAAAAAATCTGTTGATCTTTGATGCTGTGGCATGTTTGGTATCTACTATTCTTCCTGTCAAATTTTACAACAGACATGACATATGCTATATTTGGCAAAAAGAATAACAGGCCGTTGGAGACCCCTTTTTTGTTACTCTTACCAAATTATATTTTTAGCAGCTCTTTTGGCAACTCCATTAGAGATGCTCTTAGGTGCAAGATTCCCAATATTTTTTAAAATTTTTTTTTTTTCTTCATACAAATGATTTTCTGAAACTTTTTTGCCTCATGAAAACTCTTATGAGATAATGGGAATCCATTAAGCAAGTTCAAGAGCCACAAAAATTAAAAGGTTGAACAGACTTATTCTATTCACCAGTTTCACTCTTATCAACGCGTTTGGTGGGGAATGTATTAAAAAATTTATAGCCAAAAAAAAAAAGCTTTTAAATTAAAATATAATAAAAATTTATCTAGCTTAATGAAAATGCTCTTATAATAATAATGTCCGACCATGGTGGTATGTTTATTTCACGGGATGTGATTCATTTTATTTATTTATTTTTAAGGGCACAGCTTCTCTCCAGTCCAAATCTGGACTGGATGGTGCTGTCCGGCCCTTGGGGGCCCACTACGGGTCATGTTTCGATAATCTAAACCATTCAATGTGTAGAACTCGTCGAGTACTATATGCCTGTAAAACATCACGTTGATCGGATATCAATAGCTATATGATCAAATCAGTTTTTGGTAAGCCGTTTATTTTTCGCCGTCCATTTTTTTCATAAAAAACTGATTTGATAATATAGTTATCAATATCCGATCAATGTGATTTTTTACAGGCATATAGTACTCGACGAGTTCTACACATTGAACGGTTTAGATTATCGAAACACGACCCGTAGTGGGCCCCCAAAGGCTGGACAGCACCGTCCAGTCCAGATTTGAACTGGAGAGAAGCTGTGGCCTATTTTTAATGTAACATTTGATTTATTTGTTTGGATCGATGATGGGATTACGGCAAGTATACGTGGATATAGGCTTGATGATTCGCTAAGCCTGTTTATGAGGTTGGATTATGATTTAGACCCATAGAGCTAAGTTAAAACTCAATCATAAAATGCGTCGTGTTGGAAAAGACTGTTTTAAGTCAAATCAGCTCGGCCTGCTCACAAACTATATTATACAATATATATTTTTAAATAAATTAAGAGCCACATACAATAGATATTTATATTGTTTGTTTTTATTTTTATTAGTATAAATTATGTATTACTAAATTATGTAAATAATTATTTATAAAATGTGAACTACTAGTTTTGTTTGAATAGGTTAAAGAGACACCCAAATAATTAAATTAATTATAACTTATTTTAAAATACAAAAAAAAAATATTTATATTAAATAATATCTGGGCTATGTGGCTGGATTTGAAATTTTTTATTTTGTTTTTGGATGGATTCAGAAATAAAGCATAAGCGCAATCCGGAGGGGCAAAGTTTGGTTAATGACTTTAAATGTTATTAAGTAGTATATGGGGCCGGCTTGAACCCATTCAAGCATGATTGGTTGAAAATTTTAAATTAAAAGTATTTCAAAATAGAAAATAACTTTAAATATTTTTATTATTACCTAATTAAGAATTTTTTACAACAGCCGTTTAATTAGAGGCAAATTGATTTACCATTCATAGAGCTGTTGGCATATGGAGCCAAAGTTGAAATACAATTACAAAGACAAATATAACCTTATCTTCAACTTTTATTTTTTTCCAAATCAATAAATATATATATATAGTTGTGTTGTGTGTGCAATTCAAATAAATAAAAAAAAGTACCAATATCACAATATGTAGCAGTATACGTGTGCAATTCAAATAAATAAAAACAATAAATAATAATAATAAAAAGCAGACGCACACATATTATGTGTCACTCAAGTTGTCACGCCTCAAGCTCCGTGACAACGCCGCACACTCATTTAAGTGAGCATGCAAGACTAAGAGTCCAACACATAACCAACAATGTAAAATACTCAAATTAAATCCTAAAATATCATAATGCTAAAAACCATGCAAATAGATAATTCTTATCATATGAAATTGTCTACCAAGTCCACTAATAAAAAAAAAAAAAAAAAATCCAAGTACTTAAATCATAGTCCTACTCATAGCACTCCCACAAGTAAAAACCCCGCACAGCTCTACTCCTCAGTATCTGAAAAAATAAAATAAGGGTAAGCTAAACAGCCTAGTAAATAACCAACCATCACTGCTAGCTGGATCAGGTTGTATGCCTATTGCCTATTGCATGCTTGCGTTGCTTTGTTAAGTTCATCATGCATGTATTACATTAGTCTAAGTATACTTGCCTTTGCATGTTGTTACATGTTAGTCCTATTGCATGTTGTTGCATGCCAAGTCCATTGCATGCTTGCTTGCTTGCATGCTTAGATAGCATTGCATTTTATGTGCATCCCTTGTCTCTTGATCAATCATGATAGAGGTTGAGGGCCCCTTATGTGTTTTTGTGCATCTTCATTTGATATTGAAATTGCACACTTGGCTTCTTTGGCCATCATGCATTGAAGTGTGTGATTGATGGCCCGAGAGTTGAGAACCAAACTCCCTTGAGTTCATGACATGATAGGGAGGGTGGTGGTGCAAACATTATTTCAAAAATGCATTGCCATGCTCTGTTTGTCCTCTGCTGCAGCAAAACAGGATTCTGCAGGAAGAGATGGTTGGTTGGCCATCTTCAGTGCCGGCCGGCTATGAATTGTTGGCCGAGATTACCACAAATGGTCGATGACCAGTTTTGTGATACCCTTGTTTTGTAGTATGCTAATTGGTCCTCAACACGAATGTGATTACATGTTTTGATGTGATATTGTGTGCCATTATGTGAAAATATGTTGTTTTGAATTTCTATCTATTCACCGTAGGAATATCTGTTTGATTATCTGCTTTGGAAATTAAATTGGAGGTCTGATCGGCCACAGGACCCGAAATTGATTACGCCAGTGTGATTGGCATAATTTTTAGAGCCTACGGTGAAATTTAATTGAAAATTGATTCGGATCAGATTAAATCGATTAAATCGATGAATTAATGCCCAATTACTTTATTATTAATATATTGGCATTAGTGGGATTTGTTGTGTAAAGGCACTACACCCTCTATTCTCTCTTCTTTACTTCACTTGGCTGATTTTGGGACTCAAAATAGAGAGAGGGCCGGCTATAGTGAGAGAGATGGAGAGAATTGTGTAATTTTTGGCTCAAGCTTGGGAATTTGAAGATTTAACTCTAGATTTGACCATAAATTGGAAGAATTGAGCCTCTAGGTAAGCATTGATTCTTCAATTCATGAGTTTAATGTGTAATCTTGTGTGTTTAAGGTTTGTTTGTGATCAAGAGCATGATTTGAGTTGGTTTTGTTGAAATTGAGGCTTGATATGTGCATGCATGTAAACAATTCCTATGGAATCACAAAATCTAGCACGTAAATTGTAAATTATGAAAGATTGGAAGTTTGATCCTACATGCAAGCATGTTTTTGTTGAGTTTCATGGGAATGAGCACTAATTGCATCATTTGAAGAGAAAATGAAAGTCAAAATGGGCATGCATGTTGATTATTTAAAATGGGAACCTTGAATGCATAAGTTTGAGTTAATTTGGGGCATGTATGTGATTAATTTGTGAAATTGAGCCCCAATGTCTTGTAATTTGGTGTTGGTACCATGTTAGTACATGTATATATGATGTTTGAGCCATAGCATGCATGAAATGTTGGTTGAAAGTCGAATTGAAGCTCAAGAACATAACTTGGGAAAACCCAGAAATTTGATGTCCGCTCGAGTGGGGAAACTGCCGCTCGAGCGTGAATTTCGTGCTCCGATCATTTTTTTGCAGGCATGGGTCCGCTCGAGCGGGGAAGTTGACGCTCGAGCGGGGAGCCATGTAGACAGACCTTCCGCTCGAGCGGCCAAGTTTACGCTCGAGCGTGATTTTGATGCAACCAATATTTTTGCAGACCTATTGGGTCCGCTCGAGCGGGGACCCTGTTTTCTGAAATTTTGAAAATGAATTATGTGTTCTATTTTCCGTTCCCTTTCACTTCTAAGCACTCTTAGGCATACATTGAGCATTGTAATTGAATTAAAGAGATAAGAATGAAGCCCAAAGAGGAATATGTGAATTAAAGAATGGATTGAATTGTTAGTGACCCTTTTGTGTTCATGGAATGTGTAGGGTCGAGCTCCAGGGCAAACTAACCAACCGATCACTGTGAGTAATATCTGAAACATATTGTGGTCCAATTGCTTACTCATATGTAAGTTTTGTAAAGCTCAATAATTTGAATGGTGGACAAAGTTTGATATGAAAGTTTGAAAGGCCTAATGGCCAGTTTGATATGAAAGTTTGAAAGGCCTAAAGGCCAGTTTGATATGAAAGTTCGAAAGGCCTAAAGGCCAGTCTGATATGAAAGTTTGAAAAGGCCAAAGGCCAGTCTGATATGAAAGTTTGAAAAGGCCAAAGGCCAGTCTGACATGAATGAAAGAATTGGGCCCAAGGTCGTCTGATGTATAATGTTCCAATGTATTTCCTTTATTTGATATTATTCACTAGGCTTTCGCTCATGCTCATTCATGTGTTTGTAGGTGAGCAAGGAGAGGCCTAGACCCAGCCCCAGTGAAGTCTGTATGGAACAACCGAGTTTTGGAGAGTCAGCCCATGTGTCTCACATACAAGACTCGCCTTCGTCTTTTTGTCATTTTGTTCCATGTTGTCATGTTGGCGAAGTCTTTGTATATGTTTGTAAATAGTTTTCGTGGGTTGACTTAGTTTTGGATGATCTTGTCTATACAGAACTTTATGGTACTGTATGTATGTTGTAAGTTGTTAATGTTTATATGTATGGTTTGTTTTGATGTGCCATGTAAGCACGACTCTGTGGACAAAGTTTTAAAATTGCTTCCGTTGGGCCCCCAATAACTCTGTTAAAATACGTTTGGATTGGTTTGAGGCCGTAAGTAATCTCATGATTACTGGCCGGTTATGTCCTTAACCCATGGGGGTGGGTTTGGGTCATGACAGAGTGGTATCAGAGCACGAGTTAATAACTCACACACTTGTCCAAAAGAGTAGTAAGTATCTAGAAAAGATCTAGGATGCATTCATGTGATAAGTATGAATTTGAAAGCATTGAGAATGTGCTTAACTGTTTTAATATGAACAGCTATGTGTTGTAAATTTGTGATTTACCTGCATTACGATTATTTGAATACGTATGCTCTTTGTTATATGCATATTTGTGAACCTTTGGTATAAAATATAAAGCAAGTTTAATTAGATGGTGAGAACAAGAGGTGATGAGATAGAGGAGTCTTCTACTGCCAGACTGGATAGAATGGAAAGACTGATTCAGGAAATGGCAGAGACATTGAGGCAACAACAAGAATGGCAATTACAGTGGCAACAACCACATCCTCCACCTCCACCTCCGGCACCTCCTGTGCCAGATAATCAGAATGATGACCGAGTCATAGCTCTCACCAAAGAGTTCAAGAAAATGAAACCACCACAGGCCTAAGGGCATCATTCAATCATGCAACAACATACAAGTATGCAACAACACACAAGGTGAGCATGCATCAACATGCAAGGGATGGTCTTAAACTAATTTGGACAGCCCTATTCTAGGCCTAAAACAGTGGCCAATGCTATGGAAATGAGGGACAATTACACATACAAACATGCATGCAAATGGGCCAACACTTAAGCATCAAACAAGCAACCTTTAAGCACACTTAAAATAGACTAAAATGGACAAATGGCATGCACATTAAGCTCTGAAATTGCATGAATGAGAGGTGCTAAACCAACTAATCAAGGCAAGTAAAGCATGCAAGCAAAGTCCAAGGTCTAAGGCTAGCCCAAGGGGGCTTAAACCATGGCTAAGTCAGCCAAGCCTCACAAGGCTAAGAGGACTTAAAATAGGTCCAAGATAGACCTAAACAATGCTAAGGATACACCTAGATGGCATCTAAGTGGCCTAAACATGCAAGCATGCACAAGGGCCTAAACAAGGGGCATAAGACAACAACCTTTTAAAACATTAAAGGAGCATCAAATGCAAGCATACAAGCATGCTAAGTGGACTAAAATGGCATGGTAAGTTGTCCCAAACCACTGAAATAATGCAAGTAATGCATGCTCATGGTCCATGCACTTAAGGCTCACAAGCTAAGAATGCAAAGAGGCTATACAAAGCATGGCAAACATGGCTAAGACAACCAACAACAGACCTTAATCATGGCAAAACAAGCATAAAAGCTTCACAAAGCTAAACCAAAAACATGCTAGAAACAAGGGTCAAAGCCTAAAGCATGTTAAGGCCAAAACATGGCATTACAAGACATGTATGCTAAGCAAGCATGGTGTGTCTAAACCAACATAAAACAGTGCTATAGCATGGAAAAATAACACTAAATAGAAGCTAAGACATAGCCAACATACACTTAAACAAGATGCTCACTCATGAGGCAAAAATGACCCTTTTCAAGGACAACAGGGAGAGGGGGTGGCCCTCTCTTCTTAGGACCTTAAGGCACCATCCTCACTACTGAAATCCCTCAAGATTTCAGTGATGAGGAGGCCCAAACAAGGTGGTCCCGGAGCTCAAACAAAATGGCACAAAATGGGGCCAAACAAGCCCTAAGAGGGGTCAAACAACTCCAAAGCTCAAAACACTCTTAAACAACTATTTAGAGAAGGAAAAAAAGACTTTTATATGTTATATACTAAGCTCAAAAATAGGTGTAAGGTAGGCAAAAAAGCTAAGCAAGAATGGGGAACAAAAGGAGTAAGTTCTTACCCTTGTTGATCTTCTTCAAGAACACAAGACCAGCTGGTTTTCCAAGCTTGAATCCACTCAAGAACTCTGAAAACAGTTCCTTAGAACCTCAGTAGCCGAGGGAAAGTGTAATGGTAGGTGTTTGTGTGCAATACTATGAACAAACACACACTAAACACACACAAGAGAGAGATATAGAGATAGGTGATATGTAAACCCTAACCCTAAAACTCAGAGCTCTGGAAAATTTTTGTAACCCTAATGGAGGAAGAAGAGGCTCCCTCTTATAGACAATTCCTCTTGCAAAGCTTTCCAAACAAGCTAGTCAAGAGGGAGATCCCCTCATACACGTGTATGGAGGGGAGCAAAGTGTATGCCAACTAGCACAGCTGGCATAAAAATATCTGCAAAAGCAGATGAACAGTTGTCGGCCAGCCAAAAATGCAATTTGACTAAAATAGATGGCCGGTCGACCATCTAGAGTGCAGGTCGGCCAAACATTTGGCCGATGGCAACAAAACACATGCGGTGGCCTCAAGCCATGGCCTGTGGAGTGTGGGGATGGCCAACAAGCCATTCCCTGCCCTCCAAAGCAAAAACACAAGTGTTTGGTGCAAAACCAAACACAAAACAGTCGAGTCGAGAGATCCTGAGGCAAGACGTGTAGCCGAGACCTCCGGGAACTCAAAATGAACACAAACAAGGATGATCACCGAGTGTTCAAACGGTGACGTCCAAGTTTTGAGGATGGTCAAAAATGGGGTGTCTACAATATCACATACACATATGGGTCACAAACGATTCAATCCGTTTTCAATTCACATATTCCTCTTTAGGCTTCTTTCTTAACCATATAATTCATTTACAATGCTTAATACATGCCTAAGAGTGCTTGCAAGTAAAAGAGAACGAAAAACGAAACACAGAATGAACATAAAAAATTTTCAGAAACAGGGTCCCCGCTCGAGCGTGGACTTCCCCGCTCGAGCAGATCCTTACGGGCTGCAAAAGTACTGGTTATGCCAAAATCATGCACGAGCGTGAACTCGGCTGCTCGAACGTGAACTCAGCCGCTCGAGCGGATGGTCTGTTTACATAGCTCCCTGCTCGAGCGTCAACTTCCCCGCTCGAGCGGGAACCATGTCTGCAAAATATGCTGGGAGCACGAAATTCACGCTCGAGCGGCGGTTTCCCCGCTCGAGCGGACATCAAATTTCTGGGTTTTCTAGATTGTGTTCTTGAGCTCCAATTCGACTTTCACACAACATTTCTTGCATGTTATGGCTCAAATTTGTCATATACACATACTAACATGATACCAATACAAGATTACAACACTAGGAAGCTCAATTTCTTGAATTATCTGCATGCATGTCCCAAAATATCTCAAACTCATCACCAACATGCTCAAATTCAAACATTCAAGACTTATACTCCCATGATTTGTACATGTATGCCCATTTTGATTTCATATTCACTTCAAATCATGCAATTAGTGCTCATTCCCATAAGACTCAACAAAGACATGCTTGCATGTGAGATTACACTACCAATCTTTCACAATTTCACAAATTACATGCTAGATTTTGTGATTCCATAGGAGTTCTTTACATGCATGCACATATCAAGCCTCAATTTCAACAAAACCAACTCAAATCATGCTCTTGATCACAAACAACCCTTGAACACACAAGATTACACATTAAACTCATGAATTCAAGAATTAATGCTTACCTGGAGGCTCCATTCTTCTAATTTATAGTTAAGTCTAGAGTTGTCTTCAAGACTTCTAATATTCAAAAGCAAAACTTTGATTTCCTCCCCTTTTTCTCTCTAATTCGGGTCTCTCCTCCTCTAGAGGGTTAAATCAGCCAAGAATAAAATAAGAGGAGGGAGCTGAATACATAAGGGTCCCATACAACCCCACTAAGCCACATTAATTTAATATTACATATTTGAGCACTAATTCATTAATTAATCAATTTAATCTGACCTGAATCAATTTTCAATTAAATTTCACCGTAGGCTCTAAAAATTATGCTAATCACAATGGCGCAATCAATTTTGGGTTCTGTGGCCGATAAGGCCTTTAATTTAATTTTCAAAGCAGATTATCGAACAGATATTCCTACGGTGAACAGATAGAAATTCAAAACCACATATTTTCACATAATGACACAGAAATCATATCAAAACACAAAATCACATTCGTATTAAGGACCAATTAACATCTTACGGAACAGGGATATCACAGTCTTCCCCCCTTTAGGAAGTTTGGTCCTCCAAACTTAATTTACCTTTAGTCGAAACAATTCGGAACACTTTTCATTTAACGGTTCCAATCCTTCTTGATAGTCATTCACTTAGTCTCAAAATCAAGCAATACTCTATTCTCAATCAGTCAGAGGCTTACCTGTGCTGCCATACAAGGCTTGTATGGTGTCATACCAAAACTAGAGTGTGAGCTGTGGTTGTAAGCAAAGTCCGCCAATAATGGATAGATCTTTCCCTGAAAAATCTACTGCCTAAACTTGGAGCATTTCTCCCAAAATTCAAAAAGTTATTTCTAATTATGCATCAATTTGCGGACGGAAAGCAGTGCTAACTCACAATTCAGTTCCCATTGTCTCTTGAAGGCTTGTCAGAATTCAAACACATTCTAGAATTTCTATCTAAAACAATAGATACGGGGACTTCATGCAAACAAACAATCTTGTCAACGTAAACAGTGGCTAGTCTACAAGCATCATACAAAAATCTTATAGGGAGAAAATGAGCAAACTTATTAATCCTACACACAATAACCCAAACGAGACTTATACCTTGGGTGCTCAAGGTAGCCTCCCAATGAACTTCGTAGTCACATATCCCTATTTCCATTCCGAAATAGAGAGAGATTGAAGTAGTTTTGCCAATACCTGATATTCAACTTTGACTTGTCGGCACTAAAAACATTCAGACACAATTCAACAATTTTCCCTCTTCACAATAGTTCGCCAACATATTTATTTTAAACGTTAGCTAACTTTATCACAGAAGTTCGGTCTATTTCATTGTCACAGAAGTTCAATTCATTCTTCAATAATTCCATGATTCACAATCCGATCCCGGTATTTAGTTCGACAACTCGTCACAGTTATCCAAGGTCAATCAAAAGTTTCTAGGAATTTAAAGTGGATCCGGACACTGATTCCCGAGTCAACAAAGATAACAACGAAGCAATCAATCACATGACATATGTAACTCATATACCCCAATAGTACTAATTGTAAAGCACAATAACACCGATGCAGTCGACTTCTAACATAATACACGTGTTCTCAATTCATTCAACAGTTTACAGTTTGTAATTTGGTTCAATATTCGATTCACTGTTCTATTGAGTCTCCCCACATTATCTGATAGTTGTCAAAGGCATAAGGCAATTCATATATTAATCCCCATGGTGTCAAAGATATTATCAAAAATAGTTGATCACATGTTGAACACAATTTACACATCCTCAGAACCCCAATTGCAGAATATAATGGCACTGAGCAGTTATTTACACAAGGCGTACTAAATTCACACACTTTCGGATAACCAGGGTTTTTCAAAGCTCCTTGGATGTTAATAACATCTACATAATACCAAAGGATGACATTCCGGACAGAACAAAGGAATAATCGTCTCGGAATCAAAGCACACCCATTCACGACCGTCGGTGGCCGACTCGAGACCGATTAGACAAACCCACCCGTACGAAACTGTCGGTGGCAAAAGAGATTTCTCAACAAGGTGCTATGTGGGCTTAACGTCCCCTAGCACGAAAGGACGCCTCCAGAATGTCATCAAAACAAACACAATACCACTTACTATAACTTTGTTTCCCAAAATCCGATAACACTAAAGTAAACACATGAAACATATTCTAATTAGTCGCGGATAGATATTCAGTACGGTTCACAATCAAATCAATCTGTTGTCATCGGTTTCCATAGCGTCAAATAAGCAAGAATATGACAACACACCAGCATCATTCCTTAAGACACCTAATTACTGGATTTGCACGATTCAGTTCATTTATAACACATATGTCCTCAATAGTTAAAGGTTGGTTCTCAATGGTGTCCATGGTTAGATCAATCTGTTGATAGCCCACAAAAGGTTTTTCAAATAGGTCAAGTATTCCAAATGAATTCAAGTTTTGGGCCTATCAGTTTTTCTGCCAAGAATAATCTGGCTATTTATTTATAAACAATTCTTAATCCCCTTTAACAAAATCAAATTAGATAGAGGGTCTTATCGGTCGATCCAAGCAAAGGTCTTGTCAGATTAAATCAAACAACGGTTCCATCAAATTATATCAAATGAGGGTTCTATCAGGTCAAATCAGACAAAGGTTCCATCGGATCGAATCAGATAAAAGTTTTCTCATATGGGGTACATTCGGTTTAGTAAGGCTCATTTTGTTTGTTTAGGCAAATGGTTGATAGTTTCACAACTGTCCTAACTTTATCAGTTCTCAAGGTCATATCAGAATCATTCATCACAACTGTTCATATCAAAGTATTTTAAGTCATGTACAATATGGCATTGTCCACATGAATTCAGGTGTAGTTGCATATGCATGCAGTAATTCAGATCAGGAGGTATGTACCATAATCAATACAGTATTTCTCAAATGAGTCTTATATGCAAATATACGGTGCATGATAACACGTTGGACAAAGTTCCTCGGTTACACATAATATAGGTTGCTACGCCAAAGTTCCAAATCAATCACAAAAGTGTAGGTTTACGAGTCAAGCTCAATTTTTCACTAATCAGAATACATGATCTCGCAATTTATAGCGGTCGTTATTTGGGGTGCTCAACTCGGTCATACAGTCACAAAGTCATAATTCCAGTGGTTTAGTCATTGAAGACAGTAGTTTAACAAATCACCCTGAGCATAGGTTTGGACATATATGCACATATACAAAGTCAATCAATGTCCCAATACGTATTTCACAACTTTCCCCAATGGAGCATATACATTCAATGAACACGGTCTCGATTTTGTGGGTCTAACCAATCTAGATACACATGCAGCAGATACGAAAGAATATGCCGATCCAAATCAAATAATAACCCAAGAAAAAATGTACACATGTACTAATTCAGAACCAATCAACACATAGGCATTCGTTTATAAACAGTATAGATACCTAGGATAACGGTTGCAGTATTCTGAGTGCTTTCTGGGACGAGTGCAATCACTCTATCTGGATCAGCAATTCCTACCATTGGCACGAATTCAACTGAGGCAGAAGATAACTCACATTTGTTCAGTTCGGGGATAGCCGCTTACTATATGGTCCATTTTACCATACCTATAACAAGTCCCAAAAATCACTCCTCAGTGTTTCTTACACTGATGGTGGCAAAGGTTCTTGCCGTAGCGGCAACTGGTGTTGTTGTCTTAAGATCTCTGCCATTTCTTGTACTATTCTTTCCAGTCTATCAAGTCGGGCTATGAAAGAGTCTGCCAACTCGTATGCCTTAATTTATCCATGTTCTACACAAACTCTCATTAACCCTTGCCAAATACTGGGGTGCCCAATACAAAAATAAATACAGATACACATGGGTACATTCGCACGTAGGCACACTATTATATTCTCACTTTCTGTATCATCAAGACACAATTATTCACATACGCAACAAATGATTGCATGCTTATCAATTATCGCATGCTGAACATTTACTAAGTAATTATATACTCAAATCATATTCATATTTCACATAGACACCCGTTTGCAGAATCGAATGCACATAAGCAACTTTTCATGATTCATATATTCATATTTCATATGTTCTCAACATTTGATTAAACTTGCATTATATTTTATACAAAAGATTCAAAGGTATGCATATATTAAAGAGCATACGTATTCAAATAATTTGCAATGTAAGCAAATCACAAACTTATAATACATAATCATTCACACTAAACATTTAAGCGTATTCTTGATGCTTTCAGATTCATACTTATCACATGAATGCATCCTAGATCTTTTCTAGACGCTTATTGTTCTTTTGGACAAGTGCATGAGTTATTAACGTGTGCTCTGATACCACTCTGTCACGACCCGAACCCGCCACCGTGGGTTAAGAACGTAACCGGCCAGTAATCATGAGATTACCTACGGCCTCAAACCAAACCAAACGTATTTTTACAGAGTTAATGAGGGACAAACGGAAGCAATTTAAAACTTTGTCCATAGAGCTGTGCTTACAAGGCACATCATAACAAACCATACAGATATATGTTAATAACTCATTTCAAAATATGTACAAACACAAAGCTCCGTACATACAGGATCATTCAAATCTAAGTCAGCATGACAAAACTATATACAAACGTAAACCAAAGTCCTCACCAACATAACAAGATGGCACAAGATAGCAAAAGGGCAAAGACGTGCCTCGTTCGTGAGACGCGAAGGATGACTCTTCAAAACCTTGGTTGTTCCACACAAACTTCACTGAGGCTGGGTTTAGACCTCTCTTGGCTCACCTACAAACATATGAATGAGCGTGAGCGAAAGCCCAGTGAATAATATCAAATAAGAAGATACAACGATATGTAGAACACATATTCCGAATGGCCTTGGGCCCAATTCATAATTCTATTTAACATATATATACAATTTAAGTCAAGTGACTGTAGTTCCAAACATACAGGCCTTTGGCCCATTAATCTTTCATTCTTGTCAAAACGGCCTCTGGCCCATTCATCCGTTCTATAATGTCAATCTGGCCTCTGGCCTATTCACACTTTCGTGTCAAACTGGCCTTTGGCCCATTCATTCACATCAATCGGCCTTCGGCCCAATCATTCATGTCAATCGGCCTTTGGCCCAATCATTTGTATCGATCGGCCTTCGGCCTAATCATTCATGTCAATCGGCCTTCGGACAATCATTAGTATCAATCAGCCTTCGGCCCAATCATTCATGTCAATCGGCCTTCGGCCCAATCATTTGTATCAATCGGCCTTTGGCCCAATCATTCATGTCAATCAGCTTTCAGACCAATCATTAGTATCAATCGGCCTTCGGCCCAATCATTCATGTCAATCGGCCTTCGGCCCAATCATTTGTCTCAATCGGCCTTCGGCCCAATCATTCATGTCAATCAGCCTTCGGCCCAAACATTAGTATCAATCGGCCTTCGGCCCAATCATTCATGTCAATCGGCCTTTGGCCCAATCATTAGTATCAATCGGCCTTCGGCCCAATCATTCATGTCAATCGGCCTTCGACCCAATCATTAGTATCAATCGGCCTTTGGCCCAATCATTCATGTCAATCGGCCTTCGGCCCAATCATTAGTATGAATCAGCCTTTGGCTCAATCATTTGTTTAGGCATAGCAAATATTTATCCACAATTCAAATTAGCAGACTTATAGAAAGATAAGCAGTTGGACAAATAGCACATTTCAGATATCTTTATTAAGATACTACTCACAGTGATCAGTTGGTTGAGTTGCCCTGGAGCTTGACCTTACATATCACATACACATATGGGTCCCAAACGATTCAATCCATTTTCAATTCACATATTCTTCTTTAGGCTTCTTTCTTAACCATATAATTCATTTACAATGCTTAATACATGCCTAAGAGTGCTTGCAAGTGAAAGAGAACGGAAAACGAAATACAGAATGAACATAAAAAATTTTCAGAAACAAGGTCCCCACTCGAGCGGACCCTTAAGGACTGCAAAAGTACTGGTTATGCCAAAATCACGCTCGAGCGTGAACTCGGCCGCTCGAACGGATGGTCTGTTTACATAGCTCCCCACTCGAGCATCAACTTCCCCGCTCGAGCAAGAAGCATGTCTGTAAAATATGCTGGGCGCACGAAATTCACGCTCGAGCGGTGGTTTCCCCGCTCGAGTGGACATCAAATTTCTGGGTGTTCCAGATTGTGTTTTTGAGCTCCAATTCGACTTTCACACAACATTTCTTGCATGTTATGGCTCAAATTTCTCATATACACATACTAACATGATACTAATACAAGATTACAACACTAGGAAGCTCAATTTCTTGAATTATCTGCATGCATGTCCCAAAATATCTCAAACTCATCACCAACATGCTCAAATTCGAACATTCAAGACTTATACTCCCATGATTTGTACATGCATGCCCATTTTGACTTCACATTCACTTCAGATCATGCAATTTGTGCTCATTCCCATAAGACTCAACAAAGACATGCTTGCATGTGAGATTACACTACCAATCTTTCACAATTTCACAAATTACATGCTAGATTTTGTGATTCCATAGGAGTTCTTTACATGCATGCACATATCAAGCCTCAATTTCAACAAAACCAACTCAAATCATGCTCTTGATCACAAACAACCCTTGAACACACAAGATTACACATTAAACTCATGAATTCAAGAATTAATGTTTACCTAGAGGTTCCATTCTTCCAATTTATAGTTAAGTCTAGAGTTTTCTTCAAGACTTCCAATATTCAAGAGCAAAACTTCGATTTCCTCCCCTCTCTCTCTCTCTAATTCGGGTCTCTCCTCCTCTAGAGGGTTAAATCAGCCAAGAATGAAATAAGAGGAGGGAGTTGAATACATAAGGGTCCCATACAACCCCACTAAGCCACATTAATTTAATATTACATATTTGAGCACTAATTCATTAATTAATCAATTTAATCAGACCCAAATCAATTTTCAATTAAATTTCACTGTAGGCTCTAAAAATTATGCCAATCACAATGGCGCAATCAATTTTGGGTTCTGTGGCCGATAAGGCCTTCAATTTAATTTTCAAAGCAGATTATCGAATAGATATTCCTACGGTGAATAGATAGAAATTCAAAACCACATATTTTCACATAATGGCACCCAAATCATATCAAAACACATAATCACATTCGTATTAAGGACCAATTAACATCTTACGAAACAGGGATATCACATTAGGAGTCATCAAAAGGTTCGCGGGTAAAAAATCTAGTATTACTTAACTCGTCCCATGACTTGTTCTAGCCTGCTTTGTTAGAACCCTACTTGTTGTCAAATTCCATGGACAAACTTGGGATTTATTGGGTTGTACTTTTCCTTTGGTTTTTGTCTTCCCGCTCGAGCAGGGAACGTGGCGCTCGAGCAGAGATTCAACAATCACAGCATTTTGGCTTCCTGCAAAATATACTGAGTGGTGTGTTTTTACGCTCAAGCGGGAGTTCTTACGCTCGAGTGTGAACTCTGGTTTGGAACACACGATATAGAGTCCCCGCTCGAGCATCGATTCCTATGCTCGAGCAGACCTCGCGATCTCAGCTTCTATAAAACCTCAAGTTGCTCCAAATCTATGGTTATGTTTTCTAGATCTTCTTTAAGGGTTTTAGGGTTTTTTCGGGGGGGATATTTTTCTAATTTTCCTTGAAGTTTGATCGAGTATTGAACTCATGTTCTGATAAGCGCACATTAATGAGTTTGTTTGATCTTGTTTGAGAGTATTCTTCTTTGATGGAATCCGAAGATTCAAGGATAAAGTAATCAAAGGAGTTTCATGCTGTGTGCAATCGTTGATTCGACAATGGATATTGTGGATTCAACATCAATCTAATCAATTCTGAGATGAAGGTTGCGGTGAAAGATATACAGAATATTTGAAGGCAAATTGAAAGCGTTTGGGTAATTTCTTTGGTATCTTTGTAATCTTTCTTTCTTCAGTAGTGGATTGATTTGTGGCGTTTCACCCGTGGTTATTTTTTATCACAATTGGAGGTGCTTCAATTGTGATTTTTTCACGTAAAAATCGTTTGTGTCGATTTATTGTTTTCTAAAACAACAATCTAAATCACGTTCGTATGTGCTTGATGATTTAGATTGTGAGTTTTAATTGGATGGGAATTGGAATTTTGATCTAATCACGAATCACTTAGGTTTTTCAATTGGTATTAGAGCAAGTCACTCTTTGTTTTTATAAAAACTATAGGAGTGTGATTTTATGTGATCGGTGATATGGATTCAATTCGTGAAGGTAACTCGACTCATAGACCTCTGTTACTTGGTGGTACAAACTATTCTTATTGGAAAGCTCGTATGAGAGCGTTTTTGAAATCTATCGATGAGAAAGTTTGGCACTGTGTGATCTATGGGTGGAGTGAACCTGTTGTCACCATTGATAGTGTTGATATTCCCAAATCCCTTGATAAATGGGATGCATTCGACTATCAAAACTCGAGTTGGAATAGTAAGGCTCTCAATTCCCTTTTTTGCTCTGTCACACCTGAAGAATTTCATCGTATTTGCACTTGTGAGGTAGCAAAAGAGGCTTGGGACATTCTTGAAACAATTCAAGAGGGTACTACTTCTGTTAAAATGTCAAAATGTCAATGTCTCACCTCAGCCTTTGAAACTTTTTTTATGCGTGATGATGAGACGTTTGATGATTTTTATGCTAAACTTGGTGACATCGTGAATTCTTGTTTCACACTCGGTGAAAAAATCCCTGAAGCTAAGGTTGCTGGAAAAATTTTGAGGTCTTTACCCGGGAAGTTCCAATCAAAAGTGACAGCTATTGAGGAGGCTCAGAATGTTGATACCCTCAAGTTTAATTAGTTGGTTGGAAACTTGTAGACTTATGAAGCCCACCAAATTTCTACGAAAAAACAAAACGATAGTGTGGCTTTCACTAGTGCTTATGAGACTGCAAAAACTCCTGAGATTGAGTTTGATCTAGATTCTGAGATGATGGCTATGTTTACTAAACAGTTCAAAAAAAATTTAAAGAAAAAGAAGCCAAATTTTAGGGACCCTATTTCAAAAGATAAGAGTAATGAAAAACCAAAACTTTTCCATCAAAACTTGCTCCAAAAACTAAAAGAAGATTGTGAAGGGGCAAGGGGTCAAGTGTTATGAATGTCAAGGGTTTGGACATATTGCTCTTGAATGTCCATCGAAAAAGAATCAGAAGAAAGTCTATACAGTGACGTGGGATGATGAAAGCGGGTCAGAGTAAGAACCCGAAGAAACCGAATCCAGTGAAGACAGAGATAGTGCTTTCATTTCATTCTGGTCCACTTTCACTCAACCTCCTCCAAAGCCAGTGGAATTTGCTCATGGTCATAATTTGCACAGTGCTCCTACTATTGATGGGAGTAATTACTTGTACTAGAAGATCAGAATGAGGGCATTTCTGAGAGCTTATGACCCTGAGGGCTGGCAAGTCATTGAAGAGGATGTTGAAAGCACTGATAATCTGAGCAATTAGAGGGTTTTGACTACCATTTGTGGAGCAATTTCTGATGAAGAACAGTAACGAGTTGCTCACTGCACAAAGGTCAAAGATGCATGGGACATTCTGAGTCAATTTCATGAAAGAGAAGAGTCATCTTCATCACCATCTATCACCTTTCTTGCCTTAATTGCTTGACTAGATGAGGTCCAAGAGAAAGTGGAGCAAAAAGAAGATGATGAAATATCAGAAGACAATGATGAGATTGATAGTGATGATCTATAACAAGCTTACAAAAAGCTTTACGATGAATCTCTGAATTTGTCTAAGATCAATGACAAACTCACTCACTCTCAAGCTCAAAGCATGTGAAAGCGAGAATATCAAGCTAAAAGGAGAAATTGCAATAGCAAAGCAGAATGTCATTAAGATCTCTAATGGCAAGTAAGACCTATGTGGGAAACTTCTATCTTGTGAGATTGAAAGGAATGAACTTCTGAAAATATATTCCACATATGAAGAGAAGATTAAAAGCCCTGAGATGTCACAAGCAACATTGGAAGAGATGGTTAGTCAAAAAGATGAAGAACTCAGAGATGCTAGAGCCACAATTGCCATGTGGAACAAAGGTTCCAAGTCATTAGAAGACATCCTCGGGTCTCAACAAATGGGTTGTGACGAAAGTGGGCTAGGCTATAGTAATGCGATAGCTCACAAGGGACATGCCTCTACATCACATGACCGGAAGACTCAAGCAAAAGGAAAGCTGATGTTGCACTAGTGTGATCTCTCTCTTCATCTGCCTAACGGGGGTAAGATCAACAAAAGGGAGGTAAAACCTGTTTTTGTTTGTCATCATTATGGTAGGTATGGCCACATTCGTCCTTATCGTTATGAGTTGTTTGGTAAGGTGTCTCCAAAGGGTAGAAATTCTATACTTTTTCGGTTAGGAGACAACCTTACATGTCTAGGTGGAACATCAAGATTCATGAGGGTGTTCACAACAGTAAGACATTTACCAAGACCACCAGTCCTGGTTTTGTTAAGGCCAAAAAGATATGGGTGAGAAAGGATGACTTGACTTGTTTCGTTATTCACACTGCCCTAAGAGCACGTGACTCACAGATGTGGTACCCTGATAGTGGATGCTCTCATCACATGTCTGGTGACAAATCCTATTTCACCTCCCTTTAAAAATATGGAGGAATTGTTACCTTTGGAGATGGTGGCACTTCTAGAGTCATTGGTAAGAGCTCTATAAGTGTGGCTGGTCTTCCCAAGCTCGAAAACGCATTACTTGTTGATGGCCTTAAAGCAAATTTTTTGAGCATTAGTCAAATGTATGATTCCCACCATGAAGTATTATTTTCAAAAAATAAATGTGAAATTTTGGACAAAAAGGGAAATACTATCATGCATGGGGTTCGCACATCTAATAACTGTTATGGGATTGTTACCACTAATGATCTCATTTGCTACTCAGCCATCTGTAGACACGCCCGTGGGCCCCATGCTCCAGTTCAGACTCCTATTGTGTCACGGTTCTTAATTTGAACCAAAGAGTCCAAATCCGGCAAATCGTTTTGAGAAAATAGATTTTTAGAAAAGAAGTGCCAAACATGGACTGCTTTGCCAGATACAGAGTCGCCACCTAAATATTTATTTTTTGGAGGGAATTTAAGAAACCCTGACTCGTTTGCCTAAGGCCACATGTCCGTCATCACCAAAGTTGCCTCGGCTCGGGAACTTGGGTACGATCGGGGAAGGTCAGCTATGAGCACCCCCGCTTGCCCGATCAAAGATCGGCCTCTACTAATCATGATATCTTGTTTTGAAAGCATTATATGCTCTTATTCCGGTTATTAGCCTAGAATTACTATGTTATGCGCGTAGCAAACAGGTATAGATCAAATCGCCTAAATTGGAACAAAACATTTCATATTTTTTTTGAAAATGGTTTGCTACTCGCAAGTAGGCTAAAATGCAGATTTTGCCACCCTCAAGTGGGCTTTAGAAAAGATGGTTTTGCCACTATCTAGTGGGCTTTAAAACTCACAGTTTAATGCATTATTCCAATTCAGGTAATTCAACCTCCACCCACAGGCATTCAAGCAGTTATATCACATAAGCAACTAGCCTCATGGTAATCATGCTGTCATGGCAATACTCACACGCATGCAAGGATGCTAAAGAAAAAGAACTTATAGAGCACTCCAAGCCAAAACCAAAGCTATGTTAGAAATCTATGCATGATCCTAACTATGCAGAAATGCCTGATGCAACACATGCAGGAATGCAACTACAATAGGCTCAGCTATTCTAAAATGACTTGTGAAATGCTATAGCTAACACGTATTCAATTTGGGATTGAGATACAAATGCAGTTAGAATGATGCGCCGAGCCCGGTGCATGCAAACCGAATGAATGAATGCAAATATGCTATCATACTGTATGCTAATTGAAACATGTCCTAATCTAACCATCGAAAGCTAGTAAATAAAAGGGAAGAAAGACGTGGGGGTTGGAAGACATGCACACACTCACACACACTTATTACACAATTGCCCTCGCTCGGAGGGTCCGAATAAATATTACAGTTCGAATAAATAACACTAAATTAATTATTACAGAACTTCTAATTTAATTAACAAAGTAAATGCAAAGGGAAGGTGGCCGCAGCCCTGCCTCGGAATGCGTGAATGATGCATGCTTGACTCGTCTCGCCCGGAAACTCGCTGCCATTACACTGCTGCCTTTGTTTTCACTGCATTGCGCTTTTGAAAATTCTGAAATTCTCTAGACCCCTTTTGAATCATCCTCTGAGTGCTCTGGGATGTCACTGGCCAGAATTAAAGTTCACCGGCCATGGTAATGGGCTTATCGGCCAACTGTTGTACCACCGACCAGCCACTGATGGTCGGTCGGCACTGTAGGTGGCCGGCTGGCCATTGCTTCCTACAGAATCCTGCTGTTGACAACAGCAGAGGGCAAGAAGTGTATGGCATGGAATTTTCAAGCAAATGTGAGCATGGCCACACTCCCTATCATGCAATGGACTCAAGGGAGCATGGCCCTCGATGCGAACATGGTATAATGCAAGCGTACAACTAGAGGCAACAAGTCAAGCATACAACCATGTAGAAGAATGGACTCAGACTGAAATGGGAGGCCTCAGCCACACCCCAAAATAGTGGCCAAAGGTGGTGTAAATGGTGGGCAAATGTTCATGCAAACATGCACATCAATGAGCCTAAGACTAAGGCATAAAAAGGAGCATTCTATCACCATTATCATGATCACACATGGCATGAATTAAACAACCAAAAATAGAGTTTCAATATGCAAAATGAGTCCCTCAAACCCACGGATATGGCAGCCCCAAAGACTTAAACACTTAGGCATGCACAATGCTCATTTCAAGGCACAACAAAACAACTCTTCAAGTCATGAAAGGGATGATAAATGCAATCATACAGGCATGATTTATGGACTAAAACATGGTCTCTAACGATTTCAAATCATGAGAATAAGCTAGACTAAGCATGCTAGAGACCCACACACTTGAGGCTCACAAGGCAAAATGCAAAGAGGCTACACTAAGCATGGCAAATATGATCAAATCAGTACCCAATAGTCCTTGAGCATGGCAAAATAATGCTAAAACCTTCAAGAAGTTAGGCTAGAACATGCAAGAATCATGGCCTAAATGCATGGCACATTTCTGGGCAAAATGGGGGAATGCAAGGCAAGTAAAATATGCATGCAAAGGGCCATCAATCCGACCAAAAACAGAGGCATAATATGACCTAACAACACCCAAAAAAACTCTGAAATGAAGCCAAGAACAATTAATCATGCATGCTACCCTTATGAGCCAAAACAAGGACAAAAGAGAGACAAAGGGAGAGGGGTGTCCCTCCCCTATGCAAGACCTCAAAACCTCTTCTTCATCACTGAAAATCCACTGGATTTCAGTGGTGAGAAGGCCAATACACAAAGATAACCAAGGCTCAACAAAGAAAGCACAAAAAGAGCCAAACAAGGCCTAAGAGGGGGAGGTCGACCCCCAACACCAAAACAACCTTAATGAAGTATCTTAACCATGCAAATACAAGACTTTTTTCAGTTATACACAAAGTCTAAAATAGTAAGTAAGATAGGCTAAAGACTAGTGCAAGATTGGGGAATATAAAGTAAACAATGTTACCCTTGAAG
Organism: Camellia granthamiana; assembly: GCA_036172215.1. Lineage (NCBI taxonomy): Eukaryota > Viridiplantae > Streptophyta > Magnoliopsida > Ericales > Theaceae > Camellia > Camellia granthamiana. The sequence continues at coordinate 149,597,011 of CM069903.1, forward strand.
AACACTCCAAGAACAGCAAGCTCAGCCCTCTTCTTCTGATCAAAACTGACCCAAAACTTCAAGAACAAACCCCGAAGGCCTCCCAAGTCGAAGTATGGTGTAATGTTATGTGTCTTAGTGCAAAACTAAGAAGAAAACACACCTTTTGGCTATTAAACACACAAAAATGAAGAGAGAGAGGGAGGTATAGAGAGAGAAGATGTATATCAGATATATATGTGTATAAGGTCTAGTTTTTGCTGAACCAAAATAAAGGAGAGGGTGGGGCTCTTATATAGACAATGCAAAGACTAAGCTTCCAAGAGAAGCTATCCTAAACGGGTCAAGGGGGTCAAGGCTTCCAAGAGAAGGTAAGCTAAGGGTGCAGGCTTCTTGAGGAAGCTATGAAAAAGGGTCAAGCTTCCTCAAGAAGCTTGATCAAACAGTGCAGTCTTCCCTAGGAAGCCTGGACCTAAAAGGGTGCAAAGGTTCAAAATAGCCACACCCGTGCATGGGGGGCAGGGTCTGTGCATCCCAGCTGGCACAGCTGGCATGCACCATGCCTGAAAGGTGCAAAAGGGTGGTACCGGCTAGCAAAAGAGGCCATCAGCCAAACAGATGGTCGGCCGGCCACACAAAATTCCGACCGGCCAAATGGACTATTTCACCAATGGCCGGTAGCCTCAAAACACGCCGGTGGCCTCAAGCCATGGCCGGTGGATTTCAGGGGTAGCTAACAAGCTACTCTCTACCCTCAGGTACAAAAACACACAAGTCCTTGGTGCAAAACCAAGCACATAACAAGCAAGTCGAGAGATCTTGAGGCAAGGCGCGTAGCCGAGACCTCCGAGAACTCAAAACAAACACGAACATGGATGATCACCGAGCGTTCAAACGGTGACGTCCAAGTCTTGAGGACGGTCAAAAATGGGGTGTCTACAGTTGCCCCTCTTTGACAGAACTCAAAAGTCATAACAATGACGGGAGTGAATGTCAAAGCCCAGAGACGACCCATTTTTGACAAGGCCGAAGACTTAGACAAACATACAAGCTACAAATAAGATGTGTGCCCGAAGGCTGGGACAAAATGCAACTGACAATGCAAGAAGCCGAGCATAACTTATGATCATGCAAAGAAAGCTGTAACGAAGAATAACATGTGACAGTTTTAAGCTAGCATACACCAAACTACACTACAATGCAGAGAGAGTGTAAGAGAATCATGTAATTCTCGCTACGTTTCACGCGGAGAACACAATACCTGTCCGGTTCGTCTGGTCGTGCCAGCTTCAAATGAACCATACATACAATATCGTGCCTGTAAGAGAAAGAAAACTTAACAGGTACAATATTGTTAGCAATATGCGCAACAAATGCGCCTTGAAACAAACACAACAATGCTATGAAGGCGTAAACACATGTAGGTAAAGAACACGTGACAACATGCGCAATGTGTGAAGATGTAGACACATGTAAGTAAAGTATACGCGACAACGTATACAATGTGTATGATGAGGAATTTGAACACATGTAAGTAAAGCAATGCGCGTACGCATGCAATGTGTAGAAGGAACTTGAACACATGTAAGTAAAGCATAACACGACAACGCATGCAATGTGTATAGAAACTTGAACACATGTAAGTAAAGCATATCGCGACAACGCATGCAATGTGTACAGAAACTTGAACACATGTAAGTAAAGCATATCGCGACAATGCATGCAATGTGTATAAAAGGAACTTGAACACATGTAAGTAAAACATAACGTGACAACGCATGCAATGTGTATAGAAACTTGAACACATGTAAGTAAAGCATATCGCGACAACGCATGCAATGTGTATAAAAGGAACTTGAACACATGTAAGTAAAGCATATCGTGACAACGCATGCAATGTGTATAGAAACTTGAACACATGTAAGTAAAGAATAACGCGACAACGCATGCAATGTGTATAGAAACTTGAACACATGTAAGTAAAGCATAACGTGACAGCGCATGCAATGTGTATAAAAGGAACTTGAACACATGTAAGTAAAGCATAACGCGACAACGCATGCAATGTGTATAAAAGGAACTTGAACACATGTAAGTAAAGCATATCGCGACAACGCATGCAGTGTGTATAGAAACTTGAACACATGTAAGTAAAGCATAACGCGACAACGCATGCAATGTGTATAGAAACTTGAACACATGTAAGTAAAGCATAACGCGATAACGCATGCAATGTGTATAGAAACTTGAACACATGTAAGTAAAGCATAACGCGACAACACATGCAATGTGTATAGAAACTTGAAGGGGTAGATTCAACTTGAAGCATGGTAAAGACATGTTATTTATGAAATTGGAATGCAAAGTACTGCAACGCAGTATAATTGAAGCGGTTTGTGGAATTCACAAGATATGAAAAGGATACGGGAAGGGACGTTCCTCGCACGCACCGGGCATCGCTCATAGAAGACACAGCTTGAGGTCAACTCGAAGGCCTGCTAATGTTCCAAAAGTGCACTTCCTTACACTGTCTTGAGTAATGAAGGTGCCAAACCACATAGTTGACCCGGACAAGGGCGCGGGAGGTGCATTGACCGCAAGGGGAGGTTACCGGTATCAATTCCGATACTTTGCTGCCTGCTCTTCTTTTGCTTTATTTTCCTTTTTACTGGTAGTTTAAGCACATTGCACTGCCTCAGGCAGGTTTTACTTTTTCAAAAGTGTGTATTTTTTGCAAAAGGCATGATGGAAATGAAACAGCTATTTTGTTCAAAAGGTGTTACATTTGTGCTTTCTATGCATCGCATCGCATGGTATCACGTAACAATGTGAATGAAATTGAACTTGGTTTGAAAATTGAGCACTTGCATCGTAATAATCAGGTAGTGAATCGGCTTACAACTCGATAAGCAAAACAAGGAAACTCGATAATCCAACCAAGTGCGAGTACGACTCGATAAGCAACACAAAGACTTAAGGAATGTGAAGTACAACTCGATAAGCAAATTTACAACAACTCGATAAGCAAATGGGCGTAACGCTGCAAAAATCATCATCGGAGGGCATTGGAAGTGGTGGCATTCCCCAAATTCTCAGCATGTTCAACATGTAAACAGCTCAGAGAGCAAGAAGGAATACCACCGGCCACAAGGGAAAGCCATCAGCCTCAAGAAATGGCCATCGGCTAGTATCTTTGATCAATTGGCCAAAAGTGGTGGTCGGTCGGCACTATATTTGGCCGGCCGGCCATGAATGAAGGAATCACCAGAATGCTGGCACCTGTCCTCCACTCAACTTTATCCCCTACAAAAGGCCTCAACTTCATAGTTTTTCTCAATTCCACACTGATTTGCTCCAAATGGAAGAGTTTCTTACCCAAAATCTCACAACTCGGATTGCCCACTTGGCCGGTTCGGAAAAGCTGAATTTCCGGGGCTTCGACATAAATGCGCTATTCACTCTGAGTCGCACCTCGCTGCACTTTCCATTTCTCCATGCCGCGGTGAAGTTTTGGAATCTGGTAACACATGTCTTTAGCTTTAGCGGGCAAGAGGTATGTCCTACCTTCGAAGATTTCCAAGCTTTAATGGAATCCGAGCGCAACGAGAAGATCTTACCCCAGCTTGACTTTGGCCATGCTCAAACCTTAGGGCGAATGTGTGGACTCACTATGTATGACGCTCGGTCTCTGATTTGTGACGGAATGCTGGATATTCCGAGTTTGATTCATCAGTTTTATGATGCCGGTGGCCGCGGTGACCATCTTTGGCAAGGCTTCTGACGACATGCTCTTTGTTTGTGCATGTTATCTCATTTCTTGTTTGCCTCAGGCTCCGAAGGATCTAACGTCCGGTTGATTGAGGTTGCCCAAGGCTTGAAGGAGGGCAAGGGCTGCATCGCCATGACTCTGGCTGAGACGTTGATGGGCTTGGACGCCTTTCATCGCCGAGAGACGACCAGATTTACGGGGAGTCCACTACTACTGCAGGTAATGTTTCCTACCCAATCTCACATATGTATTGCTTACATCACTCGGCCCTCAAGCTCGATTTTTCTCACAAAACCCTTTTCTCACTTTTCTCTCCTCGTACGTCTCTCTATTCTTTATTCTCTCATTTTTCATCCCTACCCAGGTGTAGTTGATGGACAAGTTGCAGGTTATGGACTCTTGCCCAGCATATTCAGCTCGCGGTTACTTCTTCCGATAGCGTCTAGTCGATGCCCTTGATGAGGGCTGGTGGTTCAACTGGATGTGCAGCTTGTCTGCAGATCGCATTGCTTGGTGGTGCCCTTGGCTCAATCTACCGGCGATGGGCTACAGCATGTCTCGACAGACTGGGATTCAGTTGATTGGCCTTACTCACTGTGTGTTCTATTTCCCATTCCTGTTCCAGCGCTAGTTCGGCCATGATAAGACTTGCCCGGCAGAAGGGATAGAGTATCCTGCTGCATTCCCAGCCCGAGGTGCGCAGCTTGCTCGGCAGGCCGCAGCGTGGAGGACTAGAGAGCTCCTGGCCCCCACTCCCACTTTCAGTTGCACTTTGTCTGATGAGTGCATAGATTGGCTCAATGAAGAGGTGCAGATTGGGCCCAGCTTGGCATCAGAGGCTTCGACCAGCTCTGGGAGGGGGCGCAGGGACACTTGACTTATCTATGCCCCAGATTTATTGCTTTATTAGTACTTTCAAGTTTTCTTTATGAATGTAATAAAAAGCAACTTCAATTTGTATGCAAGAGTAGGAGAACTCTGTATTGAAATCAATGAAATTGAAGGTTGTGGGTACTGAAAATTTTCCGCTTTGGTCAAAAAATGGTCTTAGTTATAAAAAGATTAATTTGAACAAAGTCAACTTTTATTAAAACTTTTCAAAACCATTTTCGATACGGATCAGAACTGGACATGCCTGAAAGCTGTCACTGAGATGCACAAGCCTGGATCCCCAACAACTGGAAAGTTGCCCCTAGTCTGAGTAGCACTGTATCGAAGATCACAAACGAACTCTTGAATGCTGAATAGACAAAGATGACTGAGATGATCAAATGGACAAAGTTGATTGGGAAAAAAGTTTATGGCTAAACTTCAGGATGAAGTTGCCTACGTATCCCAAAGATGGGAATCAAGCCTTACGTAGTTCAAGCTTGGGTTCACTCGAGTATTTTCACTCTCCTTTTGCACTCTAACTTTTGCCAAGGCCGCCCTTTGCGGGTTTTCAACCTTGTGGGCTCAGTTTTATAATTTCAAATTTTCTATGCTCTAACTTTTGCCTAGGCCGCCCTTTCAGGTTTTCGGCCTAGCGAGCCTCTCAGGGGTAATATTTATTCAACTTGTCCATATTGATCGGCTGTGAAAACTCTAGGCCATCTAGATCCATCAGAACCACAGCTTCACCTGACCAGATAGACTTAATGATGTAGGGACCAGTCCAATTGGGTCTGAACTTGCCCCTAGGGTTGTGGATGGGAGCTCGGTTGTCCTTGAGCACCAAATCTCCTTCCTTCAAATTCCTGGACCTAACTTTCTTGTTGAAAGCCCTGGCAATTCTGTGCTGATAACCTTGAACATGGTACAGTGCTTTCAGTCTTTTCTCATCAAAGAGCATGAGTTCCTCAAATCTGCTCTGCTGTCAATCTGCTTTGGCTATCTGACACTCAGCTAGTACTCACAACGATGGAACCTCAATTTCAATAGGTAGAACGGCCTCCATCCCATAGACTAATGAATACGGAGTCACCCCAGTAGAAGTTTCGAATTGAAGTCCTATAGCCCCATAGAGTAAACGGCAGCTTATCTGGCCAATCCTGGTAGGTTTCCACCATCTTCTGCAAAATGTGTTTTGATATTCTTGTTGGCGGCCTCAACTACTCCATTGGTTTGCAGCTGATATCTGGATGACTTATGAAAAGCCACATTGTACTTATCCAACAAATCAATCACTTCCTTCTTAAAGTGGGAACCATTGTCCGAAATAATCTCGTTTGGGACCCCATAGCGACAGATGATGTTGTTTCTGATGAACTTCGCAACATGTGAAGCCTTCAACATCGCATAGGATTGGGCTTCGACCAATTTTGTGAAATAATCTATTGCAACCAGGATGAACTCATGCCCATTTGACCCTTTCGGAGTGACAGCCCCGATCACATCGATTCCCCAAATGGAAAATGGCCATGGCGAAGTCATGTTGTACAGCATTGACGGCGGGATGTTCATGTGGTTTGCATGGATCTGACATTTGTGGCATCGTCGAACAAAGCTGATACAATCTTCCTCCATGGTGGACCAGTAGTAACCCTGTCTGAGGATTTTCCGAGCTAGCATTACCCTGTTCATATGTGCACCGCATTCTCCCTCCATAGATGGCCTCCATCAGGCGCTTCGATTCTTCAGCTTCTACGCACAGCTTATGCATTTCCAAATGACCTTTCTTATACAGCTTAGCCCCACAGATGATGAACTGAACGACCATTCTTCTGATTGCTCTTTTATCCTTGGCATTTGCCCCTGGTGGATACACCTCTTTCTCTAAGAAGTTCCAAATATCATAGTACCAGGGGTTCTCGTCTTGTACCTCATCTATAGCGGCAATCGACTCGTAAGCTGGCGCAAATTTCTGGTCAATAATGACTGGACGCATCCAGACTCCAAACGAGATGTCTACCATGGAAGATAGAGTTGATAGTGAATCTGCGAACCTGCTGTTCTCTCTTACTAGATGAGCAAAGTTTAGCTTCTCAAACCGAGGAATTAACAAGTCCAAGGCCTGATGATACATTATCAACTTTTCTTCTTTGACTTTCCAGTCTCCTTTTGCTTGAGACACAACGAGGTTCGAGTCCCCAATGACGTCTAACCGTTTTGCCCCTAGTTCCAGGGCTGCTTCTAGACCGGCAATGCATGCCTCATATTCCGCTTCGTTGTTCGAGACTTTGAACCAAAGTTTGAACTCTAGAGGGATACGGGAATTGTCAGGTGCTATCAGCAACACCCCTATCCCATACCCATATTGGTTCTGACGCTCCGTCAAAGTACATCGTCCAAAACTCGTCGTCGATATGCAAAATGGACTCATCTGGGAATAAGTACTCAACTGCTTCACCCCCTTCCACTGGATGATCGGCTAAGAACTCTGCTACCGCTCTTCTCTTGACTGACTTGCATGTCACATATTTCAAATCGAATTCGGAAAGCAACAACAACCAACGAGCTAGCCTACCCGTAAGTGCCGGTTTCTCGAAAAGATATTTGATGGAATCCAATCGTGAAACCAACATTACAGAGTGAGCTAACAGGTAGTGCCGCAGCTTCCTGGTAGCCCATACCAAGGCTAAGCAAGCCTTTTCCAACGGTGTGTAGGGAGTTTCATACTCTAGCATCTTCTTGCTCAGATAGTAGATGGCTCTCTCCACTTTGTCTTCTGATTCTTGTGCGAGCATACAGCCCATTGTAGTCTCAGTTACTGAAAGGTACAATATCAACGGTTTTCCCGGCTCTGGCAGTGACAAAACAGGCGGATTCTGTAAATATTCTTCGATCTGTTCAAAAGCAGCTTGGCATCGGCCATCCCACTGAATTTCTTTCCTTTCTTCAGGAGGCCAAAAAGTGGTTCACAAGTCAAGGTTAATCTTGAGATAAACAGTCTTATGAATGGCACTTTACCCAGAAAGCCTCGCACCTTCTTTTTAGTCCTTGGTGGTGGCATTTCTAAGATGGCCTTGATTTTGGAAAGGGTCGACTTCGATGCCCCTTTGTGTAATCAGAAACCCCAGCATTTTTCCCGCTGTAACACCGAACGTACACTTTTGAGGTTCAGCCGCAACCGGAATTCTCTGATCCTTTGAAAGAACTTTTGCAAGGTGGTGTAGTGGCCCTCTCTTTCTTTGGACTTGACAATATGTCGTCCATGTACACCTCAACCTCCTTGTGGATCATGTCATGTAATATCATGGTCGCGGCCCGTTGATATGTAGCTCCAGCGTTCTTTAACCCAAATGGCATCACTCTGTAGCAGTAGGTCCCCCATGGGGTGGTGAAAGCAGTCTTCTCCGGTGTTCAGGTGCCATCACTATCTGATTGTAGCCTGAGAAGCCATCCATGAACGAAAGCAAAGCATGCCCCGCTGTGAAATCCACTAACTCATCGATATGTGGCAAGGGAAAGTCGTCCTTCGGACTAGCTCTGTTCAAATCCCTGAAATCCACACATACCCTGATCCTGCCATCCTTCTTCGCACCGGAACAATGTTGGCCAACCAAGTCGGGTATTCGGATACCAGCAGGAAGCCTATGTCGATTTTCTTGGTGACCTCTTCCTTAATCTTGACGGCCCAGTCACGGTGGATCTTTCTGAGTTTTTGCTTGATGGGTCTGGCCTCGGGGTCAAGAGGGATCTGGTGCTGTACAATCTCAGGATTGATTCCAGGCATGTCTTCGTAGGAACACGCGAAAACATCTTTGAAATCTTTTAATAAAGTGACTAAGCGCTCGCGTTCCTCCAAAGACAACGTGGACCCGATCTGGACCAGTCACGGGTCCTTCTTAGTACCAATATTCACAGTAGTGATTTCATCAACTAAAGGTTTAACAAATCTTTCCTGCTCTTGGGCAATTAAGCGTTGCAAAACCAGAAGAATTTCTTCCTCGTCGTTTTTATCAAAATTTTGAAAGTCCTGATTCAAGCAATAAATCAAAGGCACAGAAAAGTACTCAGAAAACCACATTCACATCATTCTCATTAAGTACTTCTAAACCGTCCAATTCTTCTGTTACAACAAACTCAAAAGAGAAAGAAAAAGACGACCTGGACAGGACTGTGGTATCTGGGTTATCACCCCCAGGAATACCGGACTCAGACTCAGTTGAGCTGGAAACCTGATTCCGACTCACAAGACTCGGGTGGAATCAGATTCCGGCTCACTACCTGACCCGGGGCTGCTTGGTAAAAATCCCTCTTCATACTGCCAAATGGGAGAGGGTGCAATAGATGCATCCAAAATATTTGCTGGTAGGCCCGCAGTCATTTCATTCCCGATCATGGACACCGAGAAGTTATCCCCTAAGCACTTTTGGTCGATCGGACGATCTGAAAGTAAACATGCCAGCGCTACCCCCATTTCAAGCTCGGTGTCCTCAGATTCCACTTTCTTGCTCTGCTTAACCTCAATTGTTGGATCTGCCTGCTCTTTAGCATCGTCATCCCCAGATAACTGTAGGTCAAAGAAAATCTCGAACCTCGGTAGACGCCTCTTCTCGTCGTTCAGCCATGGCTCTGGGAAGCCACAAAATGGAAAGTCCTCTCCCTCTCGGACGAAGCGTCCGTTTAGGGTACCCTGAATGGGCCGGTGCATTAACTCGAAAGGCTTCCCCACCTGCTTCGCTCTAGCTCTTCCAGCCATCTCCTTACCTTTCCTTACCTAATCCTCCTTGGTGGGCAGATAACCCAAGCCAAAGATATGTGGGTTGTGTGGCACTTCGGCCAATGCTGGCAACGCCCTTCCGGCCGCTCTTTCCCAATCCCATCCCGGGGATGTGTTGAAGTTTGTTCATGAGGTATACTGATTGAGCATTGACATACAACCCCTCATTCATAGCCATGATGTTCTGAATGACCCGAGCCTCAGCCAAGGTAAAACCTGACATGAACACATCCTCCATACCATGCTCAATTTCCAAAACTGGCGTAGACACTTCCGGCGGTGGATGGATCGATGAATTTCCAAAAACAATGGTTACTCCCTTCCCATGGGGGTATTTCACCATCTGATGCAAAGTGGAGGAGACTGCCTTTACCTGGTGTAGCCACGACCGCCCCAAAAGCATATTGAAAGTTGCAGGCACTTCTAAGACATGGAAGTCTATTTCATGCTGTACCGGCCCAACCTTGGTCTGGATTTTCACTGTCCCCATGACTTCCCGGCTCGTGTTATCATATGCCCGAATCACCTGGGTTGTCGGCGCAAAGTCTGCGGTCTTCAAACCGATTGAGTACGCTGTTCTTGCCGGGCAGACATTGATGGCGGACCCGGTGTCAACAAGAACCACCGGTATCTATTTATTTCTACACTCCACGGAGATGTAGAGTGGTTTGTTGTGATTTGCACCCTCAGGTGGCAATTCCTTGTCAGAGAAAGTTAACATTGGGGTAGCTCCTCCCAGAAAAACTAAGCCCACCAGCTGCTCGGGCGTGGTTTCTATTGAGAGCTTGGCCTTGTCCATGGCCGATAAGACAGCTTGTCGATGCACTCGCGGTGCCATAAGCAGTCCCTAGATGGAGATGTCTGCTTGTATCTTTTTCAATTGTTTGAGCACAGCCTCGTCTTCAAGTTGCTTCTCTTTCTATTTCTCTGCTTCCCTATCTTTCCCAGACGCTTCTGGTTGATCTAAGTGTGGAGGTTTGAAATACCGTCCACTCCTAGTCATGTGATCGACTTCACTGACGTACCAGGTATCATCTGATTGGTTACTCCCCCAATCCTCATCCATGTGGGCAAGACATAAATCATCGTCCTCCCACCACATTCCATCGGCAGCTGACAGACACCTGTCCGGCTCCGGTATGACGGTTCTCGTACTCACAGTACCATCCTTCCATATACTCGCAACATTCTCTGTCTTCGTGCACGCAGCAGTTTCAATCCCCACATGGGCCTTAGCTTTCCTGATTCTCTCGGAATCCTCAAACACTTCTTGTTCCAACTACGTCAGTACAGCTGGCTGCTCACTAATTCCTGTGTTTAAAATGCTCCAATCCTGAACGAAATTCTCGACACCGACGCTCTCCGGCGATGTATTCTGATTTCTGGCTTTTTCGACCACAATTGATATTCTCGCCCCTTGCTAGGCCTTGTTCTGGTTGGAACTCTTCCACAATATCTGGTTGATCATCTAGCCACCCAGCAGCCTCTACCGATTCCTCATAATCAAACCAGTTGATTGCTGTGTCCCCTGGGTCTTGGTCATTGAAGAACTGGAGGTTGGCAAGGTCTTCTTCCACAGCTGTCAAATCATCTGTCCCCTGCTCAAATCCATCCCCTTGGATCACACACAGCTCTGCCCTTTCCGGCAATTCCACATTGGGCCCAACTTGGCCTACTGACAGAATATAATCACTTGGATCGTAGGCTTCCTCAGCAGAACTCCCAGATTCCTCAGATTCTGAGTCAGGAATCCCATTCTCCTCTGAAATCTCCCATATTCTGTCTTCGACAGTCACCACCATTGGTTCGAGTTGGGTTGTGGAGATGTCCAGCATGCACAAGTCAGTGCAGTCAGGAAGGAACACCTCTGACTTAGGTAGGTGGGAGGGAGTGATATAGATGCTAGGATTGTAAGACACGACCCCAGTCTGGATGAAGTTGATTCTTTTGGGAGGTGGAGCTTGGTTGTGTGGTGGGAGTGGGTTTGTTGTGACATTGGGTTTCTCGGGAGGTAGAATCACCCGGTTATCAATGAGATCTTTAACCTCATGACGTAATCGGAAGCACTGGTCGGTGTCATGACCGTGTTGTTGGTGAAATGCGCAATATTTGGCTGGGTTGTGGGTAGGGGTAAGTCTTTCCGGTAATGGCTGCGGCTCTAGGGGCTTCAAGTGCCCTTTTCTAATTAAAACCCCCAGAGCTTTGGACAGGGGCATATACAGTGGAGCGAAGGTTCTTTGGTTTTTGGGTGGGTATCTAGCTGTTTGTGTATTGCTTCTGGACGCACCAGAGAAAGGCGTAGCTATCATAGGTCCTGGAAGGGGAGGGGGAATGGTGGTGACCATGCTCACTTCTGAGGCTCTTACAGTTGTAGCGCTGCTCGGGCCTGCATTAGTGTTGTGAATGAAAGTTCTTCTGGGTTGCTTCCGGTCATTATCAATTAAGCCTTGCTTCAAGGCATCCTCAATCTGTACTCCCATCTCGTGCAGATCCGAAAAAGTAGGGAAGGGGAGCACGATCATTTTCTGCATCAACTTCAGCTGGAGATTGCGCACAATCATCCGAATTTGATCTTTATCTGTGGGCCTTAGGGTCATCATTGAGGCCTTAGCCCTCCATCTGGTCACGAACTTCGAAAAGCTCTCTTTAGGCTCCTGCCTTGTTGTCTTAAGATCACGAGTCGTAATCTCGATTTGCATGTTATATGAGCATTGTGCAATGAAGGCCTCAGCCATCTCGTCCCAGTTTCTCTTGACATCATCTTCTAATTTGGCGTACCAGATGGCCGCCACACCCGACAGGGTTCGGCTGAATAGAGACAGCTTCTGTAGTCTGGTGAGGCCAACGACCTTAAGATGTTTGAAAACAAACGCAGGTGTACCATAGGATCCCTGGATCCATCAAACAGGTCAATATGCGGCATCTTGAATCGGTCCGGCAGCGTCACAGCTGCGTCGGATACCCATCTTCAATATCAGGGATGGTCATGACTCCCTGGGATCTCTTGAACAGCTTTCAATCTTGCTCAACTTCAGTGCTGTGGGATCTGTCTCGAACTCAAAGGGGGGAGTCCGGTAGGTTGGTGGGTGTTTTGGATAACTGGGGTAGGATCTGGGATAGGATCGGTGGCAGAGGTGGCCCTGTGGGAATGTCCGTATCATTCTGAACATTAGCCATCTCCCGAGTATTGGAACTCCTGGTGGGGGAGGAGCTTGATGCGAAGCAGATGCTCCAGCTTACTGTTGTAGCCTCATGATTAACTCTGCTTGTTCAGTCATAACCGTGGCCTCTTGGTTGGCGAACTCCGCTTGTCGGACAGCGTCTTGCTGCATAGTTTTCATACTCTCTTGGAGCTGGCGCACCATCTCCTCTAAGCTTGCCATACTGTTCTAATCTGATCGAAATTCTGGTATATATTCCCTCTCTGCGGGAGAAACAGAATCCTGATCCCTACTGTACTCAGGTGGGGTAGATAAATCCCTCTGTACTGATCGTTGAACTGATATCCTTTGCCTAACAGCCCTCCGTCTAGTAACCGGGGGTAGAAAGTGGTACACTGGTTGTCCGTCTACCAGATCCTCAGATCGATGGAGTCGGCGACCTCTAATCCAAAGTGCTTAGGGAATATCTACTGGGTCAGAAGCAATCGTGCTAAACTACCTAGCAAAAAGATAAATAAAGCGATAAGGAAATAAACAACCAGACAAACGGACAGCATAACAACTTAAATAAACATAACACATGGTTGGGCATAACAACACCCTGTCGATAAGCTAAATACACTGTTCTCAAACACTGATCATTATTCCCCAAATCACTGTCCCCAAAGCCGAATCTGATACCCACAGATAATGATTCTCAAAATACTAGTGCCCGCAGGCCTGATGCCCAAACTTGCAAACTGATACGTGCAACCCTATAGAGGCCAACTCTAAAGCACATAGCAGATAAGTGAGAGCCAAAACACCCCTATGTTGGGGTATGGTTTCCCTGTCCTATTTTGTCAGGAGCTAGGGTTTCACTACGCACACAGTGGTTTCAAACAACCTACGATCGGGTAAGCAACCTATCCTAACTTGGAATGGTCACTATGGATTTCGATATGCACTAGGTCGAATGGTCAAAAAGGGTGCCCCGGTAAAACTGGGGTTTGTGTTCCCATACTATCAAAGCCCATAACCGGTCAGCCTTATGGTCATGCCTTGACAAGACAAGCCTCCGGCAAACCGTTCAGGATTGGCAGATGGCAAACACGGTGTGCTCGGCGCACCAATGCACATGCAATGCAAAGAAACACATAAGTGAAATCAAAACAAGATATCATGAGTTCAAGTCAAGCTCTCTAATCTCCCCAGCAGAGTCGCCAGAAACTGTAGACGAGCCCATGGGCCCCATGCTACAGTTCGGACTCCTATTGTGTCACAGTTCTTAATCTGAACCAAAGAGTCCAAATCCGAAAAATCGTTTTGAGAAAACAGATTTTTAGAAAAGAAGTGCCAAAACGTGGACTGCTTTGCCAGATACAGAGTCGCCACCTAAATATTTATTTTTTGGGGGGAATTTAGGAGGCCCTGACTCGTTTGCCTAAGGCCACGTGTCCGTCATCACCAAAGTTGCCTCGGCTCGGGAACTTGGGTACGATCGGGGAAGGTCAGCTATGAGCACCCCCGCTCGCCCGATCAAAGATCGGCATCTACTAATCATGATATCTTGTTTTGAAAGCATTATATGTTCTTATTCCGGTTATTAGCCTAGAATTACTATGTTATGCGCACAACAAACAAGTATAGACCAATCGCCTAAATTGGAACAAAACATTTCATGTTTGTTTTGAAAATGGTTTGCTACTCGCAAGTAGGCTAAAATGCAGATTTTGCCACCCTCAAGTGGGCTTTAGAAAAGATGGTTTTGCCACTATCTAGTGGGCTTTAAAACTCACAGTTTAATGCATTATTCCAATTCAGGTAATTCAACCTCTACCCACAGGCATTCAAGCAGTTATATCACATAAGCAACTAGCCTCATGGTAATCATGCTGTCATGGCAACACTCACACGCATGCAAGGATGCTAAAGCAAAAGAACTTACAGAGTACTCCAAGCCAAAACAAAAGCTATGTTAGAAATCTATGCATGATCCTAACTATGCCAAAATACCTGATGCAACACATGCAGGAATGCAACTACAATAGGCTCGGCTATTCTAAAATGACATGTGAAATGCTACAGCTAACACGTATTCAATTTGGGATTGAGATACAAATGCAGTTAGAATGATGCGCCGAGCCTGGTGCGTGCAAAACGAATGAATGAATGCAAACATGCTATCATACTATATGCTAATTGAAACATGTCCTAATCTAACCATCGAAAGCTAGTAAATAAAAGGGAAAAAAGACGTGGGGTTGGAAGACATGCACACACTCACACACACTTATTACACAATTGCCCTCGCTCGGAGGGTCCGAATAAATATTACAGTCCGAATAAATAATACTAAATTATTTATTATAGAACTTGTAATTTAATTAACAAATTAAATACAAAGGAAAGGTAGCCGCAGCCCTACCTCGGAATGCGTGAATGATGCATGCTTGACTCGTCTCGCCCGGAAACTCGCTGCCATAGCACTGCTGCCTCTGTTTTCACTGCCTTGCTCTTCTGAAAATTCTGAAAGTCTCCAGAACCCTTTTGAATCATCCTCTGAGTGCTCTGGGATGTCACCGGCCAGAATTAAAGTTCATCGGCCATGGTAATGGGCTTATCGGCCAACTGTTGTACCACTGGCCAGCCACTGATGGTTGGTCGGCACTGTTGGTTGGTCGGCACTGTAGGTGGCTGGCCGGCCGGCTATTGCTTCCTGCAGAATCCTGCAGTTGATAGCAGTAGAGGGCAAGCAGTGTGTGGCATGGAATTTTCAAGCAAATGTGAGCATGGCCACACTCCCTATCATGCAATGGACTCAATGGAGCATGGCCCTCGACCCTCGGGCCATCAACTACGCAATTCGATGCATGATGGCCTAAGAGGCCAAGTTTGCCATTCAATGTAAAATGTATGCAACAAAAGAGATGAATGCCTTATGCCCTATCATGTTGCGGTCAAGGGCATTGGTGACAGAGGGTTGAGGCGTGTTTCGTCACTTTGAGTACGAACACACCTCACCCCTCATCCTTGGTTTGACACCCCAAACCAAGCAATGCAATGCATGTATACAAACATGGCTAAAAAATGCAACATGAGACTAAGATGCAAAACACGCTAAATGCAATGCAATCCATCATGCAAGCATGCAATGTTCCAAACATACAATGCTACAATGCTACCTATCATGTAATGCGAACATGGTATAATGCAAGCATGCAACTAGAGGCAACAAGTCAAGCATACAACCATGTACAAGAATGGACTTAGACTGAAATGGGAGGCCTTAGCCACACCCCAAAACAGTGGCCAAAGGTGGTGTAAATGGTGGGCAAATGTTCATGCAAACATGCACATCAATGAGCCTAAGACTAAGGCATAAAAAGGAGCATTCTATCACCACTATCATGATCACACTTGGAATGAATTAAACAACCAAAAACAGAGTTTCAATATGCAAAATGAGTCCCCAAAACCACTGATATGGTAGCCCCAAAGACTTAAACACTTAGGCATGCACAATGCTCATTTCAAGGCACAACAAAACAACTCTTCAAGGCATGAAAGGGATGATAAATGCAATCATACAGGCATGATTTATGGACTAAAACATGGTCTCTAATGATTTGAAATCATGAGAATAAGCGAGACTAAGCATGCTAGAGACCCACACACTTGAGGCTCACAAGCCAAAATGCAAAGAGGCTACCCTAAACATGGAAAATATGATCAAATCAGTACCCAACAGTCCTTGAGCATGGTAAAATAATGCTAAAACCTTCATGAAGTTAGGCTAGAACATGCAAGAATCATGGCCTAAATGCATGGCACATTTCTAGGCAAAATGGGAGAATGCAAGGCAAGTACAATATGCATGCAAAGGGCCATCAATCTGACCAAAAACAGAGGCATAATATGACCTAACAACACCAAAAAAAACTCTGAAATGAAGCCAAGAACAATTAATCATGCATGCTACCCTTATGAGCCAAAACAAGGACAAAAGAGAGACAAAGGGAGAGGGGTGTCCCTCCCCTATGCAAGACCTCAAAACCTCTTCTTCATCACTAAAAATCCACTGGATTTCAATGGTGAGAAGGCCGATACACAAAGATAACCAAGGCTCAACAAAGAAAGCACAAAAAGGGCCAAACAAGGCCTAAGAGGGGGAGGTCGACCCCCAACACCAAAACAACCTTAATGAAGTATCTTAAACATGAAAATACAAGACTTTTTTTCAGTTATACACAAAGTCTAAAATACTAAGTAAGATAGGCTAAAGACTAGTGCAAGATTGGGGAATATAAAGTAAATAATGTTACCCTTGAAGAACACTCCAAGAACAGCAAGCTCAGCCCTCTTCTTCTGATCAAAATTGACCCAAAACTTCAAGAACAAACCCCCAAGGCCTCCCAAGTCAAAGTATGGTGTAATGCTATGTGTCTTAGTGCCAAACTAAGAAGAAAACACACCTTTTGGCTATTAAACACACACAAATGAAGAGAGAGAGGGAGGTACAGAGAGAGAAGATGTATATCAGATATATATGTGTATAAGGTCTAGTTTTTGCTGAACAAAATAAAGGAGAGGGTGGGGCTCTTATATAGACACTGCAAAGACTAAGCTTCCAAGAGAAGCTATCCTAAACGGGTCAAGGGGGTCAAGGCTTCCAAGAGAAGCTAAGCTAAGGGTGCAGGCTTCTTGAGGAAGCTATGACAAAGGGTCAAGCTTCCTCAAGAAGCTTGATCAAAGGGTGCAATCTTCCCTAGGAAACCTGGACCTAAAAGGGTGCAAAGGTTCAAAATAGCCACACCCGTGCATGGGGGGCAGGGTCTGTGCATCCCAGCTGGCACAGCTGGCATGCACCATGCCTGAAAGGTGCAAAAGGGTGGTACCGGCCAGCAAAAGAGGCCATCGGCCAAACAGATGGTCGGCCGGCCACACAAAATGCCGACCGGCCAAATGGACTATTTCACCAATGGTCGGTTGCCTCAAAACACGACCACTGGCCTCAAGCCATGGCCGATGGATTTCAGGGGTAGCTAACAAGCTACTCTCTACCCTCAGGTACAAAAACACACAAGTCCTTGGTGTAAAACCAAGCACAGAACAAGCAAGTCGAGAGATCCTGAGGCAAGGCGCGTAGCCGAGACCTCCGGGAACTCAAAACAAACACGAACAAGGATGATCACTGAGCGTTCAAACGGTGACGTCCAAGTCTTGAGGACGGTCAAAAATGGGGTGTCTACACCATCATAAGTAATATTGATCTGTGGCATAAAAGATTAGGTGACATGAATTTCAAATACCTAACTAAGATAGCCAACAAAGAGCTTGTGAGAGGAGTACCTAAACTGGGTAAGAATCTAAACCATGTGTGTGGACCATGTCAACTTGGGAAGCAAACCCGTGCCCCTCATAAAAAGGTGAATAGGTTTATAACCAAACGTCCTCTTGAATTGGTTCATATGGATCTTATGGGACCCACTCGCACTGAAAGCATTGGAGGTAAAAGATACATTTTTTTAACCGTTGATGATTTTACTCATTTTTCATGGGTAAATTTTTTAAGAGAAAAATTTGATACGTTTGATGCTTTCTAGGCCTTAATCCTTAAAATCCAAAATGAACAGGGTGATTCTATTGGACGTATCAAAAGAATCCAAACTGATCATGGTTGTGAGTTTGAAAATAGTTCACTCTCGGATTTTTGTGATATGCATGGAATTAAGCATGAATTTTCTGCACTGATTACTCCACAACAAAATGGAGTTGTTAAGAGGAAGAACAGAGTTGTTCAAGAGATGGCTAGGGTCATGCTCCTTAGTAAAAAAAGTTCCTCCAAAGTTTTGGGTTGAAACCTTAAATACTGTTGTTGATGTCATAAATCGTGTGTATTTAAGGCTTGGCACTTTACAAACTCCATATGAATTGTGGAGGGGATTGAAACCTAATATAAAATACTTCAAAACTTTTGGAAGTGAATGTTACATTTTCAAAGATAGAGAGCCTTTGGGCAAATTTGACTGCCGAAGTGATGAAGGTATTTTTCTAGGATATTCAACCACTAGCAGAGCTTTTCGTGTCTATAACCTGCGAACTTTATCTTTAATAGAATTCTCAATGTGGTTATAGATGAGACAGGTTTTCCTATTTCAGCGATGAGGAAAAGAATGATGAGTCTCCAATCCTAGATACTGAACCACCAAGTCAAAGAGAAGCTGAGGTCCAATTACAAGAAGTTGAGACGGCACCAACTTCTCAGGTAAGTCAAAGTCCAAAAAATGCACAAAGAGACACCACTTCTGATGCTTCTGTCACCACAAGTCCAGAGTTCAAACCCTTAGCAAGGGTGAAACTTAATCATTCAACTCAACAGGTGATTGGAAGTGTCTCAGATCGAATGAAAACCCGAAGACAAATTCGGGAGGACATATCTCATATGTGTTATGTTTCATTAATTGAACCTAAGAATATAAAAGAGGCCTTACTAGATGATAGTTGGGTAAATGCTATCCATGAAGAATTAGGTCAATTTGAACGTAACAATGTTTGGACTCTTGTTCTCAGACCTAGAGACATGAATGTGATAGGTATCAGGTGGATCCTTAAGAATAAATCTGATGAGAATGGTACTGTTGTTAGAAAAAAAGCTACGTTGGTTGCTCAAGGCTATACACAAGTAGAGGGTGTTGACTATGATGAGACATTTACCACAATTGCACGTCTTGAATCTATTCGTATTTTACTTGGTGTTGCATGCTTTCTTGGTTTCAAACTGTTTCAAATGGATGTGAAAATTGCTTTTCTGAATGGGTACTTAAAAAAAGAGGCTTATGTTGAGTAACCAAAAAGGTTTGAGGACCCTAAATGTCCAAATCATGTCTACAAGTTAGACAAGGCTTTGTATGGGTTGAAACAAGCCCCTCGAACTTGGTATGATAGACTTACTACCTTTCGTCTTGATAATGATTGTCAAAGGGGTAGTGCGGACAAGACTTTATTTGTCAAACATACTAAGTCTCATATACTTGTTGCATAGATTTATGCTGATGATATTGTGTTTGGATCCACTGCTGATCATTTTGTTAAATACTTTTCAGATTGCATGAGTTTGAGATGAGCATGATGGGTATCCTTCGGGTATGTTTGTTTATCAGACTAAGTATGCCAAAAATCCTGTGTCAAAGTTCGGTCTTGAGTCGGCCAAACATGCACGCACTCCCATGAGCACCAGTCTTCACCTTTCCAAAGATTCCTTTGGTACTGATGTTGATCCTGCCCTTTATAGGAGTATTATAGGGAGTCTTTTGTACCTCACAGCTAATCGTCCTGACATTGCATTTAGTGTAGGTGTTTGTGCCTGTTACCAAGCATGTCCTAAAGAGTCTCATCTAATTGCTATCAAACGCATCATTAAGTATGTGAATGGGACATTGGGTTATGGGATTTGGTTCTTGACTGACATTACAGCTGAAATCACTAGTTTTTCTGATACCAACTGGGTAGGGTGTGCTGACGATCGTAACAGCATATCTGGGGGGTGTTTTTACCTTGGGAATAATTTGGTTGCCTGGCATAACAAAAAGAAAAATGCCATTTCTTTTTCAATCGCAAAGGCTGAGTATATTGCTGTAAGGAGTTATTGTGCACAAATACTGTGGATGAAGCAAATGCTTCATGATTATGGAATTGACCAAAACACTTTCACTCTTTTCTGTGAAAACACAAGTGCCATTAACATTGCTAAAAATCCTGTCCAACACTCTCGCACTAAACACATTAACATTCGTCATCATTTTATTCGAGAGTTAGTGGAAGAAGGCCTTGTTGTTCTTGAACATGTACCCACTAAGCATTAAAAAGCTGATATTTTTACAAAACCCCATTATTTTGTTAGATTTGAGTTCCTTATAAAGACCTTGGGTGTAGTGCTCAATTACTAGAGTGTTGCTTGTTACTTGAGTGGGTGTGAGTGATTGCTTTTATGTGTACTTGGATGCTATAATCTCATTTTCAGTGATTCCTGTCATCCCTGCATTTAGACTTATACGAACACCTCTCATGCTACGTGCAAGATTTTATTCTTCTTTGTTAATAGCTCATTCTGAATGCCCATGTTCATTGACTTCATGATCTTATTCTGTACACATTCTTGAGTTAAAGTGTTGCAGGGGTTTCTGCACAAGTGATCAAAGTTCTCTATGTACCACTAACGGTGTATCTTTTACATTATTGGAGGAAGTAACCTAGACTGGCATATCATGGGTGATGTTGAGTCTCTTAACCATCTACCATTGTTTTTCATTCTTACGATTCCTTCCTCAGTTCATTGAAGTCTAGGCATTAGGAAAAGGCTACCTCAGAGGCACCAACCATGCCATTATTTCTGATTTCATGCTTCTCTGGTTTGGCCTCCATACTCTTGAGCGTGCAAGCCACCAGTGAGTGCCCATAGAAAAGAAAAGTCACAAAAGAAAAAAATATAACAAAAAAATAATAAACTATAAAAGGACTCATTGATTGAGGGGGAGCCTCTGCGTTTACTCAACAAATACCCCTTGATTCCTAGTGATTTGACTTTTCTCTGTGATGTTTCGTTACTCTTGCCGGAGGTCCAGCCATCCGATCACTACGAGGATTAACTCTAGCTCTGTGGCCTCTCAAGGATTGCATACACACACATTCATTATGTGAGCTCTCATGTTTGTTTTTGAGTTATGCATTCCCATGTAGTTTATGATCACTGATTAATTTTTTTTTATATGCTCATGATTTCGTGCTTCATAATGTCAGCTTTGCAAGTTTGTGGGTTTCATGGTTTGTGGATCATCCCATTTTAGTGTCACATTCTTGCTATTATGCTCATATATGTTTGTTTTAGGTCACACTTCCTAGTATGAGTTGGTTTGATCTGCTCAAAAAAGATGGTTTTTTGGTCATTGTTGTTTTTCTTCCCTGCTCAAGTGGAACCTCAAACAAAATGAGCTCCTTCCTCAGTTTCGATTACGCAATCTCATTGTTTGTGCCAACATCATTGTGACCACCCACAGCTCCGAGATAAATCAAGGATAAGGTTTTGTCCTTTATTGCATTGCTCACCACCGATCTATTGATCTTGCCACATTGATCATTCAAAAAATGGTCACTGTCTTTCAGCGGAATAACCTTGGTCTTCCTTACAGTTGCCTCATTAACCGACTTCTCACCAAGTTTGAGGTTCCCTCTTTTGATAAGGATGACTTAGCTTTTTTTTCTCGCCCATTCACCAGAAAGACCATTTCTCAAAGTCAGTCTCATGTCAGGGGGGTCCCTTCTAGAGTAGGTAGTTTTGGTGCAGGTGCAGGGGATACTATTGTAGCCGAGGTGGCCGAGTATATTAGTGCTGCAGGTGAGCCTGCTGGTGAGAGGGAGCAGTTTCCTCCAGTTCGTACTATCCGAGGCCAGCTACGTCAGTTCGAGCAGTCCATGGTTTCACATTTTGATCGCCTGGAGGGTCGGATGGATATCTTCGAGGCCCGGCTTACTAATCTTGAGACTATCGCCGATGCTTGGCTCACAGCATTGGAGGCCTCATCCAGGCGCATTGAGGAGTTAGTAGCTCAGTCCTTTATTCATCTTTCCCAGATCCTATTCTTCCTTCAGATGCAGCCACCTCCACAGCCACCAGCTCCGTGATATCTGTTTTCTTGGTTAGTATACTCTTTGAACAGTTTTATCTCTTGTTTTCTGTTACTTTTGTACTTATGTTTTTCTCCCGGACAAAAAGGGGGAGTAGATTTGGAGTATATTTTTGGGATTTGGATTTTGGGATACTTTTTCCATTTGTTTAGATATATATTTGAATTTTGTTTAGTTTCCACAAGTGGATCGTTCAAGGATTAAGTGTTTCATATTCGCATTCAGCTCTTTTGGTTTTGCAGTGGTTTTTTTTTTGTTTTTTTTTTTTTTTGTTTTAGTGGGTTTGCTTGTGAGGAAATTTTTTTGAAAAAGTTTTGTCTGGGAATTGACAAAGGGGGAGATTGTTAGGACCCTACTTGTTGTCAAATTCTGTAGACAAACTTGGGATTTATTGGCTTGTAATTTTCCTTTGGTTTTTGTCTTCCCATTCAAGCGAGGAATGTGACGCTCGAGCAGAGATTCAACCATCACAGTATTTTGGCTTTTTGCAAAATATACTGAGTGTTGTGTTTTTACACTCGAGTTAGAGTTCTTAAGCTCAAGCATGAACCCTGGTTTGGAACACGTGATATAGAGTCCCCGCTCAAGCGGAACTCGCGATCTCAGCTTCTATAGGGTTACGTTTTCTAGACCTTGTTTAAGGGTTTTAAGGTTTTCTTTTGGGGATATTTTTCTAGTTTTCCTTGATGTTTGATCGAGTATTGAACTCGTGTTTTGATAAGCGCACATAAAGGAGTTTGTTTGATCTTCTTTAAGAGTATTCTTCTTTGGTGGAATCCAAAGATTCAAGAACAAAGTAATCAAAGGAGTTTGATGTTGTATGCAGTCGTTGATTCGACAATGGATGTTGTGGATTCAACATCAATCTAATCAATTCTGAGATGAAGGTTGCAGTGAAAGATATAAAGAAGATTTGAAGACAAATTGGAAACACTTGGGTAATTTGTTTGGTATCTTTGTACTCTTTCTTTCTTCAGTAGTGGATTGATTTGTGGCGTTTCGCCCATAATTTTTTGATCGCAATTAGAGGTGCTTCAATTGTGGTTTTTCCACGTAAAAATTGCTTGTGTCGATTTATTGTTTTCTAAAACAATAATCTAAATCACGTTCATACATGCTTGATGATTTAGATTATGAGTTTTAATTGGTTGGGAATTGGAACAATTAAAATCTTGATCTAATCATGAATCACTTAGGTTTTTCACGCTTGATTGCTCAGCCCGTCCTATCCCATAGAAGATGATTTAGGGTTTTGAACAAAGGTTGGAAACCCAAGCCCGCCTATGAACCTAGCCTGTACAAACCCACATGGATAAATCTAGAAAAATAAATCTATTAAATTCAATTTTAATTCATTAAAATCAATTCTATTCCATTTAAAAATTAAAAAAATAAGAAAATAAAAAATAAATAAATAAAAATCATTGTCTATATTAAGCTTGTAAATTATATTTAAAAAATACACAAAACAATTTGTTAAAATTGAATTTGACAGTGACTAATGGCACCTAGGGGTGATAAACGAGCCAAACAAGCCGAACAGTTAATTGTTCAAACAAGGTTTGATAAGTTTAACGAGTTTCAAAATTTGTTCAAACTTAATTCATTAAACTTTCAAGCCGATCTCACACGAGCTTTTGTCGAGCCGAACTCGAGTAGTTTGAAATTTTTATATAGTTTTAGGCTTATCAAATTGAGCTAAATGAATAAGCAATTGACAATTCAACCTTGGTTTGAAAACATTAACAAGCTCCAAAATGTGTTCAAGTTTGGTTCATTTATCACCCCTAGTGATATCTTTCTCTACTCTAAATTTTTTACACATAACATTATCATTGTCATAATTTGTTAGCTAGTAGTTGATCTGTGCAATGCACGGGTTATTTTAATATATATATATATTTGATGGTACAATGTGCGTTATACAAAAATAATTTTAATTTAAATTTAAAATTAAAATTAAAGTATGATTTTAATTATTTATTTTGATAATATTGGCGCTATCGTTCTATAAAATTGTTACTTAAATACTTATATATATTAATTTTAGGTAAATTATTTGTATATTTTGATAATTTTAGTTCTATCGTATTATAAAAGTGTAATTATCATATAATAGTTTTGTATGATATATATTAAATAATAAAATAATAAAATAAATACTCATCTTGATATGAAAAATTTACCTATAAATCCTATCTTCAGAAATGGTAATCCGTTTAGTCCTAAGAATTTTCTTATAGACCAATTAGCCACATTGATTTTGGAAAGGTATATTTAATATATTATTTAAAAATTGAATTTATGATTATACCCTTATTTCTGTTATGTCTTTTTTTTTTTTTTTTTTTGGCTAGAAAGGTAAGACACACAATCTATGAGAATCAAATTTGGGATGATAATGTACTAATCCCAAACGTAACACTCCAATGTAATACTCTAAAAAAAGAATGTGGGATTCTTCAAACCATAACAAAAGTTGTGGGATTTTTTATACCATTCCAAAAAGAGAACAAAAATTCCTTAGTAAGCTTTAGGTAAATGTATAATTTCAAATTGTAAGTGTTACGTCTGAGAAAAGTACACTAAGGAGTTTTTTTTATGTTTTTGTGTGTTGTATTGGAATGTGTTACATTTGAGTGTTATGTTTAGAATTACATTGATTGGAGTGTTACACTTAGAAAAATTACATTAAGGTGTTTTTTTTTTTTTTTTGGAGTGTTACGTTATTACATTTA
Source organism: Camellia granthamiana (assembly GCA_036172215.1). Lineage (NCBI taxonomy): Eukaryota > Viridiplantae > Streptophyta > Magnoliopsida > Ericales > Theaceae > Camellia > Camellia granthamiana. Next base: position 149,621,965 of record CM069903.1, read on the forward strand.
AGAAAAGTATACTAATGAGTTTTTTAGTGTTTTTGTGTGCGTTACATTAGAGTGTTACGTTTTGAATTACATTGATTGGAGTGTTACATTTGGAAAAAGTACACTAAAAAGTTTTTTTGTGTGTTACATTGTAATGTTACATTTGGAAAAAATATATTAAGAAGTTTTTTTGGAGTGTTACGCTGTTACGTTTGGAAAAAATACTCTAAAAAGTTTTTTTAGTGTTTTTGTGTGTGTTGCATTTGAGTGTTGCGTTTGAAATTACATTGATTGGAGTGTTACGTTTTGGAAAAATACACTAAGAAGTTTTTTTGTATGTTATATTAGAGTGTTACGTTTGAGAAAAGTGTACTAAGGACTTTTTTAGAGTATTATGTTGTTACATTTGGAAAAAGTACATTAAGAAATTTTTTAGTATGTTACATTAGAATATTATATTATTGGAGTGTTACGTTTTTATTCATAATATGGGATTTGTTTCCATATGAGAGAAAATCCAAAACATCTATATTGCGAATTACGCAAATGTGTAATTTCACATTTGGAGAAACTCACTTTTATCCCTAAAAAGTTAAACCCAAATATGTAAATGAGTACCCTTTTGTATAATTTTTACTTTAATGGGACCTTGGAGTTCATAAGAAAAAAAAAGGGAGGACTCAACCGTTTACATGATCACATTTTGGAATTTATTTGTACTTTACCCTTTTGATATTAAAAATAATAGTTAAATTAGAAGAATTATTAGTAAGATAAAATTAAACGTAATTCTAACTATTTAATTTTCTTTTATATTCATTTGGAAAATAAAAATATGTAAAATAGAAATTATATAAAATTTATTTAAAAAATTAAATATAAATATGTTATAGTTGGATTATCATATAATGATTTTATATGATATATACATATATTAAATTATAAGATTGTAAAATAAATACTCTTAATTAGATTAAAATATCAACTATATGAAAGAAATTCAATGACGACTAACCAATGGAGAATTACATAACAATATCTAAACCCAAAAAGAAAAAATAATAAAAATATCCAAACGATAGATACATATCAATATGTGAAGTAGTTAATCGTCTGTAATATGATGTCAAAATATAAAAGAATTTACTGTTTAACAATTGAAAAAGTAATTCAAGTAGTAAATCCAAACTTTAAAGGTTTTTCGAGAGTATCATGGTTGTGCAAGTTTTTCCTCCTGTGAGTTGTGATTATATAAAATAATGTGGGAAATGAAGTATAATTTCATATATATAATTACTATAAAATTTAAAAGACAAATCTATAATATAGAATAATATGGATTTGGTATTGAGTATAGAATAATGCAAGGGAAAATAAGACGAAAAAAAAGGCAATTTAACATTAAAAAAAAATTGTAATACCTTTGAAAAAATTAAGAAGAAAAACGTGAAATGCAAAATTAGAATTGGGTTTGTAGATTATCTCAATTTACCATGAAAAATATTTGTCAAATCGAGTCCATATAAAATAGGTTAAGCTAGTATAATTTAAATTTAAAGGGTAAACTAACAATGAGTCATAATAGTTGGACTTAATTCACATCAAGTCCTGTTTAAAATAAGTCCTAGCAAAATCATCGCTAAAAATAATTTTTTGATGACAATTTTTTACATATGTCGTTAAAAATTAACAATTAATAACTTTTTTTTTTCACGATTTTTATAAATTGCCGCTAAAACTTACAATTAGTGATTTTTTTTGTGACGAATTTTTCAAGCTTATCACTAAAAGTTGTAAATTAGTGACTTTTTTATGATGATTTTTTTAAATTGTCACTAAAACTTATATATTAGTAACATTTTTTGACAAAATTTTCAATATGTTATTGAAAATTAACAATTAGTGACGTTTTTTAATAGTGTTTAATGAAAAATGACATTAATTATCATATGACGTATTGGACAATAAGTTTACTTATTAGGACCTACACGTAAATCCCCTTAATTTAAGTTAGGTTTGGTTTGTGCAGAATTCTATATGCAATTAAGAAAATACATGTTGACACAACTCTCTTAAAAAAAGTAAGTCCTTATAATGTGCTATCTAAGTATATGAAAAACACTACTTTTAATAATATATATATATATGATTTGGTAAATTTATACTTTAATTTGATTGTTTTAATAGTATTAATTAATTTGATCATATGAATTATTAAAAAAGAAAAAATAAATGTGGGGTGGGACATGATTTTAATTTTTTTAAATAACTCTGACCCATACCAGCCCATTAACTGGTCAAAACCTAAAAAATCTATTAATATATATGGGATGTGGATACAATAATTATGGGTTGGGTAAGCTTGGCCCGTCCCATTGATGACCCCTAACACCAATAGGTCCCACAAGTTCTTTCTGTCATGCCACACGTCCCGTGGCAATGCCGCACACCCATCTAACAAAGCATGCAAGGCTAAGAGTCCAATCAAATAAACCACCAAAATAAAATACTCAAAATAAATCTTTAAATATCATAATGTCAAAATCTATAAATAATAAACAATCCTTATCATATGAAATTGTTCACCAAGTCCACTAATATAATCCACTAACAAAATAGTAATCCAAAGTAATTTAAAATCATATTCCTACTCTCGGCATTCCTACAAGTAAAAACCCATGTAGCTCTACTCAGTGGCGAAGCTAGGAATCTAGTATGGAGGGGGGGAGGGGGGGCACCTATTAATTATAATCTCAAAATTTTTCTTCCCCAATCAATAACAATAACATAATAATAATTTTTCGAGCTAATATTGAACATTAAAAATTAATATTCATTACAAAAAGTTTTTAATTTTAAACTTTTACAATTGACCCCGACGAGTTTTCATCTTTTGAAATCTTTCCATGATAGTATCATTGTCAATGTCATCAAAAATCTCTCTCTCATTGTAGACAACCAAGCTATCATTTATCCATTCATCACCCATTCGATTCCGCAATCGATTCTTCACAATATTCATAGTTGAAAATACCCTCTCAACAGTAGCTGTTGCAACAGACAAGATTAATGCTAAAGTCAAGAACAAATACACCAATGGATATATTTTGTCTCTTTCAGTCTCCACCATTTTCTTAGCAAGATCGGCAATTCCATTCAACCTTGATAACTCACTACTGGATAGCATGTCGATAGTATATGTATCAAGTTGATCACTAAGTACTATGAGCTCCACTGAAGAAAATTCTTTCGGATAAAATTCAGTAAGATGAATTAACTTTTTCTTGTCAAAACTAGAGAAAGAGTTAGATGGATTCAAACATGCCACATAAAGTAACAACTCAGCGTTCACCTCAGTGAAACGAGCATTTAGTTCTTGAATTTGCATATCCAAAACAGTGTACAATAACTCAGCGTGATAGTGATGTAAGTTTATAATTTCTTGAGCATTGTGCCTTTTTCTCCCTCGAGCTACAAACATATCATCCATTTGGGGAACATCAATTTCATGCTTTTCACAAAAAGACAAAATATCATCAAGTAAAGATGTCCGCCCACTCTCCCTCATCTTTTGGTACCGTACTTTAGAAATTTGAACTAAATTCATGGCATTAACAATATCTTGATCTTTCTTTTGTAGTGCTTGCGATAACTCACTTGTAATAGCCAATATCATTTTCATCAAATGAAGGTTGAATACAAACTCAAATGATTGAATTGAGTCCAACAATACATTTGCTTATGCTCGTTGTTCTAAATTTGAACCATTTTTCGAAATCATTTCAAGCACATCAATCACTGTTGAAAACATACCAGCCAAGCTGACTAAAGTACCATAGTGTGAACATAAAGTGTATCACCAGTACGTTTAAGATTAGTTTCTTGATTTAAGCCTTGCCCACTAGATAGCTCTCCAGTATTAAGTGGCTCAGTAACTTTTGCAACTTGCATCTCCCTAACAATATCTTGGCGTTTACATGATGCTCCAACAACATTCAGCACATAGAAACCAAAGTGAAAACTAAAGCAATTTGATCATGGTTCTTTGCCATGGCAATGAACATAATATGCACAAGGATTCTCTTTCAGTATAAGTGTTTTAAGACCATTGAACTCACCTTGCATATTACTAGCCCCATCATATCCTTGACCCCGCAATCTGGAAATACTCAATCCAAGTTTGGAGAATAAATTTTCCACGGCTTGTTTGAGTGAGAGAGCATTCGTATTAGCAACATGCTCAATACACAAAAGGTGCTCAATCACTTGGCCTTTTTTGTCAACATATCGTATTATAACTGCCATTTGTTCCTTGATTGATATGTCACGGGCTTCATCAATCAAATTAGAAAAAAGGGCATCACCAAGATCTCTAATAATCACATTGATAGTTTCAATTGCGGCCACATTTACAATATCTTTTTGAATATCAAGAGATGTCAACTTGAGATTTTGTGGAGCATTGCTCAATGCAACCACTTTGACATCTTCATTATAATTGACAAGAAAATTGAGAAGTTTAAGAAAATTTCCTTGGTTACTTGAATTTTCAAATTCATCATGCCCACGAAACGCAAGTCCTTGTCTTAGAAGAAATTTGACACAATCAACCGATGCATTCAAACAGGTTCGATACTCAATTCAAGCTTGATCAGATTGTTTGAAAAAAATCATTTGAATATATTGATTTTGGTTAACAAGTCTTGACATTTACTCAAAGCTTGATTACAAGCACTATTGGGACCTCTAACATGAGTTTGAATTTTTTTCTTTTTTCTTCCAATTTGAGAAACCCTCACCAACAAAAGAATCACTACCAGCTTGATCTCCAATATCGGGTTTAAAAAGATAAAATAAAAACAATTTGCTACACTATACTCCAACCAATTAGCAAATTCACTAAACCAAGCCTAATTAAATCGCCGAAGTTTTTGTTCAAATGATTTTTGTGGAAAATTATGATCACGAGGTTGACAAGGACGTTTTTGTGGATATGCCCTACGAATTTGGTCTCGATCATTAGCATTATAGTCCATAATCCGAGACGTAGTCTTGGATCTGCAGGAAGGTCTGCTAAGTTCATTTATATGCAACTTTGCTCTGCGGAAGAATAATTATAATCTTCTTCTTGAGGAAGAGATGATTCCAACTTTGATTTTCTTTTGAAATACTTCTCCATGACTGTTTTAAAAAATAAAAATCAAAATAAAAATTCATAATCAAAATCACAAACCCCCACAAATCAAATCTCCAATTTTAATAGAAATAAAAAAAATTAAATTTAGCACAAATCACAACAAATAAAATTTCTAATATACCTATATTAAATGAAAGTCCCTAATTTAAGTAACAAATACTACAAATTAATATTTTTAATTATAACACAAATCAAATCCCTAATTTTAGCACAAACAACAACAAACCAAAATCCCTAATTTTAATATAAATCACCACCAATTGAGATTCATAATTTTAGCATATCAAAATCTCTTATTTTAACATAAATAATAACAAATAAAAAAAATTTACAAATCAAAACTTAACAAATAACTATAAATTAATACTCATAATTTTTATTTAAAAATAAAAAATCATAAATAAAGTTACCTGTAAACAATGAAGAGAAGATACCAAGGTTGTAGTGTGATCCCAAATCTGTGTTGTGTGATCCTAATCTAGTGAATCGTGAGTTGATAAATTGCAAAGTAACAAAGAGAGATAAAGAAAACAAAAAATATACATATAGAGAGACACTTAACAAATACTGTAAATAAATTTAAAAAATAAAAAATTTCATACCCCTTTAGGGTTTTAGGATTTCAGCCTTGCTGCCGATTTCTCATGAATAAAAAAAAAAAAAAAAAAAAAAGCTGAAGAAGAAGAAGAAGAAATAATTGGATTGGAGTTGTGTCAGTGTGTTTGGGTGCGTGTGTTAGTGTGTTTGGAAATTGGGTGCGTGTATGTGTGTGTCAGTGTTTTTGGGTCAAATTGGGCTATTGTGCATATAGGCACTGTGTGTAAGCCACAAACAACCCTCAAAATAAATAAAAAATAAAATTGAAAAGTCAAGGGGGCACATGACCCCCTGGCCCCCATGTCCCTCCGGCCTTGGTTATAACATCAAATAAAAATGGAGCTAGTAACACAATATCACTTAAACATTATAGTTCATGCACTGCTAGTTGGAAAATTGAACCAAGAGCTCTTTATTGAGATTGAATTAATTCTCTACAATTTTTGTTCCTTTTTTTTTTCTTTTCTTTTTCATATATGGATAAATAATTTCTAAGAATTATGATGACATAAACAATCTAATATATCCACATGTCAATAAGCAACAATCTGAGGCTTTGGGTTTGGCCTAATGGACTTGTAGCTACATTTTAGGGTGTCGTGAGTAGAAGGTCAGGAGTTCGAGCTGATAGAGCAGATGCGACCCTTTAGTTATAATCTTATTTTACTAAGAACTAACATCCTACAATCTTGGCCAAAAAAAAAAAAAAACAAAACCAAAAGAAAAAAAAAGGGAACAATCTATTCAAATTTTAGACATTTTAATTTTTAAATAAAATTAACAAACAATTGAAATAGAACTTGAAATGATACAAAATTTGAAAACATCGAAGAGAAAATCAAGAGAAAGTTCAATTTTAGAATGGTCGATTGGGTTCAAGAGAAATTTGGTAAAATAAAATAATTACTTTGGGCCCTCCATTATTAATTAGAGTAATTTTATTTTGGGTTTGGTATTAACACTCCATTTGGATTAAGGGGCATGGTGAGAAATGAAAAAAAAAATAGAGAAGTTGTGAGAATGGTGATAAAACCAAAGCACACCAAACTTAAGTTTTGTTTCTCATTAAAAGTGGTGAGATTTAGTGAAAAATCAAAATTATTTTTTTAAACATAGTATCCAAATAAGAAGGTGAGAAACCATAATCAATTTTTTTTTTCTTATCTCTCAAACGAAATGGAGAGTAAGCATTGAACTTATTTTGATAAGTAAAGTAATTGGGTTCTTCTACTAATATTTTTTAGTTTGGTGGTGGGGTCATCTCTTTAATTGAGGTCCAACAAAAAATAGATTATGTTAAATTTTAATCCTATATGGACCCTATTTTTTAATCCTGGAATGTTGATGATCCACTCCATGTTTTGAGCTCCTGGAATGTTTTCATCCACTTCTGCCAATGGCAGGGTGTTATGTGCGGCCGCAAGCATCAGAGGGCCATTGCCTTGGACTTAGAGTCTTCGAAACTGGTTGAATCAATATCACCACACCTCGGGAATTTAAGCTTTCTGAGGGAAGTACAGCTTCAGAACAATAGCTTTGGCAATGAAATTCCCCCGAAAATTGGCCGTTCGAGAAGGCTGCAGATTTTTCAACTGAAGCAAAACTCAATTGGTGGCCAAATTCCTGTAAATATATCTCATTGTGCTAACCTAATTTTCTTTGATTTTTCTTACAATAGGCTGGTAGAAAAAGTTCCTATGGAGCTCGGATCCTTGTCAAAGCTTGAGATAGTAATTATAAGAGACAACAATCTTACAGGGAGTATATCTCATTTCGCGAATTTGTCATCTCTTTTCATATTGTCTTTAGCCAACAACTACTTTGACGGAAGCATTCCTGATGGTTTTGGTCGATTAAAGAATCTTCAGGAGCTCGAACTCGGCATAAACAGTTTGTCTGGCACCATCCCTCATTCGCTCTTCAACCACTCTTCTCTCACATGGTTTGATGTCACTATTAACCAAATCGAGGGAAGCCTTCACTGGGACATGAGCATCACCCTTCCCAATCTTCAATTATTCAACATTGGTCATAACCATTTTATAGGATCAATTCTAGTTTCAATGTCAAATGCATCTCAACTCCATTACCTATTACTGCTTCAAAACAAACTTACTGGAAAGGTTCCTAATTTAGTGAGGCTGCAAAACCTCCAGTGGCTATGCATTTGGGACAATCAGCCTGGATCTGGGGAAGCTGATGACTTGAGTTTTATGTTCTCTTTGATCAATGCTACCAATTTACAGTGTTTGGAAGTGAGTATGAACAATTTTGGCGGCAAGTTGCCAGAATACATCGGTAATCTCTCGAGAAACCTCGAATATTTGTATGCAGACCACAATCAGATATTCGGAAGCATTCCACCCGGGATTGTAAATCTTGTTGGCTTGCAGAGTTTGCTTATGTAGGTTAATCAACTCACTGATACTATTCCAATTGAGATTGGAAAGGTTCAAAATTTACACAAATAATTCTCTACAGCAATTCATTGTCTGGTCACATTCCATCTTCCCTAGGAAATCTAAGTTTGTTAAGTGAACTTGATTTGGAAAGCAATAATTTTCAGGGAACATTCCTCCCAGCCTAGGGAATTGTAGAACATTGCAATTGTTGTTTCTTTCTCAAAACAACCTTAATGGTACCATACCAAAACAAGTTGTTTCTATCTCATCCTTATCTATATATCTAGACTTATCCCAAAACCAAATTGAGTGGTTCTCTTCCCATGGAAGTTGGAAACTTGATAAACCTTGGTTACTTGGATGTCTCTAAGAACCTATTATTGGGTGAAATTTCGAGCACTGTGGGCAGCTGCACAAGCCTGGAAACGCTACATTTGGGGAACAACTTTTTCAACGGAACCATTCCTTCTTCTTTGAGTTTCTTGAGAGGCCTTAGTGGGTTGGATCTCGCAAATAATAGCTTGTCTGGTGAAATTCCAGTGTACTTGGAGAGCTTTATTTTGTTGCAGAATTTGAATCCGTCTTTTAATAATTTTGAAGGTGTAGTACCAACACAAGGTGTATTTAGTAATGCAAGTAAAATATCAGTAGTGGGAAACAGTAAGCTCTGGGGGGGGGGGGTTAGCTAAATTGAAGCTACCTAAATGCAACTTCAAAGTGGATGAAAATAGGAGATCAAATAGTGCCTAAACTTTAACACTCTCTATACCCTTTAGGCTTGTAGGACTAGCTCTTGTGGGGTGTGTTCTCTATCTTTGTCGGTTCAGAAATAGAAGAAAAGATACTCCTTCAGATTCATCAAAAAATTCACTCTTGAGGTTGTCTTACCAAACTCTTGTCAAAGCCACTAATGGCTTTTCATCTTTCAATTTAATCGGTGTTGGTAGTTTCGGGTCTGTGTACAAAGAAGTTATCAATGGAAGAATTGTCGCTGTGAAGGTACTCAACCTTTTGCGACATGGAGCTTTGAAGAGTTTTCGATCCGAATGTGAGGCCTTGAGAAACATCAGACATCGAAATCTTGTCAAAGTGCTAACAACATGTTCGACAGTAGATTATCAGGGTCATGACTTCAAGGCCCTGATTTGTGAGTTCGTGGTCAATGGGAGTCTTGAGGAGTGGTTACATCCAAATCCCAATGAAGATTTATCAAATGAAGAGCTTAGGAAGTTAAATCTTTTTCAAAGACTAAATATTGTCATTGATATTGTTTGTGCACTAAGTTATCTTCACAACGAGGGTCAAACACCAATAGTTCACTGCGATCTTAAGCCAAGCAACATTCTTCTGGGCAAAGATATGACTGGGCATGTAGGTGATTTTGGATTAGCAAAATTCCTTACAGACCATGCCACCCATGACTTGTTTACAAGTGAAACAAGATCTATTGGCATAAGGGGAACAATAGGTTATACTGCTCCAGGTGAATATGCTTTCATTTGTTCTTAGTTGTTTCGTGCACCAAAAAGTGTAAAGAAAATTGCATGTGATTTGGGCAACACATTATTTTTTCTATGCACAGTTCTTTGACTTTTTCTATTTATGAAGCATTTCTGTCTTTTATATCCAATATTTTGTTTTGCCCTTTACAAATGCATTTTGCTTGCAGAATATGGTATGGGAAGTGAGATCTCGGCATATGGTGATATATACAGTTTTGGTATCCTTGTGTTAGAAATGTTTACTGGGAAGTGACCCACCGATGAAATATTGAAAGATGGTTTGAGCCTCCATAGCTTTGTGAAAGAGGCTTTGCTTGGCAGTGCATCAGAGATTTCAGACCCAATACTTTTTCAGACCGAAGGAGAAGAGAAGAGGAAAACTCCATAAGGAGTGAAAAGATTGTGGAGTGCTTGAGTTTGATACTTGAAATTGGAGTCAATTGTTTTTCAGATTTGCTTAGAGAAAGAATGGAGATTAATGATGTTGCAGCTAAATTGTATTTCATCAAAGACGCTCTTTTAGGATCTGAAATACATTGAAAGTGATGAATTTATGTGGTAATCAATTGGAATGTAATACTTTTGTCTTAACGATCTCCTTTCGAAAAGAGATTACATGTTTAATAACAGCCTTACATTCACATTGGTTGAGCCAACTGTGCATTTGGTAAGTAAAAAGTATGTTACCTATTCGAAAAGGAATGTTAGAATTTGAAACGTCTAGATGCAATTTTATTTTGAATGTGATTCACATTACACCAAATTTAAATCTACACCATGAATTCAAAATTAAAAATTCAAAATTTGAGTGTGATTTATTTTGGATTAATTACATTTTCCCAAGTATGTGTCTTGTATCGTTTTGGTCATCAATATTTTAAATGCGCCAATTTTATTTCCACTCTACTAATTTTGTAGTAAGTAGTTTCTACCTCTGTTTCCATTTAAAATTAATAATGGAAGTAAGGGCATTTCATCAAATTACATTTAAATATTAGCAAAACGAGAAAAAAAAAGTCTCAAAATGTGCTATTAGTTTCATGTTGCTCTCCGATGTTTTCAATTGTGTCAATTTGATCCCTAACTTGTTTAATGTCATAGGTAATTTGATGAAAATGCCCTCACTTTCATTATCAATTATAGGCAAAAATGAACATAAAGACTATTTAGTGACAAAATTTATAAATTGGAGATTAAATTGAAACATTTAAAACATTAGAGATTATTTGTGCAAAACATAAGAGACGTACTAAGCTGTTGGAAACTAATAAACTCCGGCGCATTTTACACTTGCAATTCTAAATATATATTTGGGCAAATTACAGCGGTAATCTCTACAGTTTACCTATTTTATCATTTTGGTCCCTGTTGTTTTAATTTGATCAATTTTGTCCCTGAATTTTATGAATTGTGTCATATTAGTCTAATAAATAACGGTGGTTAACTCTAATGGATGGAAAATCAAATGGTGTGTTAATTTGGTCCCTGTAGTTTACAGGATGTGCCAATTTAGTCCCTGTTGTTTAGACTTTCCTATAAACTACAGAGACCAAATTGACACATCCTATAAATTACAGGGACTAAATTAATACCTCATTTGATTTTCCATCCATTTATTCTTTGTAGAAGGTTGAGTCTCTGCTGCTCATTTTGCCCATCATTTCTTTTCTAGACTTGCATGCAACCACCTCTCTAAACTCCCATTTGGCATGAACTCATAAACTAGAGCTTTGAAATCATTCCCTTGAAAATCAACACTAGAACAAGAAGTTATGATCCTAACCAAGTTTCGGTGTTGAATATTTCTCAATGTTTCGCACTCTGCCTTGAAACTCTTGATGGCTCCATGATTTTGAAGGTCAAGTACTTTGATAGCAGCAACAAACTCTCGATCCTGAACGAGAATTCCTCTATATACAAAGCCAAAACTACCAAAACCAATTAAGTTCGCAGAAGAGAAACCATCTGTTGCTTTGAGGAGTTTCTCATAGGTGACTTTCAAGAATGATTCTTTCAACACTGGAAATGTAGATTGAGCTGTTCTTTGCTTCTTGAGCAAATAAATTGTAAAGAATGACAAAAGTGTTGCTCCAACAAGTATAGAAGCTGCTGTAATTGCCAATATATGTGAAAGAGGCATCTTATGTTTTGATTTCTTGGTGATGCAACTTGCTAGTTGTAGCTCAGAAATACCCCCACAAAGTCTGTGATTTCCAACAATTGATATTGCAGTTGCATTTGTGAAAACTCCCTCCATTGGTAACTCGCCCTCAAAATCATTATAGGATAAATTGAGAATCATTAGGGAAAATTTCTCTAAGAATGTCAGAATTTTTCTAGACAAGTTGTTATGAGAAAGATCAAGTTTTTGAACACCTCTCAAAGATTCCAATGATAGAGGAATAGATCCTTCAAAAGAATTTTCCTGCATATATAGGTTTTCAAGGCTAGTGCAACTACCAAGACAACCTATTCTCAGAGATATCCAATTCTGTTAAATTTTTAAGGTTTCCAACCTCTGTTGGCAAGGAACCAGACAACCGATTCTGAGCTAGATTTAATGAAATTGACAAAGATGAGACTTTCAAGAGTTCTTTGGGAATGTTTCCACTAAAGTTGTTTTGGAGAAGGTACATCAACAACAGTTTTTTACAGTTACCGAGACTTGAAGGTATGGTCCCCTCTAGTTTGTTGTCCCATAAGTGAAGATAAAGCAACAATGACAGGTTTCCGATGGAATCTGGAATTTTCCCTGAGAGGTGGTTTATTGCGAAAGACAACAATTGCATCTTTGGAAGATTTTCTATGTTAGTTGGAATTGTACCTGTGAATTGGTTATCTTCCATACCTAACACATCCAAGTTGACAAGGTTACCTATTGTTGAAGGAATACTTCCATATATTTGATTACTACCAAGTGTAAAGAAAAACAGATTCTTTGACAGGTTGCCAATAGATTCTGATAACACCCCTCTGAATTGGTTTACCTCAATACCCAATACTTCCAAATTGCTACAGTTGGCAAAAGAACCAATAAAGGCAAGGTCATCTGGTTCCCCACTTCCGAAATTGTTATGAGACAGAATTATCCGCTTCAGATTCTGTAGTCTTCCAAAATTAATTGTTATTTTCCCATTGAAGTAGTTATATTGTACTTGAAATTGTTCCATTTTTGAAAAATTTGATACTGACAATGGAAGGGTTCCGGTAAATTGGTTATGATTTAACTGGAGGAGTTGAAGATCAGGGAACATGAAACCAAAGCTTGGCGGAAGACTACCATGAAGTTGGTTAATATCCACAGAAAAAACATTTAGGAAGAAAAGATTATAAATAGATGGAGGGATCATACTAGAGAGTTGATTGCCACCCAATCCAAGTTGTGTTAGTTTTTTCAATTGACCCAAGGTAACTGGAATACTTCCTCCAAAGAATTTATAGCAGCCGAAAAGCTTTTCAAAGAAGTAAGATTCCTAATGAATGGAGAAATAACTCCCGTCAAATTGTTCATGTGAATGCCAAGAATTGTGAGCTTTGGCAAGGAAGTAAGCTCTATAGGGAATTTCCCCACTAGTTTATTTTTACCAACACCAAGGTGTATGAGGTTGGAGCAGCGGGATAAGCTAGCTGGAATTTCTCCTTCAAAGTTGTTGTTGCTCAGGTTCAAAATTTGTAACCTGAACAGGCTACCAAGTTTAACAGGGATTTCACCCTGACAAGTCTTGTTATAGAGCCACAACCCCCGAAGGAAGGTGAGGTTCCCTACATAAGGAGACAAGGAACCAACTAGACCTTTGGACTTTAAGTCTATAACAGTGACTCTCCTATGCCGGTGACCGCATGTGACACCTTGCCACTCGCAGAAATGGAGAGAATTGTTCCATGAGCTCACAAACCCATGAGGGTCTTGTAAAATCTTTGACTTGAAGGCGAGCAATGCAAAACGATCAATCTCGTTCCCAACAGAGGTACTACTAGCTGTAGTGGCTGCCAGGAGTGTTCCAACGTGTACAAGTGTCATGGCTACGGCACATATGCCACTCCATACGTAAAATAACTGGAGCAGTTGAAAACCAATTACTGAAAGTGGAGATGCCATTTTTAGATCTCCTTATATTTTTATTTTTTGGTATGCAGTTGCAAAGTTAGGCTTGGTTGTGTGATTATTTATAACCTGCAATTGGTGATGTCTCTATTTAAAAATTGAATTGAAATCAACAGACAATGTAAAATAAGTTGAGAGAGGGATATTGAGAGAGAACAAACTCTGTGATTCAATATATCAAGAAACTATAAGGAGAGGCTCTCTTATGTAGGAGCTGCTGTACAACATCATCATGAGAGAAAAACATCATCACCAGAGAAAAACATATAAAAGAAAAATGGACCGAAAGCAGCTGAAAGAAGAATCCTATTTTAATCCTAGCTAGCTGTAGTGGCTGTAGTGATTGCATTAATATATTATACATTAATATATACATTATACATTAACAGCCCCCCTCAAACTCCAGGAGGACAAACATCAACTGACTGGAGTTTGGAGACAAGTTCAATGAAAAGGCCAGGAGAATGAGCTTTGGTGAAGATATCAGCACGTTGATCAACAAAAGAGATCGGGTGGAGATGGACAGTACCACGAGTGACATGTTGACGAATAAAATGGCAGTCAATCTCAATGTGCTTGGTGCGATCATGAAAAACATCGTTGTGAGCAATTTGAAGAGCACTGTGATTGTCACAAAAGAGGGCAGTAGCGCCAGAGGAGGTAACACCCATGTTAGCAAGAAGCCAACGAAGCCAGAGAAGCTCCTAAGTAGTACCAGCAAGAGCACGGTATTCGGCCTCGGTACTGGAATGAGCAGTAAGAGATTGTTTCTTGCTACGGCAAGAAATAAGAGAATCACCTAGGAAAAAGCAAAACCCAGTAGTAGAGCGGCGGTCAGTAGGATCTCCAGCTCAATCAGCATCGGAGAAAGCACGAAGATGGAGAGAGGAGCGGGCGGAATAATGAAGACCATGAAACAGGGTGCCTTTGAGATACCGAAGGATACAAACTAATGCAGCATAATGAGGGGTACGAGGAGCCAACATAAACTGGTTGATAATATGAACGACATAAGTAATATCAGGATGAGTAACAGTGAGATAGACAAGACTGCCAACCAGTTGACGATATAGGGTAGCATCAGAGAGAAGAGTGTCATCAAGAGGTGTAAGACGACTCTAAGGCTCCAGGGGAGTGGAGGCAGTCTTGCAATCCGTAAGACCAGCACGTGTGAGAAGATCAGAGGTATACTGAGCCTGTGAGAGAAAAGAACCCATGGAATCATGGAAGATTTCAAGACCCAGGAAATAGCTGAGAGAACCAAGGTCTTTCATCTTGAAATGATGGCTAAGAAACAATTTAAGATGAAGAATACCATCGATATCATCACCGGTGATAATCATGTCATCCACATAAAGCAGAAGTAGGGTGGTCCCTGGAGCTGTTTTCCGGATAAAAAGAGCAGTACCATAAGAGCTGGAGGTGAAACCACATTCATGAATGGTAGAGCTGAACCTGGCAAACCAAGCGCGTGGAGCTTGTTTTAGACCATATAAAGCACACTGAAGTTTGCAGACTTTATGAGGTGGATAAGTAGACCCAGGGGGAGGTTGCATATAGAGCTCCTCGAGAAGAACACCATTAAGGAAAGCATTTTTCACGTCCAGTTGATATAGATCCCATTATCAGGTGGTAGCAATAGCAATCAAGCTGCAAATAGAGGTGAGATGAGCAATAGGAGCAAAGGTCTCCTCATAGTCAATACCATATTCTTGGTTGAAGCCTTTAGTAACAAGACAGGCTTTGTAGCTCAATAGATCCATCAGAACAAGTCTTGATTTTGTATACCCATTTGCAGCCAATGACAGTCTTTCCAGGAGGAAGATCAACAATGTCCCAAGTATGAGTTTTGTCTAAAGCCTGCAATTCATTAGTCATAGCATGCTGCCAAAGAGGATTAGAGCGAGCCTCATGATAGGAGGTCAGTTCATAAGTAGAAAAAGCAGTAGAACCAACAATAAAGTCACGAAGATGAGTATAAGGTTGGATTACCCGGTGTGGTCGAGCAGAGGGATGAGGAGCCAGAGGAAGAGAACAGGAGGGGAGGATCCCGAGGGAGCAAGAACAGGACCATCAGAGCGAGCAGGTGCATGGGACAGACCAGTAGGCAAGGCAGTCTCGAGAGAGGCTGGCAGGGGCAGTGGAGTAAGCTCATCAGAAAACTCGAGACAGGCTGGCAGGGGCGGTGGAGTAAGCTCATCAGAAAACAGATCTGTGGAAGGGTCAGTAAAAAACAGAGAGGGTGAGGGAACGGACAAACGGAAGAGAGAGAGAGAGAGAGAGAGAGAGGAAAACATTTTGTGTTCCCAAAAGACCACATGACGAGAGATACGGAGTCGCTGGGAGAGAGGATCCCAACAATGATACCCCTTATGTTCAATACCATACCCCAAGAAGCAACAAAGGTGGGAACGGGGTTCAAGTTTGGTACGTTCATGAGGTTGGAGAAGAACAAAACAGGCAGATCCAAAGACCCTAAGGTTGGTGTAAGGGGGACGGGTGCCATGCAAACGCTCATAAGGAGTGTGATTATGAATGACAGGTGTAGGGATACAATTGATAGTGTAAGCAGCAGTGAGAGCTGCCTCTCCCCAAAAATGTTCTGGACAAGAGGAAAATAGGAGAAGAGCGCGAGTAGTGTCAAGAATATGTCGATGTTTCCATTCAACACATCCATTTTGTTCAGAAATTGCTTGCTCAAGAGTGGGGTAAAGGAGTGCGATGAATGAGAGATGCGCGTACTGTCTCAAAACGGGGAGTGAGAACCATGAAAAACTGAACCAAGCGCTGTTGGTCACAGTAAGTAGTAAACAAGGGCAGCATCCTCAGTATGAGGCCATGGAGGTTTTAGAAAGAGCGAGTTGATCCCAAACATAATACATTTGGGAGAGGAAATCATTAATGGTCTGAGTTGTATCTTGGCGCATACGGTGAAGATGACTCAGAAGCTGATATTGGTGAGCAAGGCCAGTAGTCTGATAGCGTTCTTGTAAAAAATCCAGATGGCCTTGGCTGGAGAGGAAGCAGAGTCAAGTTGGAACCTACCAAACTGAAGACTGATAGATGTAATAGAAGTATTGCGAAACCAAGTGATGATCTGATAGTTTTTACTATCCCAATCCTCCAGACGGTCGATATATTTGGCAGCGGATTTCGTGGTTTCTTGGATGGGTTTGCACATATCCCCAGTGATGATGCGCCAAAGTTTCTTTCCTTTGAGGAACCCAGACATGGCTTGTGCCCAAAAGACATAGTTAGTCCCGTCAAGAACAACGGAAATAGGGTGGTTAGAGGAGTCCGGGCGATCCATAAGGGAAAAACAGTACGATTGAGGTAGAATCTGAAAAATCCGAGGGCACCAGTGAATGCAGAAGGTCCAAATTAGTGAGGAACCGGTTTGAACCGGCCAAAAAAGTCCAAAAATAGGGTTGAACCGGCCTGGGAAAGGTGCTGAGCCGGTTTGAGCTGAACCGGCTGGAGCCTAAGGCAAAGGCGTGTGCAAGTGGCGCGAGCCGAAGGCAAAAGCGGTGCGAGGCGTGTGCGGCGTGAGCGAGGGACGCGTACGGGAGAGAAGGCTCAAGCGGATGGCTCAAGCGGCTTGCGGACGCGTATAGCGCGTAAGACGCGGAGAGAGATGGCTCAAGCGACTGGTGGACGCGTGGAGCGCGTGGGACGTTGAAGGCGGAAGCGGGTGACGTGTCGGCGACAAAGGTGGAATGCACTGTGATTTTAAATTGTGTTTGGGTGATATATTCAGGTGGAGATTTAAAAAGAAAAAAAATTTATATTTCCCTCATATTGTTCAAATTGTTCTTTTTTCTTTTTAAATTCCTATAGTCATATATTCGGCTAGAGATTTGAAAAGAAAAAAAAAATTATATTTCACTAACATTGTTCACACTTTTTTTCTTTTTTTTCTTTTTGAAATTCCTATGAGGAAATATTATTTTGCCCCCCAAATTATCACACATTTTTCAATTTGACCCCATACTTCGATTTATTTCAATTTAGTCCTGAACTTTCAAAAAATTGATAAATTTAATCCCTGCCGTCACATTTCGTCTACAATTGGATAGAATGTGCTAACGTGGCATCAAAGTTCATTTAGAATCATTTACCCTCCCAAACTATACCTTAAAAATCAATTTTCCCCCAAAATATATAAAAAAATTAAATTAAATTTAAATATTTAATAAATATTTTTATCTCAATAATGAAAAAAAATTTAAATTTCAAATAATATATACTTTGCAAAAAAATAATAAAAAAATATAAAAGTCCTCATTTAGAATTATCTTGAGAATATGAAGTATGGATACTTTGACAAATATGTCATACCCATACCGGTTACTTATTGAATTTTGAAAAAAATTTCCACTCAATTTTGAAATTACTATTAGTCGATTAATTCTATTGAAATTAATTTGAGTAATAAACTAGTTATAATTGTTCGCGCACACACATCTAGAGTAGTCAAGAAATTTTCGGCTCAATAAGTTTCTCGAGATAATTTGAGACCTATGAAGCACAAGTATGGGTATGAGTATTGGAATTGGTACGATGTGCGTACATATTTTTTTTTTGGTGAATAAAATATATGATATGATATGATATGAGTACATTGACATGGTAAAATCTTTAAAAAATAAGGTACGAGTACAGGTATGGTTTAATACGTTTGTAAAAAAGAAAATATTTATTTTTAATTTGAAATAATACAAAAATTAATTAAATGGTTTAATTTGTTAAATCCAACATACAATTGACATTTAATGACAAAAGTATAGGTATAAGATAAAATTAAATATTATTATATTAAATAACTTATAAATCATAACTTAATTTTAAAACCATACTAAGAAAAATATTATTTTCGACTAAGGTACGACACGACTTGGATATATATTAAATATGTCTAGGTAGGCCAAAAATTAAGAAAGAAAAATTTTAGTAAATATTTTGTGTACCCAGTACGTATGCAAAAATATCATACGTCGGTAAGTACTTGGTATGAGTACGACATGTTTGTTGAATTATCCATGCTTAATAGTCTCAAAATAATTCAAAATGAGAATTTTTATATTTTTAATTATTTTTTTGCAAAGTATATATTATTTAAAATTTAATTTTTTCATGATTGAGATAAAAATTATTTATTAAATATTTAAATTTAATTTTTTTATATTTGGGAGACAAATTGATTTTTAAGAAATAATTTGGGAGGTAAAATGAAATTCCAAATAAACTTTAGTGTCACGTCAGTATATTCCGTCCAATTATAGACGGAATGTGACAGAGGGGTCAAATTGATCAATTTGTTGAAAGTTCAGGTACTAAATTGAAATAAATCGAAATATGGGGGTCAAATTAAAAAACGCGTGATAATTTGGGGGCAAAATCATATTTCCTCAATTCCTATCCAATTCTATGACATAACAAAATTGAAACAATTCCTATACAATTCTATGATGTAAATTCCTATACAATTCTTTCTCTCTTTTTTTTTTTTTGACAAAATAAAAAAAATTTGGGGATCAAAATAACACAATATACATACTTTAAGAACCATGTCTGCATTTTATTGGATTAGGGGTGGCTGCTGTCCTAGGCACATATGCCATTGTTGTACAGCCAAATGGGCCTATTTTGAGGTCCATTTTGATAATCTGAACCATTCACATTTTAAAATACATCTAGTAGAACATACCTGCAAAAAATAAATTAATCAGTTATTGTTAACCCTTTCATCCACTCACAGTTGTTTTTTTAAATCACAATTGTCATTTATTTTTAAATACAAATACGAGTGGATGAAAGGGTTAACGATATCCGATTAATTTGATTTTTTTATAGGTATGTTGTACTCAATGTACTCCAAAATGTGAACGGTTCGAATGATCAAAATGGGTCCAAAATAGGCCAATTTGACTGCATAGCAGACACTCCAAATCTTATTTTATTACCATTATGTTAATGATTTAGGCGGTTTGTTTGAATTTGGACCAAATTGACTCAAATTAAGAATTTTAATGACATAACAAAATTGAAACTTAAAAAATTAAAGTGACAAAAAATACATACTTTAAAGACTATAAATGTATTTTATCCTTTAAGTATAAATAAGAACTTGAACAACATGGAAACTCAACATGGACACTCAATATTTAGAACCCTTATTTTGGAAACTAAATATTTATTAATTTTTTGTATTTTAATTATGGACATTTTTATTGGGTAATTTATGATGTAAGTTCTTATATTTGGACTATTGTATTATTTTAATACCTCTAATTTTAATTGATTCCATTTTGATTATGAATTTATGAGTTTATCTCAATTTTGTCCAATTGATTGCAATTTTTCATGATTTTTTTAATGAAAAATGCGTACATAATTAACCTTAAGGGATTGGTCTAGTGGACACAACTTGGGGCCTAGGGGTCAACTTCCTCCAGGTTGCAGGTTCAATACTCACCAGTTGCAATAAGCTCATTAGAGCCAGTCCACCATGGTGTTTGTTCTAGCTTTAAATGGAGTCTTGAAAATGGACGGTGAGATTGGTCTTCCGGGATTAGTCGAGATTCGCATATACTAGCCAGACACCTAGTTATTAAAAATGAAAAAAAGAAAAAAGCGGGGCATGTGTTATGCTTATAGGCAAAATTTTAAACTTGTTCATCTCAGTAAAATAACCTCAACCAACTTAGTGGCTATTTTTTTTCAAAAAATCTAATCAACATTATCAATTGGACTAAATTATCACAAAATATAAAATTAAGAATCAAAATCAAATTAAGGGGCTATTTGGCATACACTATATAAGTGCACTTATTTGGGTCATATCATCTTTCTATTTTTCTGCGTATCTTTTTATAAAAAGTCAAAAAGTATACTTATTTAGATCATTCTAAATGCTCCCAAATGAAAATTATAAGGATCAAAATAATAGAATAAGCAAAATATAAAACTACTAATGTAATTTACATTTTTTTCATTTGATTGGAATTAATTTCAATTATGTTTGCATAATGAGATACATACACACCAACAATGATTGGGTGTGTTTTCTCACTTACAATAAGGCCTCCTCTAGGAAGTTGTGATTTAAGATTAAAAGTCAAAAAGTCATCGTACAGGGGTAAAATATTGGCCTAAGCATGAAGAAATTAAGCAAAGCACCCAAAAAAAAAAAAAAAAAAAAAGAAGCGGGAAGACACAGATAAATTTTCTAAGGAGCCCATTAGAGACAACTGGTTGTAAATTACGTGTAGCTAAGAGCATAAGGAGCAATGAAGAGTAAAGATCTCTTTCTAGAAGGAGAATCGCAGAATGTAGGAGATTCATCTTTATCCAATGGTGGAAACATCAAGATAACAAATACATGTGTATAGGTCAGGCTTACTAGACGGTAAGTTCGTCTGATCAGCCTGATTTGACGAACACAACATTTGGTAAGTTGGCCACTAGCATCTGACATAATCTAAGTTGTCCATAAAAGAATGATCTAGCGATCAAAAGCAAAAACAACTTGACTACTTGCCTGACTAGAGCCAGGTACGAGTAGAACCCTTGAATCAAACATTCATCTAACAGATGAGATTCAAGTCAGAAAAACTATAAAAGACGAAGCAAATGAAGCAAAGAGGACAAACCAAAGGTAATCCAAGAACCCTCTTTTAAAATGCAATATTTCAGTATTCTGACTTGGCCATTGGAGGGTCCTCCTGACCAACCCTGGTTGGGGATGATCACTAACATTTTGGTTTCTCTTGACAGAGTAAAGTAAGGGACACGTCATCTCGTTTTCCTTGTAGAGAAGAAGTCTACCTTCCATAGTTGGCACCGTCTGTTGGGAACGATGAGAAGATGAGTGTCCATTCCTCTCTAAAAGAGATACTAAGTGATCACCAGAATACCTTGGTCGGTAATATGCCTGGCCCTAATTTTGGCCACAACTCAGAAACGACACTAGTGGATTCAGAGAGAGTAACTCCCCTACTAGACAATGATAAACCACAAACCCAACTTGTAGATTGGCTTGTAGCTCAGATCGAGGCTCTCAAGGAAGAGCTACGAATAACTCATAGGGGACCAAAAACCCAAAAAAAGGCAACTGAAGTACAAAGCACTCGACAAAAGAGAGTTGTTTTCCAGGAGGCTGCCCGCCAAATTGCCAATAGCCATCTCGGTCAAACAAAAAAGAAGTGTGAAGTTGCCAAACATGATGACTCACCAGAGCACCAGAAGAGTGACCTATGAAGTTGGCTCAACCAACATACAGGGGGAAACCCCAAGCCAGTTTGGAGAAAGCTTTTTATAGAAGAAATAGCCTCCTCGTTCTCCGGAGCAATTGAGAGTGTTGATCTACCAAAGAGATTTACTCCTCTGAAGTTCAACCTATACGATGGCATAGGAGATCCTACTAATCATATTTAGCACTACATGCAGGCTATGTGCAAGCTAAAAAAGCTATGAGAAAGGTAGGACCTTAGCCTAAAGAGGGAGAAAAGGCTAACTTGTGCTTCTAGCCTCAATCTCCAAGTGACTCTTTCTTATCCGGTCGTACTAGCCTATTCCCCAGGGCCTTGTTCTCACTAGCTAAAATGGTGATCAAAGTCCGTCTTGAGCTAGGTCATTTCACCACTTTGAGTCTTCTTTGGATCATAGGTTAAGCCATGGCTGGCAATCTAGTCTCTTCCTAACAAGGCATTGTATTTTGCTGTAGTATCTGTTACGAAGAATTCATCATCCATCCCATCTAAAACTCTTTTTTCAGTGAATCTGGGGATAGAGACCTAGTTGTTGCTTTATTTAAACAGCTAAGATAAGGTCTACGACCGTCTTTGCTACCAATCATCATGCCAACAAGGATAAGGGTAATATGGAATGGGCAGAGGAAGATGAACTCTGCTACGACCACCAAGATTTCTTGTAGTAGTAGAGTAGTACCCATCAGTAGCTTTTATTGAAAGAGCCTTTGAAAATCATGGAATGGGTAGAGGGTGATGAACTCTCCTCGTTCTTTGACAAAAACTATTTAGTAAGATGACCAGACTTGAGGCCAGACTCAATCATTTCCCCTTTGGCTATGATTTGAGTAAAACCTTAATGTTCTCCTCAAGCCTAGAAGAGATGCCCCTTCGATCATATTACAAGCTGGAAGCCAGATCAATCAGCGATTGGAAGCAACTTCAACATGCATTCATTTCACATTTTATTACCAATAGTCGACCACCTAAGGAGGTAGATGTGCTTTTTACCATGAAGAATGAGGAAACATAGAGTTTGCGAGATTATGCCAGCAGATATTGGGCAACTTATAACAAGATTGATAACTGTAATGAACAATTAGCGATCACCTCATTTAACCTAAGATTGAAGCCGACCAGTATGCTCCGCCAATCCTTGACTAAAAGCCTTCCACTGATGTGAGCAACTTGATAAGTTGAGTAGAGCAGCATTGCAAAATCGAAGATGATCTATGAAAGTCCGAAGAACCAAAGCCCGTACTGTCACAACCCAAACCCACCCCCATAGGTTTAGCGTCGTAACTAGCCAGTAATCCTTAGATTAGCGAAGGCCTCTAATCTGATTAACAAAATATAAGCGGCTAGCGGAAGGAAATATAGAAACATACATAGACCATTAAGATGTGCTGACATACATGGAATAGGAATTTTAAAACTTAATATACATACACGTGACGTCACAAACATAGCAGTCTAATGTCACGTTCATTACAGATGTAGCCAAAAGGGAACTAAGCCTAATGTATAGATAAACAAGAAACTGTTCAAACTCAAAAGCAAATATAGTCTTATACATCCACACAAACAGGACTGCATGACTTGACTTAATCTGGAACCTCCTCGGAAGCCACAAAGGGTGGCCGACAAAACGGGATTCTAAGCGATCTTTATTGAGCCTGGCCACACGCTTGATCACCTACATAAATATAATAAATGGTGAGTGAAAGCCCAATGAATAATAATAGAGTAAAGATTTTAATGAATGATGTCAATAACATATTTAGAAATCAGAGTTTACATTAGAAACAAATTCTTGTTAGAAACAGAGCCTTATGCATATTAAGACTTCAAATCAGAAATAAACTCAGATTTGCGTACTTATTCAAAAATCATAAGCAACTATATGTGGTACATCCCTTGTCATATCAAATTTGCATAGTCGGTACCGACGACCACATAGGTCCTCATCTTGTGCACAAGCAACCATGGTATTGTTACCCCTAGGCGAGGGCCACGTGAACATAGGCCTTGATATTGTTATTCCCAGGCAAGGGCCACGTGAATATAAGCCTCGGTATTGTTATCCCCGGGCAAGGGCCACGTGAATACAAGCCTCAGTATTATTGCCCCTAGGCGAAGGCCATGTGCATATTGGCCACGGTATTGTTACCCCTGGGCGAGGGCCACGTGAACTAAGGATGCCATAAAATACATTTAAGAAATTAGACAATCATTCATTGTACAAAACATAGCATTTCAAAAAACATATCTTATTTCATCATAAAGAAAATAGATAAAGTTGAACATAGCTTTACTAAGTTATTACTCATAGATAGCTCCAAAAGTAGATAGACAGAGCTGACAGATCAACTAGCTTACGGCTCGTCACCTACACAACATAACAGATACACAATTTGAAACACAAACTCGAATAGTACATAACTTAGTTCTTTTTTATCTTGGTGTGTTCCCAATCCTTATCACTATTATTATGTCTTAATCATGGCCTAGGAATGCCTACGATGCAATAAGGATGCCAAAATGCGCTTGAAAACACTTGGTCAATTATGCTAAAAATAGGGTCCTCGCTCGACCGGAGGGTCAAAAATGTGAGTGGTTGCTCGAGTGCAAGGTCCTTAGCTTGAGCGGTTTGTAAACCCTACAAAAGTACTGGTTGTGCTCGAGCGTAAGAGTGAAGCCTTAGCTCGAGCACAACTCTTGTCACTCGAGCTGTTTGCAAAACATAAAAACTTTTGGGAGCAGGCAATTTACGCTCGAGCCAACTTTTGGTCGCTTGAGTGGAAGTGCAAAAATAAAGGTGGTCGCTCAAGCGCAGGATATGTCGCTAAAGTGGTGAGGTCAAATTCTGGAATTTCCAGATTCACCTCAAAGATTCAAAACCTAACTTTAACCTTTCAAAACACATCTTTTTGAGTCCACGGTTGAAAAACCATATATATACACTTATAAAAATTCTTGAAATGAGAGCAATTTCGTAAAATCAAGGCCCAAAAGCATGTGAATTGCTCAAACTCAACTTGAAATGTTGAAAACATGATATGCATAGAATTTCTTGGCTTCAAAGTTTCCAAATCATGATCAAATGAGACAATTTGACGGAAAACAAGATGACTTCTCAAAATTAAGATAGACTTGGTACATGCATGTGAGATTTACTTGAAATTCACCTCAAAATGTGATGAAAGTGCATGCATGCATGAATGGCTCAATTTTCTTCATTTCTAGCTTAATGTTTCCATTAATTCTCTTGACTTCATGGTCTAGACATCATAATTCATAAGCCAAGGGTTGAATCCTTACCTCCACTTCTCAATTAAGTTCTAGATCGTGAATTCACTACGGTGCCAAGCCAAATCCCTTGAGTTTCTAGCAATTCCTTCCTTTCTTCTTCTTGAATTCACTTTCTCCCTAAGCTATCACTCTCCCTCACATTTTGTTTGTTTGAGTAGGCTCAAAGATGTGTAAAAAGAGGAGGTGAAGCACAAACTAGCCTTATATAGGCTTAGTTAATAGTGATTAGACAAAGCTAAGCAAATAGACATGAATTATTCTAATTTAATCACTCCGAATAGAATTCCAATTAAATTTACCATAAATTTCTAAAAGTTTCAACTAACATATAATTCAAGTCAATTTCGTAATCGGATGCCGATAAGGCTTTCAATTTGTAGAGCAAACTGGAAATACAAATAGATATTTTTATGACAGACAGATATAATGGCAAATAATGCAATGCACATGTAATTAATTTAGAATTTCATCTTAATTAATTATTAGGCACTCTTAATCATAGATTAAGGCTAATCAGAAGTTGGGGTTGTTACAGTCATCTCCCTTTAAAGAGTTTGGTCCTCCAAACTCGAATTACCTTCGGTCTACAGAAATATCAGATTCAGAGGGAACAATTCAGGGTATCTCTTCATCATATCTTCTTCAGTCTCCCAAGTTGCATAAGTCTCTCCGTGGTTTTTCCAATCAATTTTTACCAACGGTATTTCCTTATTCCTAAATCTCTTGATTCTTCGGTTGACGATTTGAATTGGCTGTTCTTCATACGTGTAGTCATCTCTCAAAAGCACATGTGTCGGCTTAATAACATGGTGTGGATCCTGTAGATATTTTTGAAGCATTGATACATGAAAAACATTGTGCATATGTTCCATGACCGGCGGTAAAGCTGCCCGATACATCACCGGATTGATCTTCTCAAGAATTTCATATGGCCCAACATATCTTGGTGCCAACTTGCCTTTCACTCCAAATCGTGTTTGCCCTTTCATGGGAGTCACTTTGATAAACATATGATGCCCGATTTCATATTCTCGATCTCTCCTTCGGACATCCGCACAACTCTTTTGGCGGCTTTGTACAGTTTTCAATCTTTATTGAATCAATTTCACATTTTCTGTCATCTCTTGCACAAGTTCCGATCCCAACAAAGGTCTGTCACCTACTGCGGCCCAACAGATTGGAGAATGACATTTTCTTCCATACAAAGCTTTATAAGGAGCCATACCGATACTCGAATGGTAGCTATTGTTATACACAAACTCGGCCAATGGCAAGTAGGTCTCCCAATTGCTTTGGAAATCTAGGGCACACATTCTGAGTATATCTTCCAAAGTCTATATCGTTCTTTCTGATTGGTTGTCTGTTTATGGGTGATATGCACTTCTTAGTCTTAACTCAGTTCCCAAAGCTTGATGTAAACTCTGCCAAAATCTTGATGTGAACATAGGATCTCTGTCAGACACAATAGATACCAGCACCATGCAATCTCACAATCTCATTCACATATATGTTAGCCAACTTATTAGCATTATAAAAAGTTTTGACAAGTAAGAAATGTGCGGACTTAGTCAAACGGTCAACAATTACCCAGATGGAGTCCGTACCTCAAGAAGAGCGAGGCAATTCCACGATGAAGTCTATGGTAATATGCTCCCATTTCCATTCCGGTATTGGAAGCGGCTAAAGTAATCCAGCGGGTCGTCGATGTTCGGCTTTAACTTGTTGGCAATGCAGGCATCTAGCCACATAGTCAGCAATACTTTTCTTCATTCCAGGCCACTAGAAATTTTTCTTCAAATCTTTGTACATTTTCGTATTACCCAGATGCATAGCAAATTTTAAATTGTGAGCTTCGGCCGTAATTCATTTTCTAAAATCAGAATAATCTAGTACACAAAGTCTATTATGGAATTTCATCACACCATTTTCAATCATAAATGCTGGCTTCGGTTTTGAGTCAATTCCATCCACAATCTTCTTTAAAAATTCATCTTCAAGTTGTTTTTTCTCTAATTTCTTGAATGATTGCAGGTTGGGCAGAAATGGAGGCCAAGATCTCGCCCTATTCACGCAACACAAATTCAATCTCATTTTTCTCTAGTCACATAACAACTCTCTCTAACTGGTGAGCAAACATGATAAATTCCCAATAGATTTTCAGCTCAATGATTCTGTAACAGTGTTTGCCTTCCTTGGGTAATACATAATTTGTAAGTCATAGCCTTTGACCAATTCCAGACATCTTCTCTATCTCATGTTCAGTTCTTTTTGGGTAAAGAAGTATTTAAAGCTTTTATGATTCGTGTACACTTCACAAGTCACTCCATACAGGTAATCGCGCACCAAACTTTCAAAGCAAACACCACAGCTACTAATTCAAGGTCATAAGTCGAGTAATTCTTTTCATGTGGGCAGAGTTGTCGCGAGGTAGAAGCAATCACTTTCCCATTTTGCATTAATACACACCCCAGACCTTTGTAGGAAGCATCATTGTAAATCTGAAACCCATCGGTTCTGTTAGGTAGGGTCAGAATTGGTGCAGTTACCAGTCTAGTTTTCAGTTCTTGAAAAGCTGACGCTTGTTGATCATTCCAATCAAATGGTACATTTTTCTGTCTCAACCGTGTCAATGGCATAGCAAGTTTTGAGAAATCTTTCACAAATCTTCTGTAATAGCCAGTAAGCCCTAAAAAACTTCTAACTTCAGATACATTTGTCGGTCTTGGCCAGTCTACAATTGCTTTAATCTTTTATGGGTCAACTGATATGCCATTTTTATTGACCACATGCCCCAAAAAAGTCACACAATCAAGCCATAATTCACATTTGGAGAATTTTGCATAAAATTTCTTTTCTCTCAGGGTTTGTAGCACAATTCTCAGATAATGTTCATGTTCTTCCCTGCTTTTAGAATAAATCAATATATCATGAATAACACAACATCAAACTCATCAAGAAATTGTTTGAACACATTATTTATTAAGTCCATGAATGCTGCAAGTGCATTAGTTACCCCAAGCGGCATTACCAAAAACTCATAGTGTGATAACCCTGTTCTGTATTATGCTAATTCGTCCTTATTATGAATGTGATTATGTGTTTGATATGATTATGTGTGCCATTTATGTGGTAATATGTGGTTTTGAATTTCTGTCTGTTCACTGTAGGAATATCTGTTTGATTATCTGCTTTGGAATTTAAATCGAAGGCCCTATCGGCTGCGGAACCCGAAATCGATTATGCCATTGTGATTAGCTTAATTTTTAGAGCCTACGGTGAAATTTAATTGAAAATTGATTTGGATCAGATTAATTAGATTAAATTAGTGATATAGTGCTCAAATTATTTAATATTAATAATTGTGATTAGTGGAACTTATGTAAAGAGGGGCAGTATACACTCAATTCTTTTACTTGAGCTCAAAATCAGATTTTGTGCCATAAAAAGAGAGAAGGTCGACTAAAGAAAAGAGGGGGTGAAGGAAATGAAAGATTTGAGCAAGAAACTTGAGTAAATTGAAGACCAACTCAAGATTTGACCATAGATTGGGAAGATTGGGCTTCTAGGTAAGCAATTGGTTATGAATTCATGAGTTTAATATTGTAATTTTAAGAATTCAAAGTTGAATGGTGATCAAGAACAAGAATTGTGTTGTATTTGATGAGTTTGAAGTCATGGAATGCATGCATGTGTATAATTGCCATGAATTTGTATAGTTGAGCATGAGAAGTATGATCCATGTAGAATTTTGATTAAAGTTCATGTTTGTGATCACCATTTGCACCATGCAATTTGAAATGGAGTTATATTCCACATGCATGTACAATTCATGAGAATATGAGTTTGAAATACATGAAATTGTTATGATGGAAATAAGTTTGGTATAATTTGGAACATGCATATAAGTAATTCATGGAATTGAGCTTCATAATGTTGTAATTTGGTGTTTGTACCATGTTAGTACATGTATATGTGAAGTTTGAGCCATAATATGCAAGATATGTTGATTTGAATGTTGAATTTGAGCTCAAGAACAATTCTGGAAAACCCAGAATTTATGATGTCCGCTCGAGCAGGAAATACGGGCTCCCAGTATTTTTGCAGACATGGATGTCCGCTCGAGCTGGGAAGTTCACGCTCGAACGGGGAGCTATGTAGAATGACCTCAAGCTTAAGCGTTCAAATTCATGATCGAGCGTAGAAACGAAGCAACCAGAACTTTTGTAGACGTAATGGGCCCGCTCGAGTGGGGAAGTCCACGCTCGAGCAGGGACCCCTGTTTCTGAAATTTTGTAAATGCGTTCTATGTTTCGTTTTCCGTTCTCTTTCACTTTTAAGTACTCTTAGGCATGCATTGAACATTATGAATGAATTAAAAGAATAAGAAAGAAGCCTAAAGAGGAATATGTGAATTAAGAACGAATTGGATTGTTTGTGACCCATTGTGTTCATGGAATGTGTAGGGTCGAGCTCTAGGGCAAATCATCCAGCCGATCACTGTGAGTAATATCTTAATAAAGATATCTGAAATATGATGCTTGTCCAATTACTTACTTCTATGTAAGTCTTATAAGTTCATTAATTTGAATAAAAGTATGAATGGGCCAGAGGCCAATCTGACATGAATGAAAGTATGAATGGGCCAGAGGCCAGTCTGACATGAATGAAAGTACGAATGGGCCAGAGGCCGTCTGGCATGAATGAATGGGCCAAAGGTCGTATGACATGAATGAATGAGCCAGAGGCCGTATGATACAAATGAATGGGCCGAAGGCCAGTTTGACATGAATGAAAGAATGAATGGGCCAAAGGCCCGTTTGACTAATGATTGGGCCAGAGGCCAGTTTGACATGAATGGAAGAATGGTTGGGCGAAAGGCCAGTCTGACATAAATGATACGAATGAATGGGCCAGAGCCGTGTGACATGTATGACACGAATGAATTGGGCCCGAGGCCGTATGATGTGTTTGGAACTACAGTCACTTGACGTATGTTTATATATATGCTAGATAGAAATACGAATTGGGCCCAAGGCCGTTTGAAGCACATTGTTCTAAATATCGTTTGTGTAACTTCTTTATTTGATATTATTCACTGGGCTTTCGCTCACGCTCATTCATGTGTCTGTAGGTGAGCCAAGGGAGGTCCAAACCCAGCCTCAGTGAAGTTTGTGTGGAACAATCAAGGTTCTGAAGAGTCAGCCCTTACGTCTTACGCACGAGACTCGTCTTCGCCCTTTTTACTATCTGTAGACACCCCATTTTAGACCGACCTTAAGACTCAGACGTCATGGATGGAGCGCTCGGTGATGGTGCATGTTGTGCTCATTCGAAGGTTTCAAAGTTTTGGCTGAGAGCCTTGCTTCCGGACCTCGAAACTCTTTGTGCTTTGGCTTAGTTCACGGACCAAGTCTTGTTTTCTCTTTCCAGAGGGAGAGAAAGGTCTTGTAGACCATCTCTCTGTGGTCGTCGACTACTTTTCGTGGTCGTAGGCCACTTTTCCCGTTTGGAGACTAGTTTTCAATTTTTGGAGCCTTCGGTCGCGCGCCTTGTCTCGGGACCGCTTAACATTCTCCTATTGGTGTGGTTTTTGAACCACACCTTGTTGCCTCTGCCTAGAGGGACACTGTGGTCCAGGAGACCACTTTTGTGGTTACATACCACTTTTGATGCTTGTTAGCTAGTTTTCAGGGCTTTCGGCCGCGTGCTTTGCCTCCCGTTTTCTCGTCTTGCATCCGCTGTGGTTTGTTTTTGGTACAAACCTTGTTTCCCTTGTTTTGAAGGTGATACAAGGGTGGGAGGCTAGTATTTCTCCTTGGAGACCACTTTTCCTTCAGCCGGCCAATTTTCTTGTCAGATAACTGGCTTTCTTGGTCTTTGGACCATCTTTTTTGGTCGGCCACCATACCACCACCTTGCATTTAGTGTGTTGACCTCTCCCACTTATGGCCGACTAGGTTTTGCTCTGGTTGACCACTTAAAGTGGTCGGTCGACCACTTTTAGTAGTAGGCCAACCACTTCAAGTGGTCGGCTGCTTTTTGGCACCTTTTCGGAGATATTTTCCTCCAGCTGGCACAGTTGGAGGACATTAGGGCCATCCTCTATACACGTGTATGGAGGGATTTGTTTGAGGCTTAGCTTCTCCAAGAAGCTTTGCCTTTCCTTCTCTATAAGAGGGAGGCTCCTCCTCTCTCCTCCAGGTTCAAAAAATCTATGGGAAGAGGATAGATATAGTGTTGTATCTATATTGCCTTGTTTGCTTCATTTTTGTGCCTTAAAGTGTCATTTGATCATACTTTTTCACACAAACACACACTCAAACACCATCCTTTTGCTACTGAGGTGCTTAGGGCCTGGTTTTGGTGTTCTTGGGTTGCTTTGAGCTTGAAAAACCTGCTGGAGTTGCAGTTATAAAGAAAGTCTTCAAGGGTGAGTTTCTACCCCTTAAATCCCCCTTTCTTGCTTAAGCATTTAGCCTATCTTGCATGTTGTTTTGAGCTTAACTTATAATTGATAAAAGTTCTATTTTTGTATGTTTTTTTATCTTTGTTTGAGATCACTTTTGTGTTTGGGGTTGTTTACCCCCTCTTAGTCCTTGTTTAGCCTTGTTTTTGAGCCGTTTCTTGTGAGCTTTGGGACCACCTTGTTTTGGCCTTCTCACCCCTAAAATCCAGAGGGATTTCAGTGGTGGGGATGGTGTTTTAAGGTCCCAAGAAGGAGAGGGCCATCCCCTCTCCTTGTTGTCTTCAATACTAACTTCATTTGCCTCATGTTTGAGCACCTTTGTTAAGTGTATGTTAACCATGTCTTAGCATGTATTTGTGTTATTTTTCTATGGCATACCGCTGTTTTTACTTTTCTTGGTCACTCTATACATGGTTAATACACTTGTAGTGTAAATCACACACACTAGCTTTGTATGCTCCATGAAGTAGCATGTCATTCTAGCCTATGTTGTGTCCATTTCAGCATGTTCTTGGGCTTGTTTTATCATGTCATACCTCTGTTTAGGTTTGGTTTGGTTAGCCTTTGCATGCTCCATGCACTTGTAGTGCATTTCCATGAAATAGCCTAACATGCATCATGTTGTAACATGTCATTCTTCCATGCTTTTGACTTAACATCGTGAAGCTTTTGTCCATGTTTTAACATTATTTAGCTCTAATTTTGGTTGTCTTGGTCACGCATGACTTGCTTTGTATAGCTATAGTTCAATCCAGCTTGTTAGCTTTGTGCATTGAGTCATCTAGCATGCTCTACTTGGACTATTATAATGATTTGGCATCATTCATAGTATGATTTTAGTTCATGTTTCATGTCCATGTATTTACATTTGCCGCTCATTCAATGTGTTGGAGGGTTGGCCCTTTTATGTCTTAACATGAACTGTTGCGTATGCCTTCATGCCTTTGCTTGCGAGCCATCATTTCAATGTTTATTTGGGGTTATTATGCCATGATATAACTCTAATTTTTGTTGCCTAAGTCATTCCATGCTCGGTCTTAATAGGTGTAGTGTAATCCATCTTATTTGCCTTGTATGAATCATGCCTTATGCCCCTCATGCTAGCATGTTTTGGCTTACTTCCATGCATATTTTAGACTCATTTTAACATGTTCTAGGACTGTTTTGGGTTGCCTTATCCATATGCTTCATGTTTTGTATACTTGTAGTATAAATGCCCTCGCTAGCTTCAAGCTTTGAGCACCATAGCATGCTTCGTTTGTGTTGTGTACATGATTTGGCATCATCTAGCATGTTATTTCAAAGCTTATAACATGCTTATTTTCCTACTTCATTCATGCTTTGAATGTCTTTAAGTGTTGCGCATTGTTGCCTTACTTATGGCCTAGCTTGTATGCTTGCATGCCTAGGTATTTGGGCCCTCATCTCAACATGTTTAGGTCCTTGTTTTGACCTATTTAAGCTCTGTCCATACTTAGTTCATGCATTTGTGCCATGTATTGCATGCCTCCTTTGTATTGCTCTTTGCTAGTTTTAATACCTTAGGACCATTGCATGCCATACTTATGTTGTTTGAATGGTTTGGCACCATTTATTACCTCATTTTAGTGCACTTAGTGTTGTTACACTTCCATGTTTTTCACTCTTCAAGTGCTCTTGAGAGTTGCGCCTTAGTGCCTTAATTGGTGAGCCAATTGGCATGCATGCTTATATGTGTTTTTGGTGCCTTTGTTTTATCACCAATGGCCACTGATTTGGGTATGGCTGAGGTCTACCACTTTTGGTTTAAGCCCATTGAGTATGCCATATATCACCTTGCATTGAGAATGCCATCTTGCATTACATTGAGCATGCCATGTAGTTCATTGTATTATGCATACTAATTGATATTTGCATTGCGTATGCTAGTTGTTACATGCTTTAGCGTTGTGCATGTCATTAGCCTTGTTAGGTTGTTTATATCGCATTGCATTTTCGCATGCCTAAGTGATATTGTATACTTGCATGCTTGAGTCGCATTGTGTATGACATGCTTGCTTGCATTGTGTTTGGAGTAGGTGTTAGTCCAAACACGGGAAACGAGGGACGTTTCATACTTAAAAGTGATGAAACGTGCCTTAATTCCCGGTCGCCGACACTCTTGATTATCTATGATAGAGTTTTAGGCTTTATGTGTTTACTTGTGCATTCATTTTATATTGAATTGTGTAACTTCACCTCTCAGCCATCATGCATGAAAATGCGCAATTGGTGCCCCAAGGGTCGAGAACCTACACTCCCTTGAGTTCATGACATGATAGGGGGGGTGGTTGTGCACACATATCTTGCAAATACATTGCCATGCCCTTTCTTGCTCTCTATTGCAGCAAATTGCAGTTCAGAAGCAACATCTGGTCGGCTAGCCAGAAAAACTAGCTGGCCAACCAGTTTTCTTGGTTTTTAACAACAAAAAGTGGT
This sequence comes from Camellia granthamiana, assembly GCA_036172215.1. Classification (NCBI taxonomy): domain Eukaryota; kingdom Viridiplantae; phylum Streptophyta; class Magnoliopsida; order Ericales; family Theaceae; genus Camellia; species Camellia granthamiana. Next base: position 149,656,231 of record CM069903.1, read on the forward strand.
CGGCAGGCATTTGGGGAGACCAATAGTGGTCGGCCACCCTCCCACTGGATTCCCAAGGTGGATTTTCAGCTTTTTGGAGCTTGGTGCAAGTTTCCAAGAACAAATGAAAATAGAGGCAAATCAGGGCATCGCATTGGATTTCCGAATGAGGCGATCGGGCATGCATGCATCCTTCTTCCTCTGAGACCTCCTGTTTTACTGCTTTCCTAGGCTGCCATGCTTAGAATAGCTAGCTTTTGCTTTGGTTTGTACTTTAATAGTTAATGCGTTAGCTATTTCAATTTGTTTTGTAATAATTAGTTAACTAGGATTAGTTAATTAATTTGTGTTGTATAATTAGTTTAATTAGCTTAGATTAGCTAGTTAGCTTTCTTATTCGGTCTCTCCCTCGAGAGCCAATTGTTGTAATAAGCGTTCGTATGTGTGATGCATGTCTTCTAACCTCCATTTCTTTCTCCTTTTTACTTAACCGCTTACGATGATTAGTTTTAGGGTACGTTTCACTTAGCATACCTTATGCTTGCATGTTTGCATTCATTCATCTGTATTGCATGCACCGGGCTCAGTGCATCATACTAACTGCATTGTATTTAAATTCCAACTTGAATACATGTACCGAGTTGCATTTCACATGATATCTTTAGGATAGCCGAGCCTATCTTAATTGCATTTCGCATGTGTGGCATTAGCCATTTTGACATGAACTAGGATCATGCATGATTTTCTAACTAGTTCTTTGTTTGGGCTCGTAGTACACTGTGAGTGTTTACGCTTTAGCATACTGCATGTGTGTTAATGCTGCCATGAAAGCATGCTTGCCATGAGGCTATTTGCTTATGTGATTAACTGCCTGAATGCCTGTGGGTGAAGGTTGGATTACTTGAATTGAAACAATTCATCAAATTTGCATTTTAGCCTACTTACGAGTAGCAAACTTCAAACCATTTTTCAAACAAACGGATATGCAATGCTTTGTTCCAAATTAGGCGATCTAGTCTATACTTGTTTTGCTGTGCGCATCACATAGTTAAGATTAGCTAATTAATCGGAATAAGGGCACAAGTGTTTTCAAAAACTCGATATCATGCTTAGTAGTGGCTGATCTTTGTTCAGGCGAGTGGGGGTTCTCATTATATGACCTTCCCCAATCGTACCCAAGTTCCCGAGCCGAGGCAACTTTGGTGATGACGGACACGTGGCCTTCGGCACGAGTCAGGGTTTCCTAAATTCCCCCAAAATAAAATATTTAGATGGCGACTCTGTATCTAGCAAAGCAGTCCATGTTTGGCACTTCTTTCTTAAAAATCAGTTTTCCAAAACGATTTGCCGGATGTGGACTCTTTGGTGATTTATCAATCTCGCATCGTACATTGTGAGATTAGATTAAGAACCGTGACATTTGAGTCTGAACTGTAGCATGAAGCCTAAGGGTGCACCTACAGTTTCTGGCGACTCTGCTGGGGAATTAGAGAACTTGACTCGAACACATGATATCTTGTTTTGTTCACACTTATGTGTTTCTTTGCATTGCATTTGTATTGGTGCGCCTAGGACACCGTGTTCGCCGCCTGCTATTTCTGAACGGTTTGCCTGAGGCTGCATGCCATAAGGTTGATCGGTTACGGGCTCTGCCACGAGGAGAACACAAACCTCGATTTTACCGAGGCACCCTTTTTGATCATTCGACCTAGTGCATATTCGAAATCCATAGTGACTATTCAAAACTAGGACCGGTTGCTTACCCGATCATAGGTTGTTTGAAACCGCTGTGTGCGTAGTGAAACCCTAGCTCCTGACAAAATAGGACAGGGAAACCCTACCCCAACATAGGGTTTTTTGGCTCTCATTTGCCTGATATGTGCTGTAGAGTGTGTCTCTACAGGTTGTATGTATCAGTTTGTAAGTCTGGGTTTCAGGCCTGAGGGCATCAGCATTTGAGAATCAGTTTTGCCTGAGGGTAATCAGATTCAGTTTACAAACAGAATTTTGGGGCAGAACTCAGTAGAGAGCACAATCATACAGCTATGCTTACATCTATTCTAGTGAAATTGGGCTGAGATGCTGTCTGTTTTATTCTTTTGCAAGGGTCAAAGGGGGGGAAATTCAATTCAGAGCAGCTAGTGTTTTCCTTCGCTAAGGCAAGGCAGAGAAAGGCCAGTTAAGGCTCACCGGTTCATCTGATCCGTCAGTCGCCAATTACATCACCTCTGTTCAATTCAGCGGACTCATCATGACACAGAATTCAGACGAAATTATGATCATGACAGCAGCGTTAAACCAGGGAATCAGCATACAGGGTGAAACCGATATTGAATGTACAACGCCCGCCCAGGTCATCTACCGCATACCCAATCTGGGAACCCCAACCATTTCAAACCCGTGAGCCCACTACTTTTGAGTTGATGGGAATGATTGGCGATCTTCAGAGATCTGTGGCTGATCTAGCCTACGGAATATCAGCTCCGCCGTCGACCATGTCACATGTTGGGAATTTCATACCGAAAGAGCCCCCGCTCTTGGGAAGAATTGTAATTGAACTCAGCCAACTTGAACCCATCATAAGTATAGGCAATGGCATGTCAACAACAACCGAGTTTCGCACCGATGTAGCAACCCAAACCTTCGACCAAGCTGAGGCTAGTGGAAAGAACAAGATGGGGGCAGATACTGATCTCTATGAACAACTCCTGTGGGCTGTTGAGGCTTTGAAAGTTGGGGGACTGAACAAGCAACAAGTACTCGCAGTTGCTGCAAAAACTGTGGATGACACTTTCCCCACTCAGGCTAAGGGCAGTTCAAGCCAAGGAAAAAACAGGGACAAGGGTCCGTCGTACCAGAAACGATCCTTTTAACTCTAAACCTGCAACTGGGAAAGATCAGCAGACCAAGTCAGCACCCGCCGACCCCCTTTGCTAGTACGCCTATCAAAAATCCGCAAACCTCGAAGTACCAACCCCGGGGTCGCAGGGTCTTCCACGCCCCTCTATATGCCTTTGTCCAAAGCTCTTCAGATCCTTGTTGAAAAAGGTTATCTCAAACCTCTTGAGCCTCGCCCCCTCCCAAATCCCCTTCTAGCTAAGCATGATGGTACCCAGTACTGTGCAAACCATCAACAAACCGGTCACAGCACCAACAATTGCTTTCATCTTCGCCACGAAGTACAAGATTTGATTGACGACGAGGTTATCATCCCACCGAAGCTCAGCAAAGTCTATCGTCACTGGATCAGTGAACTTGGGGGATAGTACATGTATGTGATCAGGGGATGAACCACCTGCGGGCAGCGTTCAGTTACTCCAGATGTAGCGTATGGCACGCACTGTTTTGAGCATTTGCGAATGCTATTTATTTTACGTTCTGGCTTGGGCATTGAGTCAGTTCTGTTGTGTTGTTTTGAGTCTGTCTTTCTGCTTTAAGTCAGTCTTTTTGTTTGGGGGTCTGCCTTGTTATATTGAGTCAGTCCTGTTGTACAGAAGTCGGGTGATTCCAGGGATGTTACCTCGGACATCACTATTTTGTTTTGTGTCTATCTTTTCACTTTCTTTTGAGTCTGTTTCTGTTGTGGAGCCAGTTACAACCAGAAGATCTGAATGAAGTAGCTGTGGGTTGCATGTTTTTCTGTTCACTTCTGCTTTGAACCTATTGTGCCAACAAGTTTGAATGAAACGACAGTACATTTCACATGCTCTTCCGTGCCTTGGAACCATTGCATTGATCTAAGTTTTTTTTTCAAAACTTTTTGAACATTGTGATGAAAAACAAAGAGAAAAGAATTTCTCGGATTTGCAAAAAATTTGAACAATTTGAGAGAAAGAGAGGCGTGCTAAGCCCTTAATGATTGATCATGCTTGTAAATGTGAGTACTAAGAAGGATCCTGGCTTGATCCAGATCGGTTCTACATTGTCTTCTGGGCAAGCGATCTGTTGTTTTCTTAAAAGATTTCAAAAAATGTTTTGCGCAGTCCTATGAAGACCTGTGTGGAATCGCTCTTGAGATTGTGCAGCTTAGGATCGCTCTCAACCTCAAGACTCGACCCCTCTGCTTTCAAACCTTGAACCTAGATTCAGAGTGTTCAACGGTCAACCGCAATGTAAGGCCTGTGTGGCTAGATTTGAAGCAGCCCGTGAATCAGCGGTAAGAAAGGTCAAATCAAAAAGATCAGATGTCATCAAAAGAAGCTTGTGAAGCTAGTTCAGAAGCACCCCTTGAACTAGGGGCACAAAAATGCTAGATGCGCTTGAAGAGTAAAAAACTTGGGACATTTCTCAAGCTAACGAAGATCGGCAAGAATGCCGAATCCCAGAAGGGAGGAAAGAAGAAAGTATCACTGAAGAACAATTGAGTTCTTATCCGCAACGCTGGGGGGCAAATTCAGCCCCCATTAGATGGACTTCTACATCATCAGCAAACAAACAACCATTCTCCTGGATTCAGACGACTTCAGGATCTCAAAACCATTTGACATGGACAAAGCTACACTTTTACCCTTGAGAGGCTCGCTGGGGCCGAAAACCTGGAAGGGCGACCCAGGCAAAAGTTAGAGCAAGAGAAAAAAAATAAAAAAAAAAGCAAAAAAGAAAGATGCGAAGAAATGAAGAAAAAGAAAAAAGAAGAAATGAAAAGAATTGAAAAAAAAAGAAAAACATAGCTCGCAAGGTTGGAAACCCGAAAGGGCGGCCTTGGCAAAAGTTAGAGCATAAAAGGTGAGGGTTAATACACGAGTGTACCTTAACCTGAACTACGTAAGGCTTGATTCCATGTTTAGGATACATAGGCAACTTCATTCTGAAGTGCAGCCACAAACACTTCCAAATCGACCGTGTCCATGTAATGGTTTTGATCATCTTTTTCCTCTCTGTATCCGAGAGTTCGGTTGTGATCGTCACTCTGAGGACCGAATTTACAATGCGCTGCGATGCCATTCAGACAAGGGGAAACTTTCTGTTGCCATACAATGTGTTGCGGTGCTATTCAAACATGGGGCAATTTTCCATTGCCATATGTAGACACCCCATTTTTGACCGTCCTCAAGACTTGGACGTCACCGTTGGAACACTCGGTGATTATCCATGTTTGTGTTCGTCTTGAGTTCCTGGAGGTCTTGGCTACGCGCCTTGCCTCAGGATCTCTCGACTCGATTGTTTTGTGTTTGGTTTTGCACCAAACACTTGTGTTTTGCCTTGGAGGGGCAGGGAATGACTTGTGAGGTCTCCCCAAACTCCACCGGCCGTGGCTTGAGGCCACCGGCTGTTGTTTGTGTCCATCGGCCATATATTTGGCCGACCGGCACTCTTTTTGGCCGACCGGCCATCAATTTTGTCAAAATGACAATTTTGGCCAGCCGACTACTGTTCATCAACTTTTGCAGATATTTTAGGACAGCTGTGTGGCATTTTGTTCCCCTCCATACACGTGTATGGAGGGATGGCCTTCTTGTTAGCTTATTGAATAAGCTTTACAAGATTGTTTGCCTATAAGAGAAGGGCTCTTCTCTTGGCATTAGGGTTAGAGATTTTTGTGAGAAAAACACAGAGGAGAGCTCTGGTTCTAGGGTTAGAAAGTTGTAGCAATTCTATCTCTCTTTTTCTCTCTTTTGTGTTCTATGTGTAGTTATCCATACTATTGCACATAAACACATAGTCTTTCACCTTTTCTTGGTTCTTGAGGGACCTGAGGCTTGTTCTAGCTGTTCTTGGCTGGATTTGAGCTCAAGGAGGCAACAAGATCATCTTTTGTGAAGAGGTCTACAAGGGTAAGACACTAGTCCCTTTTATCCCCATTTTTGCATAGCTTGTTAGCCTATCTTAGAACTATTTTTGTGCTTAGCATATAATACATAAAAGTTCTGTTTTTGGGCCCTCTAAATTGTTTGTTTAGAGTGTTTTGTGGTTTGGAGGTGTTAGACCCCTCCTAAGCCTTGAGAGGCCCCCATTTTGTGCCATTTTGTGTGAGTTTCGAGACTTTGCTGTTTGGGCCTCCTCACCCACTGAAATCTTGAGGGATTTCAGTGGTAAGGATGATGCCTTAAAGTCCCAAGAAGGAGAGGGCCACCCCCTCTCCTTGTTGTCCTTAAAAAGGACATTTTTTTTGCCTCCTTAGTGAGCACCATGTTCAAGTGTGTGTTGACCATGTTCTAACTATTTTTTATGCTTATTTTGTCATAAAATAGCATTGTTGTATGTTGGTTTTGGTACACACCATGCATGCTTAGCATACCTACCATGTAATGCCTTGTTGTTCCCTTAACATGCCTTTGTAAGCCATTATTCTAGCATGTTTTAGGCTTAGCCTTGTGAAGGTTTGTGCTTATTTCACCATGTTTAAGCTCTGTCCATAGTTGTTTGGGTCGATCTTGGCATGCTTAGTATAGCCCCTTTGCATTGTAGCTTGTATGCTTCAAGTAGGTGAGTGGTGAGTGTGTAGCATGCATTGCTTGCATTGATTTAGTGGTTTGGAATCACTCAACATGTTATTTCAGTCCCTTAGACATGCTCATATGCTTGCCTTGGATGCCTCTTTGAAGCTTTGAAATCTTATCTTGCATATTTCATGTTTTAGCATTTGTGCATGCTTTTCAATTCAAGCCATTTAGATGCCATCTAGGTGGTCTTTTAGGCCTTGTTTAACATGCTAAAAATCTGTTTTTAGTTGTTTAATGCATGCCATGTTTGGTTTTGTCAAGTGTGGTTCAATGCTTCATTAGCTTGTCTTAAGTTTTGGACTATTTGCATGCTAGTGTTGTGTGTCTTGTTTACTTGGTTTGGCACCATGTTCTTGCATGATTTTCAGAGCTTTCTATGCATGCTAATTGTCTTTGTCTAGCCTCTTTCAAGTGTGCTTGAAGCTTGCTTGCTTAATGCCTAAGTGTTAGGTCTTAACATGTGCATGTGTGTATGTGTGTTTAGCCTCCATTTTTGAGCATCTTAGCCACTGTTTTAGGTCTATTTGGAGTTTCCTAACTCATGCCTAAACTCATCTTTTCATTGGTTTGCATTGCCTCATGTTTGCTTGTATGCTTGCATAAGTGCCTTGCCATGCCATGTTGCATCCTTAGCTTACATGTCTAGGTTGCATTGCATCTTGCATGCATGCCTTGGCCCTTGATTTGGTGATAGGGTTTGGGCCTTTGGTTTGATTGGTTTGCATTGCATTTGAAATCAAAGTTGCCAACTTGATTCTTTGGGCCATCACGCATTCAAATGCGCGATTGGTGGTCCAAGAACCAAGGACCATGCCCCTTTGAGTCATACACATGATAAGAGGCTAGGTTGGTGCATACATAGCTTGAATTGCATTGCCATGCAAGATTTTTCCCTCTGCTGCTGTGAGTTGCAGGTTCTGCAGGCGTTTTTGGCCGACCGGCAACATATAGTGCCGACCGGCCATCCATTGGTGGCCGATGGATGCATCTTGTGCCGATGACCACATCATACTGCCGGTGGCAATTCTATTCAGCCGGTGGTGATCCCCAGTGTCCAAGGAAGCAGTTCTGAGACTTTGGCAGTCTTCAAAGGGGTAGAGCAGGGAAAACAGAGGCAGTCTATGTATGGCAGTGCGCTTCCGAGCAGGGACCGAGCATGCATTGCACTGGGCCCTCTTCCCGAGGTGGCTTACTGCTTTAATTAGATTAATTAATTTGCTTAATTAATTTAATTGATTTGTAATATTTAATTAGCTTGCGTAGTTAATTAATCTGTATATTCTTTTGGTCCCTCCGAGCGAGGGCAAATCTGTAATAAGTGTGGGTGAGTGTGTGTATGTCTTCCAACCCCCACTTCTTTCTTCCCTTATATTTACCTGCTTATGATGGTAGATTAGGGCACGTTTAAATTGGCATACAGTATGACTGCATGCGTGCATCCATGCATTTGTCTGATATGCACCGGGCTCGGTACATCACGCTAACTGCATTGTACTTCAAATTTCGAATTGATTACGTGCATCAATTGATTGCATTTCACATGCCATGTTTAGGATAGCCGAGCCTATTATCGTTGCATTTCGCCTGTGATGCATTAGGCAATTTAACATGAACTAGGACCTGCATGTTTGCTAACTAGTTTACTATTTTGGCACGGAGTACGATGTAAGTATCTTTATGCTTTAGCATCTCGCATGCGTGTGAATGCTACCATGACAGCATGCTTACCATGTGGCTAGATGCTTATGTGTTAAACTGCTTGAATGCTTGTGAGTGGAGGTTGGATTGTTTGAGTTGGAAAAACTCGTTGAAATTCGTATTTTAGCCTACTCGCAAGTAGCAAATTCCAAAGCGTTTTCCAAAACCAACGGATATGCAATGCTTATTTCAAAATTAGGCGATCTAGTCTATACTTGTTTGCTGTGCGCATAACATAGTAATTCTAGGCTAATAACCGGAATAAGAACACATAAGGTTTTCAAAATTAGATATCACGGTTAGTAGAGGCCGATCTTCGGATCGGGCGAGAGGGGGTGCTCATAGCTGACCTTCCCCGATCGTACCCAAGTTCCCGAGTTGAGGCAACTTTGGTGATGACGGACACGTGGCCTTTGGCACCGAGTCAGGGTTTCCTAAATTCTCCCATTAAAAAAATATTTAGGTGGCGACTCTATATCAGGCAAAGCAGTCCATGTTTCGCACTTCTTTCAAAAATCTATTTTCTCAAAACGATTTGCCAGAGTTGGACTCTTTGGTTCAGATTAAGACCCGTGGCAATTTGAGTCCGAACTGTAGTAGACCCACAAATGAACAGAACGGGGACTCACCCTCCCGGGGCGTTCGGGGACGTCTACAGTTTCTCGCGACTCTGCTGGGGATTTAGAGAGCTTGACTCGAACTCGTGATATCCTTTTTTGATTCCATTTATGTGTCTCTTTGCATTGCATGTGCATTGGTGCGCCTAGGACAACGTGTTGGCCATCTACTATTCCTGAGCGGTTTGCCAGAGGCTTGTCTTGTCAAGGCATGACCATAAGGCTGACCGGTTGCGGGCTCTGCCAGTATGGGAACACAAACCCCGGTTTTTACCGGGGCACCCTTTTCGACCATTCCACCTAGTGCATATTCGGAATCCATAGTGACCATTCCAAACTAGGACAGGTTGCTTACCCGATTATAGGTTGTTTGAAACTGCTGTGTGCATAGTGAAACCCTAGCTCCTGACAAAAATAGGACAGGGAAACCCTACCCCACCACAGGGGTGTATTGGCTCTCATTTACTTGCTATGTGCTTTTAGAGTGTATCTCTACAGGAACACACATATCAGTTTGCAAGTTTGAGTATCAGGCCTGAGGGTAGCAGTATCGGTATTTTGAGAATCAGTTGTATCTACGGGTATCGGATTCAGTGTTTTGGGCCAGTGATTTCTGGGGAACAGTGAGCAGTAGTAGAGTACAGATGTTCAGCTACACCCGTGTTTGGTTTGTTTGGGCTGAAATGCTGCTTGTTTTTCCTTTCAGTACAGAGAGTCTGATTCAGAACAGTCAGTGTTTCCTTTTGCTGAGGCAAGCTAGATACCCGATCTGTTGGCCGCCATCCAGTATAGCAGACTCAGCATGACGCAAAATTCGGAAGAGATCGTGGTCATGGCAGCCGCATTAGATCAGGGGATCACTTTGCAAAGTGAGACCAGTGTCGATATGCCGCACCCACCCAGGTCGCCTGTCGCGCACCCGGTCTGGACCCCCCAGTTATACCAGGCTCGCGAGCCTACTACATTTGAACTAATGGGGATGATAGGGGATCTCCAGAGGTCTGTGGTGGATCTCGCCTATGGGATGTCCGCTTCGTCACCAGCCGCACCATATACCGGGAGTCTTGTACCCCAGGAGCCCCCGCTGTTGGGGCGAATTGTGATTGAACTTAGTCAACCGGAGATGGCCTCCAACCACGGCAATGATGCACCAACATCTACCCAAACCCTCGATCGGGTTGAGGCCAGAGGTAAAGACAAAATGAAGGCGGATGCCGACCCTATCGAACAACTACTGTGCGCAGTCGAGGCTTTGAAAGCTGGGGGGATGAACAAGCAACAGATATCTGCAATTGTGACAAAAGCTATGGAAGATGTTTTCCCCACTCCACTTGAGGGTAGCTCTAGTCAGTCAGAAAACCGGGACAGGCCCCATCATGCTGGAATAGTTCCTCCCATTCCCAACCCTGCACCCAGAAAAGATCAGAAAGTCAAGGCCGCACCCGCCGACCCTTTCGCTGGTGCGTCTAGCAAGAATACGAAGTACCTGCCCCGAGGGCACAGGGTCTTCCATGCTCTCTATATGCCCTTGTCAAAGGCGCTTCAGATCCTTGCCGAGAGGGGACACCTTAAACCCTTGGAGCCTCGACCTCTACCGAAGAATCTCCCTGCTACACATGATGCTGCTCTGTACTGTGCATACCACCAGCAGACTGGTCATGCTACCGACAATTGCTTCCGCCTCCGTCATGAGGTACAGGATTTGATTGATAACGAGGTCATCCTCCCACCCACCTCAGCAAAGTCCGTTACCACCCAGTTGCTGGATTTTGAGGACACTGATACTACGAGTATCTGATCAGAAAGTGAACCACCTGCGGGCGACGTCCGATATTTTTTTATGTGGCGTCTGGCACGCATTTTTGAGCATTTGCGAATGCTAATTTTGTAAATTCTGACCTGGGTATTGAGTCAGTCTTTTATTTTCTTTGAGTCTGTCTCATTGTCTTGAGTCAGTCCTTTTTTGCTTACGGGTCGGCCTTGTTGTAGCAAGTCGAGTCTGTCTTGTATAGAATACCAGGTGATTCCGGGGTTGTTGCCTCGAACACCGTTTTGTCTTGTAATTACCTGTTTTGTTTTCCTTTTGAGTCTGTCTCAGTTAATGAGCTAGTTGCAATCAGGAAATTGGAATGAAACAGTTGTGGCTATCCCGTTTTCATGCTTTCTTTCAGTTTGAGCTAGTTGTGCCGGAAGATGTGAATGGAACGACAGTACATTTTACCTACTCTCTTGTGCCTTGAACTCGTTGTAATGACCTAAGTTTTTCAAAAACCTTTTGAACACTGCGGTGATAAAAACGACGAGGAAGGAATTCCTCGGGTTTTGTAAAACTTTGATCAATTGAGAGAAAGAGAGGCGTGCTAAACCTTTAATTAATGAAATCATGCTTGTCAGCGTGAGTACTGAGAAGGACCCTGGTTTGATCCAGACTGGTTCCACACTATCTTCAGCGCGAGCAATTTGTCGCTTTCTTAAAAACTTTCAAAAACAAAATGTTTTGCGCAGTCCTGTGAAGACCTGTGTGGAATCGCTCTTGAGATTGTGCAGCCCAGGATCGCTCTCAGCCTCAAGATTCAATTTATCTGTTTCGAACCTGGAATCCGTTCAGAATGTTCAAACAGTCAACCGCTATATAAAGACCACGTGGCCCAATTTGAAGCAGCCCTCGAGCAAGAGGCACCAAACTCAAATCAAGCAGATCAGATCTCACCGGAAGAAGCTCGTGAAGCAACCGTGATGGATTCTTCCGCAAATCAATGCAATAGCCACTCTCTTGGGTATAGGGAGGCTTCAATCTCAAAACCATTTGGCATGGGCTTGCTACACTTTTACCCTTTGGGAGGCTCGCTGGGCCGAAAACCCTGAAGGGCGACCCAGGCAAAAGTTAGAGCAAGAGAAAAGTACAAAAAAAAGAGAAAGAAAAAAAAAAGAAAAATGCAAAAACAAAAAAAAAAAGAAGAAAAAGCAAAAGAAAAAAAAAGAGGAAAAAGAAAAATGAAAAAGAAAAAAAAAGTGATGAATGTATACAAAAATTGAAAAGAAAAGAAGAAGAAGCTCGCAAGGTCGAAAACCCGCATTGGGCACCTTGGCAAAAGTTAGAGCCTGAAAAAGTGAAGGTTAAAATATCCGAGTGTACCTTAACCGGAACTACGTAAGGCTTGATTCCCATGTTTGGGATACGTAGGCAACTTCATCCTGAAGTCCAGCCCCCAACGCTTTCATAGCATCTCAGTCCATCTAATGGTTTTGATCACCTTTGCCTCCCCTGAATTCGTTAGTTTGGTTGTGACAATCGAAACTACGCAGTCAGTTTCCTCTTGAAGCCCGACCACCAACGCTTTCAAGGTGACTGTGTCCATATATCGGTTCAGACCATCATCTTCAGAGTTCAATCATCAGCGCTTTCAAGGTGATTGTGTCCATATGTTGGTTCAGACCGTCTTCGTCTTCTCCGCGTTCGAGGGGCCGATCGTCGCTGCCAAAGATTGTTTACAGCATGCTGCGGCATCATCTAAACAAGGGGCAACTTTCCATTGCCATGCATTGCCATAAGTTGCCCTGAGTTGCCGTCCAAACCAGGGGCAACTTTCCGTTGCCTTGTCCCCCTTCAAGCAAGGGGCAATTTTCCATTGCCTCCGATCCGAGGTTGCGCATCTCGAGGGTGAGTTTCCTGCTCGTTGAGCATTGACTGTTTGCAAAAATAAGTTTTTGAAAATTTTTGCCGAGGTTGACTATTTTCTCGAAAACTATTTCATTTTCCAAAATCGGACCATTTTCTTGGACCTAAAAAGGAAAATTTTCAGTGCTCACAGCCTGACTTGCATGATTTTCAAATCAAAAATTGGACAAGTATGTTAATCCGATTCTTACTTTGGTCAAAACCGTTTTAGAAAGAAAACAAAAAAAAAATGGTCAAAGTGACGAACTAGGGGCACAGTTGAGTCAGGTACTATGTCTTTCCCCCGCCGTCAACATACTTGCCAGAAAGGCACCTCGTTCGCCGGAAGAAGCTTTCCCTATCCGGAATATCCACTGAACGTCACCAGAAGAAATAGCTGCGAGCTAGCAGTGTTGGGCATGAACCCATGACTCCCTATTCATTCATCAATCACCCGGGGGAGGGATGAAAAACGAGAGAATAAAGAATAGAGAGGTGTAAGTTGAGAGAAAAAGCGAGAAAAGAGTTTTTGTGAGAAAAACTGAGCTTGAGGGCCGAGTGATGTGAGAATCACAAATTAGAAAGGGTGGGAACAAAACCCGGAGAAACTGGCTCCTTGTGATCTGAGGTCTCTCATTCTTGTAAGCGCGTCCGTGAGTCGTGTCCTTCGCTTTGTTTTGTCGCAACTCTTGTTTTGAGTCTTTTCCGAGCGTGTCTCGTTTTGGTTAGGTCGTGTACCTTTTGTTTGAGTCTTCCTCGCTATGTTCAGTTTCAGACTCGATACCCAGATTGAAAACCCTTCTTTATTTAAAAAAAAAAAATCGTTTGTGCTAAGACTGCTGTGCCATTCTCCACATCTATGCGAAGCAAAAGTAGAAAGGGAAAATTTGGGGCATCTAAGTGTGCTTCAATTTCGGTCAGTTTCAGCCTTCGTATTCCGACTTGTCAGATTGGGTTGTTTGTTCAGGATTTGTCGTGTGCAGAATGAATCGAATGCTGTGTTATGGGCTGTATACATATCAATCCCTAGCAGATTAATCCCCCAGCGGAGTATGGGCTGTGTGTTCAGTTTAAGCAGTGGTTTGCTTGGGTTATTTGCTATTGGCTGGTTGGGTATCTGATTATTACAGTGCAAGTGTTCAATTTTCAGACAACAGATCAGCTTCATTTACATTTGAGGTGTAATATGATGCAATGCAGTGCAAAGTATGAAATACGCAATACTCTTTTAGACAAAAGGATTGTTTCATTTCATATTATCTTTTTAAGTACATAGTTTTGAAGAAAACAAAAACCTGTCTGCGGCAGTACAAGGTACTCTAGCTACCAACCAAAAGAAAAAATACAAAAGAAGAAAAGCATCAAAAATCTAAAGCAGGATCAGTGATCTCAGGCCTGGGGGTCTGTCCTCCCCCTCTTCCTGGATGAAAGTCCAGGAGCATCATCGTCAGCACCATCATCTGAATCCGAGCCCGAACCGTCTCCGGTCTCCTCCTCAGATGAGTCTGCCTCCGCCTCTGCCTCAGCCCCGGACTCGGACTCATCATCGTCATCATCTGGAACTGGAGCCCGAGAGGTACTCCCAGTATGCATGCGCCCCGCCTTGGTGCGGGGAAATACTCTGCCCTCCTCATCTCTCCCCCGAGCAGGAACAGAAGGTCCGGCTGAAGCACCTCCCACGGTGGGAATCTGGAATGGAGGCTGAAAAAAAAAAAAAAACACAAAAGGCAAATGCATCAGTATACTGTGAGCAGTTTATCAGTGCAGAATGCAGTGTATGAGTACAGTGTATGAGTGCCGTGAGCAGCTTAGCAGTGCAGAATGCAGTGTATGAGTACAGTGTGTGAATACTGTGAGCAGTCTAGCAGTGCAGAATGCAATGTATGAGTACAGTGTGTGAATACTGTGAGCAGTTTATCAGCGTAGAATACAGCGTATGAATACAGTGTATGAATGCTGTGAGATCAGTGTGTTAAGTGTTGTACCATGCATCAGATTATACGAAGCAGCTTATGTAGGGTTTGAGACTGTGGTTGAAGAACATACCGGAATACTGTAGAGGGCCAGATCGAAAGTCCGCTGCAGCATCCCCATCATGGAGGCATTCAGCTCCAGTGACTGCCGGATGTACTCGAAAGAAGCCTGCAAAAGTGATTAGCAGCATCAGTATTCTGTGGAATGCCACGTCAGGAGAAATGAAGTGAAATGACAATGCAAGATGCAGAATGCAGTAATACATACCGGAGGTAAGTCGTGAAGACCAACCAACTCATGATCAACCGGTGGAGGAGCAAAGGGGATCTGGTAGGTCACCCCACCCTGTCCCCTGTATGTCAGCGAAGTAGGCAGAGCAGGCCAACCAACCTCCCATCCTCTCTGAGCTCCGCCCCTACCACGAACCCGGGCCCTCCTCGATGCTCCCGCTCCAGCTCCTACGCCTGCCCCGGCTACCGGCGCCACAAGTCTCTCTCTCTCAGCTCGACGACCGCTACTCAAAGGCCGCATAAGGAATGTCCGGATGAACTCCGTGTAGTCGCTTATGCCTCTGAAGCGGATCGCGTCCCAGCCGACTGTGTACTCAATCATCTGCTCGAGAGTGTACCTCTCGGTCCCCCTCATATGCTCAGGGGGCGGAGCTGGAACTATCTGCTCCGGTAAGCCCAGGGTCTGACGCAGGAAGCGCTCGCCCAGATACCAAACCCGGCAGACTGGGCCCTCCAAGAGAATCCTGAACCGGGTGGTATCCACAGCACCCGCGAACCGCTCCCATATCTCGTCTGGCAAAGGAGCCCACGGCTGCCACGTGATCTGAAAATGAAATGCAGTTTGTTATATACTGTTATTAGAAAATACATTGCAAAGCGAAGCTTACATGAACTGAAAGTTCTAAACAATACCTCCGCAGAAGTGATGGTGTCGAAGTAGCGGCGGAAGAAGGTAAATGTCTCCCGGGGCCTCCGCACGCACCTAACATCAAAGCGTCTGGAGAATGGGACGACGAGTGGGGTCTCCACGTCAGGCACTGGCGCCAGCCTCGGAAAGTAGGCATAGACCCAAAGCTGCAGGGTCAATACCGGAATGCTCATCAGATAAAGCAGAAGGTAGAATAAGACAAAGATAGCAGAACCGTGTGCAGTGTTGTGCAAGCAGTGTACAGTGTGAGCAGTGTACAGTCAGTGTAAAGCAGAGTATGCAGAGTGTACAGTGTGAGCAGTGTACAGTCAGTGTAAAGCAGAGTATGTGTGTGTGCCGTGTGTACAGTATATAGTCAGTGTGAAGCAGACTATCGTGTGTGCAGTGTGCAGAGTACAGAAAATAGAAAGGCAGAAATGTAAAGTAGAGAAAAAGAAATACCTCCCAAGAGCGCCAGTAGCCCCCGAGCAACTGCCCGTTGCCACGGGAGACCGAGCTCATGTATCCATAGAGATTGGCCAGAGCGGCGCCACCCCAGTCATAGCGGAAGATCTGCCTGACATCTACCAGTGCGCTGAGTAAGCAGAGGGGCACGGTGTTCGCCCGATCGGCGAAAATGGTCGTCCCAAACAGAAACATCAGGAAGCCACGTGCGCACCACTCCACCTCCTCCGGAGTCATCGGAGCCTCCTCGACTAAAGCTGGCGGGACCCTGAACTGGACCTCGAACCAGGAGTATCTGACATAGCCTGGACGAGCGAAAGGCGGCCGAGTGCCGAGAAAGTACAGCTGGGCAGCCTCCCACTCGCCTATATCGGTATCGAAAGGGATCGGATCACCCACTACCCCGATGCCAGTGAGCATCGAGAAATCTACGGGAGTCATCGTCATCTCCCCCGCAGCAGAGAGGTGGAATGAGTCGGTGGTGTCCCACCACCTCTCCGCTAGAGCAGCGAGAAGAGGCCTACATGCGGTAAGACGGCACAGTCCTCTGCAGAATGCGCCAAACCCAGCCTGGTCCCCGATCTGGCGAACTGCATCGGGCAACTCCAAATACCAGTCCCGAGCGGCGACGTTCCCACACACCCGGATGGTATAGGAATCCCCCTGTGTTCAAGCAAGCAGTTGCGAAGCAATATAAATATACGGTTTCGAAAAGCATTCAGAATTGGTGACAACATAGCATCTGTGCATATTTTCAAATTCAAGCAAGCGCCAAGTGCCGGTGTGCTAGTAGGTGAACTACAACGTCTGATGCGTCAGCATGTTTGAGTGGTTCAGTGTAAATACAGCGTGTGTGCATATTTTCAGATTCAAGCAAGCGCCAAGTGCCGGTGCGCTTACAGTGAACTACAACGTGTGATGTGTCAGCATGTTTGCGAGGTTCAGTACAGATACAGCATGTGTGCGTGTTTTCAGACTCAGATAACTAGCCAGGTACCGACGTGTTCGTGGTGAAACACGGTGTGTGCCATGTGTTTAAATGGTTCAGGGCCAGTGCAGTGTGTGTGCACGTGCCAGTTTGGAACAGACATTAGTTGCAAGTTTGTAGTTAACTACAATGTACAGTGTATCAGTGTATCTGAGCTAAGCCGTTAACGAACAGAATCAACTATGGCAGTTTTACATTCTACATTGCGGAAAATAAAGCAGAAAATGGAGTACACCTCGGAAGCGCCAAAGGACAGATGAGATGTCGGCTCGCGCAGAAGAAGCTCTGGATCCACCATCCTGTCGAAGCTCCTGAACTGACGAAGAGCGTCGGCAGGTAGCACGTGAATCGCCGGTCGATAGGTCGCCGGGTCGAATGGGCGAACGCTCAAAGGGAGGAGCTCGGCCCCAGGGTCTATCTCCTGATCCGGGGGAGTCCCGCCCCGTGGGATATCATCCGCCATGTCGAAGGTGGTGAGAAAATGGCCGAAAGGGCGAAAAGTGGGCGAGAATGTGAAAGGTCAACGAAAAGTCAACCCTCGGAAGGGCGAAAAATGACCGGAAAAGCCGGGAAGTGAAAAGGCACGAAACTCAAGAGAAACTCGAGGGGAATAAGCCTCAAAAGGCGGAAATAGCAAAGGATGTACCGAAACAAAGTTTTGATCGGTTGAAAATGTCCGAAACGCGAAAGATTTCGCGAATCCGACGACGAAACGGGCGTAGAACACGAGGAAAACGATGAAACGAGGAGGGGAAAAGGCTCTAGAGAGAGAGAGGAAAGAATTTCGGCCAAGGGAAATGAAGAAAATAGGGTTTGGAACCCTATTTTAAAAGACCCAAGGTGAAATGTCAAATCTGCCCCCGATCCAGGAACTTTTGGCCGGTCGGCAATATATTTTGCCGGTCTGCAGAATATTGTGCCGATGGCACTTTTTGGCAGCCGATGGACAGCCGGTGGCTTCCTAGTCTGGCCGGTGAGCCTCCTACATCCTTGTTCAGGCCATTTGTGTAGTTTTTGGTCTTCATAGCTCAAGAAAGTGCAAGAAAAGTGCATCTCCGGCGCTCAACCGGCCTCCGTTTTGACCTCAGACCGTGTATTCTGCGCGTGGCACTCGAATTCGTGCAAGGTGTATCCTTTTGTATCCTTTTGTCTTTTACAAGATTCAAAAGTTGTCCCGTGTGTGTACTGCACGCATTCATCGCACCATTTTGGTTCATTGTTCGTGCCGTTTTGCACACCTCACTTGCATTGTTTTGCATTCTCATGACTGGCGTTGTCACCCCAGTCACTTGCATTGTTTTGCATTCTTGTGACTGGCGTTGTCTCGCTCGTCACTTGCATTGTTTTGCATTTCTCGTGACTGGCGTTGCCTCGCTCGTCATTTGCATCGGCATGCGTGCCTCATTTGCATCGGCATGCGTGCCTCATTTGCATTGGCATGCGTGTCTCATTTGCGTTATCTCGCACCCCCCTTGCGTTGCCTCTCTTTCCTCTCTCGCGTGTACTACGCTGAGAGGTTTCTTTTTGCTTTCCCTCTTTCCTCTCTCGCGTGTACTACGCTGAGAGGCGCGCATTACAAAAAATTCATGCATCATTTGCATTTTCAAAAAAAAAAACAAAAACAACAACAACATGCATTGTCATGCATCGCATTTTGCATTCTGGTCTAAGGAGACCTTAAATCCTGTATCATCATTCGCGCCGTTTTGCGCGTCGCATTTTGCATTCTGGTCTAAGGAGACCTTAAATCCTGTATCATCATTTGCGCTGTTTTGCGCAGCGCATTTTGCATTCTGGTCTAAGGAGACTGTAAATCCTGTATCATCATTCGCGCTGTTTTGCGCATCGCATTTTGCATTCTGGTCTAAGGAGACCTTAATTCCTGTATCATCATTCGCGCTGTTTTGCGCATCGCATTTTGCATTCTGGTCTAAGGAGACCTTAAATCCTGTATCATCATTCGCGCTGTTTTGCGCATCGCACCTTCTCGTGCACTTTCTGGTCTAGGAGACCTTAAATCCTCTGAAGGTGCAATTCCTTTGGTGTTTGTCGTGCCCGAACGATTTCCGGTGGTCTGGTAAAGCCACCTGCCTATGCTTGCGGTGAGTTCCTAGGAGACCAACGGAGGCGGTGAAAACTAGAGTTCGAATGGCTTATGCCTAGAACGTAAAGGTTCGGGATTTCCGAGACTAAAGTCTGGTTTAAATACCCAGGGGGTGTATCCTCGGCTTGAAATCTGTATGGAAGCCCCATAGGTTGAGGTAGCTTGTCTGCGCCTCAGTTTTGGATACTGAACCAACCTAGTATATCGCCCTGTTGGGAGAATAGGGAAAGTCGCAATAGTAGCCTTTGCATCATATTGCATTGTCATGCATCGTAGGAAATAGTGCATTGTCCTGCATTTCCACTGTAAATATTGCATTGCATATTCGTAGATATTGCATTGTAGCTTGCATGCATTCACTGCATCACCTTCCATCCATGGCTTGCTCCTTTCCATGTCGAGCTTGGTCTGGTATGTGTCCATACTTTTCACGTCAAAGCACAGTTCTGCATGCGTACAGTTCTGTGACTAGACGTGGCTTGTATGCGTACATGCCCTTCCTAGGCAAGACTCGGTTTGGCCTGCGTGCCGTATCCACTTGCATTGCATGCATCCATTGCATCATCTTCCATCCATGGCTTGCACCTTTCCATGTCGAGCTTGGTTTGGTATGTGTCCATACTTTTCACGTCAAAGCACAGTTCTGCATGCGTACAGTTCTGTGACTAGATGCGGCTTGTATGCGTACATGCCTTTCCTAGGCAAGATTTGGTTTAGCCCGCATGCCATATCCACTGTATCTATTCCATTACATTGCATATCTGTAAATATTGCATTGTAGATTGCATGCATTCATTCCATCCCCTTTCATCTATGGCTTGCACCTTTCCATGTTGGGCTTGGTCTGGTATGTGTCCATACTTTTCACGTTGAAGCACAGTTCTGCATGCGTACAGTTCTGTGACTAGACGCGGCTTGTATGTGTACATGCCCTTCCTAGGCAAGACTCGGTTTGGCCTGCGTGCCGTATCCACTTGCATTATAGATTGCATGCATTCATTGCATCCCCTTTCATCTATGGCTTGCGCCTTACCTTGTTGAGCTTGGTCTGGTATGTGTCCATACTTTTTACGTCAAAGCACAGTTCTGCATGCGTACAGTTCTGTGACTAGACGCGGCTTGTATGCGTACATGCCTTGCCTAGGCAAGATTTGGTTTGGCCCGCGTGCCATAGTTGTTTATCTTACATTGTAGTGTAATTGTTGCATCCTGCATTAGGATCGTTGTTCTTTCCTCAGCGGGTCGTTACCCCACTTATGTCATTCCATCCAATACTTGTTCTTGCGTCCGTCTACATCACTCATAGTTCTGCATGTGTACACGCTTTGAGGGTTGCGGCACCTTTTCTATGGTAGACGGACTTGTTACTTCCATCAATCGATTTGACATTTGTGTGGTTTTGAACTGCTCATGATTAGATCATGATTCAATTGCATTGCATTTTTATTTGCATCATTATACATAGTTTTGTATATATTGCATATCATTTTGCATTTATTTTGCATTGTCATGCATGTTGCTAACAATATTGTACATGTTAAGTTTGCTTTCTTTGCAGGCATGACATTGTATGTACGGTTCATTTGAGGCTGGTGCAACCAGACGAACCAGACAAGTATTCTATCCTCCGAGTGAGACGTATCGAGAATTGCATAATTCTCTTACATCCTTTCTGCATTGTAGTGTAGTTTGGTGTATGCTAGCTTAAAACTGTCGCATTATGTGTGCTTCGTTACAGCTTTCTTTCCATGATCATAAGTTATGCTCGGCTTCTTGCATTGTCTTGCATTTTGCCCCTGCCTTCAGGCGCATATCTTTGTCGGTAGCTTGTATGCTTTGTCTAAGTCTTCGGCCTTGTCAAAAATGGGTCGTCTCTGGGCTTTGACATTCACTCCCGTCATTGTTATGACTTCCGAGTTCTGTCAAAGAGGGGCAACTGTAGACACCCCATTTTTGACCGTTCTCAAGACTTGGACGTCACCGTTGGAACACTCGGTGATTATCCATGTTTGTGTTCGTCTTGAGTTCCCGGAGGTCTTGGCTACGCGCCTTGCCTCTGGATCTCTCGACTCGATTGTTTTGTGTCTGGTTTTGTACCAAACACTTGTGTTTTGCCTTGGAGGGGCAGGGAATGACTTGTGAGGTCTCCCCACACTCCATCGGCCGTGGCTTGAGGCCACCGGCTGTTGTTTGTGTCCATCAGCCATATATTTGGCCGACCGACACTCTTTTTGGCCGACCGGCCATCAATTTTGTCAAAATGACAATTTTGGCCAGCCGACTACTGTTCATCTGCTTTTGCAAATATTTTAGGACAGCTGTGTGGCATTTTGTTCCCCTCCATACACGTGTATGGAGGGATGGCCTTCTTGTTAGCTTATTGAATAAGCTTTACAAGATTGGTTGCCTATAAGAGAAGGGCTCTTCTATTGGCATTAGGGTTAGAGATTTTTGTGAGAAAAACACAGAGGAGAGCTCTGGTTCTAGGGTTAGAAAGTTGTAGCTATTCTATCTCTCTTTTTCTCTCTTTTGTGTTCTAGGTGTAGTTATCCATACTATTGCACATAAACACATAGTCTTTCACCTTTTCTTGGTTCTTGAGGGACCTGAGGCTTGTTCTTGCTGTTCTTGGCTGGATTTGAGCTCAAGGAAGCAACAAGATCATCTTTTGTGAAGAGGTCTACATGGGTAAGACACTAGTCCCTTTTATCCCCATTTTCACATAGCTTGTTAGCCTATCTTAGAACTGTTTTTGTGCTTAGCATATAATACAAAAAAGTTCTATTTTTGGGCCCTCTAAATTGTTTGTTTAGAGTGTTTTGTGGTTTGGAGGTGTTAGACCCCTCCTAAGCCTTGAGAGGCCCCATTTTGTGTGAGTTTCGAGACTTTGGTGTTTGGGCCTCCTCACCACTGAAATCTTGAGGGATTTCAGTGGTAAGGATGATGCCTTAAAGTCCCAAGAAGGAGAGGGCCACCCCCTCTCCGTGTTGTCCTTGAAAAGGACATTTTTTTTGCCTCCTTAGTGAGCACCATGTTCAAGTGTGTGTTGACCATGTTCTAACTATTTTTTATGCTTATTTTGTCATAAAATAGCATTGTTGTAAGTTGGTTTTGGTACACCATGCATGCTTAGCATACCTACCATGTAATGCCTTGTTGTTTCCTTAACATGCCTTAGGTTGTAAGCCATTATTCTAGCATGTTTTAGGCTTAGCCTTGTGAAGGTTTTGTGCTTATTTCACCATGTTTAAGCTCTGTCCATAGTTGTTTGGGTCGATCTTGGCATGCTTAGTATAGCCCCTTTGCATTGTAGCTTGTATGCTTCAAGTAAGTGAGTGTGTAGCATGCATTGCTTGCATTGATTTAGTGGTTTGGAATCACTCAACATGTTATTTCAGTCCCTTAGACATGCTCATATGCTTGCCTTGGATGCCTCTTTGAAGCTTTGAAATCTTATCTTGCATATTCCATGTTTTAGCATTTGTGCATGCTTTTCAATTCAAGCCATTTAGATGCCATCTAGGTGGTCTTTTGGGCCTTGTTTAACATGCTAAAAATCTGTTTTTAGTTGTTTAATGCATGCCATGTTTGGTTTTGTCAAGTGTGGTTCAATGCTTCATTAGCTTGTCTTAAGTTTTGGACTATTTGCATGCTAGTGTTGTGTGTCTTGTTTACTTGGTTTGGCACCATGTTCTTGCATGATTTTCAGAGCTTTCTATGCATGCTAATTGTCTTTGTCTAGCCTCTTTCAATTGTGCTTGAAGCTTGCTTGCTTAATGCCTAAGTGTTAGGTTTTAACATGTGCATGTGTGTATGTGTGTTTAGCCTCCATTTTTGAGCATCTTAGCCACTGTTTTAGGTCTATTTGGAGTTTCCTAACTCATGCCTAAACTCATCTTTTCATTGGTTTGCATTGCCTCATGTTTGCTTGTATGCTTACATAAGTGCCTTGCCATGCCATGTTGCATCCTTAGCTTACATGTCTAGGTTGCATTGCATCTTGCATGCATGCCTTGGCCCTTGATTTGGTGATAGGGTTTGGGCCTTTGGTTTGATTGGTTTGCATTGCATTTGAAATCAAAGTTGCCAA
Organism: Camellia granthamiana; assembly: GCA_036172215.1. NCBI lineage: Eukaryota > Viridiplantae > Streptophyta > Magnoliopsida > Ericales > Theaceae > Camellia > Camellia granthamiana. Next base: position 149,679,165 of record CM069903.1, read on the forward strand.
CTTGATTCTTTGGGCCATCACGCATTCAAATGCGCGATTGGTGGTCCAAGAACCAAGGACCATGCCCCTTTGAGTCATACACAAGAATAAGAGGCTAGGTTGGTGCATACATAGCTTGAATTGCATTGCCATGCAAGATTTTTCCCTCTGCTGCTGTGAGTTGTAGGTTTTGCAGGCATTTTTGGCCGACCGGCAACATATAGTGTTGACCGGCCATCCATTGGTGGCCGATGGATGCATCTTGTGCCGATGACCACATCATACTGCCGGTGGCAATTCTATTCAGCCGGTGGTGATCTTCAGTGTCCGAGGAAGCAGTTCTGAGACTTTGGCAGTCTTCAGAGGGGCAGAGCAGGGAAAATAGAGGCAGTCTATGTATGGCAGTGCGCTTCCGAGCAGGGACTGAGCATGCATTGCATTGGGCCCTCTTCCCGAGGCGACTTACTACTTGAATTAGATTAATTAATTTGCTTAATTAATTTAATTGATTTGTAATATTTAATTAGCTTGCGTAGTTAATTAATCTGTATATTCTTTTGGTCCCTCCGAGCGAGGGCAAATTTGTAATAAGTGTGGGTGAGTGTGTGTATGTCTTCCAACCCCCACTTCTTTCTTCCCTTATATTTACCTGCTTATGATGGTAGATTAGGGCACGTTTAAATTGGCATACAGTATGACTGCAGGCGAGCATCCATGCATTTGTCTCATATGCACCGGGGTCAGTACATCACGCTAACTGCATTGTACTTCAAATTCCAAATTGAATACGTCCATCAATTGATTGCATTTCACATGCCATGTTTAGGATAGCCGAGCCTATTATAGCTACATTTCGCCTGTGATGCATTAGGCAATTTAACATGAACTAGGACCATGCATGTTTGCTAACTAGATTACTGTTTTGGCACGGAGTACGATGTAAGTATCTTTATGCTTTAGCATCTCGCATGCGTGTGAATGCTACCATGACAGCATGCTTACCATGTGGCTAGATGCTTATGTGTTAAACTGCTTGAATGCCTGTGGGTGGAGGTTGGATTGTTTGAGTTGGAAAAACTAGTTGAAATCCGTATTTTAGCCTACTCGCGAGTAGCAAATTCCAAAGTGTTTTCCAAAACCAACGGATATGCAATGCTTATTTCCAAATTAGGGGATCTAGTCTATACTTGTTTGCTGTGCGCATAACATAGTAATTCTAGGCTAATAACCGGAATAAGAACACATAAGGTTTTCAAAATTAGATATCACGGTTAGTAGAGGCCGATCTTCGGATCGGGCGAGAGGGGGTGCTCATAGCTGACCTTCCCCGATCGTACCCAAGTTCCCGAGCCGAGGCAACTTTGGTGATGACGGACACGTGGCCTTTCGCACCGAGTCAGGGTTTCCTAAATTCCCCCATTAAAAAAATATTTAGGTGGCGACTCTGTATCTGGAAAAGCAGTCCATGTTTGGCACTTCTTTCAAAAATCTGTTTTCTCAAAACGATTTGCCAGAGTTGGACTCTTTGGTTCAGATTAAGAACCGTGGCAATTTGAGTCCGAACTGTAGCAGACCCACAAACGAACAGAACGGGGACTCACCCTCCCGGGGCGTTCGGGGACGTCTACACCATACAGTGGCTGGATCTGAGGCTGTGCATCTCAAGAGTAGGTTCCGTGCTCGTTGAGCAGTGGTTGTTTGCAAAAATAGTTTTTGAGAATTTTTACTGAGGTTGACTAATTCTCTCAAAAATTATTCCATCTTTTCCAAAACTTGATCATTTCTTGGACCCAAAAAAGAAAAATTTTCAGTGCTCATAGCCTAACTTGCATGATTTTTCAAAATCAGAAAATCGAACAAGTGTGTTAATCTAACTCTCCTGTTCGTCAAAATTCTTTTAGTAGAAAGCAAAAACAAAAAATGGTCAAACTGATGAACTAGAGGCACAGTTGAGTCAGGCTTCCTGTCTTTCCCCAATGTCAACATACTTGCCAAGGAGGTCACCCTATTTGCTAGGAAAAGGGCACAACGAAAGCTAACAAGCAAAGGGCTAAAAGCTCTCTCATCCTCCAAGCATTGAGGTATCAAGCCAACTGCAAAGCACGAATTGGAATGGATCAAGATACTCCACTCCCTCATCTGGGGCATCGATAAGACGTCACCGAAAGAAATAGCCGCGAGCTGATAATGTTGGGCATGAACCCACAACTTCCTATTTATCCATCAACCACCCAGGGGAGGGATAAAAAATGGAGAGATTGAAGAATAGAGAGATGTGCGTGGAGAGAAAAAGTGAGAAAAGGGCATTTCAGAAAAAAAAAAAAAAAAAAAAATAGCGCCTGAGGGCCGAATGATGTGGGGATCACAAATAAGAAAGGGTGGAAAATAATACCCAAAGAAACTAGCTCCTCGCGAACTAAGAGGTCTCTCGTCTTTGTAATACGTCTGAGTGTCGTGTTTGTTGTGTTGTTTGTCTTGATTCTTGTTTTGAGTCGTTTCGAGTGTTACTCAATGTGTTTAGGTTGTTTACCTTTTGTATTCCTTTGTTGAGTCATGGTGTGCTGTGTTCAGTTGTAGGCTCAATACCCGGTTGAGAGCCCTTTTCTCATTTCAATTTCAAAAATAATCATTTTGTGCTCAGAGTGCTGTGCCATTCTCCACATTTGTGCAAAACAAAATTTATTCTTTCATAAAACCACTTTGTTCAACCCTGCTCATGTGTGAACAGTGGAACCAGGACCTACTTGAAGCTATATGGGTTCCGGACTACGAAGCAAAAGAAAAGAAAGAAAAATTCGGAGCATCTGAGTCTGTTTCAACTTCTGCAGTCTTTCCACCCCGTGTGTTGAAAATTAACAGAATACTGTGTTATGGGCTGTGTGTTCAGAGTGAGCAGTATTCAGAGCTAGTAGTGTTCAGAATGGGCTGTGTGGTCAGAATGAGCAGTGTGCTGTATGAACTGTGTACCGAATAAACCGAGCATTGTGTTATGAGCTGTGTGTTCAGAATGAGCAATGTGCTGTATGAGCTATGTGCCAAATAAACCGAGTACTATGTTATGAGCCGTGTGTTCAAAGTGAGCAGTGCATTATATGAGCCGTGTGAAGAATAAATCGGGTATTGTGTTATGGGCTGTGTGTTCAGAATGAGCAGTGTGCTGTACGAGCTGTGTGTTCAAAGTGAATAGAATACTATGTCGACTATTTTCGTGCCAAAATGGCGATCAAAAGTGCTCTCCCTGAGTACCAATCCCTGCTAGAGGCATCTTGGTTGTGTTTGCAATGAGTTCCTAGGAGATCAACTGCGATGGTGGAAACTAGAGTTCGAATGGCTGATGCCTAGAACACAAAGGTTTGGAATTTTCGAGACTAAAGTCTGGTTTAAATACCCAGGGGTGTATTCCCAGCTTGAAATCTGTATGGAAGCCCCATAGGTTGAGGTAGCGGGTATGCGTCTCGATTTTGGATACTGAATCAACCTAGTCTGTCACCCTGTTGAAGAATAGGGAAAGTTGTGAGTATGATCAGGAACAAAAGCGGCATCCATGGTTTCCCCAGCAGATGTTGCTCCTTGTCAGCGTTTCAGAACCCTGGTACTGTGAGTTGAAGGTTAGTGTTCGGGGAACACGAAGGGGGAGATCCCCTTCAGAGTAGAGCGGTTCACTGCCACTCACTTCATGAGGTGCTTTCTAAAGCAACGCTTTGTTTGTTTATTGCATTCTTTAACATCTTGCATTGTATTGCATTCTACCTTCCTTTCGCGTTTGGCATGCGTTTGGTTTTCCTTCCTTTCGCGTTTGGCACGCGTTTGGTTTTCCCCTTCCTTTCGTGTTTGGCACGCGTTTGGTTGCCTTTCCTTTCGCGTTCGGCACGTGTTTGGTTTTTCTTTTCCTCTCTTGCGTGTGATACACTGAGAGATGCTCCTTTTCCTCTCTTGCATGTGATATGCTGAGAGATGTTCTTTTTCCTCTCTTACATGTGATACGTTGAGAGATGCTTATTTTCCTCTCTTGCATGTGATACGCTGAGAGATGCTGATTTTCCTCTCTTGCGTGTGATACGCTGAGAGATGCTCATTTTCCTCTCTTGCGTGTGATATGCTGAGAGATGTTCCTTTTCCTCTCTTGCGTGTGATACACTGAGAGATGCTCATTTTCCTCTCTTGCGTGTGATACGCTGAGAGATGTTTCTTTTCCTCTCTTGTGTGTGATACGCTGAGAGATTTTCCTTTTCCCCTCTCGCGTGTGCTACGCTGAGATGTTTTCCCTCTCGCGTGTGCTATGCTGAGAGGTTTTCTCTTTCCTCTCTCACGTGTGCTATGCTGAGAGTATTTTTCTCCCTTTCCACTCTTGCGTGTGATACGTGGAGAGATGCTCTCTTTCCCCTCTCGCGTGTGTTACGCTGAGAGGTTTTCCCTTTCTTCTCTCGCGTGTGCTACGCTGAGAAGTTTTATCTTTCCCCTCTCGCGTGTGCTACGCTGAGAGGTTTCTTTCTTCTTCTCTCGTGTGTGCTACGCTGAGAAGTTTGGTCTTTCCCCTCTCACATGTGCTACACTGAGAGGTTTTCCCTTTCTCCTCCCGTGTGTGCTACACTGATAAGTTTTCCCTTTCCCCTCTCGCGTGTGCTACACTGAGAGGTTTTCCCTTTCTTCTCTCGCATGTGCTACGCTACGCTGAGAGGTTTTCCTTCTTTTTTTGAAACACCGGGATACGTCCCTATGTTTCTCCTTTTCTGGTTTAGAGCATTTGGAATGTGTTCCAATGCTTATACCATTCTGAAACATCGAGATATGTCCCTTCGTTTCTCCCTCTGGTTAAAACCATTTGGAATACATTCTAATGCTCATGCCATTTCCGAAACATCGGGATATGCCCCTATGTTTCTCCCCCTCTAGTTTAGAGCATTTGGAATACGTTCCAATGCTTATACCATGCCAAAACACTGGGATACGTCCCTATTTTTCTCCCTCGTCCTTTTCCTTACACGATTTCAGCGTGTTTGGAATTTATCTCAGGACGCGTGATACGCGGGCCTGGGCGTGTTTTATCTCAGGTTGTGTTTTGAACACACCTGGGCGGGTTGTTTTTTGACCTCCTCTCACGGTTTCAGCGTGGTTTGAGTGTCCCTTTCCTCACACGATTTCAGTGTGTTTGGAATTTATCTCAGGTTGTGTTGTGTACGCGCCTGATTATTTGTTTTTCCCCCTCTCTTGATTCCAGCGTGGTTGGAATGTGTCCCCCTTTGCATCTACTGTACATTTATCACTCGCACTGTTTTGTGCACAATACTTGCTTTTTGCATGCATTTTATCGCGTTATTTTGTGCTGTGTCGAATACTTGCATTTTGCATGCATTTTATCGCGCTATTTTGCGCATCGCGCTATTTTGCATTGTGTCCCAATACTTGCATTTTGCATGCATTTTATCGTAGTATTTTGTGCATTGCATTTCCATCGCGCTGTTTTGCATGCATTCATCGCGTTATCTTGCGCACGTTTTTTACGCCTGCTAGCACGTTGCATTGTTCGCGCTATCTTGCGCATCTTACCTGCATTTGTTAGTGCACCGCATTGTTATGCGTCACACTTAGGTTGCATTGTCATGCACCCCTTTACTTGCGTTATTACGCACTTTTCACTTGCATTGCTATGCATGTGTCTAACGATATTATACCTGCTGAGTTTCTCTCTTTTACAGACACGATATTGCATGTATGGTTCATTTGAGGCTGGCGCGACCAGACGAACTGGACAGGTACTGTATGTACTCCGCGCGAGATGTAGTGAGAATTGTATAATTCTCTTACATCCTTTATGCATGTAATGTAGTTTGTTTTGTATTCACCTGCTTAAAACTGGTGCATTTATTTTGCATAATTGCTTCGTTAGAGCTTTCTTTGCACGATCATAAGTTATGCTCGGCTTTGTGCATTTCCTTTGCATTTGGCCCCTGCATATGGGCACCTTTCTTTGTTATCTTGCCTGTTTGTCTAAGTCTTCGGCCTTGTCAAAAATAGGTCATCTCTGGGCTTTGACACTCACTCCCGTCATTTATGACTTTCGAGTTCTGTCAAAGAGGGGCAACTGTAGACACCCCATTTTTTACTGACCTTAAGACTTAGACGTCATTGATGGAGCGCTCGGTGATGGTGCATGTGCTCATTTTGAGGTTTCGAAGTTTTGGCTGAGAGCCTTGCCTTCGGGCCTCGGAACTCTTTGTGCTTTAGCTCGGTTCGTGGACCAAGTCTTGTTTTCTCTTCCCAGAGGGAGAGAGAGGTCTTGTAGACCATCTCTCTGTGGTCGTGGACTACTTTTCATGGTCGTAGGCCACTTTTTCCGTTTGGAGACTAGTTTTCGGTTTTTAGAGCCTTCGGCCGCGCGCCTTGTCTCGGGACCGCTTAACATTCTCCGATTGGCGTGGTTTTTTAACCACACCTTGTTGCCTTTGCCTAGAGGGACACTGTGGTCCGGGAGACCACTTTTGTGGTTGCATACCACTTTTGATGCTTGTCAACTAGTTTTCGGGGCTTTCAGCCGCGTGCTTTGCCTCCCGTTTTCTCGTCTTGCATCCGCTTTGGTTTGTTTTTTGTACAAACCTTGTTTCCCTTGTTTGGATGGTGGTACAAGGGTGGGAGACCAGTATTTCTCCTTGGAGACCACTTTTCCTTCTGCCAGCCAATTTTTTTGTCAGATAACTGTCTTTCTTGGTCTTTGGACCATCTTTTCTGGTCGACCACCATACCACCTCCTTGCATTTAGTGTGTTGACCTCTCCCACCTATGGCCGACCAGGTTTTGCTCTGGTTGACCACTTAAAGTGGTTGGCTGACCAGTTTCAGTAGTAGGCCGACTGTAGACGTCCCCGAACGTCCCGAGAGGGAAATCCCATTTTGTTCATTTGGGCTCACTATAGTTTGGACTCAAATTGTGACGGTTCTTAATCTGATCTCGCAAAGTGCAATGCGAGATTGATAAATCACCAAAGAGTCCAAATCTGGCAAATCGTTTTAAAAAATTGATTTTTAGAAAGAAGTGCCAAACATGGACTACTTTGCCAGCTACAGAGTCGTCACCTAAATATTTTATTTTGGGGGAATTTAAGAAACCTTGACTCGTGCCTCAGGCCACGTGTCTGTCATCACCAAAGTTGCCTCGGCTTGGGAACTTGGGTATGATTGGGGAAGGTCAGCTATGAGTACCACCGCTCGCCCTGTCAAAGATCGGCCACTACTAAACATGACATCTTGTTTTTGAAAACACATGGGTTCTTATTCTGGTTATTAGCCTAGAATTACTATGTGATGCGCACAGTATACAAGTATAGACTGGGTCGCTTGAATTGGAACAAAACATCTCATGTTCATTTTGAAAACGTTTTGTTACTCGCAAGTAGGCTAAAATGCAGGCTTTGCCGCCCTCAGGTGGGCTTAAGAAACAGGGTGATTTGCCACTCTCAAGTGGGCTTAAAACTCGCAATCAATGAATTGTTCCAGTTCAAATAACCCAACCCTCACCCACAGGCATTCAGACAGTTATATCACATAAGAAAATAGCCTCATGGTAAGCATGCTATCATGGTAGTCACTCACACACATGAAGGATGCTAAAGCATAAAAACTTACCGAGTACTCCGGGCCAAAACAGAAACTAGTTAGTAATCAATGCATGATCCTAGTTTATGTTAAGATGGCTAATGCAACGCATGCAACATGCAGCTAAGATAGGCTCGGCTATTCTAAGATGGCATGTGAGATGCTACAGGTAACATGTATTCAACTCGGAATTGAAATACAATGCAGTTAGTATGATGCGCCGAGCCCGATGCATGCAAGCCAGATGAATGATGCAAACATGCGAGCATAAGGATGCTAATTGAAATACGCCCTAAATGAAACCATCGTAAGCGGTTAAATAAAAGGGAGAAAGAAATGGGGGTTGGAAAACATGCATCACACACACGCACGCTTATTACACAATTGCGCCCTCTCTCAGAGGGTCCGAATAAATAATACAAACCAAACGAATAATTAACTACTCTAGCTAATTAAATATTACAGACCCTTATTTAATTAACAAATTAATCACAAAATAAACTAAGTATGAAATTCGAGAGGCCACCGCAGCTCCGCCTCGGAATGCTTGAATGATGCATGCTCGATCCTTCACTTGGAAACCCGTTACCATGCCACTGTTGCCTCTGTTTGCACTGTTCTACACCTCTGAGGACTGTAAAAATCTTGGAGATGCCTCTGAATTGCTCCCTGAGCATTGTGGGATGTCACCGGCCAAGATACAGGACCACCGGCTATGGAGATATGGTCACTGACCTGGAGTTGGGCCATCGGCTAGACTTTTGTGGTCGGTCGGCACTGAGTGTAGTCGACCGGCCATTTATTCCTGCAGAACCCTATTTTTGTTGTAGCAGAGGACAGACAGTGCATGGCAAGGCATTTACAAGACAATGTGTGCACGGTCATTCTCCCTATCATACTATGGACTAAAGGGAGTATGGCTCTCAACCCTCGGGCCACCAATCACGCATTTCGATGCATGATGGCCAAAGGTGCCAAGTTTGCAAAGTCAATGTAAAATGAATGCAAAAAAACACGAGTGCTACACACTCTATCATGTTGGATCAAGAGTGTCGGCGACCGAGGATTGAGACATGTTTCGTCATTTTAAGTACGAACACACCTCATTCCTCATGTTTGGTTTTGACACCCCAAACCAAACAAAAATGCAATGCATGTGGGCCAAATGCAATGCAAAACATGCAATTAATGCAATGCAACATGAGCAATGCAACATATGCAACTAATGTAATGAAACACGGGCATGCCAAATACTGTGCAATGCAACCTAGATAGGCAACTATGCAAAGTGATAGGCATGCAACAATGCACTAACCACAAGGATGCAACAATCATGCAATGTAATGAGCATACAACAACACTTAGATGTATGATTTATGGATTTACACTAAGGATGGACAGGCCTCAGCCATGTCCATAACAGTGGCCAAAATGGTGCAACAAAGGCACAAAACACTCATGGAAATATGCATGCACAAACACTTATCATCTAAGGCATAAAAGAGGCGACTCTTAAACACATTGAAAAGAGACAAACAAGGGCATTTTACAAACATGCTGACCTCTGAAATCATGCTAAGAGGAGTGCCAAACCAAATGCACAAGTGAAGTATGGCATACTAATGGACCCAATGCTCAAAGCTAGCCATGGGGCTAGCACCATAGCCATATTAACCAAGCCCCAAAGGGCCAAAGTGACTCAAAATAGTCCCGAGGTAGACCAAAATCAAGCTAGAACCAAACATGGCAACACATGCTAAAAAGATGAGCACAAAGCAAGACGCGCATAAGGCCAAAAGGGGGCAATTGCATTGCACCTATGACAACCAAACATGGCAAGACTTAACCAAGGAAAATCAGAGCTATGATATGTCAAAACAAGCCCAAATACCCACTTAGATGGCATCTAAATGAACTAAACCTAGAGGCATGCACTATGACCTAAACATGGAGCACAAAACAACAACCCTTCAAAGCATTGAGAGGATGGCAAATGCAAGTATACAAGCATGAAACATGGACTGAAATGGTATGATAAGTGATTCCAAATCACTGAAATTGCCCAAATAAAGCATGCTCATGACTCACACACACAAAGCAAACAAGCTAAAATGCATGGTGGCTATACAAAGCATGAAAAGCATGACCAAATCAACACCCAACAAAGCTTAAACATGATGAAACATGACTAAAAGCTTCATGAAGTCAAGCTAAAACATGCAAGCATGAGGGTCTAAATGCATGGTACATGTTATCACAATAGAGAGGATTACAAAGAAAGTGTATGATGCATGCAATGGACCATCAATCTGACCAAAAACAGAGGTATAATATGATCAAATAACACCAAAAAACCCTCTGAAATGGATCCAAATAAATCTAAGCAAACATGCTACCGTTATGAGCCCTAAATGCAAGCAAATGAGACACAAGAGGAGAGGGGTGTCCCTCCCCTATGCATGACCTCAAAACCACTTCTTCACCACTAAAAATCCTCTGGATTTCAGTGGTGGGAAGGTCCATACATGAAGGTACCAAAACTCAAAAGAAAAGGCACAAAGAGAGGCCAAACAAGGCGTAAGAGGGGGTGGACTACCCCAAACACAAAAGTGACCTTAATGAAACATCTTAAACATGAAAAATTAGAACTTTTATCAGTTATACATAAAGCTCAAAACAGCATGCAAGATAGGTTAAAAGCTTGTACAAAAATGGGGAATATAAAGCAATAGTGCTCATCATTGAAGAACACTTCAAGAACAACAACTCCAGCCCCCTTTTCTAAACAAAATCAGCTCAAGAACTCCAAAACAAACTCTTAAAACCTCAGCAACCAAAGTAGAGTGTAACACTAGGTGTCTTAGTGCAAAACTAAGAACAAAAAAACCTTTTGGAACACTAAACACACACAACTATATTGAAAGAGGGAGATAGAGAGATATAGATATATATGCCCTAATATCAGAGTTGTTTAACCTCTAGAAAGGGAGGGGAGGCCTTCCTCTTATAGGCAAGGCCAATCCAAGCTTCCAAGGGAAGCTAAGTTAAGGAAGCAAATCCCTCCATACACATGTATGGAGGGGGTGTAAAGTGGATGCCAGCTGTGACAGCTGGCATAAAAGATCTGCAAAAAGTAGATGAAAAGGGGTTGACCAACAGAAATGGCCGATCGACCACCAAAAGTGCCGACCGGCCACAAACCTTGGCCGATGGCAAGAAATAGGGGCCGATGGCCTCATGCTCTGGCCGGTGAGGTGTGGGGATGGCCAACAAGCCATTCCCTGCCCTCAGGTGCAAAGACCACAAGTCCTTGGTCCAACCAAGCACAAAACAAATAAGTCGAGAGATCTTGAGGCAAGGCGCGCGGCCGAGACCTCCGAGAACTCAAGACGAACACGAACGTGGGTGATCATCGAGTGTTCAAACGATGACGTCCAAGTCTTGAGGACGGTCAAAAATGGGGTGTCTACATCGACCACTTCAAGTGGTCGGCTACTTTTTGGCACCTTTTTGGGGATATTTTCCTCCAGCTGGCACAGTTGGAGGACATTAAGGCCATCCTCCACACACCTGTATGGAGGAATTTGTTTGAGGCTTAGCTTCTCCAAGAAGCTTTGCCTTTCCTTCTCTAGAAGAGGGAGGCACCTCCTCCCTCCTCTAGGTTCAGAAAATCTATGGGAAGAGGATAGATATAGTGTTGTATTTATATTGCCTTGTTTGCTTCATTTTTGTGCCTTAAAGTGTCATTTGATCATACTTTTGCACACAAACACACACTTAAACACTATCCTTTTGCTACTGAGGTGCTTAGGGCCTGGTTTTGGTGTTCTTGGGTTGCTTTGAGCTTGAAAAACCTGCTGGAGTTGCAGTTATAAAGAAAGTCTTCAAGGGTGAGTTTCTACCCCTTAAATCCCCCTTTCTTGCTTAAGATTTTAGCCTATCTTGCATGATGTTTTGAGCTTAAATTATAACTGATAAAATTTCTATTTTTGCATGCTTTTGATCTTTGTTTAAGATCACTTTTGTGTTTGGGGTTGTTTACCCTCTCTTAGGCCTTGTTTGGCCTTGTATTCGAGCCATTTTTTCTGAGCTTCGGGACCACCTTGTTTTGGCTTTCTCACCACTGAAATCTAGAGGGATTTTAGTGGTAGGGATGGTGTTTTAAGGTCCCAAGAAGGAGAGGGCCATCCCATCTCCTTGTTGTCTTTAATACTAGCTTCATTTGCCTCATGTTTGAGCACCTTTGTTAAGTGTATGTTGACCATGTCTTAGCATGTATTTGTGGTTATTTTTCTGTGGCATACCACTATTTTTACTTGTCTTGGTCACTCCATACATGGTTAATACACTTGTAGTGTAAATCACACACACTAGCTTTGTATGCTCCATGAAGTAGCATGTCATTCTAGCCTATGTTGTGTCCATTTCAGCATGTTCTTGGGCTTGTTTTATCATGTCATACCTCTGTTTAGGTTTAGTTTGGTTAGCCTTTGCATGCTCCATGCACTTGTAGTGCATTTCCATGAATTAGCCTAACATGCATCATGTTGTAACATGTCATTCTTGCATGATTTTGGCTTAACATCCTGAAGCTTTTGTCCATGTTTTAACATTATTTAGCTCTAATTTTGGTTGTCTTGGTCGCGCATGACTTGCTTTGTATAGCTATAGTTCAATCCAACTTGTTAGCTTTGTGCATTGAGTCATCTAGCATGCGCTACTTGGACTATTATAATGATTTGGCATCATTCATATTGTGATTTCAGTTCATGTTTCATGTCCATATATTCACATTTGCCGCTCATTCAATGTGTTGGAGGGTTGGCCCTTTTATGTCTTAACATGAACCGTTGCGTATGCCTTCATGCCTTTGCTTGCGAGCCATCATTTCAGTGTTTATTTGGGGTTATTATGCCATGATATAACTCTAATTTTTGTTGCCTAAGTCATTCCATGCTCAGTCTTAATAGGTGTAGTGTAATCCATCTTATTTGCCTTGTATGAATCATGCCTTATGCCCCTCATGCTAGCATGTTTTGGCTTACTTCCATGCATGTTTTAGGCTCATTTTAACATGTTCTAGGACTGTTTTGGGTTGCCTTATCCATATGCTTCATGTTTTGTATACTTGTAGTATAAATGCCCTCGCTAGCTTCAAGCTTTGAGCACCATAGCATGCTTCGTTTGTGTTGTGTACATGATTTGGCATCATCTAGCATGTTATTTCAAAGCTTATAGCATGCTTATTTTCCTACTTCATTCATGCTTTGAATGTCTTTAAGTGTTGCGCATTGTTGCCTTACTTATGGCCTAGCTTGTATGCTTGCATGCCTAGGTATTTGGGCCCTCATCTCAACATGTTTAGGTCCTTGTTTTAACCTATTTAAGCTCTGTCCATGCTTAGTTCATGCATTTGTGCCATGTATTGCATGCCTCCTTTGTGTTGCTCTTTGCTAGTTTTAATACCTTAGGACCATTGCATGCCATACTTATGTTGTTTGAATGGTTTGGCACCATTTCTTACCTCATTTCAGTGCACTTAGTGTTGTTACACTTCCATGTTTTTCACTCTTCAAGTGCTCTTGAGAGTTGCACCTTAGTGCCTTAATTGGTGAGCCAATTGGCATGCATGCTTATATGTGTTTTTGGTGCCTTTGTTTTATCACCAATGGCCACTGATTTGGGTATGGCTGAGGTCTACCCCTTTTGGTTTAAGCCCATTGAGTATGCCATATATCACCTTGCATTGAGTATGCCATATATCACCTTGCATTGAGTATGCCATATATCACCTTGCATTGAGAATGCCATCTTGCATTACATTGAGCATGCCATGTAGTTCATTGTATTGTGCATACTAATTGATATTTGCATTGCGTATGCTAGTTGTTACATGCTTTAGCATTGTGCGTGTCATTAGCCTTGTTAGGTTGTTCGTATCGCATTGCATGTTTGCATGCCTAAGTCATATTGCATACTTGCATGCTTGAGTCGCATTGTGTATGCCATGCTTGCTTGCATTGTGTTTGGAGTAGGTGTTAGTCCAAACACAGGAAACGAGGGACGTTTCATACTTTAAAGTGATGAAACGTGCCTTAATTCCCGGTCGCCGACGCTCTTGATCATCCATGATAGAGATTTAGGCTTTATGTGTTTACTTGTGCATTCATTTTATATTGAATTGTGCAACTTCGCCTCTCGGCCATCATGCATGAAAATACGCAATTGGTGGCCCGAGGGTCGAGAACCTACACTCCCTTGAGTTCATGACATGATAGGGAGGGTGGTTGTGCACACATATCTTGCAAATACATTGCCATGCCCTTTCTTGCTCTCTGTTGTAGCAAATTGTAGTTCAGCAGCAACAACTGGTCGGCCAGCCAGAAAAACTAGCTGGCCGATCACTTTTCTTGGTTTTCAACAACAAAAAGTGGTCGGCAGGCATTTGGGGAGACCAATAGTGGTTGGCCACCCTCCCACTGGATTCCCAAGGTGGATTTTCAGCTTTCTAGAGCTTGGTGCAAGTTTCTGAGAACGAATGAAAGCAGAGGCAAATCGGGGCATCGCATTGGATTTTCGAACGAGGCGACTAGACATGCATGCATCCTTCTCCCTCTGAGACCTCCTGTTTTACTGCTTTCCTAGGCTGCCATGCTTAGAATAGCTAGCTTTTGCTTTGGTTTGTACTTTAATAGTTAATGAGTTAGCTATTTCAATTTGTTTTGTAATAATTCGTTAACTAGGATTAGTTAATTAATTTGTGTTGTAATAATTAGTTTAATTAGCTTACATTAGCTAGTTAGCTTTCTTATTCGGTCTCTCCCTCGGGAGAGCCAATTGTTGTAATAAGCGTGCGTGTGTGTGATGCATGTCTTCCAACCTCCATTTCTTTCTCCATTTTACTTAACCGCTTACGATGGTTGGTTTTAGGGAACGTTTCATTTAGCATACCTTATGCTTGCATGTTTGTATTCATTCATCTGTATTGCATGCACCGGGCTCGGCGCATCATACTAACTGCATTGTATTTAAATTCCAATTTGAATATATGTACCAAGTTGCATTTCACATGACATCTTTAGGATAGCCGAGCCTATCTTAATTGCATTTCGCATGTGTTGCATTAGCCATTTTAACATGAACTAGGATCATGCATGATTTCTAACTAGTTCTTTGTTTTGGCTCGGAGTACATTGTGAGTGTTTACGCTTTAGCATACTGCATGTGTGTTAATGTTGCCATGAAAGCATGCTTTCCATGAGGCTATTTGCTTATGTAATTAACTGCCTGAATGCCTGTGGGTGAAGGTTGGATTGCTTGAATTGAAACAATTCATCAAATCCGCATTTTACCCTACTTGCGAGTAGCAAACTTCAAACCATTTTTCAAACAAATGGATATGCAATGCTTTGTTCCAAATTAGGCGATCTAGTCTGTACTTGTTTTATTGTGCGCATCATATAGTTAAGATTAGCTAATTAATCGGAATAAGAGCACATGTGTTTTCAAAAACTCGATATCATGCTTAGTAGTGGCCGATCTTTGATCGGGCGAGCGGGGGTGCTCATTATATGACCTTCCCCAATCGTACGCATGTTCCTGAGCCGAGGCAACTTTGGTGATGACGGACACGTCGCCTTCGGCATGAGTCAGGGTTTCTTAAATTCCCCCAAAATAAAATATTTAGGTGGCGACTCTATATCTGGCAAAGTAGTCCATGTTTGGCACTTCTTTCTTAAAAAACAGTTTTCCAAAACGATTTAGCAGATTTGTACTCTTTGGTGATTTATAAATCTCTCATCGCACATTGTGAGATCAGATTAAGAACCGTGACATTTGAGTCCGAACTGTAGCATGAAGCCCAAGGGCGCGCCTGCACTATCCTGTTTTATTTTGTCATGGTTGGCGAGGACTTTGGATACGTTTGTATATAGCTTTAATTGGCTGACCTAGACTTGAATGATCCTGTCTGTACAGAACTTTATGTTACTGTATTTTCTAATGTGAGTTATTAATATGTATATGTATGGTTTGTTTTGATGTGCCATGTAAGCACAGCTCCATGGACAAAGTTTTAAATTTTGCTTCCGTTTGGCCCCTTTACTCTGATGAGTTATGTCTGATTTGGATTAAGGCCGTAGGTAATCTCAGGATTACTGGCTGGTTATGTCCTTAACCCATGGGGGCGGGTTCGGGTCATGACAGAGTGGTATTCGAGCACGAGTTAATAACTCACACACTTGTCCAAAAGTGCAATAAGCGTCTAAAAAAGATCTAGGATGCATTCATGTGACAAGTATGAACTTGGAAGCATCGGGAATGTGCTTAAATGTTTAAATATGAACAACTATGTGTTATAAGTTCGTGATTTGCTTGCATTGCAAATTATTTGAATATGTATGCTCTTTAGTATATGCATACCTGTGAATCTTTTGTATAAAATATAATGCAAGTCTAATCAGATGGTGAGAACAAGAGGTGATGAGATAGAGGAATCTTCTACTGCCAGAATGGATAGAATGAAGAGATTGATTCAGGAAATGGTAGAAACATTGAGGTAGCAACAAGAGTGGGAACAACAGTGGCAGCAACCACATCCTCCACCTCCACCTCCGGCACCACCCATGCCAGATAATCAGAATGATGATCGAATAATAGCTCTCACCAAAGAATTTAAGAAAAGAAACCACCACAGCTCCACGGGGGATTAGATCCATTGAAAGCCGAAGCGTGGGTCCTTGGCATCAAAAAGTTGTTTGAAGTGTTCCCGTGTTCAGAGACACAGAAAGTACTAGCCACTTTTATTCAAGAAGATGAGGCAAGAAGATGGTGGATGTTAATGGGTAAGAATCATAAGGATGTTGACTGGACGAAATTCCTGGAAGTCTTCTATGATAAGTACTTTCCTCAATGTGTCCATGATAGGAAAGTATCAGAGTTCATGGAACTTAAGCAAGACAGTATGACTGTGGCTGAGTACTAAGCCAAATTCACTGAATTGGCCAGGTTTGCCCCACATGTGATTGATACTGGTTATAAAAAAGCGAGGCATTTTGAAGGTGGGCTTCGAAGTGACATTTTAGAAAGGGTGAATGTCTTGAAGCTGGAAACCTATATTAGGGTGCTAGACAGGGCCATAATATCAGAAGCTAATATAGCTAGACAAACTAAACCAGCAACTGACTGGAAAGGCAACAAAAGGCAAGGCTTCTTCTCAAAGAAGAAATTTTCGAAAAAGCAACACACGGGCTCCTCGAGTACTTCGAATTCTTCCCGAGACACATCTCCTATGTGCACTATTTGTAGCAAAAGGCACAGTGGGGTTTGTTACTGTGTGTCGGGAGCCTGTTTCAAATGTGGTAAACAAGGGCACATGGCCCGAGATTATAATCAGAATAGTGGGAAGCTAGCTGCTAGCTCAACTGCATCAATCCCGAAGCCGGGAAATACTATGAGATCTACTACCACCAGAGATACCGTGAGACAAAGGAGAGTTTTTCCGCTTGTTCCGGGCGATACACGGAATGCTAACGCAGTTGTCTTAGGTACTATTTCTATATGTAATCAGGATGCCTTTGTGTTAATTGACTCCGGATCAGGACACTCTTTTGTGACATGTGCATTTGCATCTAGATTAAGTAGACCTCTAGAATTATTGCCATATCTACTATGTGTATCTACTCCATCCAAGGAATCTGTATTGTGTGAATATGTATATCGTTTTTGTGACATGCGTGTTGGGAATGCCATCCTATATGTGGATTTGTTGCCCTTGAACTTTAGGCACTTTGATATAATTCTGGGCATGGATTGGTTAACTAAATATTGTGCCACCATTAATTGTGTGACAAAACGGGTTGTGTTTAGACCACCAGAATAGGAAGAAATTGTGTTTGTAGGTAACAGAGTAGTACATCCACCTTATTTAATATCTGCAATGAAGGCACGCAAATTAATCAGGAAAGGTTGTCAGGGTTATTTGTGTTATGTGTTGTTTGAACAATCTGTAGATGTTGAATTGAGTAGTATCCCTATTGTTAGAGAATTTCTAGATGTGTTTCCAAATGAATTACCCGAGGAATTAGTAGACAGGGAGATAGAATTTACAATTGAGATTATGTCAAGCACCCAGCCTATTTCCAAAACTCGCTGCAGAATGACCACTGCTGAAATGAAAGAATTGAAAGAACAGTTGCAAGACCTACTTGACAAGGGGTTTATCCGACCTAGTACTTCACCATGTGGTGCACTGGTGTTATTTGTGAAAAAGAAATATGGAAACTTGCACCTGTGTATTGACTACCGAGAACTGAACAAGGTGACAATAAAGAATAAATACCCTTTACCCCGTATTGATGACTTATTTGACCAGTTGTAGGGATCACAGGTGTTTTCCAAAATTGATTTGAGATTCGGGTACCAACAGTTGAAAGTAAAGGCAGAAGATGTTGAGAAAATCGCATTCAAAACGAGGTATGGTCATTTTGAATTTCTTGTTATGCCATTTGCGGTAACTAATGCTCCGGCAACGTTTATGGACTTAATGAACCGAATTTTTAAAACCTACCTTGACGAATTTGTTGTGGTTTTTATTGATGACATTTTGATATACTCGAAGAATAGACTTGAACATGAACATCATTTGAGAACTGTCCTCCAAATACTGAGGGAAAGGAAATTATTTGCTAAACTAAAGAAATGTGAGTTTTGGTTGGATGAGGTTGTTTTCTTAGGGCATGTTATCAACAAAGAGGGGATTTCAGTGGACCCATAGAAAATAGAGGCAATTATGAATTGGCCTACATCGACAAATGTAACAGAAGTTCGCAGCTTCATGGGCTTAGCCGGGTATTACAGGAGGTTTGTGAAAAACTTTTCAAGAATAGATATACCTCTTACCCAGTTGACACGCAAGGGGCAATCATTTGAATGGAACGACGAAAGAGAATTTGCCTTTCATGAACTGAAAACGAGGCTGACCACTGCACCAGTATTGACATTGCCCACAGGTACGGAAAATTTCGTAATTTTCAGTGATGCGTCTTATAAAGGTTTGGGTTGTGCATTAATACAGAACGGAAAGGTGATTGCTTACGCCTCCCAATAGTTGAGACCACACGAGAAGAACTACCCAACACACGATTTAGAATTGGCCACAGTTGTTTTTGCTTTGAAAATCTGGCGGCATTATTTGTATGGGGCAAAGTGTGAAGTCTACATGGATCACAAAAGTTTGAAATACTTCTTTACGCAGAAGGAGTTGAATATGCGACAGACAAGATGGCTGGAACTGATAAAAGACTATGATCTTGAAATTTAGTATCACCCTGGGAAAGCTAATATAGTTGCTGATGCCTGAGCAGAAAGTCAACAGGGAGTATGGCTTGTTTGCTTACTGAACAGAAAGAGATCTTGAAGATTTCGAGAAGTCTGAAATTGAAATGGTAATGTGTGAACAGGGCAGATTGATAGCCGCTATTACAACCGAACTGGCAATCACTGATGAAATTAAACAAAAACAGAAAGAGGATGAATTCCTCAAGAAAGTGATTGATGAATTTGAGACAAGTCCAAAAGCAGAGTTCAGCGTTGAAGGCGAAGTGTTGAGATTTTGAAACTGAATGTGTATCCCAGATATTCCGGAACTAAAGAAAAGGGTTTCAGATGAAGCCCACAAATCAGTGTTTGCTATGTATCCAGGTAACAATAAAATGTATCGGGATCTGAAATAGAGCTATTGGTGGCCTAAAATAAAGAGAGAGATTGCAGAATATATGTCCAAATGCCTCTAATGTCAGCAAGTTAAAGCTGAACATCAGAAACCAGGCGGTCTACTTCAACCTCTCCCTATTCTTGAATGGAAGTGGGAGCATGTGACTATGGATTTTGTTATTGGCCTACCTCGGACTCCTCGAGGTATGGATTCTATTTGCGTTGTAGTTGATAGACTGACTAAATCTACACATTTTCTACCAGTTAGAACTACATTTAATGCTTATAGACTGGCTACAATATATGTTGATGAGATTGTCTGTTTACACGGAGTTCCGGTATCTATTGTGTCAGATAGAGATCCGAAATTTGTATCTGGATTGTGGAAGAGTTTTCAGGAAGCCATGGGAACAAAACTAAGATTTAGTACTACATTCCATCCGCAGACAAATGGGCAATTAGAACGGACCATACAGACGTTGGAAGATATGCTAAGGATGTGTGCCTTAGATTTTCAGGAGAGTTGGGAAGACTATTTGCCACTTGCAGAATTTGCATACAATAACAGCTTCGACTAAAGCATCGGTATGGCACCATATGAGGCTTTGTATAGTAGAAGGTGTAGATCACCGATTTGTTGGACCGAAGTCGGGGATAGAGCTTTACTTGGGCCTGAAATTGTGCAAGACACTTCTGAGAAGATCAAAACTATTCGGCAAAGGCTCAAAACGGCTCAGGACCAACAAAACAATTATGCAGATGTTCGAAGAAGACCTGTTGAGTATGAGGTTGGGGACCATGTATTTATCCGTGTGACCCCAATGAAAGGCCAAGTCAAGTTTGGAAAGAAGGGCAAGTTGTCGCCCTGTTACATTGGGCCGTTTCAAATTCTAGAAAGGCTTTGTCCAGTTGCTTATAGGGTTGCTTTGCCGCCAGGATTTGAGCAAATCCATAATGTGTTTCACGTGTCGATGTTAAGGGGTTATCTTCGGGACCCGTTTCATGTGATTGATTATCATCGGGTAGCTCTTGATGAAAATATGGAGTACGCCGAATGGCCGGAACAAATTGTTGACCAGCAAGTGAAACAATTGAGAAGTAAGTCCATCCCAATGGTGAAAGTGGAATGGAAAGAACACTATGGGATGGATGCCACGTGGGAAAAAGAGGAGGAAATGCGACTACGCTATCCACATTTGTTTCCCGACAAAGGTAAATTAAGTTTGGAGGACCAAACTTCCTAAAGGGGGGAAGACTGTGATAACCCTATTCCGTATTATGCTAATTGGTCCTTATTATGAATGTGATGATGTGTTTGATATGATTCTATGTGCCATTTATGTGATAATATGTTGTTTTGAATTTCTATCTGTTCACCGTAGGAATATCTGTTTGATTATCTGCTTTGGAATTTAAATCGAAGGCCCTATCGACCGTGGAACCCGAAATCGATTACACAATTGTGATTAGCGTAATTTTTAGAGCCTACGGTGAAATTTAATTGAAAATTGATTCGGATCAGATTCATTAGATTACATTACTGGTGTAGTGCTCAAATTATTTAATATTAATAATTGTGATTAGTGGAACTTATGTAAAGAGGGGCACTATAAGCTCAATTCTTTTACTTGAGCTCAAAATCAGATTTTGTGCCTTAGAAAGAGAGAGGGTTGACTAAAGAAGAGGGAGGGTGAAGGAAATGAAAGATTTGAGCAAGAAACTTGAGTAAATTGAAGACCAACTCAAGATTTGACCATAAATTGGGAAGATTGGGCTTCTAGGTAAGCAATTGGTTATGAATTCATGAGTTTAATATTGTAATTTTGAGAATTCAAAGTTGAATGGTGATCGAGAACAAGAATTGTGTTGTATTTGATGAGCTTGAAGTCATGGAATGCATGCATGTGTATAATTGCCATGAATTTGTATAGTTGAGCATGAGAAGTATGATCCATGTAGAATTTTGATTAAAGTTCATGTTTGTGATCACCATTTGCACCATGTAAGTTGAAATGGGAGTTATATTCCACATGCATGTACGATTCATGAGAAATACATGAAATTGTTATGATGGAAATAAGTTTGGTATAATTTGGAACATGCATGCAAGTAATTTATGAAATTGAGCTTCATAATGTTGTAATTTGGTGTTTGTACCATGTTAGTACATGTATATGTGAAGTTTGAGCCATAATATGCAAGATATGTTGATTTGAATGTTGAATGTGAGCTCAAGAACAATTCCGGAAAACCCAGAATTTATGATGTCCGCTCAAGCGGGGGAACCGCTGCTCGAGTGGGAAATACGGGCTCCCAGTATTTTTGCAGACATGGATGTCCGCTCGAGCAGGGAAGTTCACACTCGAGCGGGGAGCTATGTAGAATGACCTCACGCTCGAGCGTTCGAATTCACGATCGAGCACAGAAATGAAGTAACCAGAACTTTTGCAGACGTAATGGGTCTGCTCGAGCGGGGAAGTCCACGCTCGAGCGGGGACCCCTGTTTCTGAAATTTTTTAAATGAATTCTATGTTTCGTTTTCTGTCCTCTTTCACTTCTAAGTACTCTTAGGCATGCATTGAACATTATGAATGAATTAAAAGAATAAGAATGAAGCCTAAAGAGGAATATGTGAATTAAGAACGAATTGGATTGTTTGTGACCCATTGTGTTCATGGAATGTGTAGGGTCGAGCTCCAGGGCAAATCATCCAGCCGATCACTGTGAGTAATATCTTAATAAAGATATCTGAAATATGTTGTTTGTCCAATTACTTACTTCTATGTAAGTCTTATAAGTTCGTTAATTCGAATGAAAGTATGAATGGGCCAGAGGCCAGTCTGACATAAATGAAAGTATGAATGGGCCAGAGGCCAGTCTAACATGAATGAAAGTACGAATGGGCCAGAGGCCGTATGACATGAATGATAGTCTGACTCGAATGATAGTCTGACACGAATGAATGGGCCAGAGGCCGTATGACATGAATGAATGGGCCAGAGGTCGTATGATACAAATGAATGGGTCGAAGGCCAGTTTAACTTGAATGAAAAAATGAATGGCCCAAAGGCCAGTTTGACTAATGATTGGGCCAGAGGCCAGTTCGACATGAATGGAAGAAAGGTTGGGCCGAAGGCCAGTCTGACATAAATGATACGAATGAATGGGCCAAAGGCCGTGTGACATGTATGACACGAATGAATTGGGCCCGAGGCTGTATGATGTGTTTGGAACTGCAGTCACTTGACCTATATTTATATATATGCTAGATAGAAATACGAATTGGGCCCAAGGCCGTTTGAAGCACGTTGTTCTGAATATCGTTTGTGTAACTTCTTTATTTGATATTATTCACTAGGCTTTCACTCACGCTCAGTCATGTGTCTGTAGGTGAGCCAAGGGAGGTCCAAACCCAGGCTCAGTGAAGTTTGTGTGGAACAACCAAGGTTCTGAGGAGTCAGCCTTCACGTCTCACGCACGAGACTTGTCTTCGCCCTTTTTGCTATCGTGTTTTATCTTGTTATGATTGGCGAGGACTTTGGATACGTTTGTGTGTAGTTTTGATTGGCTGTCCTAGACTTGAATGATCCTGTCTGTACAGAACTTTATGTTACTGTATTTTCTGATGTGAGTCATTAATATGTATATGTATGGTTTGTTTTGATGTGTCATGTAAGCACAGCTGTATGGACAAAGTTTTAAATTTTGCTTCCGTTTGGCCCCTTTACTCTGATGAGTTATGTCTGATATGGATTGAGGCCATAGGTAATCTCAGGATTACTGGTCGGTTATGTCCTTAACCCATGGGGGGCAGGTTCGGGTCATCACACATAGTGCCCATATCTAGTCCGGAATGCGGTTTTCTCTATGTCTTCTGCTTTAACTTTCAATTGGTGGTATCCAAATCTAAGATCAATTTTTGTAAACACTTGGGCTCCTTGGAGTTGGTCAAATGGATCATCTATTTGGGGTAGAGGATATTTTTTCTTGATAGTTACTTTATTCAATTCCCGATAGTCAATACATAATCTCAAAGACCCATCTATCTTCTTAACAAATAGGACGGGAGCACCCCAAGGTGAAGTGCTCGGTCGAATAAACTTCTTGTCTAATAATTCTTGGAGCTGGACTTTCAATTCTTTTAATTCAGAGGTTGACATTCCGTATGGGGTTTTGGAAAGAAAGTTGTTTTCTTGGTACCACATCAATGGTGAACTCAATTTCTTTATCTATCAAATCTCTGGGAAAAACATTTTGAAACACATCAAAAAATTCATTGACTATAAGGATGTTCTCGACATTAATACTATCTGTGGGCTTGACCAATACGCAACACAAATAACCCCGACAACCTTTTCTCAACATTTTACTAGCCTTCATAGAAGAAATCAAATATGGAGGAGGAACTATACCATTCCCACTAAACACAAATTTAGACAAACCAGGTGGTTGAAATACAACAGATTTATTCACACAATCAATAGTAATACAATATTTGGTCAACCAATCCATACCCGGAATACAATCAAAATGGGTAATGTCTAAAGGCAACAAATCAACATATAATAACACATCTCCAATCATGATGTCACACGTAGGATACACATAGGCACACATCATAAAACCCCCAGCAGGTGTCGATACAGACAACAAATAATTCATGGATGCTAGTGGTCTAGTCAGTTTTCAAGAAAAAGCATGTGACACAAATGAATGGGTAGAACCAGAGTTTATCAACACATTTGTATTTTGAGTACATATAGAGAGTATACTTCAGACCACAAATTTGGTGTTCTGTACATCACTAGGCACAAGTGCAAATACTCGACCCTACCTTAAGCTATCCTTCGCAATGTTAGCTATCGTATTCATTTTTTATGCAGAAGTAGATCCATCTAAACTTGCTATTGGACGGTTAGCGTCCTCAGATCTCATCAGACAATCTCTAACCATGTGGCCAGTCTTGTCACACCGAAAGCAAGCACCTGATGCATGGTAACATGCACCTTTATGTTTTCTTCCGTAATTGGCACAGTTTGGAATAGATCCACTACTCTAACTAGAGCTACTAGAGGATCCCATATTCTGCCTCTTTGAAAACGACCGACCCTTCTTAAAATTGAATCCTTATCTTTTACCCTTCCATTCAGTTGTTGGAGCTAGAGCTTGTTTCTTTGCTGCCAGAATGGCTTTTCCTATCAATGCTCTATCAAGTACTTCCACATATATAGGCAACTTCAATACGTCCACTCTTTCAAACACATCCAGATCTAATCCCCTCTCAAATTTTTTAGCCTTCTTGTAATCTGTTTCAACCATAGATGGAGCAAATCTGGCCAACTTAGTAAACTTAACTTCATACTTGTGGACTCGCCTTTTTCCATGCCCTGCCTTTCAGAAAGGTTAGAAAAGAAGGTGTCACAGTTCGGACTCCTTCAGTTCTGAATCTAGTCTCACAAGTGCAATGTGAAACTGATAAACACCAAGGAGTCCAAATCTGGCAAATCTTTTTGGAAAATCGATTTTAAATCAAATAATGCCAAAATTGGACTGCTTTGCCAGATTACAGAGCCACCTCCTAAATATTTTATTTTTGGAGAAATTTAGGAATCCTTGACTCGTGCTGAAGGCCACGTTTCCGTCATCACCAAAGTTGGCTCAGCTCAGGAACTTGGATACGAGGGGGGAAGGTAATGAATTGAGCACCCTCGCTCGCCTGATCAAAGATTAGCCTCTACTAATCATGATATGAAATTTTATAAACATTATGTGCTCTTGTTCCGGTTATTGGACTAACATTACTATGTGACGCGCACAAGCAAGTATAGGCTGTATTGCAAGAATTGGAACATTTCAAGTCATGTTTGTTTGTGAAAATGGTTTGAATTTGCCACCCTCAAGTGGGCTTAAAGATGCGGATTTGCCCCCAAACATAGTGGGCTTAAAACATGATTTTGCGACAACAAAGTGGGCCTAAAACTCACATTCGTCGAATTGTTCCAATTCAAACAACAAGCCTTCATCCACAGGCATTCATGCAGTTCAGCACGTAAGCACATAGCATGCGAAACATGGCAATATGGCAATCACACTTATGCAAGTATGCTAAAGCATAAAACTCACCGAGTACTACAAACCAAAACAAAAACTAGTTAGAAAAATGCATGATTCCTACCTATGCAAGATGCTTAATGCAACACATGCAATAATGCAATTAATAGGCTCGGCTACTAATATGGCATATGATTTGCAACACTTTGATAGCATGCTTTGAACCACATATTCAAAGAAGTATTGAAATTGCAATGCAGTTTGAATGATGCGCCAAGCCTCGGTGCATGCAAGACAAATGAATGGATGCAAACATGCAAGCATAAGGTATGCTAATTGAAAATGTCCCTAATCTAACCATCGAAAGTGATTAAGTAAAAGGGAGAAAGACGTGGGGTTGGAAGACATACAAACACGCATGCACACTTATTACAACATTACACCCTTGCGAAGGAGGGTCCGAATGAATAAGCTAAGCTAACTAGCTACGCTAATTAAGCTAACTAATTATTACAACAATTGAAGCGAATTAACATACTTATGCTAAGCTAATTAAATATTATAAAACAAATTAATTAGCTAAACACTTTAACTAACTAATTACAAAGCAAGTAAATTAGCTACCACTAATTAATTAAATAAAGCAGTTAAATGGCCTTGAGGAGTGAGAGATGCATGCATGCTCGATTCTTCACCCGAAAATGCCACTGCCTTGCCATTGCAGCCTCTGTTTGCACATTTTTGACCACTGAAAATTGTACCAACTCCCAGAACACTTCTGATCCCTTTCAGGAACACACTGAACAACTTTCTTCATTGATGGTCAGTTGGCTACTGTTGGTGGCCGTCAACCACTGCTGGTGACCGGTCGGCTACCCATGGCCTGAACTTCCTTTTTTGCTGCAACAGAGAGCAAACAGAGGCAAATTAGTGTATTCTCAAGGTTTTTCTATACTGCTACCCTCCTTATCATTACATAAGCTCAAAGTCGTGTAACTCTTGGCCGTCGAACCATCAACCAAGCATTTTCCATGCATGATGGCTAAGGAGCCAAGCTTGTACAAGCTTAATGAGCGCAAAACAAGACTCAACAAAACCATTACCCTATCATGCATGATCAAGGGTAATGGGGACCAAGGAAAGTGACACATTTCATCACTTTAAGTATGAAACGTCCCATGTTCCTTGTGTTCGGATTAACATCCGATCCGAACACATGCAATGCAACATGAAAGATGTTTATCTCGCCTCTTTTACTTGCCATGTTTTGTTTACTCATTTTAGATTACCGATCAATTCTTTAATCGGTTAAGTCCAAATGTAAGTGTCCTCTAATGGAAATAAAACTTAAACTGTAAGTGCCTTGGGCATGAAAGAGGTTGGTAATGAACCCCTGAAAGGATTAAACCATTAAGCATGATTGTCTCCATTTCACACTTAACCCAACAAGTGGTTTAAAACTACTTTCAAAACAAACAAAAAAAAAAAGTGAAGAATAGAGGGCGATTGCAGAGATTTCAGTGCTGAAATGGAGTACAAAATAACCCTAAAACATGCCTTCAACTCAAAAGAATGATGATCAAAGCATTAAAACATCAAGCTAATTCAGGAATTAACTCTGTAACCATGCCATACAAGACTCAAAGGACTTAACCAGCCCAAAATGGAGCTAAAACAAGTCAAAATAGTAGCAAAAACATGCTGAGATCAAGTTACAAAATGCTAGAAAAATATGCTTACATGTTAAGCTATCTAGGCATGCAAATAAGACACAAGAAGGAGGCTAACACCTCCAATTGTGGACTTTAAAACAAATTTTTTACCACTAAAATAACTCTGATTTTTAGTGGTTAGAAGGCCCAAAAAGTTTGATTTAAAGGTGATGAAAGATGGCACAAAAAGCTTCCCAAGCTAAGGAACAAAAATGGGGGACAACCCCCTAACTCACAAAGACTCAAACTACCATTTTTATGCCTCAAAAATAGAGTTTTTTATACTTCAAAAATAGCCTTAAAATAGTTGAAAAAGGTGGCAAAGTAACTATGCACAATAAGCATAAGTGAGGTAAGTGCAATACCTTTGAAGTAAAATGCAATTCAACCACAAACTCAAGCTCAAATCCCCTTCCAAGGCTCAAACAAAGCTCCAAGGGACCTCAGCTCAAAGGTGAGAGTGTTTGGTTAAGGGTTGATGTGCAAAAGTGTAGAGAAACTAAGCAAGTGTATGCAAAAATAAAAAAAAAGATAGAGAGAGAGAGAGAGAGAGATTTTTGGTCCAAAATTTCTAACCCTAAACAATGGGGGAGGACACCCCCTCTATATAGAAAATCAAGGTTTGAGCTTGAATTCATCCTACCATACACGTGTATGAAGATGAAGCTGGGTGAGCAACAGCTGGCACAGCTGGCAAACAAATATCGGAAAAAGAAGACCAATGGCCGTCGGCCACCACTAGTGGCCGACAGGCACAACTTGTGGACGACAAGGTCTAGGGCTGGCCGACAGGTCACCCTCCCTTCCAGGCAAGAAGCAACAAGCTCTTGGTCCAAAAATATGCACAAAACAGATAAGTTTAGAGGCTCCAAGACAAGGCGTTCTGCCAAGGACTTCGGGTGCTCAAAAAGAACACAAACAAGCACAATCATCGAGTGCAGAAACGATGATGTCTAGGTCTTGAGGACAATCAAAAATGGGGTGTCTACAATACTCAGCTACAGACATCTTACCTTGTTTCATCTCTTGGAATTCAGAAACCTGTAGCTTGCTTTTCGTGCTCCTTTCGGATACGATTAGCCCTACAATTCGGACTCCGGTAGTTCTAAATCCAATTCCACAAGTGCAATATGAAACTAGATAAATATAAAAGAGTCCAAATCTGGCAAATCCTTTGGAAAATTGATGTTTAAATCAAATGCCAAAAATGGACTGCTTTGCTAAATTACAGAGTCGCCACCTAAATATTTTTGGAAAATTTGGGAAACTCGTGACTCCTGCCAAAGGCCACTTATCCGTCATCACCAAAGTGTCTCAGCTTGGGAACTTAGGTATGAGAGGGGAAGGTTATTAACTGAGCACCCCACTCACCCGATCAAAGATCGGCCTCTACTAATCATGATGTGATTTTTATTTACATTATATGCTCTTTTCTGATTATTAGGCTAACTTTACTAGGTGATGCACACAAGTATAGACTAATTTTGCAAAAGTTGGAACATTTTGATTTCATGTTTGATTGAAAACTGGTTTGAATACGCGTCACTTGAAAAAATGAGTTTGTATGTACATTAATTAACTTATCCAAATTTTAGCAATTAGCCTTCATCCACAGGCATTCAAAGAGTTATATTACTTAAGCAATTAGCCTCATGGTATTATGCTTGGCATGGAAACAATCACACTTATGCGATATGCTAAAGCGATAAGTGCTCACCTAGTACTCCAAGGTTAGCCAAATAAAGCAAAATGATTAGAAAACATGCATGTTCCTAAACAATGCAATGTAACTAATGCAATGTACACATTATGCAATTTTTAATAGGCTTGGCTATGAGCATGGTATATGATTCAATTCAAGACATGTAATAAATCATATTTTCAAGCAATGAAATTGGAATTGACATTGGTTAGTATGATGAACCGAACCTAAATGTACATGAGATAAATGTATACAAACATGGGAATGCTAAGTAAATATGATGCTCTATGCAACCATTATAAGCGAGTAACTAAAAGGGAGAAAGAAATGGAGGTTGGAAGACATATACCATTATTACATATTTTTCCCTCGTGCAAGAGGGTGCGAATAAATGTCCAGGTGTCTAAATTACGCGAACTATTACAAATTCGAATGAGTGAATTTAAAGAACGAACTAGCTAACTACTTTATTACAACGAGGATAATAATGAAACAAATGAATTAGCTACCTAAGTTAACTAGCTATAACACAACTAAATAAACAATAATAATTACACCCAGGCTAATTACAACAACAATATTTAACTACAACAATAAAATGATAATGATTAACATCAAACAATAGCAAGGATGCGCAATGCTCGCATGCACAGTGTCCAGAAACTACTCTATCTGCTCAGACTTGCTCTGTTTCACCTTCAGTCACAGCCCCTAACTTTCAGCAAAACACTCTGCCTACCACACATTGGGAGCCGATTGGCCCACAATGAGGCCTGACCGGATCCCAATAAGGCCGGACAGCCCTAATTTTTGTGCCAAAATTTGTTTTGTGCTCTGAGGTGAGGATAGTGTAAACAGAGCCTTTCTAAGCCCTGTTTATCCCTTCTTTTGTTCTCTGTCATGGAAAGCCTCAAGAGAATAATGAAGTCATTTCCAAAACCATCAATGTGCAAGTTGATTGCTTGATGACCTCGGACATGACTTTGGACAAAACAATCAATAAATGCAATGAAGACGACCACCTCTCCCTCCTATCATGAAGGCTCAAAGAGGGAGGTAGACATGCCTCAAGTTTCGTCAAGATATTATGGATTGATATGTGATGATTCTTGACATGATGGACTCGGCATAATGTCTGACCGAATCCAACTAATTCTAAACATTTTCTTTATGTTGGTTTCATTGGTTCTAAGCCAATTTTTATTAGTCCTTTCCATTCTTTAATCAATTGGTCCAAAGTGATGGTTAAGTCCACTAAATGAGAAGAAATGTCAAACGAGAGGTGATTCGTAGCATGAAAGAGAGACTATGCCTTGACGATGAACCTCCATAGAGATTAAGCCATTGAGCATAGGTCTCTTTCCCATGCCTTGAATAACCGTCAATCCTTTGAAATAGCTCTCAAACAAAAGAAAAGAAGAAAAGAGGGAGAGTGCAAAATTGATTATGCGAAGATTGATTATAAGAATGAGACTCTTGCCATGAAAACCAAGCAAAGAAAAGCTACCAACTCGAATGACTTGGTGTCTAAGGACTAAACAACCGAAACCATGAGGGCTTACAACACAAGTAGTAAAGTATTCAAAGTATAAACTAATTAAATGAATTAAACAGCCCATAACAGCCCCAAAAATGTTAAAAACAATATCTAAAAGCAAGAGAAAGTAAGTAAAAATAGTATAGAAAAAGCTATGGAACAAAGCCTAAGGAGAAGTGGCTAACCCTCCATTTTTTGCAATTTTAAATCACATATTTCTGCCCCAAAACAATCCCAAAACAGTCCCAAAATAGCCCAAAAACAGTGGCTAAAAGTGTGTTTAAAGAGCACAAAAAGATAGACAAAAGCAAGACATATAAAGCTAGTAAGCAAAATCAAGGAGAGGTGGCTAACCCCTCCACTTTTAAGACTTTTAAACCATGTTTTTCAGCCTATTTAAACTCTAAAAATCAGTGTAAAAATACAAAGAAAAGAGTGCAAGAACAAAGGGTATGAGCTATGAAATAAGGTGCAAGAAAGGGTGTTAAACCTTTCTACCTTTGGTAGCTATTCAACCCCAAATTCCAACACTTAGAATGGATCTAAAATAGTAAGGAAACACGAGAAAATGATTGAAATGAAAGCAAGGAAAAAGGTGACAAGCTTATACCTCTTGAAAGAGAGGATACTTCTTAGTTAACAAACTTGATTCAAAACACCCTCAAGGTTTTGAAATTTAGTTTGAAATCTCAACAAAAAGCTCCAAGAACAAGCTCTAATGGTGTATGTATTGTGTATGTATAGTTGAAGAAGGTTTGAAGGTCAAAGGAGTAAGGAAGATGGAGGGGGGTCTCTTTAGCTCTTCAAGGCTTTTGGATAGTTTGCTAACCCTAATTCTGAAGGGAGAGGTCGAATTTATAGAGTTTGAGCTAAATTGGCCAAAAATATCTTCAAAAAACAATAGCTAGCGATTTCCCGCCAACTGTCCTGTCTGTCACCACTAAGAGCCGGCCGGCTCTAAAAAACCCACGGCCGACTCAAATAATGCAAGGCCAGGTCTAAAAAGGCACTCTAGACAAGTTTTCATTGAAAGTCGGCTGGCTCTAAATGAGCCACGGTCGGATCTAAATGGAGCTGGCCGGCTCCAAAAATCTGTATTTTAGGCCCGACTTCAAACGGGCATATCTCTGTCATCCGGACTCGGTTTTAGGTTATTCTTGAGTCTAAATTGAAGTCCTGGATGTCTACTTTGCAATGGTGGTGGTGTCACATCTAAATTTTAAGTGGTCAAAGAGATATACCTAATTTAATGAATGATGCTCATTTCTATCTTAAAGGATTAATGCCAACTTTTTCCCAACTACTTTTCCTCCATCCCCTCCTATTTCCTTCAACTCCAAACCTATGAATAAGATATTTTTAAAGATTTTTCAAAGAGTTCACCTCCCTTCCATGTATCTCCACTTTGTCCTTACTCAGTTTACCGAAAAGTATAATATTTTAAACGAAATGCAAGCCTCGAAACATCGTAGAAACATTTGGAAAAATATTTTGAAAAAAAGGGTTTAAGGTTTAAAATAGTTTTGGTCAAAATGGGGTGTAAGGTTTGGGATTAGAGCTTGAATCCAAATTTCTTCGCTAAGAATTCAAGTAACCATGTCTCTGCCTTTAAGGGTTCAATACCTCCCAGGAAAGTCGGCGGTTTCATTTTCATAAACTTCTAAGTTAGATTTATAATATTATTGTTATCCGGCTCAACTTGGACAAGAGGAGGCAAAGGAGGCAAAGGTTGTTCTCTTTGTTACTCTATCATTGCTTCAGTTATAGGGCTACGAGCATTTGTTCCATTCGGCTCATGCGAGCCTCTAAGGATTCAGCTATATCGTTACTTCTTGTATTTTTCATTTGCTATAGGTAAACAGAGCACTTATAAACATAGGTAAATAGTCCAATTCACAATGTTTAGACTATTCATTTCGATTTCATGTGTTCATGGTCAGGTTCAGTTTTTTTTTTTTTTTTTTTTTTTTTTTTTTTTTACAGAAGTTAATACACACACTCACCCATGCAGATGAAATGTCCCTAATTCCTTTTCTAGGGCATCCTATAGCTCATATGGACTCGTGTGCAGTAGAACACATGTTCTAATACCACTCTATCACAACCCAAACCCGACCACATAGGTCTAGTGTCGTAGCAGGACAATAATCGTCGGATTACCAACGGCCTCTAATCTAATTAACAAAATATAAGGGGCTAGCGGAAGCAAATATAGAAACATACATAGTTCATTGAGCTGTGTTGACATACATGAAACATGAATTTTAAAACTTCATATACATACACGTGACGTCA
Source organism: Camellia granthamiana (assembly GCA_036172215.1). Classification (NCBI taxonomy): domain Eukaryota; kingdom Viridiplantae; phylum Streptophyta; class Magnoliopsida; order Ericales; family Theaceae; genus Camellia; species Camellia granthamiana. Next base: position 149,711,742 of record CM069903.1, read on the forward strand.
CCAACATAGCAGTCTTACATCAAGTTCGTTACAGATGTAGCCAAAAGGGAACTAAGCACAGTGTACAGATAAACAAGAAACTGTTCAAACTCAAAAAGAAATATAGTCTTATACATCCACACAAACAGGACCACATGACTTGACTTAATCCAGAACCTCCTTGGGAGGCACAAAGGGTGGCTGACAGAGCGGGATTCCAGGCAATCTTTATTGAGCCTGGCCACGCACCTGATTTCCTACATACATATAATAAATGGTGAACGAAAGCTCAGTGAATAATAACAAAGTAAAGATTTTAATGAATGATGTCCATAACATATTCAGAAATCAGAGTTTACATTAGAAACAGATTCTTGTTAGAAATAGAGCCTTATGCATGTTTGGACTTCAAATCAGAAATAAAACCACATTCGCGTACTTATCCATAAATCATAAGTAGTTATACGTGGTACATCCCTTGTCATATCAAATTTTCATAGTCAGTACCGACGACCACATAGGTCTTCATCCTGTGCACAAGCAGCCATAGGATTATTACCCCCAGGCAAGGGCCCCATGAACATAGGCCTCAGTATTGTTACCCCTGGGAAAGGGCCACATGAATATAAGCCTCGGTATTGTTACCCCCAGGCAAAGGCCACATGAATGTAAGCCTCAGTATTATTAACCCTGGGCGAGGGCTACATGCATATTGGCCATGGTATTGTTACCCCCAGGCGAGGGCCACGCGAACTAAAGATGCTACAAGATACATTTTAGAAATTAGACAATCATTTATTATACAGAACATAACATTTCAGAAAACAGATCTTATTTCATCACACAGAAAATAAATGAAGTTGAACATAGCTTTACTAAGTTATTACTCACAGATAGCTCCAAAACCAGACAAAAAGCACAAACAGATCAACTAGCTTACGGCGAGTGACCTACACAACATAACAGATACATATTTTGAAACACATACTCGGATAGTAAACAACTTAATTCTTTCTTATCTTGGTGTTTTCCCAATCCTTATCCCCATTATTATGTCGTAATCATGGCCTAGGAATGCCTAGGATGTAATAAGGATGTCAAAATACGCTTGAGAACACTTCGTCAATTATGATGAAAATAGGACCCTTGCTCGAGCGGAGGGTCAAAAATGTGAGTGGTCGCTCGAGTGCAAAGTCCTTAGCTCGAGTGGTCTGTAAACCCTGTAAAAGTACTGGTTGCGTGTCTTCTCCGCTCAATGGTCGCTCGAGCATAAAAGTGAAGCCTTAGCTCGAGCGCCACTCTTGTCGCTCGAGCAGTCTGCAAAACATGAAAACTTCTAAAAGCAAGCAATTTATGCTCAAGCCAACTTTTGGTCGCTCGAATGGAAGCACAAAAATAAAGGTGGTCATTCGAGCGCAGGATTTGTCGCTCGATCACTGAGGTTGAAAATATGACATGCATAGAATTTCTTTGCTTCAAAGTTTCCAAATCATGATCAAGTGAGGCAATTTGATGGAAAACAAAATGAATTCTCAAAACTAAGATGGACTTGGTACATGCATGTGAGATTTACTTGAAATTCACCTCAAAATGTGATGAAAGTGCATGCATGCATGAATGGCTCAATTTTCTTCATTTCTAGCTTAATTCTTCCATTAATTCTCTTGACTTCATGGTCTAGACATCATAAGTCATAAGCCAAGGGTTGAATCCTTACCTCCACTCCTCAATTAAGTTCTAGATGGTGAATTCACTAAGGTGCCAAGCCAAATCCCTTGAGTTTCTAGCAATTCCTCCCTTTCTTCTTCTTGAATTCACTCTCTCCCTAAGCTCTCACTCTCCATTACGTTTTGTTTGTTTGGATAGGCTCAAAGATGTGTAAAAAGAGGAGGTGAAGCACAAACTAGCCTTATATAGGCTTAGTTAATAATGATTAGACAAAGCTTAGCAAATGGACATGAATTATTCTAATTTAATCGCTCTGAATCAAATTCCAAATAAATTTGCCATAAATTTCTAAAAGTTCCAACTAACATATAATTCAAGTCAATTTCGTAATCGGATGCCGATTAGGCCTTCAATTCGCAGAGCAAATCAAATGCAAACAAATATTTCTATGGCAAATAGATATAATCACAAATAATGCAATGCACATGTAATTAATTTAGAATTTCATCTTAATTACTTATTAGGCACTCTTAATCATAGATTAAGGCTAATCGAAAGTCGGGGTTGTTACACGTACAGCTTCTGCCGAAAGCTCTGCAGAAAGAAGGAACGAAGGCTTTTGATCTAAAAAGCAAAAAGTCGAACATGATAGATGAACAACTTAAGCCACGAAAGGAAGCCTTCAAAGAAGTTGTTACTACCTTCACAGAGCTAATATATTGGAAATTAATGAAGATCCAAAAATGGACACTATTTTTTGTCCCCCCCCCCCCCCCCCGAAGATGGTCAGGGACCCATCTCTTCGGACCGAATGTTGCGGTTCCTGCCACAAGGACTATGGGCACCTCATCGAAGATTACAAGGCCCTGATGCAAATTCCTGGACGAGTTGGTGTAGACTGGGCATTTGCAAACGTATATTGATTATTTTGCAAATTAAAAGGGGAAGCACGGAGAAAAAGAGGGAAATATCCAGCCACCGGCGACCATCAATATGATATACTCGATCCCCCTGAAGAAATGGAGAAATCAAGTCAGGAAAGAGATCAAAAGGTCAATGCATCTCAGGGAGGTGATGGCCTTATATGAGGGTTCCACAAAGAGAGTGCGTTTGTTAGAGGTAAAGATTTCATTTTCTAATGAAGACTTGTCATGGATTCACCATCCACACAGTGACGCTTTGGTGGTGACCCTTCAAATCAAGGAGTTCACTGTCAAAAGAATATTGGTGGATCAAGCAAGCTCTTCAGAAATTATGTACTACGAGTTGTTTAAAATGTTAGGATTGTTGCATGGCGACCTACACCCCGCAGATTCACCATTATACGGCTTTAATCCTAGCTTAGTCTTTCCTCTAGGAAATGTATTCTTGCTAGTAACGGTGGGAATGGTAATTCAGCAGGTAGAGTTTCAGGTAGTGAACATCCCCTTCCTATACAATAAGATAATAGGGAGGGCATGTTTTCATCGAATGAAAGCAGTTTCGTCCACCTTTGATCAGGTTATATAGTTCCTAACAGGAGAAGGCGTTCATGAAATCAAGGGTGATCAAATGTCTGCTAAACAATGCATAGTAGTATTCTCTGTCGATAAGAGAATCCAGGAGATCCGAACACAGGAGGAATACGAAGAGTATGTTGGCATGGAGCCTTCGGCAAAAAGTGCAGAAGAATTGGAACAGGTACCAATTGACCCAACAGACAAGGAGAAGTTTGTTCTCGTTGGAAAGAGCCTTAGTTTGGAGGAAAAAGACCAGTTGATCCACTTCTTACTACAATTCAGGAGTGTCTTCAAGTGGACTCCATATGAGATGGAAGGGATTAATTCAACAATGGCTTGCCACAAGCTAAATGTAGACCTAAACTTCAAACTGATAATACAAAAGAGTAGGAGGTCGGAACCACAGGACGTGGAAGCCGTTAAAGAGGAAGTAACAAGGTTATTGGAAGTCAACACCATCTGTGAGGTTCAATATCCGGAGTGGTTGTCTAATACTATCGTCATAAAGAAGAAGAATGGAAAGTGGTGAGTCTGTGTGGACTTCACCAACTTAAACAGCGCATGTCCAAAGGATAACTCTCATTTGCCAAAAATTGACCAGTTGGTAAATGCGACGTCTAGACACCAGAGGATGAGCTTTTTTGATGCATACTGAGGGTATCATCAAATAGCTATGCACCTAGACGTTCAGGAGAAAATGGCTTTCATCACCCCTATGGGGGTTATTCTGCTACAAGCTAATGTCGTTCAGATTAAAGAATGTGGGGGCAACTTACCAACGTTTAGTTACGAAAATATTCCATGATCTGATCGGGGAAAACCTGAAGGTGCATATCGATGACATGGTAATCAAGCCGTAATCAAGATATTCGGGAAGCATTTGGGATCCTCTAAAGATTCAAGATAAAGCTAAACAAGGAAAAGTGTGCCTTTGGGGTTGGCTAGGGGAAGTTTCTTAGCTATATAGTTACTTAGTGGGGCATAAAAACAAGCCCCGAGCAGACTTGAGCATTGCTTGATATAACCCTATCCACGTCAATAAAAGGGATCCAAGCACTTACAGGGATGGCAGCTGCGCTTAATAGATTTATTAGCCGATATTCAGATCGCTACTGACCATTCTTTTAGCTAGTGAAGAAGAAAGCTCAGTTCTCATGGAGTTAAGGGAATACCCAATGAAACTTCCCCTACTCACCAACCCTGAGCTAAGGGAAAAGAGTATGCTTATTTGGCCATTTTTTATCATGCCATAAGTTTGACACTCATTAGAGAATCAACAAAGGGGTAATCTCCCATGTTTTATGTAAATAAAACTCTGTTTGACTCATAAACAAGGTATTTGCCATTGGAAAAGTTTGTTTTAGCACGTGTGATCACCTCTAGGAAATTAATGCGTTATTTCTTAGCCCATGTCATCATGTTTACGCCGAACACCTACTCAAGAGGATTTTTCATAAACTAGACACATCAGGAAAAATCTCAAAATGAGTTGTCAAGCTTAGACAATACGACATTCAATTCAAGACAATGATTGCCATCAAAGGACAGGTCTTGGCAGATTTCATAGCAGAGTTCTTGCGCAAGAAAGAGGCAAAAGTTAAAAGCATTCGTCCATCGGCAGTATCATGGAGCCTCGAATAGCAAAGGAGCAAGATAGGGTTTATATTGATAACCCCCAATGAAGAAATCCTGAAATTTTCTACCCGACTAGATTTTTCGGCCACCAATAATGAATATGAATATGGGGCCCTCATCAATGGGCTCACAATCACAAGGACACTAGGGGCAAATTCTATCTGCGTACTATGTGACTCTTAACTGGCTACAAAGTAAAATGATCGGAGAGTACGTCGTCTACGACGAAAGAATAGTGAAGTACCTGGCCACAACCAAGGTAGTAGCTAACCAGTTCTCCTTGTGCGATATTCAACAAGTAGGTCAAGACCATAACAGTCACATTGATATGGCGGCTAGCTTAGCCTCGACCATTGATCAAACAAGAAGTCGAAAGATAGAAATCAACACTATTCTCACATCCAGCATTATATCAACTGAAGTTTTGAACATCCAGTCAAGGGAAAACTGGATGACCCCCATAGTTAGTTATTTATCCGAAGGAATAAACCAACCAACAAGAAGGAAGCACGTCAACTTTGGCAACAAGCCATGCATTTTTAGTTGAACTAGGAGAACAGACTCTTCAGGAAATCATATTCTAGTCCTTACCTCAGGTATGTCCACCCAGAGTAGGTAGAAGGGATATTAGAGGAAATCAATGAAAGATCATACATGCAAAAAGACACCTAGTAGTTCATCCAACGATGTGAAGTGTGTCAGAGGTATGCGCTGATCATACACCAGCCATCTGAGCAGCTCAATCTAGTCACAAGTAATTTGTTG
>CM069903.1:149717487-150002487 GCA_036172215.1 Camellia granthamiana
GAAATTTGGAAAATTTGGAGTTTTGCCCTAAAATGACTCAAATAACTATTTTGTATAAATAATGAAATTGGCATTGGAAATGTGAAATGGAGAGGGTTGTTTATAGGAATGGTGCAGTTGGATATGTAGTACCTCTCATCTATGGAAATTTGAATAATTTATCTGTTGTGAAAATTGTTATATCTATTTAGAAAATTTTTGTTTTGGACTATCGGTGGAGGGACAACTATGATTGTTATAGAAATTGCATGAGGATTAGAAGAATTGAAACTAATCTCTTATTGGTTGTCATTGAATATGATTGTGTTTTGATACACTGTATATGTATTGATGTTTGGGAGGAGAAAGAGAATGTACTCCACGTTTGGGAGAAGAAAGGTGATGGACTCCACACTACAACAAAACTGAGTTTTTACGGCTCCACATTAACGACATACAGTAAATGCAAGCCGTGGTTTCTCACTTTACGACTTGCTTTTTGGTACATCGTAAGTAATTTCTCAACTACGGCGTGTCTATTGAGTAGGCCGTAAATACTAATAATGACGATTTTTTTACAGCTTGTGATGTTAGTCGTAAATAATAAAACTTTCTATGACATGCACATGGCATGCCATTAATACATCAACTATACACGACATGTGTACACCAACCGTTAAAAATATTGAACATTTCACGGCGTACAAAAAGCCAGCCGTTAAAAATATTACGTTTTTTACGACGCATAAAAAATTAGTCGTTAAAAGTACACTTTCCACCACGCACATATGCTGACCATTAAAAATATCTTACTTTTCACGACATGCAATTTCTATCGTAAATAATATGACCAAAAATAAAAATAAGCGCCAAAATGAAATACTTTGGCGCTAAATACTAAAATGAAATACTCTTCGAATTGGGCATAACGCTCTTTCTAAACAATATGAGTCTGTTTGGTAACGTTTTACGTTTTCAATTTATATTTACAAAAATTTTATAAACTGGTTTTTTTTATTTTTTTATTTTTAGAAAAACATAAACTACAAACGCGTTTGGTAACTGACAAAGTGTTTAAAAAATTTTAAAAATATAGAAAAGAGTGAGAAATGGCAAGTGGTGGCAAGTGGCGGCGGAAGACGGTGGTGGAAAGTGGTGACGGTGGGTGGTGGGTAGCGGGTGGTGATGGGTGGTTACGGGTGGATGATGATAGTGGGTGGGTGGGTGATGGTGGCGGGTGATGGGTGGTAGCAAGTGGGTGGTGGTAGTGGTGGTGGTGGGTGGCGGCGGGTGGTGGGTGGTGGTGGCAGGTGGATGGCGGATGGCTGGTGGTGGTGGGTGGTCGGTGTGCGAGTAGGTAGCGGGTGGTGGTGGTGGTGGGGTGGGTGGGTGATGGTGGCGGGTGGTGGGTGGTAGCAAATGGGTGGTGGTGGTGGGTGGGTGGGTGATGGTGGCGGGTGGTGGTGGGTGGTAGCGAATGGGTGGTGGTGGTGGTGATGGTGGCGGGTGGTGGTAGCAGGTGGGTGGCGGATGGCGGGTGGTGGTGGATAGTGGCGCGGTGGTGATGGTGGGTGGGTGGGTGGGTGGGTGACGGTGGCGGGTGGTGGGTCTGTAGCGAGTGGGTGGTGGTGGTGGTGGTGGCAGGTGGGTGGCGAATGGCGGGTGGTAGTGGTGGTAGGTGAGTGGGTGACGGTGGCGGTGGTGAGTGGTAGCGAGCGGGGTGGTGGTGGTGGCTGGTGGTGGCTGGTGGGTGGCAGGTGGCTGGTGGTGGCTGGTGGGTGGCAGGTGGCTGGTGGTGGCGGCTGGTGGATGGTCGGTGGCAGGTGGATGGTGAGTGGGTGGTGGCGGGCTGTGGATGGTAGTGGCGGGTGTATGGCAGGTGGCGTGATGGGTGGTGGTGGCAAGTGGGTGGCACGTGGGTAGTGGCTGATGGTGGGTGGTGGTGGGTGGTGGTGGCGGGTGGGTGGTGAGTGGTGGTGGCAGGTGGTGGTGGGGGGTGGGTGGTGGGTGGTGGTGGCGGAAGACGGTGGTGGAAATGATGGCGGGTGGTGGCTAGTGTTGGGTGGTAAAAAAAAAAAAAAAAAAACTCAAAACGGAAACACATTTTTTGAGTTTACATTGTTTGGCCCAAATTTTATAAACTGAGACCACTGATTTATAAATCAAAAATTTACCAAACAAGTTTTTATTTGAGTTTTTTAAATTTTTGTAAATATAAACAGAAAACTAAAAACGTAAGTGTTACCAAACGACACCTATGTATGTCACACACACACACACTCTCTCTCTCTCTCTCGCTCTCTCTCTCTCTCTCTCAGCCTCACAGTTCATTGTCTCAGTCTCACAGATTTTCATCTCAACCCTGAGCCTTTATCAAAACCCTAACCCTGAGCTCCTCTACCACTCTCCAAAACCTCTTCACTATGTCCCACTACCCTAACCCTCGTCAACGATGCCTAATTGGGAAAGAGTAGGGTGAGACAGTGGTGTTCGGGCTGCCTTAGAAGCATAGGGTGCTTCGATCCACATCGACTGGCGGAGATCGCGGCAACATTGGAGAAGAGCGGCCATCAATTCTTGTGTTCCACAGAGCCCTTCACCGATGACTATTTTGTCTCCATCTGCTCTTGTCTCCCCTCTGTCACTTCTCTCAATCTAATTTCTGATTCCTGGGACCGTAATCTCTCTCTCTCTCTCTCTCTCTCTCTCATCCTACTCATCTGAATGTATAGAGATTGGCTAGGTTACTTCAGAGACTAATAGTTCTCTTTCCAATTCTAGGGTTTTATGTTTCTATAAAAATATGAGAAATTTGAAATTTATTATAGTTTCTGACGGATAATACTGATTTCACAGGTGATTTGGTGATCGGACTGCCTAGGGTAGGGAAGTTGATGACAATGAACGAGCTCTATGGCTATAATTGGAACTTCACTTGGTAACATATACATATATGCTCTTACTCTTCACTTGGTAACTTTTATGGAGCTGCTTGTGTCTGGTGCATTTTGATAGCCGATGGTTTTTTGTTTTTGTGTATCTGCGCTGTTATATCTGCTAGCACCGATGTCTTGTTAGCTGCTATTTTTTGCTATTTTATTTTTGTGTTTTGTGTTTGGTTGGTGAGAAAAAGTATGAAAGTGAAAGAAAGTGAAAGGAAAACTAGGAATTAGGAATTGTGTTGATTGTTATGTGTATGGAATGTTCTTTCTTGATACTCTAATTGTTTGCTTCAAATTGGACTTCATAGTTTTTTTTTTTTTTTATTAGTGAAATACCACTGTTGTATCGGTTTAGCAATATTTGAACTAGAAAAAAAAAATTATGAATTAGAGCTTTCTTTCCCTAATTTTTTGCTTCAATTTAAATTTTGTTGATGCTGATTACTGAAGTGATCTGTATATATTATATAATTTAATTATTTTGATCGGGGTGTTTGAATTTAAAATATTAGAAATTGAAGCATTTGAGAGATGTTGAGAATTGAGAAATAAAAGTAGTTCCTTAGGGCAATTTGGGATTAGAGAAAACATTAACACAACTTCACCTTTTGACTCACACCAAATAGGTGTTTTGGCTGTAATAAACCTTGGTATAGATAAAGAAAATGTATAGAAAATGATCATGAACAGTTTGCTAGATTTTTTAGATAGGCATGTCAAGGCAATAAAATATATATATATTTTTTTTTGGAATAGTTTTTACCTTTCTTCTGTATTCAGGCAATGAATAGTTTCTATAGCATTTGTTAATGCTTACAAGGATGGTTCTGTGGCAGGATCATTTGATAAACAAGATGTATCTAGTACAGACATGCATTATTAGGATGCAGTTTTTGCTTGCAAACATGAAAATTTTAAATGTTAGTATTGCTTTTGGAGTCATTTTTTCACAAAAAAACAGAAATAATCATTGAAAATCACATATTTTGTAAGTGACTTGTAGAACAGTTTTTAGTCTGTCCAGTTTATAGTGATCTTGATTCTTGTTGCTTCCTTCCATTTTCTTTTTGGTCTTAATTACTTGGCGAAGAATATAGAATCCCTAAGCTTTCTGCTCTCTCTTTTTCTGTCTATCTGAGAAAGTTAGGGCCTTTTTGGTTGTGCTTTAGTTTTCTTCATTTTCATCTTTCATGTTCTCAAAAACACGGAATGAAAAGTTTAAAAATCACATCATTTTCATTTTTGAGCAAAATCAAATTTTGAAATTTCAAAAACTTGTTGATGTGACACTTTGATACTCCAATTTCTGCATGAGCTGCAGGTATTTCTTTATCATGTATCTTAGTACATTGTCATTAGTTTTAGGTTGGCTAGAATTAAAACCTTAAAGTTTATGTTTGCCTTCTTTTGAAAGAATATTACTTTGTAAGCTGGAAAAAGATTAGAAGAATGTTGGGTTTGTTTTGATGCCTTTGCATTTGATGTGGAGCATTTGGGAAGAGCATAACTAGAGGGAGAATGATGCTAAACTTTCTTCCTCAAAGCATATGACCTTTAAGAAAACTCTTCAACACCATTATTGCTTGTTTCTTAATTGGAATTATTTGTTATATTTTGTTTTCTTTTTCAGATAGAGAGAGAGAGGGAGGAACATGTAGGTAGTGTCAGTTTGTCATGTAGATTTACATGATATATTTTCTTTACTCTGTCATAATGAATTTGGTTATTATGTTTTGGGAATCTTTCTTCACTTTGTATATAATTCCATTGGGTTTATTCTAAAATTTTCTCAAAATTTAACTAATCAATTTTTGTTGATCGGCATTATGCAATGGCTAGGCTTAAACATGCTTGGTGATACAATCCCAAGATCCTACTGCTAACTATCTTCTAAATTGTAAGGTTGGAAATTCTCCAATCACATGCAACAACAACCTTTCGGCTGTTAGGCTGGAAACTACTTAAGTGTGTTTTTCTATCTTCCTACACATTTCCGTATATCTGATACTGTTGTTTAAATTTAAGTAGTTTTAACTCTAGATAAATTGTTCCCAATAATTGCAAATGCTGCTTGAACCTCTCAATCGGCTGAAGCTAGAAGATGCTCGTCTTAATATGACCCAAGGAGTGCTCGAAGGGGTGGCTATGTAACAATCATTTTGATTATTTGGATTTCTTGTGTCTGGAAGGCATTGTTTGCTCAATTATGCTTTTATCCATGGCCAGTTCTCATATATATATATTTGGTGATATGGTAGGTGGTTGGAGAAGAGCTTGGGGTTCTCCCTGGCATGGATTCTATATTTTCAGCCTTAGCACTTCAGAGGCTTGTAGGATTCTCCTAGAATGTTGCTTAAAGAAACCAACAGGAAGATAAATTTGACGTAATTGTATATGATGGTATTAGTACTGAAGAAACTGTACGGATGATTGGCGCAACTAGCAAAGCAAGGTTAGGAAGAACTCTCTCTCTCTCTCTCTCTATCTATCTTCATGTGATTCTCTTAATCTTCATGGAATCACATGTTTCTGTATAGATTGTACTTGAAGTATTTTCAGAACTTGGCTGAAAAGAATGAGCTTAGGAGTTGGCTGGTCCGTCTCATTTGAGATTTGTAGATAAAGCTATTAGTTCAAGCACTAGAGCGTCCTAGCTCAACGGGAAAATGAGTGCAGAAATATGGGACGATCTAGAACAAACTCTGGAGGTATTTTGATACCCATTTCGTGTTGTTATCCTCTGTTAATGCAAGTCAATTTAGATTTGGATTGGTTATGTTATGTGCACTGTAGAAAGGATCTTCTATCTTTTCGGAACCAAGTAGATTTGGCTGCTACCATGTGATGGACCCAAGCAACCCAACTTCCATGAACTCCGTCTGTATGCATGGCCCAACTAGCATTGGCACTTCATTAGCTTTCTTTTTCCCTTACTTTACTTTGTAAATGAGGAGGTCCTTTAAAATTACAGTGTCTATTGTTACATTTTTTTTGTTGTTCTTAAGAGGGGGCTTTATATACTTTCCTTAATTGAAAATATACTTGTCTCATTTTACAGTCACGTGGATATATAAACATTATGGATTTTCATGAAAACCGGTTTCAATTTTTTTTTTTATTCTATGTTTCTAGGGAAACTTTTCCACTAATTAGACTATTCAATTCTGTTCATTTCTCTGCATGTTGTGTGGTTTGAGAATTTAATAAAGTCTAGAATTAGGTGAGGCTACGGATTATAATTTCTTTATCAATTGAAGAATAAGTTCATTTATAGAAAATATGCCAATGTGTGTCCCATGTACACTAGAGGTTCACAAAAAGAAAACTCAAAAACTGTTAGCTTTTATAATTGAAGCCATGTTTGTATTATTAAGAACTTAGACTATTATTAAGAACTTGCGATAAAATTGTAGCAGTAGCAGGATGCTTACATATGCTTCATGGGCACTAATCACACCAATTTTCAATTCCATGACAGTTTACTTTATGACATCTGAGATTGAGTAGTAGTTGTTCTGTTTAGTCTTGACATTGAATTGGAACAATTTTCTTTAAATTTCCATTGTCAATCTACACCTTCTGTACGATATTCTTGTCCAAAGTATGGAGTTTTGAATTCATTAATCTTATTCTTTCGTTTTATTTACAGATTTCAATCTACACCTTGGGTCATTTTGCTTTTTAATGGCAGTTGACTGACGTAGTATTGCTTCGTTAATTGATAAAAAAAATGCAATTAGATGTGGACTTTGTTCAAAGTGATGTGAGGAATTTACGATGGAGAGGTAAATCTCTTTATCTCCCTTTCAGTTACACAAACTTTCACAATGAGAATCCCCCTAGGCTCCCTATCTTTCTTCTTTTTCCAAGCCTCCAGCCAAATTAGGCACTCTGTTTTCATATTTTTTTTCTTTTGTTTTTTTTTTTTAACTAATTGGCTCATCGTACATTTATAGAAAAAAATACAGTGGATGTGCAAAAGCAAAACTCTCTCTCTCTCTCTAACATGCACACACAATAGAAGTTCAGTATGCTTTTGTCATTAGTAATTATGTATTTGTGTGTGTGGTGCATTCCTTAACTCAAATAGTATATAGAATGCCAAAATCGAGCATCAAAGAAGTTATACCACAGAATTTTATCCAGGGAACTGCTAGACTTGGACTGACTTGGAGAGAAGTGTTTGTTTTCTTGAAAACATTACACACTGTTCTTTAAGAGATGTGTTGATAGCTAGTTTATCTTTTGGATATTTCCCTTAGAAATATTATTGTGTAGCATTTGGGGCTGTTGGTATTGAGTTGTGTGGGCTCGGCTTTTTCGCGCCCCCCTTTTGGAGAGCTCAAATGAAGCCCTACAGTTCGAACTCCCGCCACGATTCTGAATCTAATCTCACAAAGTGCAATGTGAAACTGATAAACACCAAAGAGTCCAATCTGGAAAATCTTTTTGGAAAATCAATTTTAAATCAAATAATGCCAAAATTGGACTACTTTGCCAGATTATAGAGTCGCCACCTAAATGTTTTGTTTTGAGGAAATTTATGAAACCTGGACTCATGCCAAAGGCCACGTGTTTGTCATCACCAAAGTTGTCTTGGCTCGGGAACTTAGGTACTGAGGGGGGAAAGGTCATGAATTGAGCACCCCCGCACGCCCGATCAATGATCGGCCTCAACTAATCATGATATGATTTTTTATAAATATTATGTGTTCTTGTTCCGATTATTAGGCTATCTTTATTATGTGACACGCACAAGAAAGTATAGACTAAATCGCAAGAATTAGAACATTTCAAGTCATGTTTGTTTGCGAAAATGGTTTGAATTTGTCACCCTCAAGTGGGCTTAAAAGTACGGATTTGCCACCTTAAGTGGGCTTAAAACATGATTTTGCCACAACAAAGTGGGCTTAAAACTTACATTCATTGAATTGTTCCAATTCAAACAACAAAGCTTTTATCCACATGCATTCATGCAGTTAATTATTTAAGCACATAGCCTCATGGAAAGCATGCAAAACAAGGCAATATGGCAATCACACTCATGCAAGTATGCTAAAGCATAAAACTTACTGAGTACTCCGAACCAAAACAAAAACTAGTTAGAAAGATGCATGATCCTAACTATACAAGATGCCTAATGCAACACATGCAATAATGCAATTAATAGGTTCGGCTACTAATATGGCATATGATTCAATTTGATAACATGACTTTAAACACGTATTCAAAGAAGTATTGAAATTGCGATGCAGTTTGAATGATGCGCTGAGCCTCGGTACATGCAAGACAAAATGAATGGATACAAACATGCAAGCATAAGGTATGTTAATCAAAACATGTCCCTAATCTAACCATCAAAAAGCGATTAAGTAAAAGGGAGAAAGATGCGGGGTTGGAAGACATGCACACAGGCACGCACACTTATTACAACATTATGCCTTCTCAAAGGACAGTCCGAATGAATAAGCTAACTAGTTACGCTAATTAAGCTAACTATCACAACACAATTGAAATAACTAAATATTCTAAGCTAATTAAATATTACAAAATAAATTAACTAGCTAAACACTTTAACTAGCTAAGTACAAAGCAAGTAAATCAGCTACCACTATTTAAGTAAATAAAGCAGTTAAATGGCCTCGAGGGCGAGGGACATATGCAAGCTTGGTTGGTTTCCTCCGGAAAATCCACCGCCATGCCATTGCAGCCTCTGTTTGCACATCTTTTGACCACTAAAAATTGTGCCAACTTCTAGAACACCTCTGCTTCTAACACACTGAGCAACCTTTTCATTGATGGCCGGTCGGCTACTAATGGTGGCCGGTCGGCCACCCCTTCCCTAGACTTCTCTTTTTTTGCTGCAACAGAGAGCAAACAGGGGCAAAACAGTGTATTCTCAAGGAGTGTGTGTACTGTTACCCTCCTTATCATTACACAAACTCAAAGGAGTGTAACTCTTGGCCCTTAAACCATCAACCAAGCATTTTCTATGCATGATGGCTAAAGAACCAAGCTTGTACAAGCTTAATGACTGCACCAACAAGACAAGATCACCACCATATCATGCATGATCAAGGGTGATGGTGACCAAGAAAAATGGCATGTTTCATCACTTTGAGTATGAAACGTCTCATTTTTCTCGTGTTCGGATTAATGTTCGATCCGAACACATACAATGCAACACGAAAGATGCTTCATCTTGCCTCTTTTACTTATTCATTTTTGTTTATTCCTTTTAGCTTACCAATCCATTCTTTAATTGATTAAGTCCAAGGTGAGTGTCCTCTAATGGAAGAGGTGTCAACCAAGGGATGATTTGAGGCAAGAGAGAGGTCATGCCTTTGGTTAGTAGAAATCCTCAAAAGAGGATTAAAACCATTAAGCATGAACCTCGATCTCAAGCTTAAAGACAACCCAAAGGTTAACCAACCCTCAAAGCAAATGAAAAAATGATGAAATGAGGGAGGTTGCAAATATTATATGGGCTGAAATTAGGATGCAAATATTATATGTGCTGAAATTAGGATGCAAAAAGCACTAAAACATGCTTTCAACTCAAAAGAATGATGATCAATGCATTAAAACATCAAACTAATGAAGGGAATTGCCTTACAACCATACAAGCAAAGCTCAAAGGACTCAACTAACTCAAAATAGAGCTAAAAAAAAGTCAAAATAGTGGCAAAAACATGCTGAGATTAAGCTACAAAATGTTAGAAAAATGAGCTAACATGTGAGGCTATCTAGGCATGCAAACAAGACACAAGGAGGGGAGGGTAACCCCTCCAATTTTGAACTTCAAAAGAAGGTTTTTTGTCACTGAAATAACTCTGATTTTCAGTGGTTAAAAAGCCCAAAAAGTTTGATTTAACTGTGAGAAAAGATGGCACAAAAAGCTTCACAAGCTAAGGAACAAAAAATGGGGGACAACCCCTTAACTCACAAAGACTCAAACTACCATTTTTATGCCTCAAAAACAGAGTTTTTTATACCTCAAAAACAACCTCAAAACAGTTGAAAAGGATGGCAAAGTAAACATGCACAATAAGCTTAAACAAGGTAAGTTCAATACCTTTGAAGCAAAGAGCAATTCAGCCACAAACTCAAGCTCAAATCCCTCAAACAAAGCTTCAAGAGCACTCAGCTCAAAGGTGAGAGTATTTGATCAAGGGTCTATGTGAAAAAGTGTTGAGAAAGCTAACTACAAAGCACAAAATAAGAAGAGAGAGAGAGAGAGAGAATTTTGTTCTAAAATGTCTAACCCACAAAAATGGGAGAGGACACCCCCTATATATAGAAAATCAAGGTTTGAGCTTGTATTTAGCCTACCATACACGTGTATGAAGATACAACTCAGTGAGCAATAGCTAGCACAACTGGCAAACAAATATTTGAAGAAGGAGAAAAATGGCCGTCGGCCACCATTGGTAGGCTACCGACCACCAATGTGGCCGACCGGCCACCAGCATAGCCGACCGGCCACCACTGATGGCCGAAAGGAACAAGTTATGGCTGACAGGCTGTGGGGCTGGCCGACAGGCCACCCTCTCCTCCAAGTTTGAAACAACAAGCTCTTAGTCTATAACCAAGCACAAAACAGATAGGTTCAAAGACTCCAAAGACAAGGCGCTCGGCCAAGAACTCCGGGCGCTCAAAATGAACACAAACAAAGATAATCATCGAGTGTTCAAATGATGATGTCCAAGTCTTAAGCATGGTCAAAAATGGGGTGTCTACAAATTGCAATTCGTGTAACATGATATATTTGCTTAATATATTTCTTTGGGAGATGCTAAGCTTACTATAGTATTTGTTCATTTACCAAAGTAGTGATCTTAATTTCTTGTGTAGGTCCAATTATTGATACTGTTGTTATGAATCCTCCGTTCGGAACCCAGAAAAGGCGGCTGATATGGACTTTCTCTTTGCGACTTTGAAGGTAAATAAGCTAGGACTACTTTTTAATGCATTGAATACACGTGTCCGTTCTTTCTTTTTCTAATTAATTTTTTTGGGGGATTTTTACCATAGAGATTAATTTGGTTGGCTTTTTATAGCTTCTTTATTGATCAATGTTTTGAAACCAGCTTTATTTTGTAAGAGGCACATATCTATTTGGAGGAAAATTCTTTACTGACAAAGCTGCTGCCAATGTCAATTCATTTTATAAAATAGGTGTGTATCTAATTTATTTTATGCTAGATGGGATTTATTTTAGGCATTTCAATAATAGTGTGACTGTTGCATTCCACTAGCCACTAATGCGCAAGGATACCTACTAAAGTTTTAACCTTGATTAGATGTTTTCTTATCTTATTTAACAAATTGTTGTATAATCTCTTCATGCTTCATGAAGTACTAGTTTTTAACCTTGATGAATTGCTAAATACTTGATGCTAACGACTTTACACTTATTGTGGAGTGCTATAACAAAATTATGAAAGGTTTAGACAGTGACAACTGTGGTTGATTATGGATTGTGTAATCTATTTTTTCCTTGAAAACAGCAGTAACCGTAGGTGAGCATAGTTTTTTTTTTTTTTTTTTATGCAATCTAGATATTATTTTGTTGTGGCACGCTTCTTTAAACTTTACCCTCTTGGTTCAGATTATGGGTCAATGCAAATCTCATTTAATCTAGAGAATTACCATGTACTTCATGGTAATAAGAAATGACTATCATATAAATGCCAAGGCTTTTAGAACTATAGAATATATATTACTTTGTTTTTACATTGTACCAAAATGGTCATTTGTTTACTCTTTTGTGGCAAAGAATTTCAAATTGTGGGTTCTTACAAGAAGAGAAAAGAAAAGGAATTTAGGGCTTCTTAGGTTAAGCTCTACCTTCTGCTATATTTGTTGCTTTAGTTCATTGGAGTTAATTTTTTATTTTCATTGTTTCTTATTTACCTACATTCCTCTGTTTTTTTGGCAATCTAGTTTTTGTCATCAACCCCATATGGTGGCTACTATAGCAATTCCCAACTATCATGGAGGCAAGTAAAATATTTTTATTTGATTTTGAATATCTACTCTATTGTAGCTGCTGGTTAGTATTTTTGAACTAAATGATGTTTGTTTTTAAATTAAAAGACTTGTTGATGGTTCTTTGTAGGCCTAATGCCCTTAATTGGTGTTGTTATTAAATGGTTTCATCTAGTTTATTTAGTTGATTAGGTGCATAATTGAGTTTGTTCTTTTGAAAAAGCTTATTTTGTATTGAAAAATGGATTTATTTGCTTTATTTTATAACTAAGAAAAAGCTACGTTTGGTGTGTGGTTGGCGTATATGACATTGCTTTTATGGGGCCATTGAATTATCTTATTAATTTTGGAAATGTTTGGTTGATGTTTTAAAATTTTTTGATCAATTCTTAATACCTCAAGAAATATTTTTTGTCCCTGATTCGTTGGTCTGTGTACTTATATGAAGTTTCCTTTGTCATGTAGACAAGAAATGCAACAGGGTTAATTGCTCCAACTATTGCCACGGCTTTAGGTGCCTTAACACATACATTGGGCACCCTTGTCGCTGTGATAGAAGCAAGTGGATTTGCTGCAGCAGCAGCATCAGCAACTGTTATAAGAACTATTGTCGGTAGTTTTAGATAATTTCTTAATAATTATCGATATGTTTAGAAAGTTAGATGTGCATAGTTTTGGATGGTTTAAACTTTTTGTACAGTTTAGAACTTAAGGATATAGTTTTCGAATATTTGGAATGTATAGACAATGGTTGAATGTTTATAATTTATGGATATATTTTATTTTTGATGTTTCGAACAATATTTTGGTAGTTGATTGATGTTTTATGATGTTTGTTTGTAATATTTGTTAGATTGTACGAAGTTGGTCAAATAGAACCTGCTGAATTTAAAAATAAAGATAAAAAAACTGCATATTCTACAACAGGCATAATAAGTCGTTGTATTACATATTTTACGACGCGCAATCAACATCGTTATTTGTCTCACCAATTAATGGTGTCCAAAAAGTAGTCATAGAAAAAGTAACGATGACGTACAAAATCTGCCGTTAAATAGTTTTTAACGGCGTACTATAGCATGTCGTAAAAAAGTAACAACGATGCACAAAATCTGCCTTTAAATAGTTTTTAATGGCGTACGAAGCATGTCATTGAAAGTGAATGACTTTCTATGACTGGTCATATCGTAGAAGGGTTTTTACGGCCTATATTGTGCGCTGTAAAAACCCTTTTTTGTTGTAGTGCCATTGAATTAAGTTGTCCTATGTGTCCAGGGTGAAAGTCCCGAAAACATTGTGTATACATGGGTGCCGGTTCCTGAAGACGAAATTTTCATAAAATGGCAAATGGAAATGTTTGTGTGATGACTATACATTGATTTGAGAACCCTTGAGTTGCATCCTCAGTTTGGTTGTTTGTGGTACATTTTCATCTTCTTCATATTACATTACAGAAATTTTTACTATTTTCAACACATTTTAGAAAATTCAAGACAAACTTCAGTAATCATGTATCATGTCAAACACTCTCTGTTAAAATGTGTTAATATTTTAGAGTCAGTAATTTAGATAAATTACACTTTGCACTATTGCATTTTGTATCAAATTCCATTTTGGTAACACGGATTGTGATATAAAACTTGGCATGGCATGGTTTGCAAAGGAGATTATAAATGATTTTATCATTGGCATTGCATATGCATATCATACTCATATCTTTGTTAAGATTCATATATTGTGTTAGATTGTTTCTACTAGGCTTTGGCTCACCCTATTTGGGAAAAACCATTTTCAGGAAATTTTGTGCTGATCTTAGGATCGAGTATTGGAACTCTTCCCCAGGATACCCACAGAGTAATGGACAGGCACAGTCATCGAACAAAACCATCATCAACGGAGTAAAAAAGTAGCTTCACAGTGCAAAAGGGAAGTAGGTTGAAGAGTTACCCTATGTGTTGTGGGCCTACCGAACCACGGCATGGCATTCGACATGGAAAACACCCTACTCCTTGACCTACAGAATGGAGGCTGTTATTCCACTGGAAATCCGTCTCCCTACCCTCTGATCGGAATTGTTTGAAGATGCAAGCAATGAGGAAGCTATTGCACAAGTATTGGACATGGTAAAAGGTCGAAGAGAAGCAGCACTGATCAGACTTGTAGCTTATCAGCAGCAGCTTATCAAGAGTTTTGATAAGAAGGTTCTCCCCAGGAAATTTACACCTGGAGAGATGGTTTCGAGGAAAGTTATGGACCACAAGAGGGTGCCTGATGAAGGGAAGTTAGGACCTAACTGGGAGGGTCCCTACAAGGTTACAGTATTAGCTAGGAATGGAGCATACTACTTCGAAGATCTCAAGGGCAAAGCCATACCTCGGCCCTAGAATGTAGCCAACTTCAAGAAGTACTATCAATAGATTAAGCCTCCAAAATTGTCCATCAAGTGTAAAAGCATTTATCTTTTGATTAATAAGAATGTCTCCCCACTTCTTTGAACTTTTGTTTCCAGCACCTGTACAACTTTATGGCCAGAACAGATTATTACTTAACTTAGTCTTTATAATCCAAGCCCTGGAGGAAACATAATAGTGATTAGCTTTGGTGTTTACCAAACGGAACTAGCTTTGTTGTTTACCAAATGGACTTAGCTTTGGTTTTTACCAAACAGAACTAGTTTCGGAGCGACCGAATGGAATTTGGTTTTGGACTACACTCAAACATGCCAAGTGGGATTGCTTGGTGGAATTATGTTTGGCAACCAAAATGGAAATTAGCCAAGTGGAATTGCTTGGTGGACACCATACTAACAAATTTTTTAGTGATCATTTATATTTTGGAAATCACATAATTTCCTAAGTACAAAAACATCAACACTTCAATATTGCTACAAACACACAGAGTTGGAACAAACTTGGATGAATCTTTTAGGGGCAAAATTCTAGTATCAATCTTACTCAACTCCAGGTGGGGGCAAACAATTATTTTTTCAAAACCAACCTGGACTTGAGTAAGACATCACTTCTTGTCCCATTCAAATACACTAATGCTATCAAAATTGCAACAGACTTAAGTAGGTCTGCCAAAAAGCAAGATCTTCAGTGTCAATCGTAGCTCCACGTGGGGGGGAAACAATTGTTTTTCTTGGAATCAACCTGGACCTAAGTAAGACACTCTGCTTTGATTACAAGACAAACACAGCCATGTACCATATCAGATAACCAGGCCAAACATCTATTCGACCCTTAAGTCCTAATAGTGCTCGACCGTGGGCAAACAATACAGATAACACAAGCATTAAAGAAAAAAGCATCAGGTTGTAAAATCAAAGAAAAAATAACATCATCCAACAAAGGCACGGCTGGCCTAAGAAACAGCAACAAAAAATAAGAAACATTGTCTTAACAAGCATCAGGGGGCAACTCATTAGGAAGACCGAGCTCCAGTGTATCAGAAAACAATAAGAAGAAAAGGCAAAAAAAAAATGTAAAAAAACTTCTAGTCTTTTCAAAAAAAACCACTTTAACTTTCATCAGCAGGAGGAATTCCCGAGGTAGTGTTCATAATCTTGTCCATGTCATCTTGGGGAGGAAAAGTAAAGGTAGCTCCAACTTCCTGAGAAACAGGAGCCTCCTTTACCACATCTCCCACAGCTTCAGTCTCCAGGTTCTCACCTTCTTCAACATGCACTGCTTCATCGGCTACACCACTCTCCAGAGTCTTGATTACAGAGTCAGTTCTTAGGGAAACCTTTGTTGGAGGGTAGCAGAGGTGGCAGCCTTCAAACCCAAGAACTTCGAGGGGACAGGAACACTCAAATAGAAAGGATTCATCAGGAACCTGAGCAGCAACCAGGGCACTCGTCCAGCCTTTGAGAAAGAGTTTGTCACGCAGCACCAATACCTCTTCTTTTTAGCCAGCTCCCGCTTCGTCCCAGCTCTGCTACCAGTGCTTGGCCTCTAAAGTCAAACGCTCAGTAGCCATCACTGCTATAACCATCTCCAGCTCAACCATTTTCCCCTCAAGCTAGGCCTGAACCCCAATAGTAACCACTTTTGACTTTTCAGCAGAAGCGACAACCTTGTTCAGGCCAGACACCTCCCTTTGCGCAGTCCTCCGGCCCTTCTTCTTGGCCTCCAAATTTGTTGTCAACCTCTCAGCACTCGTGGTGGCTCCAATACGGCCCTCTCCAATGCTTCAACTCGGGTGATGGACAGATGTATCCTCTGGATACACTACAGCAAATGACAAGGAATTAAAGGAAAGAAGATGGTCCAGACCAGCAAAGAACACAAAAGGAATACAGAAGCACTTACATCAGTCATCATTTCAAAGGTTCCCTTCAGGATCGGAATATCGCAGGGTTTGTTATGATCTGCCATATCTACTAGCATTAGCAACGTTTAGTCAAATCAAAAGCAAAATCTCTAGAAGCAACAATTGAATTAGAAATGGAAATGGGCTTGCCCTAGTACAGCATGGTGTAGCTCGACTTTTTCACCCCTCCTTTCGGAGAGCTCGAATTGGTCCTACAGTTCGGACTCCTGCCACGGTTCTAAATCTAATCTCACAAAGTGCAATGTGAAACTGATAAACACCAAAGAGTCCAATCTGGCAAATCTTTTTGGAAAATTGATTTTGAATCAAATAATGCCAAAATTGAACTGCTTTGCCAGATTACAGAGTCACCACCGAAATATTTTATTTTGGAAAAATTTAGGAAACCCTGACTCGTGCCAAAGGCCACGTGTCTATCATCACCAAAGTTGCCTCGGCTCGGGAACTTGGGTACGAGAGGGGAAGGTCCTGAAATGAGCACCCCTACTTGCCCAATTAAAAATCGGCCTCTACTAATCATGATATGTTGTTTTCTAAACATTATGTGTTCTTATTTCAATTATTTGGCTAACTTTACTATGTGACGCACACAAACAAGTATAGACTAAATTGCAAGAATTGGGACAAATTCAACTCATGTTTGCTTTCGAAAATGGTTTGCATTTGCCACCCTCAAGTGGGCTAAAATGTGGATTTGCCACCTCAAGTGGGCTTAAAACATGATTTGCCACTTCACAAAGTGGGCTTAAAACTCACATTCGTTGAATTGTTCCCATTCAAACAACAAAGCCTTCATCCACAGGCATTTATGCAGTTTATCAAGTAAGCACATAGCCTCATGGCAAGCATGCGAAACATGGTAATATGGCAATCACACTCATGTAGGAATGCTAAAGTGTAAAAGCTTACCGAGTACTCCAAGCCAAAACAAAAACTAGTTAGAAAGATGCATGACCCTAACTATACAAGATGCCTAATGCAACACATGCAATAACGCAATTATTAGGCTTGGCTACCTAATCATGCATTTGCAACACTTTGATAGCATGCTTTGAAACACGTATTCAAATAAGTATTGAAATTGACAATGCAGTTTGAATGATGTGTCGATCCTCGGTGCGTGCAAGACAAATGAATGAATACAAGCATGCAAGCATAAGGTATGATAATCGTAACATGATCCCTAATCTAACCATCAAAAGCGAATAAATAAAAAGGAGAAAGACGTGGGGTTGGAAGACATGCACACAAGCACGCACACTAATTACAACATTGCGCCCTCTTGAAGGAGGGTCCGAATGAGTAAGCTAACTAGCTATCCTAATTAAGCTAACTATTACAAAACAAAACTAATTAACTATTCTAGCTAATTATTACAATAATTGAAATAAATTAACTAACTGTTCTAAGCTAGCTAAAATATTACAAAATGAATTAAGCTAATTAATTACAACACTTGTATGAATGAAATAGCTAACCTATTCTAAGTTAATAAAAGCGAATAAATGGCCTCGAGGGCTAGGGATGCATGCATGCTCGGTTGATCCACCCGAAAATGCCATTGCCTTGCCATCGGATTCCTCTGTTTGCACTCATTTGATCACTGAAAATTGTGCCAACTCCCAGAATGCCTCTACTCTTACTCAGGAGCACATTTGTGCAAAAATTGACTGGTGGCCAGTCGGCTACAAAAAGTGACTGTCGGCTACCTCAACTGGCCGGTTGGCCACTCCAAGTGCTTGTCGGCCAATAAAACTGTCTGGTCAGCCACCACATCCCTAGACCCCTCCTTTTGCTGCAAACGAGAGCAAACAGAGGCAAAGCAATGTATTTTCAAGGAATGTGTGTACTATTACCCTCCTTATCATTGCACAAACTCAACGGAGAGTAACTCTTGGCCTTCAAACCATCAATCAAGCATTCTCAATGCATGATGGCTAGAGAACCAAGCTTGTACAAGGTTAATAAGTGAACAAACAAGACTAAAATAACCACCACCCTATCATGAATGATCAAGGGTGATGGTGACCAAGAAAAGTGGCACGTTTCATCACTTTGAGTATGAAACATCCCATTTTCTCGTGTTCAGATTAACGTCTGATCCGAACACATGCAATGCCACACAAAGATGCTTAAGCTTGCCTCTTTTACTTCGTTCATTTTGTTTACTCACTTTAGATTACCAATCCATTCTTTAATTGGTTAGTCCAAAGGGTGAGTGTCCTCTAATGGAAAGAGGGCTTAAACCACAAGTAGCTTGAGCATAAAAGAGGCCTCATGTTGTTGGTAATGAACTCCCAAAGGAATTAAACCATTAGGCATGAGGGTCTCAATTCCACACTCAAGCTAACAAGGGGTTCAAAGTCACTTTCAAAACAGATGAAAGAGTGAAGAATAGAGGGAGATTGCAGAGATTTTAGTGCTGAAATATAGTGCAAAAAGACACTAAAACATGCAAGCAACTCATGCAAGTCATGCTAAAAAGCCTAACACCTTAAGCTAGTGAAAGAGGTTGCACCACAACCACACAATACAATCCTCAAAGGGCCAAACCAACTCAAAATAGAGCTAAGACCAGTCAAAATAGTGGCTAAATCATGCTGAGATTAAGGTACAAAGTGCTAGAAAAACATGCTTACAAGTTAACTTGCAAACAAGACTCAAGAGCAACTCTTAAAAGCAATGAAAGAGTGAAACAAATGAGCATGTGACAGAGCTATATATGCTGAAATTACTTGTAAAAAGACACTACAACATGCAACCAACTCAAGCAAAGCATCTTTAATGGCCTAAAACACCAAACTAGTAAAGCCATTTGCACTACAACTATGCAAAACAAGACTCATATGACCAAAACATCCCAAAACAGAGCTAAATCATTCCAAATCAGAGGCAAACATATGCTGGAAATAAGCTAAGATAGGCTACAAAAACATGTTACCATGTGATGCAAACTAGACATGCAAGTGAGAGACAAGGAGGGGAGGCTAACCCCTCCAATTTTGGACTTCAAAACACGCTTTCCACCACTAAAATAACTCTAAATTTTAGTGGTTTAAAGGTTCAAAAATTTTGATTTGAAAGCCTTGAAAGATGGCACAAAAAGCTTCACAATTAGGCAACAAGAAGGGTAGACTACCCCTTTATGCAAAATGACCTCAAACCATCATGTTAAGGCCCAAAAATTAGATTTTTTTGTAGTTGAAAACTAGGCCAAAAATAGTACAAAAAGGTGGCAAAGCAAGTAATCAAAACAAAGCCTAAAAGGTAAGTCTTATACCTTTTGAAGCACAACACAAAATAGCCACACTTTTAGCTCAAACCTCCCTCAAGAGCTCAAACTAAACCTCAGAGAACCTCAGCTCTAAGGTGAGAATGTTTGGTTAAGGGTTAGTGTGCAAAGGTGTAGAGAAAATCAATTATCAAGCACAAAGCAAGAAGAGAAAGAGAGAATTCAAGAGAGAGAGAGAGAGAGAATTTTGATCCAAAATCTCCAACCTCTCCGAATAGGGGAGGGCATCCCCTATATATAGCAAAACAAGCTTAGAGCTTGTATTCATCCCTCCATACACGTGTATGGAGATGGACTTCAGTGAGCAACAGCTGGCACAACTGGCAAACAAATATCTGAAAAAGGAGACAAATGGTCGTCGGCCACTTTAAGTGGCCGTCGACCGCTCTAAGTAGCAGACCGGCCACTTCAAGTGGTCGACAAGAACAAAAAGTGGCTGACAAGGCCAAAAAGTGGCCGACAAGGCCCCTCCTCCTTCCAGGCAAGAGGCAACAAGGTTTCACCAAAAACAAGCACAAAACAAAATGGGTTTAGAGGCTCAAAGACAAGGCATTCCGCCGAGAACTTCGGGTGCTCAAAACAAGCACAAACAAGCACAATCATCGAGTGCACAAACGATGACATCCAAGTCTTGAGGTCGATCAAAAATGGAGTGTCTACACATGGGTGGCTCCCATTTTTCAAAAGACTCATCCACAAGAGGCTTCTTATAAGCCTTGCCAACTATGGCTTTGCCAGTCTCTCTCCCTCTGTTTTTGGCCCTCTCAACAATTGAGGCAGCAAGGTCAGTAGCAAAGGTAGAAAGGCCAGAAGCCCCCATCTTCAGTTTCGCATCCATTAGACTCTTCAATTTGGCCTTGACCAAAGGAGTCTCCTGGATAGTAAAAGAGCCAAAAGCTTCTGCCTCTAGGTCCACCAGCACCCTTCACTTGGACATGGATCCACCCCCTGTGAAACTGGGGATAGGAAAAGGGGTCCTCTCAATAAATAGACTCAGGCCAAGACGGCAGTTTGTGACTAAAAGGGCAGGGGTGTGTCAGTCTCAGTATCATAATCAAGAAGGGATGCAGCAAGCCTCATTTTTTTCTAGGTTACAGTTCAGTATGTTGCTTGATAGTTCAATAGTTCGGGGGCAGACCTCTTTTTGTTTCTCAAAACGGCCTTAATCACTTCAACATTCTCTTAGTTCGGCCTACGTTCATAGCAGGAAGCCTCTGCAGAGATGAGGAACAACATTACCACAACATTCAAATAAAATAAAAGTACAAAAATACTAGGGCACAAGATTCAGACCTAGGTAGCCATCTTTTTTAGGCATCCTCTCATACTGGAACTCAGTCCCAGCAGGGAACTCCCAATTCCCACCAACTTGTAAGAAGTCCTCATTGTGCTTATCAGAGTCAGGCAAACCAGTAACAAGGTGACATTCAGCAGAACAGACACAGAGGTAATAGGTACTGTGGTCTTCATTGTGAGAAATGGTGTAACAGCCCAATATATCCCATATATCAAGAATCAGGCCCAACAGCCTATTAAGAGTGAAAACACCGCAAACAACTCGGAATAGGTTTACAAACACTTGCAGCAGGATAAGTTGGACTTGATGCAGAAAGCGACGTACTAAAGGGTCAAGAGGGAACCAGACCCCTCCTTCAACGATAGCGGCAACAGGGAAAGCAACAGTGTTTCTCGTACCCATGCGCTTGGCATCAACCTTAGCCAGCATAAGGCTAACATCATCAGGGATACCATAGTCACGATGGAATAGGGCCATTGCCTCAGGAGTGTCCACCACTGCAAGAAATTTCTCCATTATCTAGACCTAGAAGGGCAAGGACAAAACTAAACTAAGCAAGAAATAGAGAAATATTACCAGTCGCTGGAAACAATGGCACAAGGGCCAACAACGGTGACATAAACAGAAAAAGCAAGAAAAAAGAAGAGCATTAGGAGAACTTACAAGAGATTCGATGAAGAAACATCGAAGAACAAAAGTCATGGAGACTAGAATCACAATGGCAGCAGTAATCGCAGCAAGCGTCTGGGTGGAGCACCGTCACAACCAACAAGAGATAGTGAAAAGGTTTTGGGGATTGCAAGATTGGAATGGACGAAGGGGTTGAAGTGACAACCCTAGGGCATTTATTACCCCGGAATGGCGTGATGGTACAAAATCACGTCTCTCTGTATGGAATCAACGCATTATCTCTGCACACCAGTTCCACGTCGCCACGTGTCCTAATGAAAGGATGCATGCAGAAGTGTATGTTTAGGGATTGAACCGTCAACAAGGCCGAGCTGGAGTAGATCCGAAGCAATACAACAGTTGAGGTATTGAACACTAGCTCCCCTCAAGGGGGACCTTAGCACGAGCTAGGAGGCAAATAAAGGGGCTAAATATAAAATGGGTCAGATCCAAGCCTTGGGCCGGCCCAATCCACTAAACCCAAGAATAAATGGGTCAAACGAATGTGTGGGTTAGTCAACTGAGACCATTGCCATAACAAGTAGTCCGCCCAAGTCCTCAAGCACTTGGGCTCAACTTGTAGTGGAAAGGCCAATCCAGCCGCAATGCTGGACTAGGCCGAGTTGCCACATTAGATCCTTGGACTGAACTGATGGGCCGAACCCATCTTTAGAGCCAAAGTGGGCCGAGCCCATACAAAGATACCCAAATGGGCTAACCCATTTCTACAAACAGCAAGAGGCCGAGCCGAGGCACAACAGTACTGAGCTGAGGGAACCTCTCGAAGAAACGTGGAAGCTATGAATGCATGCATGTGTAGGTTGCCACCACAGCTGGTCCCCTCTCCCTAGAATCATGAAAACAATTGATCAAGAGAATGTGATCTGTTATAAGCACAGTTACAATAAGTATATGCATCCATTGTCAACTACCCGATGGTCTCCTACCTTGAGCAATGTTAAAGGGAGCCTGGCAGCATCAAAGCTTCATGAAACTATCTTGGGCAACAAGTAAGGTGTTCTATATAAACTCCACTCACTTCACATTGTAGGTAACTAAGTTAAGCTAAACAATACTCACAAAAAACACAGTTCACTATACACTGCCCTCTCTCTACACCTAGGGAGAGTATCTTATCTTCTCTATTCACTTACTCTCATATCGAAGGGGTTATCCGGCCAACCTCGACCTCGCAGCTCTTACAGTGCTCTCTGTTGCAGGGTCCCCATTTTTGGATAGTCCAATCGGGTGTGGAGCTCCGGTCCATAATCATATAGTGTGGTATTAAGTACGCACAATTAGTGTGGTGAACGTGGTCCCTTCATCTCTGAGTTCTGCATCTGATTATGGTGATGGGAATTGAGGATATTCCACCATCAGCATTGCCTCCACTGATGGAGAAGACAAAGGATAAGGGCCTGGCGCTATCTACAGTTCTGGAGAATCAGACCGAAAACAACAACCGGACTCCAGAATCTATCGAGCATTGACAACCCTTTGCTGGTGGTTCTTCTCACCATTTTCTGTTAGAGAGAGATTATAGAGATCGTATCATTAATTTCATAGGCATGGAGATACAAGAACTGAAAGCATAGCTAAAGAAGATGATAGGCGACCCGGCGGAGAAGAGGATCGACGCAGAACCCTCTCACCTGCACTGGAGAAGTCCATCCCTAGAACCACCAGTGAAGAGGGTCCCTAGAAAAGAATATGGGCAGCAAAGTCAACCAACTTCGGTGCAAAGTGAAGCAGCGAGTAGCCACACCCGTGGTTCACGCCAGACAAGGGCTAAGAGGCAGAAGATGGCCAGTCAGCAGATGAAGTATCCTCATCAAGATCTCCGTACATTGTTGGTCGAGAACAAAGAAAATCAGCAACGATGAGAATGACAGTGTCACACCCCTAACTCGCCCCTAAAAGTTTGGGCATGACCTTTGCAGAAATGGACACTTAACCTGACATATAATAGGGGCCTGATCGGAAGCAGTAACCGTATATAATACTATATAAGAAGTATGACATCCATTGAGCTACTATAACCATGCCAGGATCACAAACATTGCATAAGACGAATAAACAAAAAGAGATACACATTGGAGAGCTAGTTATACACATGCATATACAGATCCAGTCCCAAGGTTGGGCGTATAGCAAAAATACTATGTACATTATATCCTAAGCCAATAGCTAGAGCATAAGCCATAGTCTAGCAAATTCCACAAAAATGTACGGCTTCGACCAAATGCTTGGTTGTGCTTAGGCTGACAAAAGTGTGACGGTGCCGGGCCTAAGATCGACCTCCTGTTTGGTTACCTACAGAAACAGACATTACATAGATTGAGCCAAGCTCAGTGAACAATAGTACTTACATGCATATAAAAACATAAAGAATGCGGTAACCATATAGCTAGTTTGATTCTGTACAACTTTGTAGGATGACTATGTCGGTTCACAATTTCACAGCTTGGCCCTTGGCCTGAGGGGTTCACACATTCATAAATTAGCCTTTGGGTTTCATAGATTCACAACTTGTCATATTGGCCTTCGGCCCTTTGGATTCACAAGTTCACAAGTTGGCTCTCGGCCTCATAGTTTCATATTTCACAATTTGGCCATTGGCCTCATAGCTTCATAATTCACAAGTCGGCCATTGGCCTCATAGGTTTGTAACTTCACAAATGGCCCTTGGTCACATAGGTTCATAACTTCACAATTTCTTTTGATGTTTTCATAATTTCACAATGTTTCTCACATAGCATACATGTCAACATAATTCTTACAACGAAGATTACAACGTCAATAACGATAATTATTAACGGTTAAAGGTACATCGAAGTACTATTACTCACTGTGTTGCGGCGGGGCACTAGTTCCTCTTGAAGTGTTTCCTACACACAAAGATTCACATTAGTTCCTCTTTTCCTTGTTAATTCAACTTTTGATTCATTTACTTTGATTGAATTAACAAATATTAAAACAACATCAATTGCAGGTTTCAACAACGTTAGAGGATCCAGCACGCAAAATGGAGCAATCCGTGTTTTCCAACTTCGGCCGCACGTGCGACTAGGATCCCCGCACGTGCGGCAAAGTCTCCCCGCACGTGCGGCATTGAGGCCCCACACGTGCTTTTTTAGCAGTGTTCAACATCAAATTTTACCATTTTCCCCGCACGTGCGGCCACAACTCCCGCACGTGCGATTGGGGTTCCCGCACGTGCGGCCTTGGCCCCCGCACGTGCGGCAATTCTGCTCAAAAAGTCCGAAAATTCTGTAAAATTCCCTCCTTTTGTAGACATGTTTAGAGCCTCAAAATCCAACTATAAATTTCTAATATAAAGGCCCAAATGCATGTGAATACATGTGAATAAGAACCAAAATATATACTTCAATTGAGTACAAGTTAAATTATCCATTCAAGTTCATAAACACACTCAAGCTTATGAGATTTCTACATATAAACACATATACACAAAGCTATGCCACATAATTGAATTGAAACAAGGAATAGAGTAAAGCTTCTCATAGGTACTTCAAATTGAGTCAAGATATGCAAGAATAAGATGATCTTGCCAATTCACTTCCTACACACACACACATAGCACCACAATCCCAACCTTTAAATGACATGATTATGAGAATATCTCACATAAATTAAGAAAAGAAGAGTTGTGGGAGTGAATTAAACAAATATCTACATACCTTAGGCTTAAGTTTCTCCAATCCCCAACTTGGTTGATCTTCTCCCTACTCTTCAACCCTTCTCTCCTCTACCATTTTCTTTCAGGAGCTAAGTGTTGAGTTAGAAAAATGTTTGATCAATGGGTCCAAGAACACATATATATCTTATAAGATGTGAATAAGACAAAATCCAATCGTTTAATCATTCCAAAATCAAATTTCTGCAAACGTACTCAATATTACTTAAAAATTACGCTGATTCCAATTGTGTAATCAATTTCGGATTATTAAGCCTCTGAGGCCCCCAATTTCTATTTTAACGTTCTAATAGTAACAGATACTTTTCTTACCTGACAGATACACGTTTAATTCCTAAGGCATATATACTTAAACTAAATTTCTCATGACGTTTCACATTAAGCATTTGAAAGCATAAAATAGAGGACTAAAATATATTTGAATTAGATACGAGGGTCGGGTTATTACAGAAAAGCTCAGCATCGCGCTGTCTATCAGAGGGAGCACCGAGCACTGGATCGGCTCGTATCCTCTCATTTCTCTCCAGATATTGAAGCCTTGAAACCCCTTAAGAAGTTCACTCCACCGAAATTCACACCATATGATGGGAAGTCAGATCCACTGACACACATCAGCCATTATCGGCAGATGATGTCTTTGTAGAACCGAGATGAGGCATTGATGTGCAAGGTCTTCCCATCCAGCCTAGAAGAATCCAGACTCTGATGGTTCGATCGTCTTCCTGTTGGATCAATCTACAACTAGATGCAGCTCTCTAAAGAATTCTTGGCCAGATTTGTTTCCAACACCAAAATCCCTAAGGAGCCGGACACCTTGTTCGGTCTCCGAAAGGAACAGAAAGAAACACTACGTAACTACGCAAGGAGTTACTGGGAGGAATACAACAATTTGGAGGAAAATGTTTGCAGTGAACAAACGGCAGTATTATCTTTTAAGCATAGTCTGCGGCCAAAAAGTAATTTGAGGCAATCACTCACCAAGCACCCAGCCACATCATTAAAGGTTTTACATGCAAGGATTGAGCAGTACGCTCGCCTCGAAGATGATCAGATCCCCATCAAAATGTCTTCAACCAAGCAGTGGTTTAGAAATCTAGAATTTTCCTCCATAAATTCAGTCCAAAACATGAATAAAGAGGGGCAAAGTTTATTTTACCCTTTATGGTTCAGATCATGTACAGTTTACCTCCTTAATGTTTGGAAATGACCACATAACATTTTTGTGTCTTGTGGGGATAAATTACACTTTGCACTACTGCACTTTGTATCAAATCATGACAGTCAACCCCTTAGACTTTTACTCAAATCTGGTCCCTACACAAGTGTCAATGTCCCTATTCTGTTATTTCATTTTGAAATCTTTACCAAAATACAATTATTTAACAAAAATGTGACTACGAAATGAGAGTAAGAGAGGAAAATCATCCATATTTCCTACCAATACACTTTGTCCTAAGTGATAAAGCACATGAGAGTTATATAATACAATATATATATGTTCGTACAGTAAAAATTAGGACAAAAATTTTGAAATAAATAAAAATGCGACAAAGAAATCAAAGAGAAAAAAAGATGAATAGACAGAAGACTATGTTACCATGAAAAATAGAGTTTTGTAATTCCAATTCATGCAAAACCCTAGTTCATCTTCTTAATTGTTCACAATCTGTATTTTGTTGTAGCTTAATACAATTATATTTTGATGTAAATTTTGGGATAAAATGTGTATTGATGGAAAATATATATGATTTTCCTTTCTTACCCTCGTGTCATAGTCACATTCTTATCATGTGACTAGATTCTATTAAAGATTTAAACAATTGAGTAATAGAAAGAGACTGAAAAATCTAAGTGATTCGTGATTCGAAATAGATTTAATTGCAACAAATCGGAAATGCACAAAACTAACAATCTAAATCAACTAGCATATACGAAAGTGATTTAGCTTGTAGTTTCACAATCGATAAGAGATTTAACGTGGAAAAACCACAATTGAAGCACATCTAATTGTGATAAAAAAAAAAAAAAAACACGGGCCAACGGCCACTAAACAATCCACCATGAAGATAATGAAATTACACGAGAGTACAAACAATAACCTAAATGACTCTAGGAATGTCTTCCACTTTCTGTGCCTCTTTCATCCACACCTTCATCTCGGAATTGAATAGCCCGGTGTTGAATCCACAACACCCAAGTTGAATCCACAACCGTGAGCAACTTTGAACTCTTTCAAAGCTCTCAAGCTCAATCTTCGGAATCCACCAATGAGTAAATCTAAGATGTGTAGATGGTAGCAAGCTGCTTGATGTAACAAATCACTCCATGTGAGATAACAACCTCACCAAGATATCAAGGAAAACAATAGCAAAGCTCTCTAGCAATATGCTCCAGAGATCTGGAGGCTTCAAACTTAGATATGGAAGAGATAACCTAAAATATAGCAAAATGAATGGTCGCACAAACTACTCAAACGAACTAATGTTCGCTCGAGTGTTAAGTCTAGTAAGCAGCTCACATAAGGGGCTTCGCTCAAGCCACTGAAAGTGCGCTCGAGCGAAGAATGCGAGTTCTCAGTAGTTTGTAGAGGGCCTAAAATACTGAGAGTAACCATACTTTGCTCGAGCGACCAGTTCGTTACTCGAGCAGTCCAAGAGAAAATAGAGGACTGCAATTACAATTGAAAAGTGTTTGTCCACGAAATTCACAACACAAGGGACCCTAACAAGGATATTAATACTTTGTGTAGGGACCAAAGTGAGATTTGACCAAAAGTATAGGAGGTTAATTGTCACAATTTCATGTGCAGGGGCCAAAGTGGGATTTGACCAGAAGTGTAGGGGGTTGCTGTCATGATTTCATGTGTAAGGACCAAAGTCACTAATTATAAGTTTTAACGGCAGTTTAAAAAAATCGTCACAAAAAAATCACTACTTTTTAACTTTTAGCGACAGTTTAAAAAATTCGACACAGAAAAACATCACTAATTGTAAGTTTTATCGACAATTTATTATAAAAAAAAAAAAGTGATAAAAAAGTCACTAATTGTCAATTTCTAGCGACATATGCAAAAATATCACAAAAATTATTTTTAGCGACGATTTTATTAAGAGTTATTTTCAATAGGACTTGATAAAAATTAAGTCTAACTATTAGGACCTATTCACTACAAGAAAATATAGATTTCGCGACTAAAATTAATTTTTTCGACGCTGAAAGTAGTACAAATGGCGACTAAAATGGATTTAGTCGCCAAAATTGGTGACTTTTGCCGACTAAAAGGGTTTAGTCGCTGAATACAAGGCTTTTAGCCACTGAAAGGCAGTTTAGTCGCCCAATGTGGGGGTTTTAGCGACTAAAGGTTGTTTAGTAGCCAAAACTGACGGTTTTTGGCGACTAAAATAATTTAGTAGCCAAAAGTGATGGTTTTGGCGACTAAAAAATAGATTGGTCGCCGATTGTAGGTGTTTTGCCGACTAAACACAGATTGGTCGCTGAAAGTGAAGCTTTTTGGCTACAACAAAAAATTAGTAGCTAAAAACTGAGCATTGCCGACTAAAATTCAGTTTAGTAGCCAAAAGGGGACGTTTTTGGCGACTAAAAATAGGTTTAGTCGCCAAAACTACTTATTTTTAGGCGAAACTTAATTTTTTTGCGACTAAATTATAATTAGTAGCTGAAAATGATAGAATTGGCGACTAAAAATTTAATTTAGTCGCCAAAAGTGGCCTAAATTTTTTTAGTAAATAATTTATTTTTTACATAAAGTTATATTGAATTAAAAAAATTATATTCATATATATTATTTTGTATTAATAGCAGTTAATATACTATATAAATAATATATATTGCATATATTATCATGTGATATTATAGTGGCATAGTGGAGGGAGTGTGTTGCAAAAAGTTTGGCGTGTGGTGGTGGGATGTCTCAGGTTCGAAACCTGCGAGCAACAGGTTCAACAATTTTTTTTTTTTTAAATATGCTTTTGGCAACTAAAACAGGTGGTCGCCAAAAGCTTCAGTATTGGCGACGAAAAAAATAGTCGGGAAATGTATAAATTAAAAAAAATAATTTACTATTGGCGACTAAAAATTTAGTTGCCAAATGCATAATTTAAAAAAAAAATAAATGAGCTTTGGCGAC
The DNA here is from genome assembly GCA_036172215.1 of Camellia granthamiana. Taxonomy (NCBI): domain Eukaryota; kingdom Viridiplantae; phylum Streptophyta; class Magnoliopsida; order Ericales; family Theaceae; genus Camellia; species Camellia granthamiana. The sequence continues at coordinate 149,746,858 of CM069903.1, forward strand.
AAAATTTGTGTTCGCTACAGAGTTTGTTTTTGGCGACTAAAAGTGGGTTAGTCGCCAATACCTTCCGCGACGGTTTACCAGCGACCAACATGGCGACTAAAAACTTTAGTCGGGAAAACCTACAACCCGACTTTTGGTGACTAAAAAATCACTTTTGGCGACAAAAAATTTAGTCGCCAAAAGTGATTTTTTTGTAGTGATTGGTAATTTACCCAATAGTTAGATTAAAAATAAATTAAAATTTTAATATTTAAATTGATAAAATTAAAAACGCAGAGTTTATTTTATTAAAAGACTCAAACTTTAAGGGGCTTTTTTTTTGTGTAATTTTCCGAAAAGAATTTTAGCCAACGAAGTCAAGTATTCTAATAGAGACAATGACCCTGTGAATGTGATGCCAAAGTCTTCAATAATCTTCTTCCGAGAAAATACTATGTAAGGAAGGATTTTTTGGGTAAATCTATGAAAGGAAGGATGATGAAGACTACGATGTAAAACTCACCCACTGGCCTAGATGGGGGACATTTTTAATACCAACAGTGATGTACAAATAAAATATTTATACAGAAAAATAATATGATAAATTTTGATTTGATCTTTTTGAAGCAAGCAATGGTGTTAGAAATCCAGAATTTTTCCCCGCAAATTTTGTCAAAAACATAAATAAGGAGGGGCAAACTTCGCTTTACCCCTTATGGTTTGGGTCATGTACAGTTTACCTCCTTAACATTTGGAAATGATCACATAATTTTTTTGTAGTTTGTGGACTGAAGTGTACCGTTAACATTCTGTCCAACTTAACAGCAAGTGTGAAATACATGGCATACATAAGGAAGTTATAATGCTCATTTTCAAATTTAAAAGAGATAAATCACACATGGAATAAAACACTGGGGGTTAAAATGCCCTTTGTTTTTCAGATAAATGATGAAAATACAAGAATATTTTAGTCATTTTTATTAAATTGTTAATGGATTTAACGGTGCACTTCATTAAATGTCTAGTTTGATTTCTGTTTAAATGTTTTTTAGAGTTCGAATTTTTCTTCTTCTAAGTTTTAAGCCAAAGACTGAGAAGTCTTGTGGCCCTGTGAATGTGACGCCCTAGTCTTTAATAATTTTCCTCGAAGGAGCTCCAATTAAAGAGCGTTGAAGCCTAAGATGTAAAACACCCAACTTAGTCGGACTGGGCCATTTTTTTAAACTATGCTCTGTTTATTTGATTTTCACATGTTCTTGCTTTTTGGTATAACAGAAAACATATACTGAAATTATAATGACAAACAAGAATGAAATCTTTTTAAGGAGATTTTATGTTGAAAACAAACTCAACCAAATTTTTGTGGTGAAGTAAATGTCTAAACTGAATGGGCTTTTTAATACCTTCAATCATGGGGTGTTCTCAATCACTCATTAGTTCATTGCTTCTTTTTTTTTTTTTTTAAAAATTATACTATTAGTCTTTATAGTTTAAATAAGATGTCACTTTAATCTTCATAGTTTCAATTTGAACAATTTGACTCTACATTTTCAATTTGTTGCAATGCGGTCCCTCTGTCACTTACTGTTAGAATTTGGATCAGGAAAAAAAATCATGTGTAAAACTCCCAAACTAAAGAGGCTAAAGTAAAATTCAGAACAAACTCGACAATGGGTGTAATATATTCAATGCATCAGTGGTCCTAATAGTTTGTTTTTAATTCAATTTTGGTCTCTCTACTTTTGCGCGTGACATTTTTCAATTCAAAATGTTAACTACACGTGATAGATAGATTATATGGTAACAAAATTAAAAGTATGAAGATCAAATTATTTAAATTAAAATTACGAGGACCAAAGTAAAATTTTACCCAAACTAGAGGAACTAGTGGTGTATTTTATTTCTTTTTTTATTTATTAGACTTCAATTATTCCAATTTGAATGGTTTGTATGTATTCTCTACTTTAAAATTTTTGGGACATTATGTAAAAAAAAATTCCAAGGTTTTAGTTTTGTAATAAAATAAAATCCTAAATTTTTAATTTTGTCAATTAAAATCCTAATCATTTGATTTATTTTCAGCTTAACCATTTGTCTATTTTGGTTAAATAAAATCGATGAAAAAAAAACTATTTTAATCATTAAACTCGATGTAGCGATCCTGGTTTCGATCCTTCTTTCATGTTTTGCCACTTCGACTGGGCCGGTTGGGGATCGAGATGCTCAATCAGTTCATGGGGGTCCAAGGGGCAGCGCCCCTTGGTGGGTCCGAGGGCAGCGCCCTGGCGAGGTCTAGGGGCAGCGCCCCCGAAGCAAAAATGCAAAATGCATTCGAAGTTGCTTGTCCGCTCGTGCGGCCGTTTATGCGCTCAACCAAGGAATGTTTGGTTTCAGAAGTTTGACCTGTCTACAAAAATACTGGGTTAGTGTATTTGACGCTCGAGCGGGGCTTTTCACGCTCGAGCAGACCATGTTATGTCAGTTCGTGAATCTGATATTTCATATCACTTTTTTAGCCCTCTCTCTCTCTCTAAAACTCTAGAGAATTCCAAATTGGGAGCTTCTCTCTCTAGAAGTCATCTTCTCTCTTTGATTTCTTCAAATCCATTGGGATTTAGACCTAAGTTCTTCACTAGAGTTGGTTATCATCTCGAGGGCTTCGTTGTGTGCGGTGAAGATTGAGTTTCGACACCATTGATTTTGGGGGTTTCATCTCATTTCTTCTTCAAAACTTGAGGTAGGGATTTTCTTAGAGTTATATATATATATTTTTGCAAGATCTATATGATTTTCGAAATCATCTTTCGATAGCTTTGAAAATTGATTGTTGATTCAAGAAGTTGAGTGATTTTGAAAGTGTGTTTGTCTCTTGTTCTTTTAAAATGATCTTATGGGTTTTGATCTTCGTTGATTGAAGAAAAGATGATTTTGGAAAGTTTTCTTTCAAAGGATTTGAGTTGTATAGTTTTGGTGAGAAAACCTAGAATTTGGGGATTTTTTTAAAGAGACTAAAAATCCATGAATGTTATTGTTGTATTTATTTTGTGTGTCAAAATAAATGGATGTTTGGAAAACTTCTTATTTATATTTATATAAATGATGAATTTCAAGGAATACGAGAATTGTTGTTCATTTTGGAAATTATTGTTCAAAACGTTGAAAGTCTTGAAATGACTAATTGTTAAGGATACTTGAGAAGAGGGAATTGTGTTATTCCTTGGATGATGAATTGGAATAAAAGTATTTATATTTATCTTGTGTTGTTGGCATAACAATTCATTTGATTACATTAAACTTTGAAAGTTTATTTGAAAACTTGCATTGAGAAAAGAATGTTGAGAAACAAGTTTTCATGAAATGGTTTTGGGGTAAATACGTTGGTAAGTCTTGATAGGTGGTGTAGATGATATTAAATAGTTGGCCTAAGAGTCCGGGGTGAAAGACTGAAAACCCGCACGGATAGGTGTCAAGCCTTTCAATTAATACTGGTAAAAATGACAATTTGGTAGTACTTGTATAGCTTACTTGCAGACACTGACCTAGGGATTACCAGAGTCGTATTTACCGCCCTTGAAATAAATTCTTAAGTTTTGAACAATTGAAAGTGCATGACATCATTGAGCATGATGGTTTTCAAAAGATGAAAATGTGATTTATCTTCAAAAAGGGGCATAGCATGGCATGTACATTTCATCTCTTGAGACTTGTATAAAATATATATACTTTGTTAAGGATTTCCTACTGGGCTTTATGCTCACCCTATGGGATTTTTGTGCAGGAAAAGATGTGGTGATGCCGCCTAAGTAAAGGCGAGGAAATGTGTGTAGAGAGTACGAGACTCTCATTTTGCTGTGACTCTGTGTGTAAGCCAAGGGTTGTATGTGTGTGGGTTTAAATAACCGTTTTGTGCAACCAGGTTCAAACATTGGAAACTTGTAAACCCTTGAGGGAATTTATTTGTTTATTTACTTGTTGTTGGATTAATGTATTGTTTCATGAAGAACTATTGTGTCATGTAATGTAAGTTTGGAGATTTATATTCGGTTTTCCTTGAAAGAGCAATGAGTGTAGTATTATCATTTGGGCTAGAAATTTGGAGTGTTACACTCGATGTAGATATTCATAAAATGTCTAAAATATACTTCTCATTGAGTTTAATGACTAAAATTCATATTTTTTTCATTTATTTTACTTAATGGAAATGGCAAATGGTTTAGAAGGACTTATGTGTAGATCCTAATAGGTAAACTTATTATCCAATTTGTCATATGATCATTAATGGCATTTTCCATCAAACACTATTAAAAAATGTAATTAATTGTTAATTTTCAGTGACAGTTTGAAAATGTCACAAAAAATGTCACTAATTATAAGTTTAGTGACAGTTTAAAAAAATCATCAAAAAAAAAGTCACTAATTTTAACTTTTAGCAATAGTTTAAAAAATTCGACACAGAAAAACGTCACTAATTGTAAGTTTTAATGACAATTTATAAATAAAAAAAAAACGTGATAACAAAGTCACTAATTGTCAATTTCTAGCGACATATGCAAAAAATATCCCAAAATTTATTTTTAACGATGATTTTATTCGAAGTTATTTTCAATAGGACTTAATGGAAATTAAGTCTAACTATTAGGACCTATGGGTAATTTTTCCAATAGTTAGATTGAAAATAAATAAAAAATTTGATATTTAAATTAATAAAATTTAAACCCGGAGTTTATTTTATTATAAGACTCAAACTTTAGGGGTTTTTTTTTTTGTAATTTTCCCAGAAGAATTTTAGCCAACGAAGTCAAGTATTCTAATAGAGACAATGACCCTGTGAATGTGATGCCCAAGTCTTTAATAATTTCAAACTCTTAATGGGATTCCTCACAGAGGAGACCTTTGAAAGAGAGTTTCCAATTAAAACTTTCATACATAATATATATATATATATAATAAGACAGATAGAAAAGAAAGAAAGAATTTAAAAAAAAAAAAGTTCAAAATTTTCAATATCATCGACCGAGTGAGCCGTTCCCGAGTCGACCGGTTTGGTGGTTTAACCGCCAGTTTTCCTGGTTCTCTCTAAATAAGCCGGTTTTTCACTTTGACCGATTTAGAGGGTATATCCGAACTGAAACACCATCCAGTCGACGGTTCAATCGATCGAACTGGCTGGTTCAGTCCGGTTTTCAAAACCATGCATTAGTGGTCCCAATAGTTTGTTTTGAATTCAATTTTAGTCTCTCTACTTTTGCACGTGACGTTTTTCAATGCAAAATGTTAACTACACGTGACAAAGAGATTATATTGTAACAAAATTAAAAGTATAAAAATCAAATTGTTCAAATTAAAATTACGAGGACCAAAGTAAAATTTTACCCAAGGCAGTGGCTTTGGTCCAGTCCAAGATCGGACTGGACCGTGCTGTTGGGCCCGTGGGGGCCCACCACGTGTCCCGTGTTGATAATCTGAACCGTTCAATGTATAGAACTCGTCGAGTACTATATGTCTGTAAAAAATCATGTTGATCGGATATCGATAGCTATGTGAACAAAATAGTTTTTATCAACCATTAATTTTTTCACCATCCATTTTTTTTAATACAAAACTGATTTGATCACATAGCTATTGATATCCGATCAACGTGATTTTTTACAAGCATATAGTACTCGACGAGTTCTACACATTTAACGGTTTGGTTTATCAAAACGGACCCAAAAAATAGGCCCCATGGGCCGAACTGGACGGGGCTGTCTTGATCTCAACTTGAGACAAGCTGGACCCTTTACCCAAAGTAGAGGAACTAGTGGTGTATTTTATTTCTTTTTTTAATTTATTAGACTTTGATTATTCCAATTTGAATGGTTTGTATGTATTCTCTGCTTTAAAATTTTGGGCACAATTATATAATAAAAAAATTCCAAGGTTTGAGTATTGTAATAAAATAAATCCTAAATTTTTAATTTTGTCAATTTAAATATTAATCATTTGATTTATTTTCAATTTAACCATTTGTCTATTTTTGTTTAGCAAAATCGACAAAATAAAAGAGTATTTTAATCATTAAACTCGATATAAGATGTCTAAAATATACTTTTCCTTGAGTTTAATGACTAAAATTCCTATTTTTTTCATCGATTTTACTTAATGGAAATAGGCAAATGGTTTAGGGGAACTTATGTGTAAGTCCTAATGGGCAGACTTATTATTCAATAAGTCCCGTGATAATTAATGGCATTTTCCATCGAACACTATTAAAAATGTCACTAATTCTTAATTTTCAGTGGCAGTTTGAAAATTGTCACAAAAAATGTAATTAACTATAAGTTTTAGCGATAATTTAAAAAAATAGTCACAAAAAAGTCACTAATTTTTAACTTTCAGCGACAGCTTAAAAATTTGGACTCGGAAAAACATCACTAATTGTACGTTTTAGCGAAAATTTATAAATAAATAAAAAACGTGATAAAAAAAGTCACTAATTGTCAATTTCTAGCGACATATACAAAAAATCGTCACAAAAAATTAGTCTAGTGACGATTTTACTAGAATTTATTTTCAATAAGACATGATGGGAATTAAGTCCAACTATTAGGACATTTTGGTAATATATCCAATGGTTAAACTGAAAATAAATCAAAAATTTAGTATTTAAATTGATAACATTAAAAACTCAAAATTTATTTTATTATTAGTCTCAAACTCTAGGGATTTTGTGTAATTTTCCCAAAAAGAATTTTAGCCAACGAAGTCAAGTATTCTAATAGAGACAATGACCCTGTGAATGTGATGACCAAGTCTTCAATAATTTTCTTCCGAGAAAATGCTATGAAAGGAAGGATGACGAAGACTGTGATGTCAAACTCACCCACTGGCCCAGATGGGGGACATTTTTAATACCAACAGTGAATGTGAATGTGAATGTGAATGTGACGCTCTAGTCTTTAATAATTTTCCTCGAAGGAGCTCCAATTAAAGCGCTCTGAAGCCTAAGATGTAAAACACCCAACTGAGTCGGACTGGGCCATTTTTTTAAACTATGCTCTGTTTATTTGATTTTCACATGTTCTTGCTGTTTGGTATAACAGAAAACATTTATTGAAATTATAATGAAAAACAAGAATGAAATCTTTTTAAGGAGATTTTATGTTGAAAACAAACTCAACCAAATTTTTGTGGTGAAGTAAATGTCTAAACTGAATGGTTTTTTTAATACCTTCGATCATTGGGTGTTCTCAATCACTCATTAGTTCATTGCTTTTTCTTTACTTTTTTTTTTTTTTTGTAATTTTCTGAAAAGAATTTTAGCCAACAAAGTCAAGTATTCTAATAGAGACAATGACCCTATGAATGTGATGACCAAGTCTTCAATAATTTTTTTCCGAGAAAATGCTATGAAAGGAAGGATGATGAAGACTGATGTCAAACTCACCCGCTAGCCCAGATGGGGGACATTTTTATTACCAACAGTGAATGTGAATGTGACTCCCTAGTCTTTAATAATTTTCCTCGAAGGTGCTCCAATTAAAGCGCTCTGAAGCCTAAGATGTAAAACACCCAACTGAGTCGGACTGGAATTGGGGTGGCTGCTGTGCAGGGGTGCACAGCAGCCACTGTTGTGCAGCCAATTGGGCCCTTTTCGAGGCCCATTTTGATAATCTGAAGCGTTCACATTTTAGAATACATCAAGTAGAATATACTTGTAAAAAATCAAGTTAATCGAATATCGTTTACCCATTCATCCGCACACATTTGTATCTACAAAAAAAAAATAACAATTGTAATTTAAAGTATTAAAATGAATACAAATGTGAGTGAATGAATGGGTAAACGATATCCGATTAACTTGACTTTTTACAGGTATGTTCTAAAATGTGAACAGTTCGGATTATCAAAATGGATCCCGAAAAGGGCCCAATTGACTGCACAGCAGTGGCTGCTGTGCACCCCGCACAGCAGCCACCCCAATTCGAGTCGGACTAGGCCATTTTTTTAAACTTTGCTCTGTTTATTTGATTTTCACATATTTTTGTTGTTTGGTATAACAGAAAGCATTCATAAAAAGGCTAATGCTAGAGACACCAAATTTCTTATTAAATAAATGATCAAATATTTCACATAGATATAGGGTCCACAAAAGTGTGGGGTCCACACCCATATGAGACATTTAGTCATTTATTTAGTAGAAAATTTGGAGCCAATAATATTTTCCTTATTGAAATTATAATGAGATTTTTTAAGGAGATTTTATGTTGAAAACAACCTCAACCAAATTTTTGTGGTGAAGTAAATGTATAAATTGAATGGGTGTTTAATCCCTTCAATCATGGAGTGTTCTCAATCACTCATTAGTTCATTGCTTTTTTTTCTTTTTTCTTTTTTCTTTTTTTTTTAAATTACACTATTAGTCTTTATAGTTTAAATGAGATGTTACTTTAATCTCTATAGTTTGAATTTGAAAATTTTGATTTTACACTTTCAATTTGTTGCAATCGGGTCCCTCTGCCACTTACCGTTAGAATTTGGATCAGAAAAAAAATCATATGTAAAACTCCCAAACTAAAGAGACTAAAGTAAAATTCAAAACAAATTAGACCACCAGTGTAATATATTCACTACATCAGTGGTCCCAATAGTTTGTTTTGAATTCAATTTTGGTCCCTCTACTTTTCCACGTAACATTTTTCAATTCAAAATGTTAACTACACGTGATAGATAGATTACATTGCAACAAAATTAAAAATATAAAGATCAAATTGTTCAAATTAAACTTACGATAACCAAATTAAAATTTTATCCAAACTAAAGGAACTAGTGGTGTATTTTATTTCTTTTTTTTTATTTATTAGACTTTGATTAGTCCAATTTGAATGGTTTGTATGTATTCTCTGCTTTAAAATTTTTGGGACAATTATATAAAAATAAATAAATAAATTCCCAGGTTTGAGTATTGTAATAAAATAAATCTTAAATTTTTAATTTTGTCAATTTAAATTCTAATCATTTGATTTATTTTCAATTTAACCATTTGTCTATTTTTGTTAAGTAAAATCGACGAAAAAAAATATTTAATCATTAAACTCGATGTAGGTATTCATAAAATGTCTAAAATATACTTTTCATTGAGTTTAATGGCTAAAATTTCTATTTTTTCATTGATTTTACTTAATGGAAATAGGCAAATGGTTTAGGAGGACTTATGTGTAGGTCTTAATAGGTAGACTTATTATGTAACGCCCCGAAAATTGGGCATGATATATCTATTTATACAACAAAACCCACTTGATAAACAAACACATATATATAGCTAACTAATCCATATACTCATTTCCATTAAATCCCAAATGCCAAATACATATTGTTCACATCTCAATGCCCCAGTTCTAATCCCACACATGCATTTTACAACAAGTATGAAATGGAAGCCAAACAGATAATAAGTGCCCTACAAGCTTACAAATTTATCCAAGAACATTCTTGGTTACACAAAAATGGAGTTTCAACTCAACACAAATACAGCCCTAGGTTTACATTCAACAAATAACAATAAAACAAAAATGAAGCCTCAATTCCGAGTCCTCCCAAGTCAATGCCTTGGTGAAGGCATAGCACCTATACCTGAAATGGTTTCCTTTATAAGGTAAGCCACAGCCCAGTAGAGATATACTACACAACATATGAACAATGACAAGACTAAAGAGGAGTATGCTCATGCCATGCTCATGATAAAACAGTTTATCTCTCTTTTTATAAAGCATGCAATGCTGAGAAGCAATAACAAATATAAAATCATTTCCACTTTAAACCATATCTGTTACATGAATACGGACCCTGTGAATCTCTAGTTGAGTGTCTTCAAGTAGGCCTAAATGCACTACCACTGTCATTTTTACCAGTAAACTGGAAGGCTCGACACTTAATCGCGCGGTTCTATACCCCCTACCCAGATTCACCAAGTATTCATTTTTTTTTTCTCAAGCAGATACATTTCCAATGAAATGAATGTAATGCAATGTCCAATGCAACAAATGAGGAATGTGGTTCAATTTACCTAAGTCTCATGCATTTCTACAACCATCTTGGCTATCATCCACTGATAGCCTAAAACAGATATTTCTAAACAGATATTTAAACAATTAAATTCTAAAAATTTCGATAAATACAATCTATTCCACATCTCATCAAATATGAACAACTACACTAGTTTTCATATCACTATCATGTCTGGTAACCTCTCAAGGTCCATTTCTAACCGTGCTGGTTTTATTCCAAAGGATACATTAAGCAAAATAATACCGTTAATGCCCAAGAGAATAGCATTTTCTTTCCACACTTATTCTCCAAGCATTTTTCAACTATGACATCCTATTTTGATCAAAAGCCCCAAAAGTTAAACATAATTCCTTTGTTTTCTTTAAAAACGCTTTTTTGACCACAAACCGGTAAAAATTTCAAAACCAATCGAATCGAAGTCCGTTTTTGTTTAAATTTAAAACATAACTCTTTCATAACCTTACAAACATATTCCAAGTTTATACTTTCGCAATTTGGGCATCAACTTTTTATTTTTCTCAAAATTTCTCTTTTAAGCAATTAAATCACAAATTTTTCAAAAATTCTAGTTAAATTATATACAACTCTAAGCTCCCTATAATCAAGTAAAAGTGCATAAAGAAGTGTAGGAAAAATCCCTACCTCAAGCCAAGAAGCTTTCAAATTTTTTCGGCAACAGAAATTAAATTTTCTTGGAGCCAAACGATGCCTTTCCCGCCCTCTACGTTTTGATCTAAAGCACTAGGGGTCAAAAATGACTTACACTAGGTCAAATCCATAAAAAACCAACTTAGAACTCTTTTTCTTTCTTTTCTCCACGGCAAGAATGCAATCATAACACTGTCGTGGAATATATATGGCGACAGGAAGACCCAAAGATGTCAATAAAGAAATGCACAACAAAGAAGTACCGTCGCAACCTTTATATTAGGTAGTCGAGCAATCTGCAAGACCCTTATCACCAAGCAGATACCAAGAATGTCTTGACCAACCCATGAACATGAAGTCTTCCTGTTTATAGCCCAAAGAACGGCAAATACGAAGCCAAAACTACGACCGCTAGAGAAAGAACTGACATCTCCCCCAAAAGAGGCAATTTCACTTTCTTCTGCCCACAGTTTCTCCCTTTCCTTAAAACTAGAGATAATATGCAAGCATGCATTCCCTCGATACCACCAAGACAGAAAAATGCAACCAGCAGCTAGACAAACCAAGATGACATAAACAGATAAAGTAGCACCGGAAATGTGGATGCTGATATGACGAAAACTACAACACTCTTAGCACTAATATCAAGGACTTCCTCCTTCTCAGCATCGGCACTAGCAGATTCTTGAAGTAAACTCTGACCAAAGCGAAGCAGAAATTACCATTCCCACAGCCATCAACCATAAGAATACCACTGAGAAGTCCACAATTGGACGATTTGGCGAATATAACATAAGTTCCACTTTCCTTCCACCTATCATGGATTTGTTTATAGCCTCTCCTTTTGACTTCGATATCATCACAACAGGAATTTTGATGTTTACAATGTTTTTCTCACGACAACTCATCTCCAAAATATCTTCTTTATCATGTATGACCAATAACTCTGTTGCACCTTCTGATTGCACAACTTCAGCCTTAGTCATGAAATCACAATCACCATGTGGGGACAAAGCAATAGAATCAGATAACTTTAAAAAAGAACTGGAACAGCAGTTTAAGGGGTTTGCAAAAACAGTAGGCAACCTTAGGCCGTCTTTAGCATCAGTGGGCAAATCAGCACCAAATTTTGCAGTTGATCCACCTAACTCTTCACCTTCAGCACCATTAACCCACATTTTAATCTTGACCTAAAGGGCGTGGCCAAAGCCATTCATGTTTTACAGGTTCCCAAGCTGCTACAAGATCTCTTCCCTCTCAAAAAATATTCTTTACACCTTTTGAACCCCACACCAGCACCTTCTCCTTTTTTTTTTTAATCACTGTGTGTCTCCCTTTTCATGATAAAACATCCACTCCCTCTTTTTTTATATTCCTTCACGAGAGAGAGAGAGAATGGTTTGGTCCCTTCTTAGCCATCTCCCCCATATTCTCTTTTATTAGTGGGATGATTTTTTTTTTTGTCTTTGTTTTACTATTTTCTATTTTCTCAAATCGTGGTCCAAACACCCAAAACTCAAATTTTAAATTCTGCACTGACTATCTTTTTTTTTTTTAATTTGGGTCATCACATATTATCCAATAGGCCCCATGATGATTAATGGCGTTTTCCATCAAACGCTATTAAAAATGTCATTAATTGTTAATTTTCAGTGACAGTTTGAAAATTGTCACAAAAATGTTACTAATTTTAAGTTTTAGCGAGAGTTTAAAAAAATCGTCACAAAAAAAGTCCCTAATTTTTAACTTTCAGCAATAGTTTAAAAATTTTGACATAGAAAAACGTTACTAATTGTAAGTTTTAGCGGCAATTTATTAAAAAAAAAAAGTGATAAAAAAGTCACCAATTATCAATTCTAGCAACATATGCAAAAAATCGTCACAAAAAATTATTTTTAGCGACGATTTTACTAAGACTTATTTTCAATAGGATTTTATGGGAATTAAGTCTAACTATTAGGATCTATTGGTAATTTATCTAATGGTTAGATTGAAAATAAATAAAAAATTTAGTATTTAAATTGTTAAAATTAAAAATTCAGAACTTATTTTATTATAAGACTCAAACTCTAGGGGAATTAAATTGATAAAATTAAAAATTTATTTGTAATAAGACTCAAACTCTAGGATTTTTGTTTGTAAATTTTCCAAAAGAATTTTAGCCAACGAAGTCAAGTATTCTTCCGTTTAAATATTATAATATATATATATTGAAGTCAAGTATTCTAAGAGCATCTCCAATGGTTTAGCAAATTTTTCACCAAATCTGAGTAAAAAAAAGGCAATTTCCTCAGTCTAATATGAGCAGCTCCAACCGTTGCACTGTAGCGTGCATCAAAACAAAGGGGATGTCCAATAGGACAACTGGCCAGTCGACCAGTTAGGGGTTTTGAAGTTGTTGCTGGAAGCATTGAGTATTGTCAATCTTGCAGCTCTGCCAATGACGATTGGAAAGGAATCAAAAATGTAGTTTTGGCTGAGATCAATGGTTTGAATTGAAGTGAGATTGGAGAGAGATTTTGGCAATGGGGATGAGAACCCATTGCAGCAGAGGTTGAGATAAGTGAGACTCTGTAATTATTGGATTTCATTTGATACTGTCACGCCCCACTTTTTATTACTCGAAGTCATTACCAAATCCATTAACTTAATTCAATTTCAGAGATAACATGCGGATATAAACTCAAATGTTCAATAAAGGTAATGAACAATAATTCTCTCATTCGAATGAAAATTTAATACAACATGAACATTCGAAATAAGTTGCCCTTAGGCTTACAACAATAAATCAAATGAATGGTGTAACCCTTTTTCACATATGGCGTTCTGCCAACAACGAAGAGGCCCCGTGGCCAACAATTAAAAAAATCCAAATCTTGCAGCTCAACCTGCTTAATACCTGAAAAAGATTCAACAACGTGGGATGAACATATAGTCCAGTAGGGAACTCAACATGATCCTTAACAATAACAACTTACAGATAGCTATGATCATGAACACTCATTCTCATACTAGAATAGTAATGTGACAGTTTATACAAAATATATATATATGTATGAACTTTTCTCGAAAACAACCATTTCATTCAACGTTACAAATGATTTACCTTTCCATTTTCCTTCCATTAATCCCCTATTCCCAATCTTTCATAACATTAATAATCACTTAGGAAACAATCTCACTAAGCCTGATACTCTCTTCCCTTCCCATACGTACACAGATGTACCCTTTTCAAACATGCTTATCTTTAAAACATTCACTCTCCTTTACACTTCCCAGGAGACAAAAACATTTTTGGTTCATTTCCACCACTATCATAACTATACATGCATAACCTTGTAAAATATAAATTTACAACCCACCAACATATATACAATCAATCAATGGAATAACTCAGTCCTTCGAACGATAACCAATCAAATATATGATATTTTTAATTACAACTAGACAACAACCACTCCACTTTGCTCTACTAACTTTATACTTAGTAAGCCAAAGATATACTGAAACAACTACAACCAACTTCACTCTACTAGCCATAAGCATAGTAAGTCAAACTGCCAGTTTACCAGGCGCTAGCTGGAAGGGTATGGTGCCTCTCATTATTAGCGCATACAGTTCTCCAGGCGCTAGCTGGAAGGTAACGGTACCTCCGATTATAAGCGCAGCATATAACGCCATCCACAATCATGCACACAAGGCATATCCAACATGTATAATGCACATACATAAACTACCACAACAATAGCAACGTGTTAAAGTACATGAACACACATGTGTGTGGAGTCCATCCCCTATCTTCTCACACACACCGGAGTACAACACCTCTCTCCTCCCTAACCAGTATACATATATAATGTATCTCAGCATTCCATCACATATGATGTTCAATCAACAATGGTGTAATATATACACGACAATCCAACACAGCCGTGTCATCCTCCACCGATGACCAAGGACAAAACCTCTAGATGCATGCATATTGTACATCTATAAACATACTCAATTATCATGAATCACAAACTCAACAACAACATTAACATGATAGTTAAAGATACAACACCTACATGTGTGTTCAACGTTCAAAATCCAACAATCCAATTTCCAAACTTATTTCAAAAATACTTTCTTCCTTTTCACAAAAACAATTCCATTTCCTTTTTGTCACCACAAAACCAACTTCCTTTTTATTGTTCAAAACCAACTTTACTCCTTTTGTTTCCACAAAGTCAAATCCAAAGGCAACAAGGCCAAAACTCATTTTTATCTACCACATTCCTTTCAAAGCTACTCCAATTTAATTATACCAATTAAATCATAATCATTATACAAGGGTTTTCCTCCCTCTTCACAATATAAATTCAAAAGGGTCAATTATCTACTACAATCAACAATAGCTTCAATTAAAAGCCCAAAATACCCAATTATTTACCCAAAGATCAAACCCCTCTATTAAATTATTAAATCAATAAACATTAGGGTTTCCTCTCCTTTCAACAACAACTAGCTAATTAACACCCAATTAGCCCCAAAGCACATCTAAACATCATAGATCCAAATCCAATAACTAACCCCAAAGTTCAACCTCATGAGTTTATACAAAATCCAACATGACACCATTTTCATGCAATACAAAATAACCACATGTCTATCTATAGACGGAGTATTGTAAAAAGACCAAGGAGAATCCCTACCTCAAAGGAGAACTCAAATGGAGAAGATGACCCGAAACCAAGGTGCTCCAAATCCACAATTGTTCCGATTAAATCGAAGCCCTCGCCAATCCCTATCTTTTTAACAAAGGGTTTAAGATGGATTCATACAAGAAAAGAGATGAAATCTAGAGAGAGGATATGTTTAGAGAGAGAGGCTCTCAGCTGCTAGGGTTTCAAAAATGAAAGAAGGAGAAAAATGCTCTTTTTCCCCGCTGCTGCCCTACTGAAATACGACAGGCTCGCTCAGAGCGAAGACCTTTTCGCTCGAGGCGACCAGACACAGAAAACTCCCACTCGGCCCATCAACACCAGAAGCTCGCTCGAGCGACAAAAAGCTCGCTCAGAGCGAAGAACTAACCAGCTCGCTCGAGCGAAGAAAAGCTCGCTCGAGCCAAGAAACACAACCTTCAGGTTTTACCCAGACGCAATCTTGCGCTCGAGCGAAGCCACCCTGGCTCGAGCCACCAGACACAAAGACCCACCCTTCGCTCGAGCGACTCAAATCCTCGCTCCGAGCGAAGGACCCAAAACAGAAGCTCGCTCGAGCGACCAACTCCTCGCTCGAGCGAAGGACTGGACACCTGTGGCAGCAACCTCTTGCTCCCAATCACACCCAAACCTATAACAAACAAGTCCAAAACATTCTACAACTCAAATTTAAAGAATTGAAGGGTAGAAAACAAGTTCAAAACCACAACCAGCATCCACGGAACTAAGTCCGGATACAACAACCAAAGGAGAAAGAACCGGGATCGCTATAACCTTCCCCCCCTTAAAGAATTTCGTCCCCGAAATTAAGGATACGCCAAAATACAAGGCCAACTGATCACACAACTCCAACAACACCCCCCAATACTAGGAGTGAACCCGCTCTCACTACAAACCATTAAACCACTCTTACCAAGGAAGAGACTCACTAAAGGAATACATTCCAAAAGACAACACTTGGGCACAAAGGCTCTCAACAAACCAAACCTTGCCCCGAGACAATGCAACAACCAACTAGTGCTTCAAGCCAAGCCACTATCCAACAACAAGATTCCCAAAAGCCAACCCGAGCAAATCTTTCCGAGTAAACAACAAGAAAATCATTTTTCTTACTCAAGAGACATGCCTCAAAGATAGCCAAATTTCAATGTTAACATTCCAAAATAAATCTTTCATTTTCCATGCGAAACTCAAAAGTTTTGCAAACATTTTTCACAAACACGGTGTTATCACAAAAACACATAATCATCCACAGTTTAGTTGCCAAAAGTCATTCACTTGGAATTTTCTCAAAATCCTTGAATTAAATCAATTTTTCCAACAACACCCTTAGGTGACCCAGATACTAGAAAGAAAAAAAAAAATTTTGTTTTCCATTTCTTTCCAAAATAACACTAACAACAACTATCACGCACACGGTGATACCACAACCAACACCAAACATAACATTTCTATAATAATAGTTAATAGAAATAACGACTTCACATTAGATAAGCATATGAGCTCTATCTACACTACTACGGGAGAGCATAAGAGCTGCATCCCCGGGTCCACGCCCCATCTTTCCTTAACCATTAACCGGTCTAGAGGTACATCCCCCATCTTCCCCTAAACCGCGGAGTACATCCCCTATCTCCTCCAACACAACACAATGCATATAAACAATAATTATACACATTACTTATCAATACATAAATCAATGTATTCTATCAACCGTCAGGTTCAATGGCATACCATGTTCGATTAGTTTCAGATTCCCCTAATCAAACACACACAAGTCTACAACAAACGAGACTAACTTCAAGGTGATCAATGCCAACCCAAAACTCAATACCAACAAGCTGACTAATCAACTCAATAAGCTCCACACCCAATTACAACTTCTCAATATAAAATAGAGAGTTTACAAAGATCCATACATACTCCCCAATACTTGAGGATTAAACAAACACCACTATGCATACATATGCGATATAAACATGGTGCCTCAGCATCCAACAGTACACCGGTCAACAACAAAATTATCCATACAATACATTACCGGTCAACAACACAAAAGTCCCCCTCCAGGGTAATACAACAGGGTTAACTATTAAGTCGCCCCTCGCGAGGCTCCCGAAGCCTGGCCTGCCCGTTTCTGGTACCGGTAACGTCCCCGATTGGACGAGTACGACTGAGTCTGACTAGGTTTTGAAACACTTGCAGAATTCACACGCAAAGGGCAAAAACGTCTACCATGGCCCTGCTGGCCACAAACGAAACAACCACCAGACCCCGTACTCCGAGACTGGTCTGAAACCTGCACCTCCTCGGACCTCTTAACCGAAGTGCCCGAAACCTCTGACAAAGAAAAGGAACCAGTCCCCGACTGAACATGTTTCCGCCTCCACCCCTTACTGAGCCTAGAGTACTTAGGAACCACAGGACTTACCGAGATGGTCTCATCCTTAACCCCATCATCACTAGCAATCAAGGCCTCCATATGGGCCGCTGCCTCAACTAAGGTATAGTAATCCTTCCACAAGGATCCAGCTACCTTCTCCCGAATATCGAAACTCAACCGCCTTTCGAACTCAAAACAACGACGCTCCTCTGTTGTCACCAACTCTGGAGCAAACCTCGACAAACTATCAAACCGCATCTCAAACTGTGCCACAGGAGTGTCATCCTGACGCAACTCCAAAAACTGATCCCTCAACCTTTCCCGAGCAGAAGGAGGGAAATACTTGGCCAAAAAGGCCTCGGTAAAAGCAACCCACGTGCCACCTACATTATTCTTAGCATTCTTCCACCAATAACTCGCATCACCCTTCAACTGAAAAGTCGCCAAAGAAACCCTCAACTCCTCATCTTCGACTCTGAGCATATCAAGAGTCTTGGAAATCTGTTCTAGCCAACTCTCTGCCTCCAACCGCTTAGCCTCCCCTACAAACTCTGGTGGACTGGAGCGAAAGAACTCCTTAGTGAGCTTGAGAGCATGCCCGCTGCCGCCCTCAGTACGAGCTAGGGCGTCTTGCACTACTCTCACAATCTCACGTGCGACATCCTCGCCGACAGCCGATGCTGCAACGGCAGGTACTAAAGGAACTGCTGTGCCTCTCCCGGCGTTCCTACTACTCAACCGTCCTCTACTCCCTCGTGTAGACATCCTATAAAGCACAAAAGCAAAACACACTTAGCGCAAAACATAATAGCCTTCTCCAAAGCACACTCCACTACTATTAAGTCACAAGACACACTTAGTCTCAAAATTTACATCTCTACTGTATATAATCATCTAAACAAGTAAAACACATAATCGAATCAAGTCCACAAAGATAGCCACTCATCCCGGAACTCTCAAGGAATTCCCATCAGAAACCACGTTGATCAGGCGTGTTTCCAAGAGGACCTCAAAGCAAGTTCACCGGCTATGACTACTATCCAAGAGACTGAATCCCATGCTCATATAAATGCAACACATAACTCCTAACTTTCGTGTCAACTATATGCAACGTCCTCACTACACGTAGTAAACCCACTGTGGTAAAAACCACTTCCCACGAGCTCAAGGTATTCAAACCCGGTAGCTCTGATACCAAGTTGTCACGCCCCACTTTTTATTACTCGAAGTCATTACCAAATCCATTAACTTAATTCAATTTCAGAGATAACATGCGGATATAAACTCAAATGTTCAATAAAGGTAATGAACAATAATTCTCTCATTCGAATGAAAATTTAATACAACATGAACATTCGAAATAAGTTGCCCTTAGGCTTACAACAATAAATCAAATGAAGGGTGTAACCCTTTTTCACATATGGCGTTCTGCCAACAACGAAGAGGCCCCGTGGCCAACAATTAAAAAAATCCAAATCTTGCAGCTCAACCTGCTTAATACCTGAAAAAGATTCAACAACGTGGGATGAACATATAGTCCAGTAGGGAACTCAACATGATCCTTAACAATAACAACTTACAGATAGCTATGATCATGAACACTCATTCTCATACTAGAATAGTAATGTGACAGTTTATACAAAATATATATATATATGTATGAACTTTTCTCGAAAACAACCATTTCATTCAACGTTACAAATGATTTACCTTTCCATTTTCCTTCCATTAATCCCCTATTCCCAATCTTTCATAACATTAATAATCACTTAGGAAACAATCTCACTAAGCCTGATACTCTCTTCCCTTCCCATACGTACACAGATGTACCCTTTTCAAACATGCTTATCTTTAAAACATTCACTCTCCTTTACACTTCCCAGGAGACAAAAACATTTTTGGTTCATTTCCACCACTATCATAACTATACATGCATAACCTTGTAAAATATAAATTTACAACCCACCAACATGTATACAATCAATCAATGGAATAACTCAGTCCTTCGAACGATAACCAATCAAATATATGATATTTTTAATTACAACTAGACAACAACCACTCCACTTTGCTCTACTAACTTTATACTTAGTAAGCCAAAGATATACTGAAACAACTACAACCAACTTCACTCTGCTAGCCATAAGCATAGTAAGTCAAACTGCCAGTTTACCAGGCGCTAGCTGGAAGGGTATGGTGCCTCTCATTATTAGCGCATACAGTTCTCCAGGCGCTAGCTGGAAGGTAACGGTACCTCCGATTATAAGCGCGGCATATAACGCCATCCACAATCATGCACACAAGGCATATCCAACATGTATAATGCACATACATAAACTACCACAACAATAGCAACGTGTTAAAGTACATGAACACACATGTGTGTGGAGTCCATCCCCTATCTTCTCACACACACCGGAGTACAACACCTCTCTCCTCCCTAACCAGTATACATATATAATGTATCTCAGCATTCCATCACATATGATATTCAATCAACAATGGTGTAATATATACACGACAATCCAACACAGCCGTGTCATCCTCCACCGATGACCAAGGACAAAACCTCTAGATGCATGCATATTGTACATCTATAAACATACTCAATTATCATGAATCACAAACTCAACAACAACATTAACATGATAGTTAAAGATACAACACCTACATGTGTGTTCAACGTTCAAAATCCAACAATCCAATTTCCAAACTTATTTCAAAAATACTTTCTTCCTTTTCACAAAAACAATTCCATTTCCTTTTTGTCACCACAAAACCAACTTCCTTTTTATTGTTCAAAACCAACTTTACTCCTTTTGTTTCCACAAAGTCAAATCCAAAGGCAACAAGGCCAAAACTCATTTTTATCTACCACATTCCTTTCAAAGCTACTCCAATTTAATTATACCAATTAAATCATAATCATTATACAAGGGTTTTCCTCCCTCTTCACAATATAAATTCAAAAGGGTCAATTATCTACTACAATCAACAATAGCTTCAATTAAAAGCCCAAAATACCCAATTATTTACCCAAAGATCAAACCCCTCTATTAAATTATTAAATCAATAAACATTAGGGTTTCCTCTCCTTTCAACAACAACTAGCTAATTAACACCCAATTAGCCCCAAAGCACATCTAAACATCATAGATCCAAATCCAATAACTAACCCAAAGTTCAACCTCATGAGTTTATACAAAATCCAACATGACACCATTTTCATGCAATACAAAATAACCACATGTCTATCTATAGACGGAGTATTGTAAAAGACCAAGGAGAATCCCTACCTCAAAGGAGAACTCAAATGGAGAAGATGACCCGAAACCAAGGTGCTCCAAATCCACAATTGTTCCGATTAAATCGAAGCCCTCGCCAATCCCTATCTTTTTAACAAAGGGTTTAAGATGGATTCATACAAGAAAGAGATGAAATCTAGAGAGAGGATATGTTTAGAGAGAGAGGCTCTCGGCTGCTAGGGTTTCAAAAATGAAAGAAGGAGAAAAATGCTCTTTTTCCCCGCTGCTGCCTACTGAAATACGACAGGCTCGCTCGAGCGAAGACCTGGTCGCTCGAGCGACCAGACACAGAAAACTCCCACTCGACCATCAACCCAGAAGCTCGCTCGAGCGACAAAAAGCTCGCTCGAGCGAAGAACTAACCAGCTCGCTCGAGCGAAGAAAAGCTCGCTCGAGCCAAGAAACACAACCTTCAGGTTTTACCCAGACGCAATCTGCGCTCGAGCGAAGCCACCCTGGCTCGAGCCACCAGACACAAAGACCCACCCTCGCTCGAGCGACCAAATCCTCGCTCGAGCGAAGGACCCAAAACAGAAGCTCGCTCGAGCGACCAACTCCTCGCTCGAGCGAAGGACTGGACACCTGGGCAGCAACCTCTTGCTCCCAATCACACCCAACCTATAACAAACAAGTCCAAAACATTCTACAACTCAAATTTAAAGAATTGAAGGGTAGAAACAAGTTCAAAACCACAACCAGCATCCACGGAACTAAGTCCGGATACAACAACCAAAGGAGAAAGAACCGGGATCGCTATAACCTTCCCCCCTTAAAGAATTTCGTCCCCGAAATTAAGGATACGCCAAAATACAAGGCCAACTGATCACACAACTCCAACAACCCCCCCAATACTAGGAGTGAACCCGCTCTCACTACAAACCATTAAACCACTCTTACCAAGGAAGAGACTCACTAAAGGAATACATTCCAAAAGACAACACTTGGGCACAAAGGCCTCAACAAACCAAACCTTGCCCCGAGACAATGCAACAACCAACTAGTGCTTCAAGCCAAGCCACTATCCAACAACAAGATTCCCAAAAGCCAACCCGAGCAAATCTTCCGAGTAAACAACAAGAAATCATTTTCTTACTCAAGAGACATGCCTCAAAGATAGCCAAATTTCAATGTTAACATTCCAAAATAAATCTTTCATTTTCCATGCGAAACTCAAAAGTTTTGCAAACATTTTTCACAAACACGGTGTTATCCAAAAACACATAATCATCCACAGTTTAGTTGCCAAAAGTCATTCACTTGGAATTTTCTCAAAATCCTTGAATTAAATCAATTTTCCAACAACACCCTTAGGTGACCCAGATACTAGAAAAAAAAAAAAATTTTGTTTTCCATTTCTTTCCAAAATAACACTAACAACAACTATCACGCACACGGTGATACCACAACCAACACCAAACATAACATTTCTATGATAATAGTTAATAGAAATAACGACTTCACATTAGATAAGCATATGAGCTCTATCTACACTACTACGGGAGAGCATAAGAGCTGCATCCCCGGGTCCACGCCCCATCTTTCCTTAACCATTAACCGGTCTAGAGGTACATCCCCCATCTTCCCCTAAACCGCGGAGTACATCCCCTATCTCCTCCAACACAACACAATGCATATAAACAATAATTATACACATTACTTATCAATACATAAATCAATGTATTCTATCAACCGTCAGGTTCAATGGCATACCATGTTCGATTAGTTTCAGATTCCCCTAATCAACACACACAAGTCTACAACAAACGAGACTAACTTCAAGGTGATCAATGCCAACCCAAAACTCAATACCAACAAGCTGACTAATCAACTCAATAAGCTCCACACCCAATTACAACTTCTCAATATAAAATAGAGAGTTTACAAAGATCCATACATACTCCCCAATACTTGAGGATTAAACAAACACCACTATGCATACATATGCGATATAAACATGGTGCCTCAGCATCCAACAGTACACCGGTCAACAACAAAATTATCCATACAATACATTACCGGTCAACAACACAAAAGTCCCCCTCCAGGGTAATACAACAGGGTTAACTATTAAGTCGCCCCTCGCGAGGCTCCCGAAGCCTGGCCTGCCCGTTTCTGGTACCGGTAACGTCCCCGATTGGACGAGTACGACTGAGTCTGACTAGGTTTTGAAACACTTGCAGAATTCACACGCAAAGGGCAAAAACGTCTACCATGGCCCTGCTGGCCACAAACGAAACAACCACCAGACCCCGTACTCCGAGACTGGTCTGAAACCTGCACCTCCTCGGACCTCTTAACCGAAGTGCCCGAAACCTCTGACAAAGAAAAGGAACCAGTCCCCGACTGAACATGTTTCCGCCTCCACCCCTTACTGAGCCTAGAGTACTTAGGAACCACAGGACTTACCGAGATGGTCTCATCCTTAACCCCATCATCACTAGCAATCAAGGCCTCCATATGGGCCGCTGCCTCAACTAAGGTATAGTAATCCTTCCACAAGGATCCAGCTACCTTCTCCCGAATATCGAAACTCAACCGCCTTTCGAACTCAAAACAACGACGCTCCTCTGTTGTCACCAACTCTGGAGCAAACCTCGACAAACTATCAAACCGCATCTCAAACTGTGCCACAGGAGTGTCATCCTGACGCAACTCCAAAAACTGATCCCTCAACCTTTCCCGAGCAGAAGGAGGGAAATACTTGGCCAAAAAGGCCTCGGTAAAAGCAACCCACGTGCCACCTACATTATTCTTAGCATTCTTCCACCAATAACTCGCATCACCCTTCAACTGAAAAGTCGCCAAAGAAACCCTCAACTCCTCATCTTCGACTCTGAGCATATCAAGAGTCTTGGAAATCTGTTCTAGCCAACTCTCTGCCTCCAACCGCTTAGCCTCCCCTACAAACTCTGGTGGACTGGAGCGAAAGAACTCCTTAGTGAGCTTGAGAGCATGCCCGCTGCCGCCCTCAGTACGAGCTAGGGCGTCTTGCACTACTCTCACAATCTCACGTGCGACATCCTCGCCGACAGCCGATGCTGCAACGGCAGGTACTAAAGGAACTGCTGTGCCTCTCCCGGCGTTCCTACTACTCAACCGTCCTCTACTCCCTCGTGTAGACATCCTATAAAGCACAAAAGCAAAACACACTTAGCGCAAAACACAATAGCCTTCTCCAAAGCACACTCCACTACTATTAAGTCACAAGACACACTTAGTCTCAAAATTTACATCTCTACTGCATATAATCATCTAAACAAGTAAAACACATAATCGAATCAAGTCCACAAAGATAGCCACTCATCCCGGAACTCTCAAGGAATTCCCATCAGAAACCACGTTGATCAGGCGTGTTTCCAAGAGGACCTCAAAGCAAGTTCACCGGCTATGACTACTATCCAAGAGACTGAATCCCATGCTCATATAAATGCAACACATAACTCCTAACTTTCATGTCAACTATATGCAACGTCCTCACTACACGTAGTAAACCCACTGTGGTAAAAACCACTTCCCACGAGCTCAAGGTATTCAAACCCGGTAGCTCTGATACCAAGTTGTCACGCCCCACTTTTTATTACTCGAAGTCATTACCAAATCCATTAACTTAATTCAATTTCAGAGATAACATGCGGATATAAACTCAAATGTTCAATAAAGGTAATGAACAATAATTCTCTCATTCGAATGAAAATTTAATACAACATGAACATTCGAAATAAGTTGCCCTTAGGCTTACAACAATAAATCAAATGAAGGGTGTAACCCTTTTTCACATATGGCGTTCTGCCAACAACGAAGAGGCCCCGTGGCCAACAATTAAAAAAATCCAAATCTTGCAGCTCAACCTGCTTAATACCTGAAAAAGATTCAACAACGTGGGATGAACATATAGTCCAGTAGGGAACTCAACATGATCCTTAACAATAACAACTTACAGATAGCTATGATCATGAACACTCATTCTCATACTAGAATAGTAATGTGACAGTTTATACAAAATATATATATATATGTATGAACTTTTCTCGAAAACAACCATTTCATTCAACGTTACAAATGATTTACCTTTCCATTTTCCTTCCATTAATCCCCTATTCCCAATCTTTCATAACATTAATAATCACTTAGGAAACAATCTCACTAAGCCTGATACTCTCTTCCCTTCCCATACGTACACAGATGTACCCTTTTCAAACATGCTTATCTTTAAAACATTCACTCTCCTTTACACTTCCCAGGAGACAAAAACATTTTTGGTTCATTTCCACCACTATCATAACTATACATGCATAACCTTGTAAAATATAAATTTACAACCCACCAACATGTATACAATCAATCAATGGAATAACTCAGTCCTTCGAACGATAACCAATCAAATATATGATATTTTTAATTACAACTAGACAACAACCACTCCACTTTGCTCTACTAACTTTATACTTAGTAAGCCAAAGATATACTGAAACAACTACAACCAACTTCACTCTACTAGCCATAAGCATAGTAAGTCAAACTGCCAGTTTACCAGGCGCTAGCTGGAAGGGTATGGTGCCTCTCATTATTAGCGCATACAGTTCTCCAGGCGCTAGCTGGAAGGTAACGGTACCTCCGATTATAAGCGCGGCATATAACGCCATCCACAATCATGCACACAAGGCATATCCAACATGTATAATGCACATACATAAACTACCACAACAATAGCAACGTGTTAAAGTACATGAACACACATGTGTGTGGAGTCCATCCCCTATCTTCTCACACACACCGGAGTACAACACCTCTCTCCTCCCTAACCAGTATACATATATAATGTATCTCAGCATTCCATCACATATGATGTTCAATCAACAATGGTGTAATATATACACGACAATCCAACACAGCCGTGTCATCCTCCACCGATGACCAAGGACAAAACCTCTAGATGCATGCATATTGTACATCTATAAACATACTCAATTATCATGAATCACAAACTCAACAACAACATTAACATGATAGTTAAAGATACAACACCTACATGTGTGTTCAACGTTCAAAATCCAACAATCCAATTTCCAAACTTATTTCAAAAATACTTTCTTCCTTTTCACAAAAACAATTCCATTTCCTTTTTGTCACCACAAAACCAACTTCCTTTTTATTGTTCAAAACCAACTTTACTCCTTTTGTTTCCACAAAGTCAAATCCAAAGGCAACAAGGCCAAAACTCATTTTTATCTACCACATTCCTTTCAAAGCTACTCCAATTTAATTATACCAATTAAATCATAATCATTATACAAGGGTTTTCCTCCCTCTTCACAATATAAATTCAAAAGGGTCAATTATCTACTACAATCAACAATAGCTTCAATTAAAAGCCCAAAATACCCAATTATTTACCCAAAGATCAAACCCCTCTATTAAATTATTAAATCAATAAACATTAGGGTTTCCTCTCCTTTCAACAACAACTAGCTAATTAACACCCAATTAGCCCCAAAGCACATCTAAACATCATAGATCCAAATCCAATAACTAACCCAAAGTTCAACCTCATGAGTTTATACAAAATCCAACATGACACCATTTTCATGCAATACAAAATAACCACATGTCTATCTATAGACGGAGTATTGTAAAAGACCAAGGAGAATCCCTACCTCAAAGGAGAACTCAAATGGAGAAGATGACCCGAAACCAAGGTGCTCCAAATCCACAATTGTTCCGATTAAATCGAAGCCCTCGCCAATCCCTATCTTTTTAACAAAGGGTTTAAGATGGATTCATACAAGAAAGAGATGAAATCTAGAGAGAGGATATGTTTAGAGAGAGAGGCTCTCGGCTGCTAGGGTTTCAAAAATGAAAGAAGGAGAAAAATGCTCTTTTTCCCCGCTGCTGCCTACTGAAATACGACAGGCTCGCTCGAGCGAAGACCTGGTCGCTCGAGCGACCAGACACAGAAAACTCCCACTCGGCCATCAACCCAGAAGCTCGCTCGAGCGACAAAAAGCTCGCTCGAGCGAAGAACTAACCAGCTCGCTCGAGCGAAGAAAAGCTCGCTCGAGCCAAGAAACACAACCTTCAGGTTTTACCCAGACGCAATCTGCGCTCGAGCGAAGCCACCCTGGCTCGAGCCACCAGACACAAAGACCCACCCTCGCTCGAGCGACCAAATCCTCGCTCGAGTGAAGGACCCAAAACAGAAGCTCGCTCGAGCGACCAACTCCTCGCTCGAGCGAAGGACTGGACACCTGGGCAGCAACCTCTTGCTCCCAATCACACCCAACCTATAACAAACAAGTCCAAAACATTCTACAACTCAAATTTAAAGAATTGAAGGGTAGAAACAAGTTCAAAACCACAACCAGCATCCACGGAACTAAGTCCGGATACAACAACCAAAGGAGAAAGAACCGGGATCGCTATAACATACAGTGCCACTGAGATTCATGTGAGAGAGGTCAAGCTTCCCAACAGCTCCATTAGAGTTGCACCACACACTAGTCCAATTACAGTGGAGTGAAGTGTTTCCAACAACCCATTGTTGGGAACTTTCTAATTTTAAAGCTGATTCAATAGATCAATCAGGCTTGCTTTTATGGATAATAAAATAGATGTTTCATTATGATCATCACCCAAGATAGCTAAGAAGAAGTAGAATACGAACAACAAAACTAAATGTGTTTGGAGCTTCATGCTAGTATTGTTCTTGATTGATCATTGGTTGATTTCTCAGTTTTCCATCAATTTCTTTCCCTGAAAAAGTGAGAGAAAATGATGGGTCTCTGGTGGGGTAAGAGGAGAGATAGTGAGTGGAAGTTATATGAGAGGTAATGAAGAGAAGATTAATTGATTGGCTTTTGATTAAAATAAAGAGAGAGAGAGAGAGAGAGAGAGAGCACTCATGAGGTCTTGGGTTCTGAAACAGGTTGGTAACATGCAAGGGATGAGTGGAAAATTTGGAGTTTATTGGAAGTGAGTCCGACATTAAACATGGGAGAGAATGTGTTCTTTCTTACACTCAATTCTTCTTTTCCTTCTTTTGTTATTTTGATAGTGAACCGCAAGGGACGACCGGTGGGACGACCAATGGGACATCCGGCCAAACATCCAGCCAGCTGTCCGGTAAGCCCACTTCCAATGTAAACGTACAGTGTTTTGATGAAATCTGCTCTAGCTTCTCATTTTGGTGAAACTTTTGGTCCATTCTCAATTTGATATCCGTTTGGTGAAACCATTAGAGACATAAAAGTGATATTTTTTCACCAAATTCAAATCTAATGATGAATTTGATTCACCGTTGGAGATGGTCTAATTGAGACAATGATGCTGTGAATGTGATGCCCAAGTCTTTCATAATTTTCCTTGGAGAAAACGCTATGAAAGGAAGGATAATGAAGACTGTGATGTAAAAACTGGCCCAAATGGGGGACATTTATAAAACCGACAGTGATGTATAAATAAAAAATTTATACAAAAAAATAATATGATAAATTTGGATTTGATCTTTTTGAAGCAAGCAATGGTGTTTGAAATCCAAAATTTTCCTATAAATTTAGTCAAAAATAAAAATAAAGATGTGTAACACCCCCAAAATAATACTTGAAACCCATCACTATAGACATGCATTGATATAAAAGAAACCAACAATTTCTATTCATCAGAGTAGTTCTTACAACTGTATTACATGTTAACAACAAAAACAAATGCCCTACGGGCTTACAGCTTTTCAAGTCAACACTTGGTTACACAAAAGAAGAGTACTAACTCTATACAAAATAAGCCCTTGGCTTGATATACATGTAGTACAATCAAAATAAACAAAAAAGAGTCTTCAACTCTCGTCATCATCCAAGCTATGTCCTTGGAGGTGGCGTGCTACCTGTACCTAAAAATAATGTCCCATATAGGGTGAGCCAACGCCCAGTAGAGATATTCTAAACACAGTATGAGCAATAACTAAGACCTTAGCAATTGATAAATGTTTAATTCCCATAAATCAATTCATAATCCATTTCCATTACGTGACCACTATGTCCATGTTTCCATTCATTTTCCCTTTCTTATGACATTCACAATTCACAACAATGGCTCAGAACCTGGCCAACAACTTACATGAGACAGTGACTCATATTAAACGTTTCCCATTTTACATTAGATAAGCATACTAGCTATATCAACATTTCGATAGATGAGCATATAAGCTATATCAACATCTCAATAGATAAGCATACAAGCTGTATCCACACTTCAACAGATAAGCACATAGGCTATATCAACACTTCCATAGATAAGCATATGAGCTATATCAACACATTGACTGACAAGCATATGAGCTGTATCAGCGGAGTCCACCCCCTATCTCCTCCCAAACAACATCCGATTTAGAGGTCCATCCCCTATCTTCCCATAAACCGTGGAGTACATCCCCTATCTCCTCCCACACACACAACGTATATACACATAGGTCATATACATAATCAAACAATACATAATGTTAATGTATTCTATCAACCATCATACTGTATGACACATCCAATTGATTAGTTTTAGTTTACATAATCATCATGCATTGTCTACAACAGTAAAACTACCCTCCACCGATAGCCCAAGCAATTATTTCTAAACAGATAATAAAAGCTCTAATAGATAAAATATCAATGTTTTCAAAAGTGAGCGATTAATAAATCCAACTCCACCGTTTCACAATATAATGAGCCAATTTCATTATTTCCAACTCAATTCCATAAATCCACAACTTTCCCAAATTAATTATACCAATTAATTTATACAACAAATTAGGGTTTTCTACCCATTTTCCCAATAATAACCCGATGGTCCATATATCACCAACCAACAACAATATCATTATTTTGAAACCCAAAAACACATTTTTAGAATCAAAATAACAAAACCCTCTTTCTACATTTTGAAACCCTAGACCCCAAAATCAAACCATTTAACAAAATGCTCAATAATCTAGGTTAAAACCCATAAGAGTGAGTAGGAATCCCTACCTCAAAAGTTGACACCCAATGAAGAAGATGATGAAAACGAAAATGCTCCAAATCCCGAGATTCTTGGATCAAAAGATAGCCCTCGACGATCAAAAACTTTTTTGTAAAGGCCAAAGATGAGAAAACAACTCTTACTAGATCAATACCTAGAGAGAAGGCAAGGTTCTAGAGAGAGAGACTCAACAATGGGGTTTTGCAAAAGTAAGAGAGAGAAAAGGATGTGAAAAAGTGATCCAAAAAGTCGGATCTCGGATTTAAATAAGAGTCGCTTCGCTCGAGCGTGGAAACCCCTGCTCGAGCGTCACTCACAGACCCTCGCTCGAGCGTCCAATCTGCCGCTCGAGTGGCGAATACACACTCCCAGCACTTTTGCTGTACCAAGTCCCTGCTCGAGCGTCCAACTCTCCGCTCGAGCGTCACACACAAACTCCCGCTCGAGCGTCCAAACTCCCGCTCGAGCGGACAACCCTGTAGAGAAAATACTGGATGGGTGATTTTCTCGCTCGAGTGCCAAAACCCCCGCTTGAGCGGACAAGCAACAACAAAGGCCCCGCTCGAGCGTCAAAACCTCTGCTCGAGCAGACAGGCCAAAATCTGGGCAACTAGTTTTGGTTTCTAAGCTCAACCAACCTGTTTCAAACCTGCCCAACACAACCCAAGACTCAAATACAAGGAGTAAATGATGTAAACTAGATATACACAACAACCAACTCCACGGAACCTAAGTCCGAATACAACAATTAAAGAAAAGGGAAACCGGGATCGTTATAACCTCCCCCCCCCCCCCTTAAAGAATTTCGTCCCCAAAATTAAACACAAGTTTTTTTCAAAAACAGGTTTTCTCCATTTCCAACAATATTACAACATTTCGACCCATTACCGGTCAATCTCATCTCTTTTCAAGAGGCATTTCACATTACACATAACAACCTGCATTTTCAACATGAATTCCTTTGAAATTTACCAATTTCAACTCATTTTCCACAATTCCATAAGACATGCAACATTAATATTATGCTTGCACTTTTTACAATATACTTAACATACACAATGTTAACAAACTTCCATTTGAGGTAAGTTCCAATACACATTTCCATGAACCAAACATCTACAATGTTTCACAACTTAAGACATATATAATGTTCTTAAAGTTCAATATTATTACAAAATCTCATTACATGATTACACATCAACACACATGTCCGGATACTTTTCATGGACTTCCAACTCACGTTCCCAAGTGGCCTCCTCCACTCCATGATGCTTCCACAAAACCTTTACCAAGGGAATGGTCTTGCCTCGCAAAACTTGATCCCACCTATCCAAGACCCGAACCGGCCTCTCCTCATACGAGGCATCCTCATCTATCTCCAAATCGGTCCAGTCCAACACATGGGATGGATCCGGCTCGTACTTCCGAAGCATACTAACATGGAACACGTCATGTACTCCGGATAACTACGGTGGCAAAGCCAGGCGGTAAGCAACTTCCCCAATCCTCTCAAAGATCTCAATGGGACCAATAAACCGAGGGGATAACTTCCCACTCTTCCCGAACCTCATCAAACCTCGCCTAGGTGATATCTTCAGAAAGACATGATCACCTACCTCAAATGCCAAAGGCTCCTCCTACGGTCGGCATAACTCTTTTGGCGACTCTGGGCTGTAACAAGCCTCCTACGAATAAGCTCAACTTTCTCCGTCATCTCCCTAACCAACTCCGGACCCAACAAAGGTGCATCACCCACCTCAGCCCAACAAACTGGAGACGTACACGGTCGGCCATACAAGGCCTCAAACGGTGCCATACCGATGCTAGACTGGAAACTGTTGTTGTAGGGAAACTCCACCAAGGGCAAGTGCCTCTCCCACGTCCCACTAAAGTCAAGGACACAACCTCGAAGCATATCCTCAAGGATCTGAATAGTACGCTCGGACTGCCCATCAGTCTGAGGATGGTAAGCCGTACTAAAGGCTAACTTAGTACCCAAGGCACTCTGCAAACTCTGCCATAACCTAGCAGTAAAACGAGGATCTCTATCTAAGACGATCATCATTGGGACCCCGTGCAATCTCACTATGTCCCGAATATACAAGTCGGCGAGATGATCTGCCGAATCTCTCATGCGCATAGGGATAAAGTGCGCCAACTTAGTCAACCGATCTATAACCACCCAAATAGCATCACTACCCCGCTGAGTCCTCGGAAGACCTACAACGAAGTCCATAGTGACATGCTCCCACTTCCACTCGGCAATAGGCAAGGGTTGCAACAAACCTGCTGGCCTCTGATGCTCAGCCTTCACTTGCTGGCAAGTAAGGCACTTCGATACAAAAACGGCCACATCTCTCTTCATACCCCGCCACCAAAACTGGCGACCCAAATCCCGATACATCTTAGTGCCTCCCGGATGCACCGCAAGACGTGAATGGTAAAACTCTCGGAGTACTTCCTCTCGGCAAGACTCCGGCACAAACAAACGGTCTCGGTATCTCACGCTCTGGTCGGGATACACCGTCAAACCTTTCTCAACCTTCCCACTGAAGATCTTCTCTCGGAGGGATTCTACCTCAAGGTCACCTCTCTGTGCCTCTAACACTCGAGTCATAAGTCTAGGCTGCGCAACAACAGAAAACAAGGCCGCAGCCTCAACAGATTCGCCCAGACGCAAATCAAACTCGCCAAGTACTCCCAACATCTCCCATTCCCGGATGGCTATACAAGCTACATCACTAATGGATTTCCTACTAAGGGCATCGGCCACAACGTTGGCCTTTCTCGGGTGATAGTGCAACTCAAAATCATAGTCCTCAATGAACTCCATCCATCTTCTCTGCCTCAAATTCAAGTCTCTCTGCGTAAACAGGTACTTCAAACTCTTATGGTCCGAGAACACCTCGAACCTCTCACCATAAAGGTAGTGCCTCCAGATTTTCAAGGCAAAGATTACTGCTGCTAACTCTAGATCATGCGTAGGGTAGTTCTTCTCATGTATTTTCAACTGACGTGAGCCATAAGCTACCACTTTCCCTTCTTCCATCAACACACAACCCAAACCCTCTCGTGAGGCATCACAATAAACCGCATAACCCAACCCTCTCTCCGGAATAATCAACACCGGAGTGGTGGTCAATCTAACCTTCAACTCCTGGAATGACTTTTCACAAGTCTCACTCCACACAAACTTGACCCCTTTCCACGTCAATCTAATCAACGGCGAAGCTAGCCTGGAGAAATCTTTCACAAACCGGCGGTAATACTCAGCTAATCCCAGAAAATTGTGGATCTCAAACACACTCTTAGGCTGTGCCCAATCTTGCACTGCCTCAACCTTGGATGTATCAACAGACACCCCTTTCCTAGATACCACATGGCCTAGGAATTTGACTTCCCCCAGCCAGAACTCACACTTCCCAAACTTGGCATACAGCCTATAAGTTCTAAGCAACTCAAGCACCACTCTCAAGTGTTCCTCGCGCTCCTCCTCTGAAGGTGAATAGATAAGAATGTCGTCCATGAAAATGACCACAAATCGATCTAAGAATTCCCAGAAGATCCAGTTAATCAAGTCCATAAAGACTGCCGGTGCATTGGTAAGCCCAAATGGCATCACCAGAAACTCATAATGGCCATACCGCGTACGGAATGCCATCTTCGGAATATCCTCCTCCCTGACCCTCAACTGGTGGTAACCCGATCTCAAGTCTATCTTAGAGAAACAACGGGAACCCTTCAACTGGTCAAACAAATCATCTATACAGGGCATAGGATATTTATTCTTAACCGTAGCCCGATTCAACTTTCGGTAGTCAATATAAAGTCTCAAGGCACCATCTTTCTTTTTAGCAAAGAGGGCCGGTGTTCCCCATAGTGAAACACTAGGGCGAACAAAACCCTTATCTAGCAATTCCTGGAGCTGAATCTTCAACTCACTCAACTCGGCTGGGGCAAAACGATAAGGTGCCATAGAAATCGGCGCCGTGCCGGGCACTAAATCAATAGAGAACTCTATCTCTCGGTGAGGTGGCAAACTAACGAGATCTTCGGGAAAAACATCCGAATACTCACAAACCACCCTCGACAATACAATCTGGATCTCATCGCACTCACCACTCGTAAAGCTAGCAAGTAGACCACTAAGCTCACTCCGCCCTCGCGGATCATACATCGGTGGCAACACACTACCAACCCGATCCCCCAAGAAATGGAAACACTCCCCGCTCAAGGTACAAACTGTGACCCTCTGGCGGTAGCAATCGATAACAGCCCGGTATGACGATAGCCAGTCCATACCCAAAATAACATCAAAGCCCTTCATGGGCATAACAACAAAGGGAAAAGGAAGCCTATGGTCAGCGACCTCTATATCACAACCTCTACATCCGTGTTTCAAAATCAATTCACCCCCAACAGGTGATACTACACAAATAGGAGATGCTAACAATGCCAACTCCAACCCCAACACAGATGCAAATGCAGCAGATACAAAAAAATGGGATGCACTCGTATCAATCAATACTCTAACAACCGAGTTGCAAAATAGAAAGATACCTCTCACAACTGATGGAGCCGGTACTAGGTCATGCGCGGTAATAGCATACACGCGCCCTGTAGGCCCCCTAATCCACCTGCTCACCTCTAGGAGCAAAAGACTGCTGCACAGACTGGGATGACGAAGCTCCCGGATTGGCCCTCGAGGCCTGCACAGACTGAGCTGGCTGATAACTCTGCGTCTGGTTAGAACCAGACGCCCCCGAAGTGGCACTCAACTGTGGGCAAAACTTCTTCAGGTGCCCAGGCTGACCACACTGATAGCAAGACAAAGGTTGGCCCCTGCCTTGGCTTTGGCCCTGAGGTCTAGCTGAAGAAGAAGTAGCTCGTTGACCCCCTCCCTTCTGTGGGCAAACTGTAGACTTGTGACCCTGCTGGCCACATGTAAAACAAGTCAAACCTCCCTGACTACCTCTCCCGGAGCCTGCACTCGGCACTGGAAAGGTCGATCTAGTCAAACCACCCTGAGACTGCTGAGGATTAAAACCCCTCTGTCTCCTGCCATCACTCTGGCCATCTTGGCTCCTCCTGGAGCCTCTCTGCCCTTCCTTCTCCTCCTGCATCATAATCTCCATATGAGCTGCAATATCTACCAAACGTCTATACTCTCGAATAAACAATCCTCCAACTCTCAACTTAAGCCCACGCCTCAACTTCCGCTCAAATTCAAAGCAACGGCGTTCCTCGGACACCACAAGTTCAGGTACAAACCTTGACAAACTGGTAAAAGTAGCCTCAAACTCGGCCACTGACAAGCCCTGCTGTTTAAGCCAGCAAAACTGCTCCCTCAGCTTCTCCCTAGCAGCTGAAGACAAGAACCTCTCCTGGAAAGCATTCACAAAAGCCTCCCATGTACCACCAACACTGCCCTTCTCATACTTCCCCCATTGACCCGCATCTCCTTTCAGTTGGAAGGATGCCAAGGTCACCTTTAAGCCTCGTCCTCGATGCCAAGCATCTCAAACATCTTCTCCATCTGTTCCAACCACTCGTCAGCCTTAAGTGGCTCCTTCGGATCCCTAACATACTCGTCCGGGTTAGACCGGAAGAATTTCCTTTTCAAGAAGGAAGGCCCTGCCTCAGCAATGGGGGCCTAAACCTGATTCCCAGCTCTAAGAATACCCAAAGCTCCTGCTATTTCTCGGGCCAAGGCACTCATAGCCTGCTGACTCGCTGGCTCGGCCACATTGGCCTGACCAACTCCCTCCTGCTGTGCCGGAATATCATCCGACAAAGGCATCTCCTGCCTACCATGCCTGCCACGTCTACCACGTCCTCGTCCTGACATCCTAATAAAGATAACCAAGACTATTAGCACATTCACAAATGTGCCGAAGCTATAACACTTACGTCCTAATGCATGGACAACTGTAATTCACTCCACGTAAGCACATAAACACATAAGCAATTTTGAATTTCATTCCCGGATAATGATAGTCCCGAGGCGTTACTAGAGTTCCGGTTACAAACAGCATTGATCAAGTGCTTTTCCAACAAGACTCACAGAAGCCCAAGGATCCAATCAACATCCTAGAAATTAAATCCCATACCCAAATAGACACATAAATATGTTATCACATAAGCACATAACACTACATCTACGTCTCTAACCAAGCGAGACAAACCCATTGTGATCCTAATCACTTCCCACGTACCCAAAGTATTCGAACCCGGTACGCTCTGATACCAAGTTGTAACGCCCCCAAAATAATACTTGAAACCCATCACTATAGACATGCATTGATATAAAAGAAACCAACCATTTCTATTCATCAGAGTAGTTCTTACAACTGTATTACATGTTAACAACAAAAACAAATGCCCTACGGGCTTACAGCTTTCCAAGTCAACACTTGGTTACACAAAAGAAGAGTACTAACTCTATACAAAATAAGCCCTTGGCTTGATATACATGTAGTACAATCAAAATAAACAAAAAAGAGTCTTCAACTCTCGTCATCATCCAAGTTATGTCCTTGGAGGTGGCATGCTACCTGTACCTGAAAATAATGTCCCATATAGGGTCAGCCAACGCCCAGTAGAGATATGCTAAACACAGAATGAGCAATAACTAAGACCTTAGTAGTTGATAAATGTTTAATTCTCATAAATCAATTCATAATCCATTTCCATTATGTGACCACTATGTCCATGTTTCCATTAATTTTCCCTTTCTTATGACATTCACAATTCACAACAATGGCTCAGAACCTGGCCAACAACTTACATGAGACAGTGACTCATATTAAACGTTTCCCATTTTACATTAGATAAGCACACTAGCTATATCAGCATTTCGATAGATGAGCATATAAGCTATATCAACATCTCAACAGATAAGCATACAAGCTGTATCCACACTTCAACAGATAAGCACATAGGCTATATCAACACTTCCATAGATAAGCATATGAGCTATATCAACACATTGGCTGACAAGCATATGAGCTGTATCAGCAGGGTCCATCCCCTATCTCCTCCCAAACAAAATCCGGTTTAGAGGTCCATCCCCTATCTTTCCCTAAACCGTGGAGTACATCCCCTATCTCCTCCCACACACAACGTATATACATATAGGTCATATACATAATCAAACAATACATAACGTTAATGTATTCTATCAACCGTCATACTGTATGACACATCCAATTGATTAGTTTTAGTTTACCTAATCATCATGCATTGCCTACAACAATCAAAACTACCCTCCACCAATAGCCCAAGCAATTATTTCTAAACAGATAATAAAAGCTCCAACAGATAAAACATCAATGTTTTCAAAAGTGAGCGATTAATAAATCCAACTCCACCGTTTCACAATATAATGAGCCAATTTCATTATTTCCAACTCAATTCCATAAATCCACAACTTTCCCAAATTAATTATACCAATTAATTTATACAACAAATTAGGGTTTTCTACCCATTTTTCCAATAATAACCCGATGGTCCATATATCACCAACCAACAACAATATCATTATTTTGAAACCCAAAAACACATTTTTAGAATCAAAATAACAAAACCCTCTTTCTACATTTTGAAACCCTAGACCCCAAAATCAAACCATTTAACAAAATGATCAATGATCTAGGTTAAAACCCATAAGAGTGAGTAGGAATCCCTACCTCAAAAGTTGTGTCATGACCCAAACCCGCCCCTATGGGTTAAGGCCATAACCGGCCAGTAATCCTAAGATTACCTACGGCCTCAATTCGAATAAGTCAAAACTCATCAGAGTAAAAGGGGCCAAGCGGAAGCAATTTAAAACTTTGTCCATAGAGATGTGCTTATATGCACACCGTAACATTTCAAACATTTGTATGCTAATAACTCACAACGGATTATGTGCTAATACAAAACACTATACATACAGGATCATACAAAAGTAAGTCAACCCAAGGTAACTATATACAAACATACACGAAGACTTGCCAACATAACAGCGTAAAACAAAATGACAAAAGGCGAAGTCAGTCTCATGCGTGAGACCTTTGGGGCTGACTCCTCAAAACTCTGACTGTTTCTCACAATTTCACTGGGGTTGATTTTGGACATCCCTTGGCTCACCTACATGTACATGAATGAGCATGAGCGAATGCCCAATGAATAATATCAAATAAGACAGTTACATAAACAATTATCGAAGCATTACAACAATCGGCCTTCGGCCCAA
This sequence comes from Camellia granthamiana, assembly GCA_036172215.1. Classification (NCBI taxonomy): domain Eukaryota; kingdom Viridiplantae; phylum Streptophyta; class Magnoliopsida; order Ericales; family Theaceae; genus Camellia; species Camellia granthamiana. The sequence goes on from CM069903.1 coordinate 149,785,162, forward strand.
TCATTCATGTCAATCGGCCTTCGGCCCAATCATTCATGTCAATCGGCCTTCGGCCCAATCATTTATATCAATCAGCCTTCGGCCCAATCATTTATATCAATCGACCCAATCATTTATCTCGATCGGCCTTCGGCCCAATCATTTATATCAATCGGCCTTCGGCCCAATCATTTATATCAATCGGCCTTCGGCCCAGTCATTTATATTAATCGGCCTTTGGCCCAACCATTCGTTTCAATCAGCCTTTGGCCTAACCATTCGTTTCGATCATTGTCCACTATTCAATTAAACGAACTTACATGGAAGTAACAATTGGACAATAACATACTACAAATATCTTGTTAAGATATTACTCACAGTGATCGGTTGATTGGTCCGCCCTGGAACTCGACCCTACACATGCCATGAACATAAAAGGGTCACTAACAATTCAATCCGTTCAAAATCCACATTTTCCTCTTTAGGCTTCATTCTTATCTCTTTAACTTATTTACAATGCTAAACATAAGCCTAAGAGTACTTGCAAGTGAAAGACAACGGAAAATAGAACACATAATGCAAAAATAGAATTTCAGAAAACAGGGTCCCCGCTCGAGCGTGGACTTTCCCGCTCGAGCGGACCCTTAAGCCTGCAAAAAGTGCTGGTTACCTCAAATTTATGCTCGAGCGTGAACTCGGCCACTCGAGCGGACTGCCTGCCTACATAGCTCCCCGCTTGAGCATCAACTTCTCAGCTCGAGCGGGCCCCATGTCTGCCAAAAGTACTGGGAGCACGATTTTCCCGCTCGAGCAGCAGTTCCCCCACTCGAGCGGACATCAAAATTTTGGAAATCCCAGGTTGAGTTCTTGAGCTCCAATTCAATTTTTAACCAACAATTCGTGCATGTCATGGCTCAATTCTCAAATATATTCATACTAACATGATGTAGACCCAAAATCACAACTCAATGAAGCTCAATTCGCAATTAATTCACATGCATGCAAACAAATTCATGCATTTAAGCTCATATCTTAATTGTTTAAACATGCATGCTAATCTTGACTTCACACATTCCATCCTAAACAATGCACAAGGTGTTCATTCTCATGGAACATAACAAAAGCATGCTTGCATGTAAGATTTAACACCTTCACTTCCATGTTCAACTCAATACATGCTAGATTATGCAATTCCACAACAAATATATACATGCATGCCTTCATTGACCTTCAATTGAACACAAACCACTCAATTTCCTCATAATCAAGCTAACTCATGTTCTTGGCCATCTATCAAACTTGAATTCACAAATTTACAAACAAAAAGCCATGAGTTTTCTTACCTAAGAGTCTTAATCTTCCCAATTTATGATCAATTCTTGAATTAGACTTCAAATCTCCAAGTCTCAAGACCAAAATTGCACAGTCCCTCTTTCTCCCTCTCTATAGTCGGCTCTCTCTCAATTTTGAGTCCAAGAATAAGCCAAATGCACTAAGGGAAGAAGTTTGAGGGTCTAGAGTGTATACAACTTAACCCACAAACAATTGATTAATAATATTAAGCAATTGGACATTAAATCACCAATATTAATCTGATTAATTTGATCCAAATCAATTTTCAATTAAATTTCAGCATAGGCTCTAAAAATTATGCCAATCACAATGGCGTAATCAATTTTGGGTTCTGTGGCCGATAAGGCCCTCAATTAAATTTTCAAAGCAGATTATTCAAATAGATATTCCTACGGTGAACAGATAGAATTTCAAAACCATATATATTCACGTAATTGGCACACGGAATCATGTCAAACACATAATCATATTTAAATTAAGGACGATTTAACATATTACGGAACAGGGGTATCACAGTTTTCTCCCCTTTAGGAAGTTTGGTCCTCCAAACTTAATTTACCTTCGTCGGGAAACAAATGTGGATAGCGTAGTCGCATTTCCTCCTCTTTTTCCCATGTAGCATACGTCCCATAGTGTTCTTTCCATTCTAGTTTCACCATTGGGATGGATTTGCTTCTCAATTCTTTGACTTGTCAGTCAACAATTCTTTCCGGCCATTCAGCATATTCCATATTCTCATCAATAGCTACCCGATGATAATCAATCACATGAAACGGTCTCGGAGGTAACCCCTCAACATCGACACATGGAACACGTTATGGATTTGCTCGAATCCCGGTGGCAAGGCAATTCTGTAAGGAACTGGACCAAGCCTCTCTAAAATCTGGAATAGCCCAATGTATCGGGGCGACAACTTCCCCTTTTTTCCCAAATCTGACTTGGCCCTTCAACGGAGAAACATGGATGAACACATGGTCGCCAACCTCATACTCAAGTGGTCATCTCCGAACGTCTGCATAGTTCTTCTATTGGTCTTGAGCGGTTTTGAGCCTTTGTCGAATAATTTTGATCTTTTCAAAAGTATCCTGCACAATTTCGAGCCCAAGCAAGGCTTTATCCCCGACCTCGGTCCAACAAATAGGTGACCTACACCTCCTACCATACAAAGCCTCGTATGGTGCCATACCGATACTGGAGTGGAAGCTATTATTGTAAGCAAATTCTGCAAGTGGCAAGTAGTCTTCCCAACTTCCCTGAAAATCCAAAGCACACATCCGAAGCATATCTTCCAAAGTTTGTATCGTTCGTTCCGACTGCCCATCGGTCTGTACGTGGAATGCAGTACTAAACCTTAGTTCTGTCCCCATGGCTTCCTGCATACTCTTTCACAATCTGGATACAAATTTCGGATCTCTATCCGACACAATGGATATCGGAACTCCATGTAGATAGACAATTTCATCCACATAAACAGTGGCCAATCTATAAGCAGTAAAAGTAGTCTTGACAGGAAGAAAATGTGCAGATTTAGTCAGTCGATCAACTATAACCCAAATAGAATCCATACCTCGAGAAGTCTGAGGTAGGCCAACGACGAAATCCATAGTCACATGTTCCCACTTCCATTGAAGAATAGGGAGAGGTTGAAGTAGACCGCCTGGTTTTTGATGTTCAGCCTTAACTTGCTGACACTGAAGGCACTTAGACACATATCCTGCAATGTCTTTCTTCATTTTAGGCCACCAATAGGTTTGTTTCAAATCTCGATACATTTTGTTGTTACCCGGATGCATAGCAAATGCGGATCTGTGGGCTTCATCTAAACCCTCTTCTTTAATTTCGGAATGTCTGGGACACATATTCTGTTCCGAAACCTCAACACTTCATTCTCAACGCTAAACTCTACTTTTGGACTTGCTTCAAATTCGTCAATTACTTTTCTGAGGAATTCATCCTCCTTCTGTTTCTGTTTGATTTCTTCAATGATTGCCGGCTCAGCTGAAATAGCGGCTATCAAACCGCTCTGTCCACACAATACCACTTCAATTACTGACTTCTCAAAATCTCATAGAATCTCCTTCTGTTCAGTAAGCAAACAAGCCATACTCCCTATTGATTTTCTGCTCAAGGCATCAGCAACTGTGTTGGCTTTCCTGGGGTGGTACTGAATCTCAAGATCATAGTCCTTTATCAGTTCAAGCCATCTCCTCTGTCGCATATTCAGCTCCTTCTGTGTGAAGAAGTATTTCAGGCTCTTGTGATCTGTGTAGACTTCACACTATGCTCCATACAAATAATGCCGCCAGATCTTCAAAGTAAAAACAGATGCAGCCAATTCTAGGTCGTGTGTCGGGTAGTTTTTCTCGTGCAGTCTCAGCTGTCGGGAGGCATAAGCGATAACCTTTCCGTTCTGCATTAATACATAACCCAACCCTTTATAAAATGCATCACTGAAAATCACAAAAATTTTGGTACCTGAGGGTAGTGTCAACACTGGTGCAGTGGTCAGCCTTGTCTTCAATTCATGAAAGGCTGATTCTCTTTCATCGTTCCACTCAAATGGTTGCCCCTTGCGGGTCAGTTGGGTAAGTGGTACTGCTATCTTCAAAAAGTCTTTCACAAATCTCCTGTAGTACCCAGCTAAGCCCATGAAAACTGCGAACTTCTGTCACATTAGTCGGTGTAGGCCAATTCACAATCGCCTCAATTTTTTGCGGGTCTACTGAAATTCCTTCCTTGTTGATTACATGCCCTAAGAAAACAACTTCATCTAGCCAAAACTCACATTTCTTTAGTTTAGCAAATAATTTCTTTTCCCTAAGTATTTGTAGAACGGTCCTCAAATGATGTTCATGTTCAAGTTTGTCTTTAGAGTATATCAAAATGTCATCAATGAAAACTACAACAAACTCATCAAGGTAGGTTTTAAAAATTCTGTTCATTAAGTCCATAAATGTCGCTGGAGCATTAGTCACTCCAAATGGCATAACAAGGAACTCAAAATGCCCATACCTCGTTCTAAACGCTATTTTCTCAACATCTTCCACCTTTACTTTTAACTGATGATATCCGGATCTCAAATCAATCTTAGAAAACACCTGTGATCCCTGCAGCTGGTCAAATAAATCATCAATACGGGGTAAAGGGTATTTGTTCTTTATCGTTACCTTGTTCAATTCCTGATAATCGATACACAGGAGCAAAGTACCATCCTTCTTTCTCACAAATAACACTGGTGCACCCCAAGACGAAGTGCTAGGTCGGATAAACCCTTTATTAAGAAGGTCTTGCAACTGTTCCTTTAATTCTTTCATTTCGGCAGTAGCCATTCTGTAGGGAGGTTTAGAAATAGGCTGGGTGCCTGGCACAGTCTCAATAGTGAACTCTATCTCCCTGTCTACCAATTTCCCTGGTAGTTCACTTGGAAACACATCCGGAAATTCTTTAACAATGGGGATACCGTCTAATTCAACATTCCCAGATTGTTCAGACAATACATAACACAAGTAACCCTGACACCCTTTCCTGATCAATTTGCATGCTTTCATTGCAGATATTAAATAAGGTGGAGGCACTACCCCATTACCCACAAACACAATCTCTTTCTGTTCTGGTGGTTTAAACACAACCCTTTTTGTCACACAATCTATGGTGGCACAGTATTTGGTCAACCAATCCATGCCCAAAATTACATCGAAATGTCTAAAATTCAAGGGCAACAAATCTACATATAGGGTAGCATCTTTAATATGCAAATCACAAAACCAGTATATAGATTCACACAGCACAAATTCCCCCGATGGAGCAGACACACATAGCAAATATGGCAACAATTCTAGGGGTCTATTTAGTCTAGATGCAAATGTACATGTCACAAATGAGTGCGTGGATCCAGAGTCAATTAATACAAAGGCATCCTGATTACATATTGAAATAGTACCTGAGACAACGGCATTGGCATTCCATGTATCGCTCGGAACAAGCGCAAAAACTCTTCCCTGCCTCACGGTATCTTCGGTGGGAGTAGATCCCGTAACATTTCCTGGTTTTGGGACTGATGCTGTTGAACTAATAGCAAATCTTCCACGGTTCTACTTGCAATCTCTGGCAATATGCCCTTGTTTACCACAATTAAAACAAGCTCCTGACATGCGATAACAAACCCCACGATGCCTGTTACCACAACTAGTACACAGCGGGCTTGTATCTCAAGAAGAATTCGAAGTAGTCGAGGAGCCCGTATTTTGCTTCTTTGAAAACTTCTTCTTTGAAAAGAAGCCCTGCCTTTTACTACCCTTCCAGTCAGTTGCCGGTTTGGTTTGTCTAGCTGTATTAGCTTCTGATATCAAGGCCCTGTCAAGTACCCCAATGTAGGTTTCCAGCTTCAAGACATTCACTTTCTCTAGAATGTCGTTTCGAAGCCCGCCTTCAAAATGTCTCGCCTTTTTATAGTCTGTATCAATTACGTATGGTGCAAACCTGGCCAATTCAGTGAACTTGGCCTCATACTCGGCTACAGTCATACTGTCTTGCCTCAGTTCCATGAACTCTGCTACCTTCCTATCCCAAACACACTGCGGGAAGTACTTGTCATAGAAGATTTCCAGAAATTTTGTCCAATCGGCATCTTTGTGATTCTCACGCATCAACATCCACCATCTTCTTGCCTCGTCTTCTAGCATGAAGGTGGCTATAAGCACCTTCTGTGTCTCTAAGCACAGGAACACTTCAAACAATTTTTCGATGCCAAGGACCCAAGCTTCAGCCTTCAAAGGGTCTAATCCACCATGGAACTGGGGTGGTTTCATCTTTTTGAACTCTTTGGTGACAGCTATGACTCGGTCATCATTCTGATTATCTGGCACAGGAGGTGCCGGAGGTAGAGGATGTGGCTATTGCCACTGTTGCTGCCTTTCCTGTTATTGTCTCAAAGTTTCTGCCATTTGCTATATCAGTCTTTCCATTCTATCTATTCTGGCAGCAGAGGATTCCTCTAATTCATCGCCTCTTGTTCTCACCATCTGATTAAACTTGCATTATATTTCATACAACAGATATACAAGTATGCGTATAACAGAAGCATACATATTCGGATAATTGTGACGCAAGTAAATCACAAATTTATAACACGTAGTTGTTCATATTACAACAATTAAGCACATCCTCGATGCTATCAAATTCATACTTACGAATGCATCCTAGATCTTCCCTAGACACTTATTGCTCTTTTAGACAAGTGTGTGAGTTATTAACTCGTGCTCTGATACCACCCTGTCATGACCCGAACCCGCCCCTATGGGTTAAGGCCATAACCGGCTAGTAATCCTGAGATTACCTATGGCCTCAATTCGAATAAGTCAAAACTCATCAGAGTAAAAGGGGCCAAGCGGAAGCAATTTAAAACTTTGTCCATAGAGCTGTGCTTATATGCACACCGTAACATTTCAAACATTTGTATGCTAATAACTCACAACAGATTATGTGCTAATACAAAACACTATACATACAGGATCATACAAAAGTAAGTCAACCCAAGGTAACAATATACAAACATACACGAAGACTAGCCAACATAACAGCGTAAAACAAAATGACAAAAGGCGAAGTCAATCTCATGCTTAAGACCTTTGGGGCTGACTCCTCAAAACTCTGACTGTTTCTCACAATTTCACCGGGGTTGATTTTGGACGTCCCTTGGCTCACCTACATGTACATGAATGAGAGTGAGCGAATGCCCAGTGAATAATATCAAATAAAATAGTTGCATAAACAATTATCGAAGCAGCACAACAATCGGCCTTCAGCCCAATCATTTATGTCAATCGGCCTTCGGCCCAATCATTTAGATCAATCGGCCTTCGGTCCAATCATTCATGTCAATCGGCCTTCGGCCCAATCATTCATGTCAATCGGCCTTCGGCCCAATCATTTATATCAATCGGCCTTTGACCCAATCATTCAATCAATCAGCCTTCGGCCCAATCATTTATATCAATCGGCCTTCGGCCCAGTCATTTATATCAATCGGCCTTTGGCCCAACCATTCATTTCAATCGGCCTTTGGCCCAACCATTCTTTTCAATCATTGTCCACTATTCAATTTAACGAACTTATATGGAAGTAACAATTGGACAATAACATACTACAAATATCTTGTTAAGATATTACTCACAGTGATCGGTTGATTGGTTCGCCCTGGAACTCGACCCTACACATGCCATGAACATAAAAGGGTCACTAACAATTCAATCAGTTCAAAATCCACATTTTCCTCTTTAGGCTTCATTCTTATCCCTTTAACTTATTTACAATGCTAAACATAAGCCTAAGAGTGCTTGCAAGTGAAAGAGAACGGAAAAGAGGACACATAATGCAAAAATAGAATTTCAGAAAACAGGGTCCCCGCTCGAGCGTGGACTTTCCCGCTCGAGCGGACCCTTAAGCCGGCAAAAAGTGCTAGTTACCTCAAAATTACGCTCGAGCGTGAACTCGGCCGCTCGAGCGGACTGCCTGCCTACATAGCTCCCCGCTCGAGCGTCAACTTCCCAGCTCGAGCGGGCACCATGTCTGCTAAAAGTACTGGGAGCACGATTTTCCCGCTCGAGTGGCAGTTCCCCCGCTCGAGCGGACATCAAAATTCTGGAAATCCCAGGTTGAGTTCTTGAGCTCCAATTCAATTTTTAACCAACAATTCGTGCATGTCATGGCTCAATTCTCAAATATATTCATACTAACATGATGTAGACCCAAAATCACAACTCAATGAAGCTCAATTCGCAATTAATTCACATGCATGCAAACAAATTCATGCATTTAAGCTCATATCTTAATTATTTAAACATGCATGCTAATCTTGACTTCATTTCCATCCTAAACAATGCAAAAGGTGTTCATTCTCATGGAGCATAACAAAAGCATGCATGCATGTAAGATTTAACACATTCACTTCCATGTTCAACTCAATACATGCTAGATTATGCAATTCCACAACAAATATATACATGCATGCCTTCATTGACCTTCAATTGAACACAAACCACTCAATTTCCTCATAATCAAGCTAACTCATGTTCTTGGCCATCTATCAAACTTGAATTCACAAATTTACAAACAAAAAGCCATGAGTTTTCTTACCTATGAGTCTTAATCTTCCCAATTTATGATCAATTCTTGAATTAGACTTCAAATCTCCAAGTCTCAAGACCAAAATTGCACAATCCCTCTTTCTCCCTCTCTATAGTCGGCTCTCTCTCAATTTTGAGTCCAAGAATCAGCCAAATGCACTAAGGGAAGAAGTTTGAGGGTCTAGAGTGTATACAACATAACCCACTAACAGTTGATTAATAATATTAAGCAATTGGACATTAAATCACCAATATTAATCTGATTAATTTGATTCAAATCAATTTTCAATTAAATTTCACCGTAGGCTCTAAAAATTATGCCAATCACAATGGCATAATCAATTTTGGGTTCTGTGGCCGATAAGGCCCTCAATTAAATTTTCAAAACAGATTATTCAAATAGATATTCCTACGGTGAACAGATAGAATTTCAAAACCATATATATTCACGTAATTGGCACACAGAATCATGTCAAACACATAATCATATTTAAATTAAAGACCGATTAGCATATTACGGAACAGGGGTATCACAAGTTGACACCCAACGAAGAAGATGATGAAAACGAAAATGCTTCAAATCTCAAGATTCTTGGATCAAAAGATAGTCCTCGACGATCAACAACTTTTTTGTAAAGGCCAAAGATGAGAAAACAACTCTTACTAGATTAATACCTAGAGAGAAGGCAAGGTTCTAGAGAGAGAGACTCAACAATGGGGTTTTGGAAAAGTAAGAGAGAGAAAAGGATGTGAAAAAGTGATCCAAAAAGTCGGATCTTGGATTTAAATAAGAGTCGCCCCGCTCGAGCGTGGAAACCCCCGCTCAAGCGTCACTCACAAACCCCCGCTCGAGCGTCCAATCCGCCGCTCGACGCGCAGGAAATTGTGCGATGCGCAAGAATGCGCGAGTGTAAACTGCGCAAAAAAGTGCGACGCGCAAGAAATTGTGCGATGCGCAAGAATGCGCGAGTGTAAATTGCGCAAAAAAGTGCGACGCGCAAGAAATTGTGCGATGCGCAAGAAAGCGCGAGTGTAAACCGCGCAAAAAAGTGCGACGCGCAGGAAATTGTGCGATGCGCAAAAAAGCGCGAGTGTAAACTGCGCAAAAAAGTGCGACGCGCAAGAAATTGTGCCATGCGGAAGAAAGCCCGAATGTAAACTGCGCAAAAAAGTGCGATGCGCAAGAAAGCGCGAGTGTAAACTGCGCAAAAAAGTGCGACGCGCAAGAAATTGTGCGATGCGCAAGAAAGCGCGAGTGTAAACTGCGCAAAAAAGTACGACGCGCAGAAAATTGTGCGATGCGCAAGAAAGCGCGAGTGTAAACTGCGCAAAAAAGTGCGACGCGCAAGAAATTGTGCCGCTCGAGCGGCGAATACACACTCCCAGCACTTTTCCTGTACCAGGTCCCCGCTCAAGCGTCCAACTCCCCGCTCGAGCGTCACACACAAACTCCCGTTCAAGCGTCCAAACTCCCGCTCGAGCGGATAACCCTGCAGAGAAAATACTAGATGGGTGATTTTCCCGCTCGAGCGCCAAAACCCCCGCTCGAACAAACAAGCAACAACAAAGGCCCTGCTCGAGCGTCAAAACCTCCGCTCAAGCGGATAGGCCAAAATCTGGGCAACTAGTTTTGGTTTCTAAGCTCAACTAACCTGTTTCAAACCTGCCCAACACAACCTAAGACTTAAATACAAGGGGTAAAGGATGTAAACTAGATATACACAACAACCAACTCCACGGAACCTAAGTCCGGATACAACAATTAAAGAAAAGGGAAACCAAGATCGCTATAAGATGGGCAAACTTCACTTTACTCCTTATGATTTTGGTCATGTATAGTTTACCCCCTTAAGGTTTAGAAATAATCGCATAACTTTGTTATGGTTTGTGGGGGTAAATTACACTTTGCACCCCTACACTTTGTACCAAATCTCACTTTGGCTCCTACACATGAAATCATGGCAATCAACCCCTTGCACATTTGGTCAAACCCCACTTTGGTCCCTACATGTGAAATTATAACAATCAATCCCTTGCACTTTTACTCAAATCCCTCTTTGGTCCCTACACAAGTGTCAATGTCCCTTTTCTGTTATTTCATTTTTAAATCTTTAACAAAATCCAGTTATGTAACAAAAATGTGACTACGAAATGAGAGTAAGAGAACAAAATCATCCATATTTCCCGCCAATACACTTTTTTCTACGTGATAAGCATATGAGAGTTATATAATACAATATATATATATATGTTCATACGGTAAAAATAGGGACGAAAATGCAAGAAAGTAGAGCTTTTGAAATAAATAAAAAAATGCGACAAAGAAATCAAAGAGAAAGAAAGATGAATAGACAGAAGACTATGTTACCATGAAAAATAGAGTTTCGTAATTCCAATTTATGAAAAATCCTAGTTCACCTTCTTAATTATTCATAATCTGCGTCCTGTTTTAGTTTAATACAATCATATTTTGATGTAAATTTTGGGATTTTATTTATATTGTGTTTTCGTTTTCGTTTTTTTGATTTGATTGTTGAAAAAATATTTTTGATCTTTTTCGCTGAAAACACCACTTTTTAGGATACATAAAATATTTATTTTTGAATTTTGGAAGATAATTTTCGCACCAAAATTAAAACAGGGTGTTTTTGAATTTTGGTGTCGTCTGATAATTTGTTAGTTTCGTATTTTCTGTCTACAAAAAAATACGAATTTGTGAGTAAAAAGAAAAACAAAAGCAAAAACTTGTTTGGTGTACAAAAATATTTTGAAAATAAAAAAAAAACATGTTTGGCGAGTTGTTAGATGTGGTAGCCGGTAATGGATGTGGCCGCCGGAGGTGTTGGTGGTTGAAGTCTCGCGGGGTGGTTGGAGGTCATGGGATGGTGAGCAGCTGGTTTCTGAAATGTGTCTAGTGATGGCGATAGGGGATGGAAGGAGGAAGAGAAGGAGAGAGTGAAAGCTTGTTTTGCAAACAAGTGAAAACACTTTTTTGAAAATGAAAGAAAAAGCCAAACAAGTTTCTGTTTGGAGGTGTCTTGCCTCCGGTCCAATATTGGAATGAAGGGTCTAGTTGAAGGCTTTTGGGCCCCATCTTGACTCCACCTCATTGATCTAAGCTATTTATTTTGTTATGTCAGTCTTGTAGATCATTATGAAAAATTTATATTGATCGGATATTGATGTCACATGTTTGGATTATATTTGTATTACGAAAATGAACGGTAAGTATGATTTCAAAAGCATACCATCCATTTTTTTGAAAACAAATGTGATCAAAACAAACGGTTACCAATATCTAATCAACTTAATTTTATATATCAATGATCTACTCAAGAGACATTAGAAGTTGAACAATTCAAATCACTAAGGTGAATCCAAGGTAGGCTCACAGCTTTCAAACTACACCCTCTAGTCCAATTAGTGGACTGGAGGCAAGCCTGACCTTTTCGTTTCCGGTTTTTAAAATAACAAAAACAAAAATAGAAAACAAGGAACCAAAACGCTATTATTTCTGAAAATGGGAAATCCAAAAAATGAAAAGGGCAATGAAATGCAGCCAAAAGACATGATTGCTTGCAATTTTTTATGAGTAACATGGAGGATATAAAAATCGAGTGGTCTTTTCTGTATTATTGAAGTCTTAAACCATGGGCACAGCTTAACAGTGAGTCCCATTCCCACGATACTCACAATTTTAAATTGAGATTAAATTAGAAAAATACTATGAATCTCAAATAATGTATAATCTTCTATTAAACCTCTTATGAGTGTGGGACTCACACCCATGTGAGAAGTGTAGTAAAAAAATTAGTAGATTATCGTGAAAAATTTGATAAAAAATTTGATAGATTATTTAATATTCCTAACATAACTCTTAAATTATTCACAAAACGTTTGGTTTTCATAAGGTGCCACATAAGCAAAAGAACGGTCAACGACAATTATATCTCTTTCCACCTTTCATCTTTTTACTCTGGTTTTTTTTTATTTTGGATCCTTCAACAAAGCCCCTATCATCCATATCTATAGCCATCGATGGACACTGAAGATTCCATGAGCACTGACCTCCATCATATTATTTATGCTCAGAATCTCCTCTAATTGAACTCACTATCACCATCGCATATACAAATGGAGCCAGTTGAAAAAAAATTAGATTTGAGATGGATTCTTAATGAACGATTGGTGATTTTAAATTTTTTGTTTGTTTGTTTTTTTTTTTGTTTTTTTTAGCTCCATTTTTATGTTTAACCCAATGAGAAATCAGTGTGCGAACATCAGAGCCCTGTCCTTCAACAAAACACACCCCCCCCCCCCCCCCCAATCTTTTGCATCTTCTCTTTCTCTTTTTGTTATTATTTGTTTTCAACATTAGAGCCACTCATCTTCAAAAGCATCCCCTCTCCCAATCTAGGACTCTCTCCTCTATTGATGCTGTTGTTGGGCAAATTCGACAACTGGAATGCATTAAACTTCGAGTTTGCCTTATCTCACAAGCCAAATCTTTGTACCTTTATTTTGTTGGAATATGAAATATGGTTATAATCTTTATAATAAAAAAAAATAATTAAAAAAAAAAACAATTTTGTAGTGAATTTTATGCAGACCATCGATTGATCTGGATGATATGCATTAAAGGACTGGGCTATTCAATTTCACAGCCAATCTTATACTGTAATTGGAGGTTCAATAGCATTTTTTACCCCAATTAATTTTGCCTAATTGAAGAAATAGATAAAAGGATTAGGTCGGTGGCTCAATAATGGCAAAAAAGAGACAGTGATTTGTACTTGGGGGTTGTTTGACATTTACTAAAAAGGTGTATTTTTTTTTATCTTTTCATCTTTTTTGGATCACATTATTTTTTTATTTTTATACATCTTTTTGTAAAAAGTTAAAAAATATAAGAAAATTTACCCATAAGTCCTAGTTTTTGAAAAGTTGAACCATTTAGTCCTAAAAGTTTTCTTGTGCTCCATTTAGTCCCATTTTTACATCAGTATGATGTAAATGATGTAAATGATCTGATGTTTCATTCTCTAATTTCAAAATTTATTGAACTCTGATGAACATTAGATGTTTTTCATCCTATAATTTCAAACATTATTGAAATTTGATGAACATTAGATATTTGAAATCTAATTTTTTTAACATTACTCTGATGTTATTAACATTGTATCTGATGTTATTAACATTGTAATGGGACCTTTCAGTCTATAAAAAAACTTTTAGGACTAAACAGTGTATAAGTTATTAATTTGGGATTTATTGGTGCATGCCCCAAAAATATACTTATTTAACACTTTTCAGACAACCTCTTAGTAGGTGTTTGACATGCACTAAAAAAGTGCACTTTTTTTTGCATACATACACTTATTTGAGTCACATCAATCAATATCTATCAACATCTCCTTTTTACTTTTTTATCCACTTTCTCTACTTTTCTACTTTTTTGTTTTTTTGTTTTTGTTTTGTTTTTTTTTTTTTTAAGTGAAAAAATACACTTATTTAACGCATCCTAAACCACCCCTTAGTATAGGGGGAAAGGGAGAGAGGTAATAATGGGACAAGTTGATGGCATATGTGTCTGCAAACGTAGACATAGGATTGACAACTAGTCCGCGTATAACTTAGTCGGTCTCTGCAAATCAATTTTAAATTCATATGCATTTACTTTCTCAACTATTATAAATCCAAAGCCATTGTTTTCCAGCTAAAACTTCTTCTCATAACATTCGTTGAGATTTGCAAGCATGAACTCAACCAAAGCTTGCTCACCCATTGTTCATGTCTTTCTTTTCATATGCTATAGCTTGCTTCTTTTCAACTCATCAGCCACAGCCACCTCGATGATAGGAAATGAGACTGATCGACTCGCTTTGCTTGAGTTCAAAGCTAAGATAACTCATGACCCTCTCGATTTCATGAGCTCTTGGAATGATTCCACTCATTTCTGCCAGTGGCAAGGCGTAACATGTAGTCGTCGCCATCAAAGGGTGACCGGTTTATCTCTTAATTCTCTGAAACTTGAGGGGTCTCTACCGCCACACATTGGAAATCTAAGCTTTCTTAACGGTTTAGACATCCAAAACAATGGTTTCAGTGAGGAAATCCCTCAAGAGATAGGTCATTTGCGCAGGCTACGGTATTTAGGCCTGGAAAATAATTCATTTCGAGGTGAAATACCTGCCAATCTGTCACGCTGCTCAAATCTTCAGTGGTTGCGGTTAGCCAACAACGAGCTTGTTGGGGATGCCCCCAGTGAGCTTGGTTCGCTGTCAAAGCTCCTTCATCTTTATATTTACTCCAACAATTTATCAGGCGAAATACCATCTTCCTTTGGGAATTTGTCATCTCTTCTGACTCTCTCTGGAACAGGAAACAATTTTGTGGGGAGTATTCCAGAGTCAATAAGCAGCTTGCAGAGTATAATTTATCTTGCTTTCGGAGGAAACAAGCTTTCAGGTATTATTCCTCCCTCGATTTTCAACATCTCTTCTCTTATGTTCTTGCATCTTCCTAAAAACCTGTTTCACGGTAGTCTTCCTGCGGACCTAGGCTTCACTCTTCCTAATCTTGAAGTTATAAATGTCGCTGACAACCAACTTTCTGGACCCATTCCTGTATCGATATCCAATGCCACAAATCTAATGAGGCTCACAATACCATTAAACAATTTTACTGGAAAAGTGCCTACCTTGGAGAACTTGCATAATCTCCGGTGGCTAAGTATTTCTGAAAATCGTCTTGGAAATGGAGAAGAAGATGAGTGGGACTTTTTCTCATCTTTGGTAAACTGTACTAGTTTGGAGCTATTGGCTATCAACATCAACAATTTTGGAGGTATATTGCCAGATGTTGTAGGCAATTTTTCTTCCCAACTCAAAATAATGTCTCTTGAAGATAATCAGATATCTGGAAGCATACCAACTGGTATACAGAATCTCCATAGCTTAGAGATATTGTTTCTGGGCAATAACCAATTCAATGGCAGCATTCCCGCAGCCATTGGAGAACTTAAAAACCTTACAGAATTGGGTTTGAGTGGGAATGAATTATCAGGGAATATACCGTTCTCCCTAGGAAATCTGACATCGTTAATTGAACTTCATTTCGGAGGAAACAATCTAGAAGGCAGCATACCTCCAACTTTAGGGAAATGCAATCGGTTACTATTACTCGATCTTTCTCATAACAATCTTACCAGTACCATACCCCCAGAAGTTATCGGTCTTTCATCCTTGTCAATTGTTCTTGATTTGTCTAAAAATAATTTGACTGGTTCTCTTCCCATGGAAGTTGGTAATTTGAAAAATCTTGCCAACTTAGATATGTCGGATAACAATTTGTCCGGTGAAATTCCAATTAGTCTTGGCAGTTGCACAAGCATGGAACAGCTAATCATGAAGGACAACTTCTTCCAAGGAAGCCTGCCTCCATCATTGAGTTCGTTGCGAGGTCTTCAATACTTGGATCTTTCGCGAAACAACTTGACTGGCCAAATTCCAGTGTATTTAGAGAACTTTTCATTGCAGAAATTGAATTTGTCTTTCAATGATTTCGAGGGTGAGGCACCAGTTTCTGGAATCTTCAAGAATGCTAGTGCAGTTTCTTTGGTTGGAAATGACAAGCTTTGCAGTGTCATGCCTGGATTCAATATATCAACATGTTCCATCAAAGGGTCAAAGAAGGGAAAATGGTCTCATTTGCTGAGGAAGTTAATTCCCATAACTTGTGGGATTGCAATACTGGTTTTGATGTTGTCTTTTGCAATTCTTTATCGATGGAGAAGAAAGAGAAAGGAGCCTTCTTCAGAATCTTCAATGTTAGCTTCAGTTTTACAAGTGTCTTATGAGAATCTCCTAAAAGCAACTGGTGGGTTCTCTTCAGACAAATTGATTGGTGTGGGTAACTTTGGTTCTGTGTATAAAGGAACTCTCGATCACTCTACCACATTTGTAGCTGTGAAGGTACTCAACCTTCAACGCCGCGGAGCTGAAAATACTTTCATGGCGGAGTGCGAAGCATTGAGAAATATCAGGCATCGAAATCTGGTTAAGATATTAACTGTTTGCTCAAGTGTCGATTTTCAAGGTAATGATTTCAAGGCGCTGGTTTATGACTTCATGGTTAACGGGAGTCTAGAGGACTGGTTGCATCCTCATCCAAGTTCAGCAGATGGAGAGTCCAGGAAATTGAATCTTCTACAGAGATTAAATATTGCCATTGACGTTGCTTGTGCACTGGATTATCTTCATCATCATTGCAAAACACCAATAATTCACTGCGATCTCAAGCCAAGCAATGTTCTTCTGGACAATGATATGATTGGTCATGTTGGTGATTTTGGGTTAGCGAAATTCCTTCCTGAAGCCACCCAAAACTTTAATGTGAATCAGACAAACTCTATTGGAATAAGAGGGACTATTGGGTACACTGCTCCTGGTAATATGCTTCAACTTTATTTTTGTATTCTTTTTCTCTCCTGTTTATTTAAATATGCTTCTACAAATTCACCTGTGTTATTTTGTCAGAAATACCATGGATCCGGAGATAAATTAATTATTTATTTTTAAGCCGAGTTTGTAATTTGGTGGATCAAAACAAAGATTGGTTCAATATTACGCCTACAAAATGCTAGGTTATGTCGAGTTGTTAACACAAATGAGTGAATAAATCCTGTTATTTTTCTGGATTTGGCTGGTTCAAAAAAATAAACAAAACCAGCATGGTTTTTTATTTGACATGATTTTGGAAGCATTTTTTTAATTTTATTTTTGTGACTTTAACACAGTAAATGTCAAATTAGATAATTCATGCTATCAAATATCAATGGCCAATATGTTGATACACAGTATGGCATCATTTATGACTTGCTGTGGTTGAATTTAGTGTAAATACTACACATACACTGCCGGTAATATCTGCTGGATTTAGTCCTGTTTGGAGGCCTTGAGTCCTAGTTGGGCCTGCTGTGAAAAACTGATTGATTGGAATTGGCATCCAAACTGACCCAAAAGATTAAAAAATAAATTCCAATAATACTGAAATTTCATCAAAATTTTAATGCAAAAAGCTTATGAGATCACAGTTTTAACCTTTGGGAGAGTAGCTTGCCATTGATTTTGTTCAGTACTCACTATATATCATGTGCACTGCAGAGTATGGAATGGGAAGTGAAGTGTCTACGTGCGGTGATGTCTACAGCTATGGCATTCTCTTGTTGGAAATGTTCACCAACAAACGACCCACTAACGAATTGTTCAAAGACGGTTTAAACCTTCACAACTTCGCCAAAGCATCAATCCCTGACCGCGTGCTAGACATTGTAGATCCAATACTTCTTCATGACGAAGAACACGATAGTACCTCAGATAATGGCACTCGTTCTCAGAACAGCATGGGGAGTCGCAAAATTCAACAGTGCTTGAATTCAATAATTGGAGTCGGAGTCGCTTGCTCTGCAGAATTGGCAAGGGAGCGAATGAACATAAGCGACGTTGCTGCTGAATTACATTCCATCAGGAACATTTTTCTGGGAACTGGAAGACACGGAGAGAGACGAACAACCGATACGCCTCCACCTGGGGGTCTCTGACATTTGCTGTGATGACCAGAATGCCTCCAAAGACAAGACCGGCCTGCCAATTCACTAATGTAACACAGAGTACCAACACATAATGGATGGTTGAGATTTATTTTAAATGTGGACTCCATTATAATTGGGTTTAATCCCAGCCATCAATTGCATTTTCTGTGGATCATAATTTCTGATTCATTCTAATGCCGTTAGCATTATCACTACTGCCAATGTTATGCTGTGTATTGAAAGTGGATATGGCTGACCATGGCGCATTGGTTTACATGCTTGCTATCAGAATAATTTTTGTTTTTTGATGCTGCCAGTGATTGTGTAGATGATGTTGTTACAGCTGTGTAAAATGTCGCCTAATTTGTTAAAATCGTATTGATTTGGATCAATATGCATCGCTCTATCCACTAATTACGGATTAAACTTTAAAATTTATAATTCGCATTCAAAATCGTATCTCTCCGCTATAATTAATACATATATATTTTTTAACTTCTAATGAAATATCAAAGTAAAAATAAGTGTGAGAGAGATTTAAGATGCGAAATTTATTACAAATTAGTAGTTATATATATGAAATATAAAATTAGTTTGTGTTATATATATGAAAAATATTATGTAAATTAGTGTTATATATTATGTAAATATTAGATAATTTGTTAGAATATTCTTCAATTCGCCTAAAACCATCTAAACCACGATTTTCCAATTCACCAATCCACCATTCAATTTGTAATTTTACTCTCAAATTGTCCGAACTGCACCACGTGCACCCGTAGATATTGTAACTTAAAAAGTCTCTATTGTAATTAGTTTCTATTTCATTTCCTTGTAATTTTGTTAATTTATACACCACAACAAAAAGAATCTTTGAAGACGAAAACTAATAACGAAAACAAATTTTGTTACGAATGAGTTACCTTTTAGTAAAGAAAATAATATGTCGTTTTCAAATGTACCATTTTTAGAGAGAAAAATAAAATTTCGTCACCAATCTACATGCATAATAAAAAATGGGATAAATTACAAATACACACCCTAAGATTTGCTTAAAATACGAATTGCCCCTTGTGGTTTGGAAAATTACAAATACCTACCTGTCAGAATTTTTTATTTAACAGAATTAATTGAAAAAGTGAAATTTCTAACGGTTCACCTATACAATAATAAAATTATCTGAATTATTAATTGAAATAAAATTTTGACATTATTAAAAACTGTTAAAACTTGATGATTTATTAATAAAAGGACCTATTTGTGATGAAATTATAAACCTTAGGAGGCATAATGTAATTTCTAGAATCACATGGAGTAATTTGTAATTTAAGTAAACTTTAGGGGGTGTGTTTGTAATTTACCCTAAAAAATTAGGTGACGAAATTTTTCGTCACTATTTTTATTTTTTTATCACCAAAATTTTTTCCTACCATTAAAAAATTTGAGGGAATTATGTCGCCAAGTTAGTGACAAAAAATTCCATCTCTATTAAAAATATTAGTAGTGAAGATAAATATTTTGTCATGAAATATTTCAATATACAAAACTACGTAGTTTTGTGTTTTGGAGAGAATCTATTCCTCACCAAATCCGTTCTCTTGACCCAAATAATCCATTGCTCCCATTTCACACACACAGGCAGACTGTATAGCTTCATCAAAGCCCTTTGTTTCTCTCTCTCGTACCATCGTCGAACTCATAGACGAACAATGTCCAACTTGCAGACAAACACCGTCCAACTCGTAGCACCGTCCACAAATTCCAGGTCAGCTGTTGTCTTTGTTTCTCTTTCTCTGCCCCTCTCTCTATTCGGGTCTCTTGTTTCTCATTCTCTACCATTACTCTATCTTTAGGCGTGTTTGGGTCAAGATGAGATTAAAGCCATTCCATTCATTGCTTCTAACATTTCTATAACTTCTCTACTTTGAAGGGTTCGATTAAGGATGTAATAATGGCCTAGCTCGGGCTCGGGCTTGAGTTCGGGCCGGCTTATGTGGGCCTTGCGGGCTCCCTCCTTTTTAGCGGCCTGACCCATGGGCCAAAAAGTGGGGCCCAGGCCCTAGCCCAAGACCAAGCCCACTCATAATAGGGCCTAGGCCTGGGCTTGGGCTGCAGGCCAGGCTTAGTCAGGCTTTTTTTTTTTTTTTTTATATTAGGAATAAAAAATAAAAAAAAATTATACTAGAGTATTTTAGTTAAGATTAATGAGATGTTTTGTTTGGTTATGTTTCATGGTGATATTTAAATTTAATTATGTATGACTTATGTTTTTTTAATTATGAACTTATAATTAAAAAGTATGCAATTATGTAATTTTTTTTTCTTTCAATATTACAATATTAAATTATTTATATAACATCTATTGAATGAATAATTTTTATTTCAAAATGAAATAAAATATTACAAAAATTGATATTATTAAATAAAATAGGTGTAGATTATTGATGATGGTAAAGCAATTGCATTACTATAGGTCAAGTACATCCCAACCAGGTAGGCACCTACAAGCCTACCAATCATTTGCATTATACTCCACCTCAAAAATCTAATACAAAAAAAGAAAAAGAAAAAAAAGAAAGAAATGAAAAGAAATAGTAAAAAATAAATTGTTGATCAATCATTGGAGAAGACAGACATTTCAGTCGCGTTGCCCAATGATATGTCATCCAAATCATTTTGAATTCACTCATTTTCACTATAATTTTGTCTTCTTCTAAGCGCATGCATATAATCTCTGAATATCATCAGTGCCTCAACCATTTGAGGTGAAAGCCTGCTCCGATAATTGTTCAGTACCTGTCCATTTGCACTAAAAGCTGTTTCCAAAGCAACTGTAGAAATAGAGGAACGGTTAGTATATCATGAGCCATCTGTGAAACCACAGGCCACATAATTTCATTTGGTTTCTACCATTCCAAAATGTCAAAATCATTGGAATTATCCACCGGCAGGCTTTTCAAATAATGTTGTAGTTCAGAACTATTTACACTTGTATGTTGAGATATTCTTCTACTTTTTATTGTTGAAAAAACACTTAACCTCCCGCCTCGAGATGAGACTGCTAGTGTAGTGTGTGTAGGTGTATTTACAGATGTAGTTGCCATGTATTTTTCAAATAATCTATTGCTTGTTTGCATAATAGGGGGCAAACTGTGTTTGATCAACGAAAAGACGTTCTAAAAATTCTTGTAAACCAATTTCTTTACACCTAAGATCAATTATTATAGCTAAACCTAATAGATGAGGCAAAGGATCAAAATATTTATCAAATTTTGCTTTCATTGAAGTAATAATGGTTACATAATATTCATTACCCATATATTTTACGAAAACTTTAATTATTTCTGCTAGCATATGCAAAACAAATGGTGAAGTAGGTATATATATATAAGAAAATAATTTTGTTGAAGTATCAAAAACTTTTTAAAAATCTTTATACAAGGCTACTCGGCGGCAATTAAGTTCTATGGGAGTCAGTACTCCTCCTATTGATGTTGTTGCAAAAAATAAATCTATTGTTCTTCTTTGTTTACAAGCTATTTTTAACATATTATATGTTGAATTCCACCTATTATCTATATCTAAAATTAATTTTTTAAATAACATATCTTCCCGTTGACAAATTTTTATATATTCCAAAATTCGATTAACACAAGACATAATAGTAACAACTGCATTTTTTATTACAAGTACAGAAGTCTCGTATATATGCATAGCTTCTTTAACAATCAAATTTAAAATATGGGCACAACAACGAACATGAAATAAATTATCATCAACAAGTAATTGTAAAGTTAATTTTAAATGGGATATAGTTTGATTATAATATGCTGCATTATCTAAACTAATCGTAAATATTTTATTTTGTAAAACCCACACATATAATACATTTCTTATTTCTACACCATGCGAATTACTAATGTATGGAAGTTCAACTAATTTAAATAAATTAAATTCCAATCATTATCAATAAAATGTGCAGTGATACATTGATATTCAAAACCATTATTTGACTACAGATCAGATGTTAAACAATCTCTTCCATTCAAATTTTTAAAGATGTCATATAATTCACTTTTAACATTCTCAAATTTCTTTAAAATCTTCTTTCTAGTAGTATTTTTTGAAAAACTTTGATATTGCGGTGCAAACTTTCGTAAATCATTTCAGTAAAATCGGGGACATTCACTAGTAGTAAAAGGTTGTTCTTTTTTAATAATATAATCAACTATAGAATTTTGTGCACGTATAGAATCATATGAAAAATGTTTGTAAATTACCAATTGATGAAGCCCCTAATTGTATTTGACTTCGAATATCAGGTTGTTGACTTTGTAAATATTTAGCGTACCTTTTTAGATGACTAGTATCCCCTATAGATGCAACACTAAGTAAATGTGCACAATATTTACATTTTGCTTTAAATATAATTGTACCATCAGGATTATTTATAGATATTTTTTCGAAAATTTCCCAAACACTACTACTTGTGCTCCTAGATGATGATCCAACTGTTGGAAGAGGGATATTAGAAGGAGAATCAACAGATTCATGTCATGTAATATATGTATCAACATCGACATAAACATTAGGAATATTAGGATCCATAGTAATGTAAGTAAAATAATATATAAAAATTAACAGTTAATTTAAATAATGTGTAAATACAATGAGTAAAAAATAATAATCAATATATGTGCACAAATAATTAATGAAAAAAATGAGTAGCTAATAAATTTAATTAAACTAATTAATGTTACCGACTGGTGAATGCGATACAGAAATTAGCTTCTTCTGATAAAAGTTTCATGTTGCACAATTGTAATTGTCACTTAGGGATGACACTTCGAAATTAATTGAGAGTTGAGAGAGATTGAGAGTTTAAAAGAGTTTGAGAGAGAGAGAGAGAGAGAGGGAGAGAGAGAGAATTATTGGTGAGATTTATTTTGAAAAATGAAGGATATTTATAGTAGTTTGAAAGAGTGAATAAATTTATATATTACTGTTTGAATTATGACCATTTGAATTTTTTTTATGACCGTCTCTACTAATTTATGACTGTTTGAATTTTGTTTTTGTTTTTGTTTTTGTTTTTGTTTTTTTTTCATTCAATGAATGAATAGTGTGAGTTGAGTGATTGATGAGATGCAATAGAGTAGGCTAGTAGGGGGCGGGGCAGGGTACAAGCAGTTGATATGATATGAAGTAAGGAGAATTCAATTACAATGATAATAAAGTAGTAAAAGAATAGAGGAAAGTGGGGATAATAAGTGAGTACTGACAATAACACAGACATGGATCATGTGCTATAATTTTGGTATAGTCAGTGCATATAATGCAAACTGTTTGAATTTATTTATTTATTTATTATTTAATTGTAATTTCAAATTTGTAAGCAAAGTGAAAGGGGGGTGTCAGGTGATGATGTGATGATGCAGGAGTAGGTTGGGCGGGGTAGAGAGAGGGTCTAGAATTATTATCTATATATATATTATGTTATTTTGTTTTTGTTTTATTTTTATTTTTGCAAAATCAATCTTTTATTTATTTTATTTGTTTATATTTTATATTTTTTAAATTATTTAATCATTGCAAGTTGTTTTTTATTTTTATTTTTAAAAATTTGACCATTTGTAGAGAGAGGGCCGGGTGGGGTGGGCCAAAATTTTTTGGGGCGGGTCGGGCCGGGCCAACGGGCTGGGCCAGGCTTCAAATGGAAGGCTCAGGCCCAGGCCCAAGGTATTGAGTTGTGCTCGGGCCCGGGCCTAATCGGGCCAAAATGGACCGGGCTCACCTCGAGCCTCAAGCGGGCTTCGGGCCGCCCATGGGCCTCGGGCCATTTTTACACTCCTAGGTTCCATGAACAACTTGAATGATTTTAATTTGGGAAAAAAATATGAAAAATATAATGATTAACATGTTCTATATTCTGATTATGATATTCATATTTTAACCAATATAATCATTGAATTGAATGTATTGTTGTTGATTCTACACACAATAAAGTCGCATTATATTCTGATTGTGTTTGCTAGATGTTTGATAAAATGCCACAATGGTTAGTTTTTTCTTTATTGTATTGTGTTGTTTTGTTTTGTTTTGTTTTGTTTGTTTTTTTGTTGGAGAAATTGCTTCAATCTTAGATCTCTCCCATGGAGTTTGTGGCTTGTGGTACTAATCTACTGCAACCCAAATTTTGGTATGTCAGTGTTGTGTTAATTAAATCCTTTTAATGAATATGACTTTCCATATAGGTTGCATATATTACTGAATTTATTTTAATTTTCTTAATAATAAATCTTTTTCAACTACTATATAGTTATAAATAATGATTAATTTATGTTCTTTTAGTTTCAATTATCACTTTCCTTAGTGTTGTCAAATATAGTTCAGTGCATGGTGATGTCAATAATTTCACCCTCTCCCAAATAAAAAATAAAAAAAAAACGTGAGCCGAACAAAATAAATAAATGAACAATGAAAAGAAGGTGGCATGGGGCCATGAGTTTAAACTAGTTCTTTGATAAATAATTTATTTTATAAACATATTTCATTTTTTAGCAAGAAAGGAGAACAGCTACTAACTGTAACACATGCCACCTAGAAACCTTGATAACACCATCTTAATATATTATGAAGCTCTAAATACAAAACTTCTTCAACCTACAAAGAAGTGGAACTAAAATAAAGGAGTTCCAATGAGGGAGTCATGTTTTGTATTCTTTCCTGTCAACCAAAAAGATAAGTTTCAATGTGTATATTGTTTGTTTATATGAGATATAGAAGTCAATTGAATTGGGTTTTCTATTTGTTACTAGGATAAAAACCAGAAGTTCCGTGAATTTATATATATTTATTTGTTAAGAAAATTTGAAAATTAATTGAATTGGGTTTTGGATTCTTTGCCGGGAACATATGTATTATATGTGTATATATATATATATGTAAATCATTTGAATTGGGTTTTGTTTATTTGCTAAAAATAAAAATAAGAAAGTTCAAGTATTCAATGAATTTTGAATTTTTTTTTTCTTTCATTTGTTTTCTCAACAACTTAATGCTTTCTTATATATTGGTTTCTGTTCAACTTTGAATTGTTTGGAGGTAGTGAATGGTGAGAGGGTGAGATGGAATTGTGTAGGAATCTAGTGTTTTGGTGGTGAACAAAACATACTTTGTAATTGATTCAAATAGTGGGGATTTTCTATTTAAATTGATCTATTACACTTTAAATAGGACCTAATATTTAAACCTATTATGCTATTTCAATCAATCACATAGTGTGTTTTTGTTCACCTACTAGCTTGAATTAATTGTCTGTCAGATGGGTTTGGCAAAACGTTGCTCTGCCTAGTCAAATTGACCATTGTTAGGGAACCTAAAATATGATTTAGTCAATATGTTATAAAACAAATATAATGATGGGCCAAGTGGTTAGTGATCAATAGGAGAGTTGGTGTTTAATTTTGATTCATCTAATATTTTTGTTTTTGTTTGTTTGTATTTTTTTTTTTTTTATGTGGTTGGTCTTATCGAAATATTGGTACTTACCTTGTGTACACATTAATTTGTATGGACACTATGTCTAATCTTTGCAACTGAATTAAATTTCACTTTTTGTTGATTTCTTTTAAGTAAAAAAAAAAAATTAAAGATGTGTAGACATGTGGTGATTTTTGTTGATTTTTAATGATCTTTTTTGTTAAAGATGTGTTAAAATTATTAACGACCATTTTTGTTAGTTTTTATTCCTTCCTTGCGTATAATCTTAGAACTTGTATATGAATCTTTATTAAAGATCTGTAGATATATTTGGTGAAGCTCTTATTGAATTTTTCAATTTAAACCTTTCATAAATACACAAGTCTATATTATACTATACTATTCCTAATCTTTCATTTGTGACCAGACATGGATAAAAGTTGGATTGCCCTAGGTAGGACGGTTGATAGAAGGATGAGTAAACAATACAATGATTGGGTCAAGTTATTTCTTCAATTTGCAATGGGGGTTTTTGACTAGAATGTCAATATTTTGTGCCCATGTATAAAGTGTGTGAATGTTTGTAGACAAAATCTTTGAAATGTGGAAATTCATTTGCTCCAATATGGGATTATGAAAACTTACACTATCTGGCACCAGCATGAGGAACACCGTGTTTCAAACGAGGCTTATCATGACGATGAGATGCGACTCGATGGTGACGAAATTTTAGGTGGTATTGATGCCTTAGTGGAAGATTGAATAAGAGGGAATCGACTGATACAACCCAAGGGAAGGAACTAAGAACTTTTGATAAGTTGTTGACTGATGCCAAGCGTGAGGTGTTCCCGAATTGTATAAATTATACTTCGTTGAAGTTTGTGATCGAGGTGCTTAATATGAAGGTAACAAATCATTGGAGCAATAAGTCAGTTGACACGATGCTAGAGTTTTTAAGTAGACTTTTATCGAAAGAAAATTTGGTTCCAAAGTCAACTTATGAAGGTAAGAAAATACTACGTGACTTGGGCTTGTCATATGAGCTCATTGATGCTTGCATAAATGATTGTGTATTATTTTGGAAGGAGAATACAACACTAGATAAATGCCCGACTTGTAAGACATCTAGATACAAGATCAATCGTAGAAGGGGTAAGAAGAACCCTCATAAAGTATTGCGGTCCTTTCTTTTGACACCAAGGTTGAAAAGATTGTATATGTCAAGGAAGAGGGCTGATGACATGAGATGGTACAAAGACAAACAAGTGGATAACGAGATATTGAGGCATCTCGCTGACAGTGATGAGTGGAAGGAATTCGATGCACAACATCCCGAGTTTGCCTTGGAGTCTCGAAATGTGAGGCTAGTGTTGGCCGTTGATGGGTTTAACTCTTTTGGGAACATAAACAACTCTTACAGTTTGTGGCCCATCATGCTCATTCCATATAACTTGCCACCTTAGTTGGTTATGAAGGATCCATTTTGTTTGATGTCATTACTTATTTCTGGAGAATCGCAACCAGGGATTGATATTGACGTCTACATGCAACCATTGGTGGATGAGTTGTGGACAAATGGTGCACTAACTTACGATGCCTCCACCAATGAGACTTTTCGAATGCATGCAACTTTGTTGTGGACAATACATGATTGGCGTGCATTTGGTGACATATTTGGGAGGAGAACAAAGGATCATTATTCTTGATACATTTGCAATGATGAACCATATTTTGAATATTTGAGAAGACCGACTAGGTACACTAACCGTTGATGTTACTTGCCTAAGGACCACCCAGAAAGACGAAAGAGTAGGGCTTACAATAGTAAGATTGAGAAATGGAAGAGATTTTTGGAGTTGTCGATGGAAAAGATACAAGAGCAGTTGGACACTGCGACATGTGTCATATATGGAAAGCATCCAAGTAATAGGAAAAGGCCCCATCAAGCACTTAATTGGACAAAGGTAAGCATCTTGTATGAGCTACCCTATTAGAGGAAGCAAAAACTTCGACACAATATTGATGTCATGTATGTGGAGAAAAATTTTAGTGAAAATGTTTTCGGAACTATGTTAGGCATTGATGGAAAGAACAAGGACACAGAGAATGCGTTGTTAGACTTGAAAGATATGGGTATAAGGAAAGAGCTATGGCTAACACAATAACTCGATAGGTCATATGTCAAGCCTCGAGCAAGCTTTTCATTGACACTTGCAGAGAGGGAGGGTTTCTTTGAATTCTTAAAAACTGTCAAGTATCCAAATGGGTATGCGACAAACATATCCAAATCAGTGAATGCAAAAAATGGTAGATTAACAGGTCTTAAAAGCCGCGACTGCCATGTACTTGTACAAAGAATTCTTCCCATTGGAATGCGTAGTTACGTGGATAAAGAAATTAGTACAACACTTTTTGAGTTAGGCAATTTCTTCCAAGACCTATGCTCTAGGACACTAAGGTGGAGTAAACTGGAGAAATTAGAAGAACGTATAATACACATTTTATACAAGCTTGAAAAGATCTTTCCTCCAGCCTTCTTTGATATGATGATGCACTTGGCTGTTCATTTGCCTCGTGAGGCTATTCTTGGAGGACCCGTGCAATATCGATGGATGTACCCAATTGAAAGATATTTTTTATACTTATACTTGTAAATGGGATGTGCGTAATTGTGTTGTATGTGTAACTATACTCCTAATTTGTTCTCTCATGAAGGTTTCTTGGAGCATTAAAAAAGTTTGTGACCAACCAAGCTCGACTAGAAGGTTCAATTGCTGAGGCTTACATTGTCAAAGAATGCATTACTTTTTGTTCAATGTATGTTGATAGGATTGAAACCGCGCATAATCGACCAGAATGGAATAAAGATCATGGTCAACGTCAACGAGGGTTGACAATATTCATAAAAACTACACGTCCAATTGGTCTAATCACACGGAATGTTGAAATGTCTCAAGAAATTCATGATATTGCTCATTGGTTTGTGTTGTACAATAGCCCAAAGATAGAGAAGTATTTGGAGTATGTGTTTAATTGAATTATGTTTATGCTTAGCTTTTTTATTAATGGTACATAGTAATCACATTTTTTTTGAGTAGGGAACACAAAAATCTATTACAAACTCAAGCGGACATGACATAAGCCATATACAACGACAAGAATTTCCCAAGTTGTTCAAAGAGAGAGTAAAACATTTATAATTTTTCGAAATTTACAACTTAAAAAAAATGAAAGTTTTATAAAATTTCGTCATTTATAAATTATTTACTTATTGTTTGTTACATGTAATTGTAGATAAATAGATTGAGAATTGAAGAGTCATCATAGGTAACCGATGAATTGTGATCATTAGCAAATGGTCCTAATTTGCTAGTGAAAGAGTACTCAGGTTGCATAATCAATAGCAGACGGTTCCATACTCGAGATCTAGACAACCGTTGTGCGAGTCAGAATAGTGGTGTGCTTACACAAGGGGATCATGAAGGAAAATTGCATGAATTCTACGGTCACTTGTGCAAGGTTTTGGAATTTGAATACATATGTGATAAAAAAAAAAAAAAAAAAGTTGTTTTGTTTCAGTGTGAATGGTATAACACCGGTAATACTAGTAGAAACAGAATAATACGATTTGATACATATTGCACAAGCATTGACGTGAAAAGTCGGTGGTACCAATCTGACTTGTTTATCCTACCTAGTCAAGCTAAGCAAGTCTTCTATCTGAATGACACCAAATTAGGTGAACCTTGGAATGTCGTACAAAGGGTGCAACATAGGGGTGCCTTTGATGTTCCAGAAGCTAGTGATGGAAAATTATTGTATCCTTCAGAAAATAATAATGTGTTCTGACAAGAAACATTATTGATGTTGTTCTAATTAACATTGACCCAATTGTTCGATATTGTAAGGATGATGTTGAATTCAATGTTACTTCGGCAATAGGGTCATTAGATGAGATAATGGAAGAGAATGGAGATGACGAAGGAGATGAAGAACATGACATTCCTGATGTTAATATGGATCCTAATATGGATTATGATATGTAATTTTTATTTTATACTTTGTTTTTGAACAGATGTTATTAATTAATGTAATTTTTACTTTATATGTTTATGTTACTTTTTTTTTTTTTTTTAAATTTAATGGTGCATAGTTATATTGTCTATATTTTCCAATTAAAGTTGAATTATGTTATATAGTTGTAGAAAATGGTCAAAGGCAAAAAACAATGGCTGAAACCAGGTGATTTGAGAAATAAGAAGCTAACAGAATATGAGAAACAAAGAAATAAGCGAATCAACGAGAAATATGAGATAATGAACAATTTTGGAGTGAAGAATATTACAAATTCTTTGGTGAGTGTGGTTCAGTCCAAATGTGCAAATGCAAAGGAAAAGGGAATTAGGGTTGAGGTAGATGATGATGATGAGTATAAACCATCAAAGAGTGAGGATGACAATGATGATGAGTCATTGGGTTCCTTTGACCGCGATGTATTATATACATTATTTTATATTTGTGTGTGAGCATATCTTTTACTATTTACATATCTTCTTCATATATCTTAAACAACATATATTTTTTAAAATATATTTTAACTGTGTTAAATATCTTTTTTACTATTTGATTATGTTATTTCAAGAACAAGAGATGCCACCGGGACTCTGTTTACAGTCTCATTCAAGGCCATTAACTCCTACCCTAGAGGAAGGGATGGATCTCCCATGTTAGAAGGTCGGTACCTAACCCTTACCACCTCATAATGTGCAACCTAAGCATGAGGTGACTGTATCTAACAACATTGGTAAGTTTGCAAAGTTGCTGTATTTATTTATTTATTTATCAGTATTATATCCATGTTACAGGCACGAAAGTAGGTAAGTATCATGGATGTTGTGAACTTAGATACAAGTTTTGGGCACGTGATTTATCTGCTTGTTAAATTTGCCTCATCTCATTCTTAAATTTCAAAAGTTATGACTGTAGTTTAGCAATCAATGCATCCAATTTTTCTTTGAACACCTGTGTGCTATGTTACATATTTCCTCTCACGAGGTTGAATATGGAAGAGGTAGTTTGTTTCCCATTTGACGTTTTCTTGATTTGTATAAACCTTTGGTGAGTGATATGACATGGTCATTGGCATGCTGAATTTGACAGACCAAATTGAAATCAATATTCCTTTTGATTTCTTTATTATTTCTCATCTAATGGCCTCTTCTCTATCCATTATGCTTGGGACCTGTTTAGAGTTCATAGGCCGAGAGTGACTTGGCATAGGCTCATTTGGTTTAAGTTTCATATCCCTAGAGTTCGTATTGTGGTTTGGATGGCTATCCTTGGTAGATTGAATACTCTTGACAGGTTGGTTGTGTATGGGATTATGAGTTCTGCTCAATGTGTTCTATGTAACCATCAAAATAAGGATCATGACCATTTATTTTTCAGTTGTCCTTATTCTTCTAGTGTATTGGGTCCTCTGTTAACTAAATGTAGCATGCACTGGCCTGCTGTGAATTGGGGCAGCTGTGTGGACTGGTTATTTGGGCATTTTTTGGCCATTCCTTGGCCACTACTGTGAATAAATTGACGTTTACTTGTGTTGTCTACTGTATCTAGCAGGAGAGAAACTATAGGATTTTCTCATCTGCCGCATTTTACCATTGTCTGCAGTGTTATACTGGTGTTTACTTAGGGATGTTGTAAGTTGAGTGATTGTGAGCCACTTCAATTAAGAGTATTGATTGAGATTCTTGAGAGTTGACAGTGTTCTATTTTTGAGGGAATGTGGGCCCATATATGAGTGTTGAGAGATGTGAGACTTTTATATTCATGTATCTTGCTCACTATCTTGTTTTGTAGTTTGTCAAGCTGGTCTCATGTAAGGAAGAGGGTTGAGATGGTGAGTTCCTATAACTAGGCTCAGTTCTGTGGGTTGAGTGATGGTGAGCCACACAGTTTATCTAACTTATCTTCTGCAGGTTGTCAAGCTGGTCCTAATTGTAAGGAAGTTTTTTGTTGAGGGTTGAGTTTTTGACTAGCTCTCATAAATTGTTTGGAGTGTTTTGTATTGCATATTGAGGGTTGAGTGAATGAGGACTAAATTTTGTGGGTAGTTTTTACCCAACTTTGTTTTATAACATGTAAATTTGTCATTGGGGTTTGCTGGAACCTGAACAAACAGTATATTGAATCTGTTCAACCTCCCCATAGGTCTAATATGTGGTGGTTGAACAGATTTCTTTTCAGGCCTGTGAACATCTGCTTCTGGTTTTTTGCAACTGATTTTATTGTTTTGAATTTTACTGTGATGGATAATGCTGCTGATGTTTTGGTTGTTCTACTAGCTATGTTTCATTTGGAGGTGTAGTAGTTTGAGCTCTCATTCCATGCAGTTCATATGTAGATCTGCCAACACTAGGGATCTAGAATCTACTATGATGGATTTGCTGATGTTGCCCCTGCTGTTATGCTAATTGTGGCTTTAGCTGTTGTTCTGCTATTATGCTAGCTGTTTTATTTCTCTGCTGGCTACAGCCCATGCTGATTGCTGTGTTCTTTCACCTCTATAGCAACTTTGCTACTGTGATTCCTTTTTGTAGCAGCTTTGTTGTTTACTGCTGTCGTTTTGTTGTGTTATGTGGACTGGTGGTTGCTCCTAGTTAGTGTATGTGTGTGTTGTGCTTCATTCGTGTTATGTGGACAGGAATTGTGGAGTTACTCCTATAGCCTAGCTGTTGTGTTTCATAGTTGGTTGGTGCTATGTATAATTGTGTATGTGAACAAAATTTAGGTTATTCATCTTATGGAAAAAAAAAATGATTTGATTTTGCAAGATCAGTTTGATCTACAAGGCAATTAGAGTGATGTAGCAAAGGCTTTAGACACACAGTTTGGTTGGCGATTGAGCAGCTTCACCTATAAGTTGCACAAACAATACAAGCAACTTAAGGATGCAAGAGGAGAGGAGTACGCGAGAAGCCACCCACTTGCAAGTGTTACTCTTAATCAGTGGACATCTCTAACTGACAAGAAGTGGAATACTAAAGAATTCGTGGCAAAATGTTTTATGTTAATTGTCAAAATTAAGTTTCTTCTTACTAATGTTAAGTTTTCTTGTTTTTATTGGTGTTTCAATTGTGTAGGAACAATCACTAACTAATGTGAA
Source organism: Camellia granthamiana (assembly GCA_036172215.1). NCBI lineage: Eukaryota > Viridiplantae > Streptophyta > Magnoliopsida > Ericales > Theaceae > Camellia > Camellia granthamiana. The sequence continues at coordinate 149,817,860 of CM069903.1, forward strand.
TAATAAGATGCAAATGAAAACAAAACATCGATGTGGATCAAAATCAATCCCGGTCAGGGTGTTTAGCTCGGTGCGTTTTACTAATTTATTTTATTGGATTAGTACGCTTTATTATTTAAATATTTGAAATAACATTCAAAAACAAATGAATCAGATAATTACAAATGGAAAAGTGCCCGATTTGGCAGAATTTTACAAGTCCATCCACTATAATTCGAGCACGCATGAATGGATTTCGTCGGAGAGCCAAGTTAATTATGTATGTACAAGGCAATGCATATTAATTTTGATAAAATTATTTCTTTTGCTTTGTAAGGTAGAATAACTAATAATTGTTTGATTTATTTCAAATTAATAGGACAACATGATACAGACGTAAGCAAAACAACTCTCACAGACTGGTGAGATCCCCTTGACCCTAGAGGCATTGTCGGTCAAGGTGCTTAAGCCAAGGTCAGGTTATGTGAAAGGACTCGGCATGAGGCCTTCTTCTTCTATGAAGACTACTGTTGGACCTACTGAAAATAGTGACTATGTTCAACGCCTTGAGATGCAAATAGCACAGCAAAATGAACAAATTGCAAGGCTTCAAAAGTCAGAGAAGAAACAAAGCAAGAAGATACAAAGTATCATAGAGTGTTTGAGGAAAAAAGGTATCACAGGAAATTTTGAGAGTGGGGAAAGTTTAGATTCTGATGGACAAGATTCTTGGTTAGTTTATTATGTTTCTATGATAATTTAGTAGAAAATTTCTTCTTCAACTAGGATAGAATAAAAAACTACTTTGACATTTAGGCATGAAAGGTCCTGAGAAAATAGTGAAATAGGCATGTAAAGGCCAAGGAAACATCACAAACACCTTGAGACGGAGCAACATAAGTTGTGCAAACTGATGGAACAAGCACGTGACTCCCGATTTGAAAACTACTTTGAAATTTGCACTATTCATACACTTAGGCATGAAAATAAGTCTTGGGAAAGGGGGGAAGCTTGAAATAGGCACAAAAAGGCTCGGGAAACATCACAAACACCTTGAGAGGAACCAACATAAGTTGTGGACACTTCGAAACAAGCACATGACTCCCATTGTGTTAGACTTATTTATTTTGATAATTTATTTAATTATGTTTTAATTTATTTGAAAGAGAAAAATAGAATCCAAAATTTATTTTGATGATTTATTTAATTATATTTTAATCAAAATTTATGATTTATTTGAAAGATAAAAATAGAATCAAAATTTATTTTGATGATTTATTTGAAAGAGAAAAATAGAATCAAAATTTATTTTGTCCCATTATTTATCAGCTAAACCTTTATCCTAAATGTTGTTAGAATGTATTTAATATTGGATTAAATCCGGAGTTCAAACAGCCCAAAACAAAGGTTCAAACAGCCTAGCACAGCAGCAGGCCAAAAGGTTCAAATTAGTAACGATGGAAGTACAACGACTATAAACGACTATAAAGGTTCAAAAGGCCAAAAGGTTCAAAAGGTTCAAGTGGAAGATATTCAAATTTGTAATGATGGAGTGGAAGATATTCAAATTGGTAATGATGGAAGTTCAACGGCTATAAATTCAAATGACTACAATAGCTATAAACGGCTATAAGTTTAAATGAATACAACGGCTATAAACGGCTATAATTTTTATTATATATACCAAAGCCTCTAATGTAAATAAGAAAACAAAAACCTGAAAATATTCTTTGATCTATAATCACTCACATCTATTCTCAGAAATTATACACTGACCTTATAGCTTTAAGCCCATCTTTCCTGTGTGAGATTTACAGAAAAATCAAAGTTTCATTTTATATATCTATATTTGAGAGATATTTATTGTAAGCTTTCTCTGAAAGCAAAAATACCATTTCATCTTGTAAAAGTGTTACAAACACTGTGTTCTTGAAATCTTGAGAATGATTGTGAATCACCTAAGATTTGCAAGGGTTTGGACTTATGAAGTCTATGTAAAATCCGTGGAGGATTGCTTCATTTGTAAAGAGGTTGCTAGCACCCTTGTGAAGCTAGAAGATAGTGGAAAATCTCAAGTGAAGCTTGAGGAGTGGACGTAGGCCGAGTTGAAACCGAACCACTATAAATTTGTTTGCCTCTCTCTCCTTTATCTCTTTATTTTATTTTAAATTGCCATAGCTATATTTCACATTTTTACTGTGCTAAAATCATTAACTAACATAGTTGTTAAGACACTTGTTTTAATTATTTTTATTTCATTAATTATATTTATCTATTGTGCTAGTCATAATTTTTATTAGGGTATTATTAATTTTAATTATAAAAACCTAATTCACCGCCCTTCTTAGGTTGTCTTTTGGGTAACAATTGGTATCAAAGCCTAGACTCTTGTTTTAGATTTAACCATCTAGGAGTTTCGATCCATGGCTACCTTAGCTGAAGGACAAGCCACAAATAGGCCGCCATTGTTTGACGGAAATAATTATAGTCATTGGAAGGATAAGATGACCCTATACCTACAAGCCACTGATTATTCCATGTGGATTATTGTTACCAAAAGTCCAAAATTTTTTACCAAATTAGTAGACAATATTAATGTACCTAAAGCTAAAGATGAATGTGATGAGAACGATCATAAATTATTGCAAGCCAATGCTAAAGCCAAACTCACCCTTGTTTGTGGATTAGACTCTAAGGAGTATAATATAATTTCAAGTTGTGATTCGGCAAAAGAAATTTGGGACAAACTTGAGGGAACGTATGAAAGTACAAACCAAGTGAAGGAATCTCGTATTGATATGCTTGTTCATAGTTATAAATTGTTTAAAATGAACTCTGATGAATCTATTTCAAGTATGTTTACTAGATTTATTGAAATTGTAAACTCTTTGAAATCTCTTGGCAAAACTTATACTAACAGTGAATTGGTAAGAAAAATTCTTAGGTGTTTACCAAAGAATTGGGAAGCAAAGGTCACGGCCATTATAGAAGCCAAAAATCTCTCTACACTTGGATTGGATGAGCTTATGGGTTCTCTTATGACTCATGAGATCACCATGAAAAGACATGAGAATGTTGAAAACAAAAAGAAAAGTGGAATTGCATTCAAAGCCTCATCAAATGAAGAAGAACATGAAAACTCCAATGAGGATGAAAGGTATGCCATGTTTAGTAGAAATCTCAAAAAGCACTTCAAGAAAAACAATTATGGAGGAAGAAGACCTTTCAAGAAAGAGTACAACAAAGATAACAAGAAAGAGCCTATAATTTGCTATGAGTGCAAAAATCCTGGACATATGAAGATGGATTGTCCAAAATTGAAGAATCATGGAAAAGACTACAAAAGAAACAAAAAGGCCATGGTAGCAGCTTGGAGAGAAAGTGAAGATGAAAGCTCAAGTGATGAAATTGAAAATGAAGTAGCCAACTTATGTCTCGTGGCTTTTGAAGATGAAGACTCTACTCAAGATGAGGTAACTACTCTTTATGAAGAACTTGAAAATGCATTCCATGAACTATCAAATGAATTTAGAAAAGTTTGTGCTAAAAATAATGTGTTGAACAAATCTGTTGCATCTTTATCTATTAATGTAGAAGAATTAAAGAAAGAAAAAATTGTTTTGAAAAATGATTTTGACACCATCTCTAATGAGAAAACTGTTTTACAAAACAATGTTGATGATTTAACAAAAACACTTGAAAGTTTTGTAAAATGTAGAGATAATCTTAACATGCTTTTTGGAAATCAAAAATGTGTTTTCGATAAGGCGGGCATTGGATATGACCCTATTAAAAAACAAAAGAATCTCAATACAATTTTTGAAAAGGCACCTCTCATGACTCACCCTCATATTACTTGTCATTATTGTAGAAAGAAAGGTCATTATATATCTTCTTGTCCATTCAAAAATAATATAAACATAGGAATTAAAAAGATTTGGATTGTTAAGGGATCTAACAAAACTAATCAAGAAGGACCCAAGAAACTATGGGTACCAAAAACCAACACTTGATTGTCATCTTGTAGGTTTGTTTTAAGTCCAAAGCTAAAGAAGGGAAGTGGTACCTTGATAGTGGATGTTCCAGACACATGATTGGAGATAAATCATTCTTTACTAAACTATCATCGAAAGATGGAGGATTTGTTACTTTTGGAGACAACAAGAAAGAAAAAATCATCGGTATTGGTAGCATCGGTATTTCTCCTAACCCTTCTATTGAAAATGTTTTACTTGTTGATGGACTTAAGCATAACCTACTTAGTATTAGTCAATTATGTGATAAAGGTAATCGAGTTATTTTTGATAAATCACATTGCACAATTGAAAGCACAAATGATCATAAAACTTTATTTGTTGGTAATCGCCATGATAATGTTTATGTTTTTCATCTTAATGATCTCTATGCTAGTGATGTTAAATGTTTATATGTTAATAATGAAAATAGTTGGTTATGGCATAGAACACTTGGTTATGCTCATATAGATTTAATTGCTAAATTTTTGAGAAAAGATTTGGTCATTGGACTTCCAAAAATTAAATTTGAAAAAGATCATCTTTGTAGTGCTTGTCAACAAGGAAAACAAACTAAAACATCATTTAAATCAAAATCTCATATTTCCACAATTAGACCTTTACAACTATTACATATGGATTTATTTGGTCCCTCAAGGACATCTAGTCTAGGTGGTAAACGTTATTGTCTTGTTATTGTTGATGATTATTCAAGATTTACATAGGTTATGTTTTTAGCACACAAAGATGAAACATTTTCTTCTTTCACAAAACTCTGTTGTAGAATTCAAAATGAAAAAGGCTTTCTTATTACTAATATTCGAACCGACCATGGTAGAGAACTTGAAAATGAGAAATTTGAATTGTTTTGTGATGAGCATGGTATTGGACATAATTTTTCAACACCTAGAACCCCTCAACAAAATGGTGTAGTAGAAAGAATAGAACTTTAGAAGAGATGAGTAGAACAATACTTTGCGAAAATAATCTTTCTAAATATTTTTGAGGCGAAGTCGTTCACACCGCATGCTATATTTTAAATCGTGCATTAATTAGACCTATTCTCAAAGAGACTCCTTATGAACTTTGGCATGATAGAAAGCCCAACATTAGTCACTTGCATATTTTTTGTTGTAAATGTTTTGTGCATAATAATGGTAAGGATAACTTAGGTAAATTTGATTCAAAATCTGATGAAGCAATTTTTCTTGGCTATTCCTTAACTAGCAAAGCTTATCGTGTTTTTAATAAAAGAACTCTTGTTGTGGAAGAATCTATACATGTGGCATTTGATGAAACTAACATCTCTGGTCAAAAGCAATTGTTAGTGATAATATAGATTTGGAACTAAATATGGAAGATTCAAGTATCTACAAAGAAGAGAACCAACCATGTAAGTTGAACAAAGAGATTGAACAACCTATTCTCCCACCTCAAAAAGAAGGAGGAAACAATGACGATTTGCCAAGAGAATGGAAGTTTGTTTATAATCACCCTAAAGATTTAATCCTAGGTGACCCTACAAAAGGTATTGAAACTCGCTCTTCACTTAGAAATATTTGTAGTAACTTGGCTTTTCTCTCACAGATTGAGCCTAAAAACTTTCAAGAAGCCGAATTCAATGAACATTGGATGATAGCTATGTATGAAGAGCTTAACCAATTTAAGAGAAATAAAGTATGGGAACTTGTGCCAAAACCTAAAGATCATACCATTATCGGTACCAAATGGATCTTTTGAAACAAGCTTGATAAATCCGGCACAATTATAAGAAACAAGGCTAGACTTGTTGCACAAGGATACAATTAAGAAGAAGGTATTGATTTCGATGAAACCTTTGCTCCGGTTGCTAGATTAGAAGCTATTCGCATGTTACTTGCATTTGCATGTTTTAGAGATTTCAAACTTTATCAAATGGATGTAAAAAGTGCCTTTCTTAATGGTTTTATAATGAGGAAGTTTATGTTAAACAACCCCCAGGTTTTGAAGATCATGCTTTTCCAAATCATGTTTTTAAACTATCAAAAGCTTTATATGGTTTAAAACAAGCACCTCGTGCATGGTATGAACGATTAAGTAAATTTTTTATTGAAAATAATTTTTCTAGAGGAACGATTGACACAACACTTTTTGTTAAAACTAAAAATGATGATTTACTTATTGTGCAAATATATGTGGATGATATTATATTTGGTGCTACTAATGAAACCTTGTGTAAGGAATTTGCTAAGTGTATGCAGGGTGAGTTTGAGATGAGCATGATGGGGGAGCTAAATTATTTCCTTGGGTTTCAAATCAAACAATGTAAGGAAGGAATTTTTATCAACCAAGCTAAGTACACAAAAGAACTATTAAAAAAGTTTGGTATGTATGACTCAAAAATAACTGGAACACCTATGAGCACATCTATTAAGCTAGACAAGGATGAAAAAGGTAAGTCCATTGATCAAACAAAATATCGAGGCATGATCGGCTTACTTCTTTATTTAACTGCAAGTAGACCCAATATTATGTTTAGTGTTTGTATGTGTGCTAGATATCAACCAAATCCTAAGGAATCACATCTCAGTGCTGTTAAAAGAATTTTTAGATATCTTGTTGGCACTCAAAATTTGGGACTGTTTTATTCTAGAGATGTTGCATTTAATTTAATTAGTTACTCGGATGCTGACTTTTCCAGATGCAAACTTGATAGAAAAAGCACCAGTGGCACTTGTCACTTTCTTGGTAACTCATTAGTATCTTGGTTTAGCAAAAAGTAAAATTTTGTTGCTTTATCAACAGCCGAAGCTGAATATATAGCTTCCGGAAGTTGTTGTGCCCAAATACTTTGGATGAAACAACAATTGGAGGACTTTGATTTGCATTATGATCATATCCCTATTAAATGTGATAATACTAGTGCCATCAATTTAAGCAAAAATCCGATTCAACACTCACGAACAAAACATATTGAAATTCAACATCATTTTTTAAGAGATCATGTTCAAAAAGAGGATATTGTACTTGAATTTGTAAACACCGACAAGTAATTGGCGGATATTTTCACAAAACCCTTAAGCGAGGATCGCTTCAATTTTATTCGTGGCAAGCTTGGAATGTCGATTTCTACTTAACAAGTTTTGTTATGACTGTGAAACTTGAATTTTTGTTAAAATTATATATGTGTATTGCTACATTGATATGGAAACATTTATATCAGTCGAATGTTCTCAGGTCTTTCATACATTTATTCTCCTTAACAGTTTGCTATTCTCAACTGTGTAATTTTTTTTTTGGTTCTGCATCTTGAGGTAAAGTTAACTTTGCATACATTGATTTTTTTTAAACCCTCATAGTATTTTTTTTGCATTACCATTCTAGCAACACCAACATCCCATTAAGTTTAATTTCTGCTAGTATTATTTTATTTTTTTATTTTTCTATTAGGCTTAATTTCTTTTATTTTTATTTTTATTTCTCATTATTATTTTTTGTTTGGACTTAATTTTCTTATTTTTTTTCTTCTTTTTAATTTCATTTTTCAGTACTTAAACATAAAAACAAAAACAAATCAAAATACAATCATTTACATAAAAAAAAAACACCCTTCATTTTTTTTATAGCCACACGCCGATCAAAATAAACATACAACAAAAAACAACCCTTCATTTTTTTCCAACCATATGCCGATCTTACTTACTCGCCTTTTCCATCATTTTCTTCTTCTTTTTATCACCTTGGGCGACCCTTGACGCCCCTGCTCCTGTGTTTTCGTTGAGAGCGACGATTCCCCGCTGACTATCAAAACCGAAGAACGACGTTGCTCCAAATCGGGCCATGGAGGTGGTTTTCTGTTTAAGCTCTTTATTTTCGGCCTTCAATGCACCTATTTCTGCTCGCGCATCCTTGTACCTGCGCTGGAGCAAAGCGAGTTGGGTGTTGTCCTGATGGAGCTCACTCGTCTTGTTCTGCAGTCAGTGAGCTAATTTTGTGACTGCAATCACCGTCTCCATACAGGACATCAGTGTGAAATGATTGGCTTCAATGTCAGATTGAGCTGCAATTATTTGCTCAATCGACATCATAGAAAGGTTGGGAAGAGTGGGAACCGGGGCACTCAGCCCAACAGTGCTTCCGGGATCATTCAAATCCGGAAAGAGAGTAAGGGGACGGGACGAGGCCATGTAGTAGGAGAGAGAGAGATGTAATCAAAAGAAGAGTAGTTTTTGGCAACCTTTCTGCTCTACTCTGCTCAATCTCTCTGTTCTATCTCTCTCACGAAGCAAATGAGGAAGAAGAAGGCGCATGGAGTGATTAAGAAAAAGACGGAGGAGAAGACGACAAGAGGGAGAGAGAGCCGAGGCAGCTGATTGACTGATTGACTTGTCTCGCTTTTGTCGGTCGACAGATGCAAAAGCGAAGACGCGTGTCCGACGCGATTTTCGACGAACAAAAAGAGACGTGGGTGAATCATATATCTATATATATGTATATATCTATTTTGATTATCTATTTTTTGATGCCATTTATCACTATCATTTTCCTCATCCTCCTCCAGATTCTGACCCATGATTTCCTTTTGATAATGTCACAGGGGGAGAAATTATATGATGTTATGTATTATGGTGTTATTTTCAAATTATGGTATTTTTTGAAAACTAATCTGGTGATTATGTATTTATAGTTTGATATCTTAGTCTCATATCATGTCTCTAATTAAAGCTTATTTATTACACATGTGCTAACCTATGAATTTAGAAATGAATTCAAGGAGCATGACTTGAGGGGGAGCCTTTCTTATTCCCAAATCAAATCAAAACATCATTGTGTGCCATCATCAAAAATGGAGAGATTGTTAGACTTATTTATTTTGATGATTTATTTAATTATGTTTTAATTTATTTGAAAGAGAAAAATAGAATCCAAAATTTGTTTTGATGATTTATTTAATTATATTTTAATCAAAATTTATGATTTATTTGAAAGATAAAAATAGAATCAAAATTTATTTTGATGATTTATTTGAAAGAGAAAAATAGAATCAAAATTTATTTTGTCCCACTATTTCTCACCTAAACCATTATCCTAAATTTTGTTAGAATGTATTTAATATTTTATTAAATCAAGAGTTCAAACAGTCCAAAACAAAGGTTCAAACAGCCTAGCATAGCAGCAGGCCAAAAGGTTCAAGTGGAAGATATTCAAATTAGTAATAATGGAAGTATAACGGCTATAAACGGCTATAAAGTTTCAAAAGGCCAAAAGGTTCAAAAGGTTGAAGTGGAAGATATTCAAATTTGTAATGATGGAGTGGAAGATATTCAAATTGGTAATGATGGAAGTACAACGGCTATAAACGGCTATAAGTTCAAATGACTACAACGGCTATAAGCGGCTATAAGTTCAAATGAATATAACGACTATAAACGGCTATAATTTTCATTATATATACCAAAACCTCTAATGTAAACAAGAAAACAAAAACCTAAAAATCTTCTTTGATCTATAATCACTCACATCTATTCTCAGAAATTATACACTAAGCCTTATAGTTTTAAGCCCATCTTTCCTATGTGAGATTTATAGAAAAATTAAAGCTTCATTTTATATATCTATCTTTGAGAAATATTTATTGTAAGCTTTCTTTGAAAGCAAAAATACTATTTCATCTTGTAAAAGTGTTGTAAACATTGTGTTCTTGAAATCTTGAGAGTGATTGTGAATCACCTAAGATTTGCAAGGGTTTGAACTTGTGAAGTCTGTGTAAAATCCGTAGAGGATTGCTCCATTTGTAAAGAGGTTGCTAGCACTCCTATGAAGCTAGAAGATAGTGGAAAATCTCAAGTGAAGCTTGAGGAGTGGACGTAGGCCGAGTTAAAGCCGAACCACTATAAATTTGTTTGCCTCTCTCTCCCTTATCTCTTTATTTTATTTGAAATTGCCATAACTATATTTCACATTTTTATTGTGCTAAAATCATTAACTAACATAGTTGTTAATGTAACAACCCTCATTCTTGACTTAGCTACACTTGCATACACCTATGTATGATCTTGTCTTGATGTGTTATGAATCTCATTGATCTTGTTTCGACTTGCCATGTTTAAGTATTGCTTGCTTGATTTTGATCCTTGCTCGGTTGTGGCCGAGATCACCTTGAGCATTAGTTCACTTTTGAGCTTTTGTACTTAGAATCGTTTTGGAACCTTGGTTGACCACCACCTTGACCTCGGCATGTTCGCCGAGATGTCACTCTTTGGGCCGACGAGCTTAGAGCAGAGGCCGAGATGTTTTGCATTAGTAACCCCCTGTCCCTGGGGCAGGCATGACCTAGGCCGAGATGTGGCACACCCAGGCCAAGGTGTGGTACAGCTTAGTCAAGTGTCGTCCTCCCTAGCCGACGTCTTTGTTATCCAGTTTGCCGAGGACTTGACCTTGGCCGATGTCCTTGTTGCCGACACGCTTCGCCTCAGCGTGTTGTGTACGCTTTGTCAGAGACTTGTCTTGTCAATCAGTCACCTTTTGGGCTGAGCCAACCCGGTGACGACACGTGTCCGAGCTGAAGCTTTAAGCAGCCGACAGCCTTGGAGACAAATCATTTTGTCTCAATCTTTGTTTTGTTTTAGAGAGAGAAGCTCTCAAGTTTGAAGGAAGAACTCTAGAGAGAGAAGTGGAGTTCGAGCTCGATCTTGGAAGATCCAGCCGTTAGATTTGAATTCGGAGGTTAGATTCTTGCTCTACCTTGGTTACTCTTGTTGGTTATCTAGCTACATTGCATGATTGAGTTTGTTTTGCATGCCATGCATCGACTTGAAGTTGGTTTTGAATGAAAAAGATGATATTCATGTGTTCTTGAATAAAGTCTTGTTTTGATCCGAAAGTTTGGGACAAGAGCTATGTTTTTGTGTTTGTTCTTGCATGTTCTTCTTGGTTGGGTACCCAAGTCCACGTTTTTAAACTCTTAGCATGAAAACCCCAGATTTCGTATAAATAAGCTAAGATTTCAGCATGCATGATCTTGATGATCTTGTTCTTCATGTTCCTTGAAAGGAAACTCAGGCTTTTCCTAACTTTGCTTTGATCGTGGCCATCGAGTCCGCACCTCGGCGGGGAGGTGTAGGACCTCGGCTATACCTGGATGGTACCCAGTGTGTTTCCCAGAGATGGGAAATAATGTTTGACTCTTAGCATGTTTTGCTTACTTTTGACTTGGATCCGGTGAGAGTGCCGAGATCATTGCATGTATGTGAAGCTCGTTTTGAGAGTATGATTTGCCATGTGATTGTAGGACTTTGATCTTTGCTTGAGCCTACACCTGAAGACCGAGGTGAGTGGTGCTTTTAATAAAGCTATGTTATAAAGCTTTTGATAAATCTTGTTTGTTTCGCTTGATAAAAGTATTTGCTATGCATGAATGACTAGCCTATTTTGATGTGATGAATATGAGCTTGTTTGATGGTATTCTTGAAAGTCCCTTGTGCTGGAGGACGTTAAACTTTCGCAGCACTAAGAGTTAAAAAGGGTAAGTATGAGCTTGTCTTGATGATGTCCTTGTAATGAGTTTGAGCCTTGTTTTGATATCCTTAGAAAGTCCCTTGTACTGGAGGACTCTAAACTTTCGCAGTACCATCTTGTTAAAAAGGATACGGTCCTTTCTTGAAAAGATAAGGGTTAAAGCGGGCTACGGGCCTAAGTAACACCAGTCCCTTGTGCTAGAGGACTTTAAACTTTCGCAGCACCGCTTGGTGAAAAAGGGCTGCGGGCCTGAGTCACATAAGATGGTCAAAAAGGGCTACGGGCCTAAGTGACATGAGATAGTGAAAAAGGGCTACGGGCCTAAGTCACAAAAGCAACGGGTTTGGTAAGAATGTGCTTGATGAAAATGGTTCACCCCCTTGACTTGATACAGCTTGTTATGAATTGCCTGGAGGAGGACCTCGGCTACTACTTGTATGATCTCGGAAATGCTTTGACTTGTAAGACTTGATAGATGAGTACGGTCCATCTCTTGATTTGATATAACTTGCTATGTTTTGCTTCGGATGGAACCTCGGCTAACACTTGAATGGTTTGGTATGCTTTGTTTTGAAAGACTTCGGCTATTATTCATGCAAACCTTTATTTCTAGTACCATTCACTGAGTTCCCAAGCTCACCCCTCTCTATATATATGTAGGTGATGAGCAGGGCGGCGACGACGCCTAGAAGTACTTGTAAAGCTTGTTTTGGGATTTTTGCATATATCGGCCTTGTTTTGTGATTACCTCGGCATTGTGTATTTACGTCGGCAGATCTTGAAAATTATGCTTCTTCGCTTGTAATCGTTGTATTTTGTATATGTCGGCTGAGAAGCCTTTTGATCAGGATGTAACTTGACTTTTGTTTTGTTAGCTGCCGAAGTGCAGTCATGTTCTGTATGTCATCATATTTGATCTATGCACTGCTCTTATGGACCATTTATATTTGATTTATTGCTTCCGCACTTGTAAGCCCCATATGTTATACTCTGTTGTGTGTGAACTTTTGTAAGAGGCCTTTGGTGAATCTCGGATTTACTGGCCATCTCGGCACCAAACTACTAGGGGCGGTTTGGGGTCGTGACAGAGTGGTATCAGAGCACACGTTCCTCATAGTACGTTATTCACACACCTTGAGTCCTAATGAGCATAGGATTCCCCTTAGAAAGATGTTAAGACTGCATCATAGTGCTTGCTATTTGAACAAGGTGTGCATTGTCTTGACATGTTTGTTTGTTACTTGCCTATGTGATTATTTGCTTGTTTTGCTTAAAAGTCACACTTTGTAAACTCATAGCATCATGAGGAGAGGTAGACCTCCACTTGGCCGAGATAGGCCCGAAGACAGATTGGACCGACTGGAAAGGTTATTTGAAGGTTTGGCCCGCGAGATGAGGCAAACCAGACAGCCGTATGCTAGTGCTACTTCAACTCAGGCCGAGCAGACAAACGGCCGAAATGTAGTTCCGCCTCCACCTCCCCCAGTGCCCCAAGTCGCCCCACAGCCAGCCTTATATGGGGATGGCACAATAGCTTTGATCAGGGAGTTTAAGAAGATGAGACCACCGAGATTCTCTGGAGGTATAGAGCCGATGAAGGCTGAGGCATGGGCTTTGGAAATGGAAAAGCTGTTTGAGATCTTCCCTAGCACTGATACTCAGAAGGTGACATTGGCAACCTTCACATTGGATGATGACGCTCGCAGATGGTGGTTGATGGTTCGAGAAAGGAATCCAGACTTAACCTGGGCTAGATTTTTGGAGTTGTTCTACAAGAAACACTTTCCATTAAGTGTACGGAACCATAAGGCTACGGAATTTCAGACCTTGTCTCAGGGCAACCGAACGGTAGCAGAATATGATCGTGCCTTTACTGAATTAGTAAGGTTTGTACCTCACATGGCTAACGACGAGTATATGAAGGCAAGGAAGTTTGAAAGTGGACTCCGAGTACCGATTCAAGATCGGGTTAACTTGCACGACCTACCGACCTACGCCGAAGTATTGGACAAAGCCATTTTGGCCGAGGCTAACTTGAACAGATACCAGAGCTCAGGGGAGAACCAGAGGAAGAGACAGAATTATGACAGTAGCCGAGCTCAGTTGGGCGCCAAGAAGAGACCGAACATGGGCAGTACTAGTTATCGAAGGCAGGAAGGTAATGCTAAGCCGATGTGCCCAGATTGTGGGAAGCAGCATTCCGGAGTTTGTCGTCGGACGTCTGGAGCCTGTTATGAATGTGGTGAAATGGGGCATTACGTGAGAGATTGTCCTAAGGGAAAGACTGACAACAGCAAGAAAGGTGAGAACACCTCGGGCACCGTCCAGAAGGGTAATGCTGAAAAAGGGCCGATGAGACAGGGCAGAGTGTTTGCACTAGTGCCAGGAGATACTCAGAATACTGAAACTGTGGTGTCAGGTATACTTCTAATTTGCTCACGAGATGCTTATGCGTTAATTGATTCGGGTTCTACGCACTCGTTTGTTTCTACTAAGTTTGCCGAGAAGATTAATAGGAAATTAGAACCTCTTGATTATGTGCTATCTGTGTCTACTCCGTCTGGGAGATCCGTAATTGTTGCATCCATTTATAGAGCATGTGTTGTTGTTATTGAGAATGTTGAACTGCTAGTTGATTTAATGCCTTTGGATATAGATCATTTTGATGTTATATTGGGAATGGACTGGTTAATAGCAAATCATGCATTCATTGATTGTGTTTCGAAGAGTGTTACATTGAAACCCCCAAACTTGGCCGAGGTTATTTTCCATGGGAAAGGGGTAGTGCCCCCACCTTATTTGATCTCATCCGTTAGAGCCTATAAGCTAATTCAAAAAGGGTGCCGAGGTTATTTGTGTAGTATATTGAAGGATCAGGATGGAAATGTTAGTTTAGCCGACATCCCAGTTGTTAGTGAATTCGCCGATGTCTTTCCTAATGATTTACCTGGCCACTTGGTCGATAGAGAAATAGAGTTTACTGTTGATATCATGTCGGGAACACAGCCGATCTCCAAAACACCGTATAGAATGGCTCCAGCTGAACTTAGAGAATTGAAACTGCAGTTACAGGAACTATTAGATAAAGGATTTATTAGGCCGAGCACTTCACCTTGGGGAGCACCCGTGTTATTTGTTAAGAAAAAGGATGGCTCACTTCGCCTTTGCATCGACTACAGAGAACTTAACAAGGTCACCATTAAGAACAAATACCCACTACCTAGGATTGATGATTTGCTTGATCAGCTACACGGAGCACGTGTCTTTTCTAAGATAGACCTTAGGTCGGGCTACCATCAGCTTAAAGTTAAAGCCGAGGATGTTGAGAAGACTGCTTTTCGGACAAGATATGGCCACTATGAATTTCTAGTGATGCCTTTTGGAGTAACCAATGCCCCTGCTGCATTTATGGATTTAATGAACAGAGTCTTCAAGCCACACTTAGATGAGTTTGTAGTTGTCTTCATTGATGATATATTAATCTACTCCAAGAGTGAAACTGAGCATGAGAATCATTTGAGACTTGCTCTACAGATTTTGAGAGAACGGAAATTGTATGCTAAGTTTAGCAAGTGTGAATTTTGGCTTTCTACTATCTCATTCTTGGGTCATGTGATTAATGAAGAGGGTATCTCAGTTGATCCTAGCAAAATTGAGGCCGTAGTGAATTGGCCGAGGCCGACTAATGTTTCCGAGGTTCGCAGTTTTCTGGGTTTGGCAGGTTACTACAGGAAGTTTGTGAAGGATTTTTCAAGGGTTGCAGTCCCATTGACACAACTAACCAAGAAGGGAGTACCGTATGAATGGACTGAAGATCGGGAGTCAGCCTTCCAGGAACTGAAGACGAGGTTGGTTACAGCACCAGTACTTGTACTTCCATCAGGTAATGAAGAGTTTCATGTCTATAGTGATGCATCACACAGGGGTTTGGGTTGTATATTAATGCAAAAGGGTAAGGTCATAGCCTATGCATCCCGTCAGTTGAAGCCACATGAAAAGAATTATCCTACCCATGATTTGGAGTTAGCAGCCGTTGTATTTGCTTTAAAAATTTGGCGTCACTACTTGTATGGAGCTTCTTGTCAGGTTTTTACAGATCACAAGAGTTTGAAGTACCTATTCACGCAGAAAGAATTGAACTTGAGGCAGAGAAGATGGCTCGAGTTGTTGAAAGACTACGATATGCAAATTCAATATCACCCAGGAAAAGCTAACAGCGTAGCCGACGCGTTGAGCAGAAAGTCAGTTGGGAGTTTAGCATGCCTATCAGTGATAACAGTGGAACCAACGGTTGTTGAAGAAGTAAAGGCTAGACAAATGGAGGATGTGTTCTTCAAAAGAGTAGCCGATGAGATTGTTACCAAGCCGAGATCAGGGTACACTTTTGAGAACCAAGTGCTCAAGTTTGAAGGAAGATTGTGTGTAGCCGATGTCCCAGAGTTAAAGAGAAAAATTTTGCAAGAGGCTCATAATTCCAAGTTTGCTGTTCATCCAGGGAATACCAAAATGTACCAAGATGTGAAACAGACCTTCTGGTGGCCGAATATGAAAAGGGAAATAGCTGAGTTTGTGTCTCAGTGTTTGCATTGTCAACGAGTAAAAGCAGAACATCAAAGACCAGCAGGACTTCTACAACCTTTGCCGATTCCTGAGTGGAAGTGGGAGCACATCTCCATGGATTTTGTGGTTGCTTTGCCGAAGACACAGAAAGGTATGGACTCGATTTGGGTTGTTGTTGATAGATTAACCAAGTCAGCACACTTTTTGCCTGTTAAGACTACCTTCAGTGCCGACCAACTTGCCTTGTTATACGTGAATGAGATTGTTAGACTTCACGGAGTGCCGATGTCAATTGTGTCAGACCGAGATCCGAAATTCGTTTCCAGATTTTGGCAGAGTCTACAGAGAGCTTTTGGAGCCGAGTTGAGGTTTAGTACTGCTTTTCATCCTCAGACAGATGGGCAAACAGAGAGAACAATTCAGACACTCGAAGATATGCTGAGACTTTGTGTATTGGACTTCCAAGGAAGTTGGGGAATGCATTTGCCTTTAGTAGAATTTGCTTACAACAACAGCTATCAAGCTAGCATTGGCATGGCGCCATATGAAGCTTTGTACGGAAGAAAGTGTAGATCGCCGATATGTTGGACCGAAGTTGGGGACAAAGCTCTGCTTGGTCCCGAGGTGATTCAAGTAACAACAGAGAAGATCAAACTTATTCAACAAAGGATTAGAACTGCACAGAGCAGACAGAAGAGCTACGCCGACCAGAGAAGGAATGAGTTGGAATTTGAAGTGGGAGATCATGTATTCCTAAAAGTTTCGCCGATGAAAGGAGTTTCCAGATTTGGCAAGAAAGGTAAATTAGCACCTCGTTATATTGGGCCATTTGAAATTCTTGACAAGGTCAACTTAGTTGCATACAAACTTGCTTTGCCACCAGAATTGAGCCAAGTTCATAATGTGTTTCATGTTTCGATGTTAAGGAAGTACATTCGAGATCCACAGCATGTGATTGATTATTCTGGGATTGAAATTAATGAGAATTTGGGCTATGAAGGGAAGCCGATGTGTATTATTGACAGACGAGTTAGACAGTTGAGAAACAAGTCGATACCAATGGTGAAGATCGAATGGAAAGAACATTACGGCAAGGATGCCACATGGGAAATGGAAGAAGAAATGAGAATTCGACATCCAGAGCTGTTCTTGGAACAAGGTAACTTAAGTTTGGGGACCAAACTTCTTTAAGGAGGGTAGGATGTAACAACCCTCATTCTTGACTTAGCTACACTTGCATACACCTATGTATGATCTTGTCTTGATGTGTTATGAATCTCATTGATCTTGTTTCGACTTGCCATGTTTAAGTATTGCTTGCTTGATTTTGATCCTTGCTCGGTTGTGGCCGAGATCACCTTGAGCATTAGTTCACTTTTGAGCTTTTGTACTTAGAATCGTTTTGGAACCTTGGTTGACCACCACCTTGACCTCGGCATGTTCGCCGAGATGTCACTCTTTGGGCCGACGAGCTTAGAGCAGAGGCCGAGATGTTTTGCATTAGTAACCCCCTGTCCCTGGGGCAGGCATGACCTAGGCCGAGATGTGGCACACCCAGGCCAAGGTGTGGTACAGCTTAGTCAAGTGTCGTCCTCCCTAGCCGACGTCTTTGTTATCCAGTTTGCCGAGGACTTGACCTTGGCCGATGTCCTTGTTGCCGACACGCTTCGCCTCAGCGTGTTGTGTACGCTTTGTCAGAGACTTGTCTTGTCAATCAGTCACCTTTTGGGCTGAGCCAACCCGGTGACGACACGTGTCCGAGCTGAAGCTTTAAGCAGCCGACAGCCTTGGAGACAAATCATTTTGTCTCAATCTTTGTTTTGTTTTAGAGAGAGAAGCTCTCAAGTTTGAAGGAAGAACTCTAGAGAGAGAAGTGGAGTTCGAGCTCGATCTTGGAAGATCCAGCCGTTAGATTTGAATTCGGAGGTTAGATTCTTGCTCTACCTTGGTTACTCTTGTTGGTTATCTAGCTACATTGCATGATTGAGTTTGTTTTGCATGCCATGCATCGACTTGAAGTTGGTTTTGAATGAAAAAGATGATATTCATGTGTTCTTGAATAAAGTCTTGTTTTGATCCGAAAGTTTGGGACAAGAGCTATGTTTTTGTGTTTGTTCTTGCATGTTCTTCTTGGTTGGGTACCCAAGTCCACGTTTTTAAACTCTTAGCATGAAAACCCCAGATTTCGTATAAATAAGCTAAGATTTCAGCATGCATGATCTTGATGATCTTGTTCTTCATGTTCCTTGAAAGGAAACTCAGGCTTTTCCTAACTTTGCTTCGATCGTGGCCATCGAGTCCGCACCTCGGCGGGGAGGTGTAGGACCTCGGCTATACCTGGATGGTACCCAGTGTGTTTCCCAGAGATGGGAAATAATGTTTGACTCTTAGCATGTTTTGCTTACTTTTGACTTGGATCCGGTGAGAGTGCCGAGATCATTGCATGTATGTGAAGCTCGTTTTGAGAGTATGATTTGCCATGTGATTGTAGGACTTTGATCTTTGCTTGAGCCTACACCTGAAGACCGAGGTGAGTGGTGCTTTTAATAAAGCTATGTTATAAAGCTTTTGATAAATCTTGTTTGTTTCGCTTGATAAAAGTATTTGCTATGCATGAATGACTAGCCTATTTTGATGTGATGAATATGAGCTTGTTTGATGGTATTCTTGAAAGTCCCTTGTGCTGGAGGACGTTAAACTTTCGCAGCACTAAGAGTTAAAAAGGGTAAGTATGAGCTTGTCTTGATGATGTCCTTGTAATGAGTTTGAGCCTTGTTTTGATATCCTTAGAAAGTCCCTTGTACTGGAGGACTCTAAACTTTCGCAGTACCATCTTGTTAAAAAGGATACGGTCCTTTCTTGAAAAGATAAGGGTTAAAGCGGGCTACGGGCCTAAGTAACACCAGTCCCTTGTGCTAGAGGACTTTAAACTTTCGCAGCACCGCTTGGTGAAAAAGGGCTGCGGGCCTGAGTCACATAAGATGGTCAAAAAGGGCTACGGGCCTAAGTGACATGAGATAGTGAAAAAGGGCTACGGGCCTAAGTCACAAAAGCAACGGGTTTGGTAAGAATGTGCTTGATGAAAATGGTTCACCCCCTTGACTTGATACAGCTTGTTATGAATTGCCTGGAGGAGGACCTCGGCTACTACTTGTATGATCTCGGAAATGCTTTGACTTGTAAGACTTGATAGATGAGTACGGTCCATCTCTTGATTTGATATAACTTGCTATGTTTTGCTTCGGATGGAACCTCGGCTAACACTTGAATGGTTTGGTATGCTTTGTTTTGAAAGACTTTGGCTATTATTCATGCAAACCTTTATTTCTAGTACCATTCACTGAGTTCCCAAGCTCACCCCTCTCTATATATATGTAGGTGATGAGCAGGGCGGCGACGACGCCTAGAAGTACTTGTAAAGCTTGTTTTGGGATTTTTGCATATATCGGCCTTGTTTTGTGATTACCTCGGCATTGTGTATTTACGTCGGCAGATCTTGAAAATTATGCTTCTTCGCTTGTAATCGTTGTATTTTGTATATGTCGGCTGAGAAGCCTTTTGATCAGGATGTAACTTGACTTTTGTTTTGTTAGCTGCCGAAGTGCAGTCATGTTCTGTATGTCATCATATTTGATCTATGCACTGCTCTTATGGACCATTTATATTTGATTTATTGCTTCCGCACTTGTAAGCCCCATATGTTATACTCTGTTGTGTGTGAACTTTTGTAAGAGGCCTTTGGTGAATCTCGGATTTACTGGCCATCTCGGCACCAAACTACTAGGGGCGGTTTGGGGTCGTGACAGTTAAGATACTTGTTTTAATTATTTTTATTTCATTAATTATATTTATCTATTGTGCTAGTCATAATTTTTATTAGGGTATTATTAATTTTAATTATAAAAACCTAATTCACCCCCCCCAACTTAGGTTGTCTTTTGGGTAACACATTGGAACAAGCATGTGACTCCTACTTTGAAAACTACTTTGAATTATGTATTTTTCCAACACTTAAGCTTGAAAATTGGCCATTGAGGGACAAAATAGTGAAATATGAACAACAAGGCCTGGGAAACATCATGAACACCTCGAAAGGAACCAATGTAAATTGTGAAAACTTATAGAACAAGCATGAGACTCCCAACTTAAAAACTACTTTGAAATTTGTAAATTTCCAACACTTAGGCATGAAACTAAGCCATCAAGGGACAAAATCGTTAAATAGGCACGAAAAGGTCTACAAATTATCATGAACACCTTGGGAGGGATCAACATAAGTTGTAAAAACTTACAGAACAATCATAGGACTCTCAATTGGAAAACATTTAGGCTTCAAAATAGGCCATTAGGGAGTGAAATCTTCAAATAGTTGTTAAAAGGCCCAGAAACATCATGCACACCTTGGGAGGAACTAATGTAAGTTGTAAAAATTTACGGAACAAGCATGGTAAATTTTGGTTTGAAATTTACTTCGAAATTTTCATTTTTTTTTTTTTCTCTTCTAGGTTGCATGTTTACATATTCAGTGAATGGTTACCTTAACCTTTTGTTGTTGTTGTTGTTATTGTTGATTTTTTTTTTTTTTTTTTTTTGGCAGATTGGAGATGAACGAATTTGGTAACCTGTATAGCAAGAGCTTTTTGTTGATATTACCAGACACGTATCCAGCACAGTGTAGTTTTACTTTTTCTTGATATTACCAAACACGTATTTTGACTATGTTGTCATGGGTTATGATTATATTGTGATGAATCTTATTTTTTTGTTGATACTATCAAACATTTATTTTGACTATGTTGTTGCTTTATGCAAATGAATAGGTTTTTGCAATGATTTGTAATGGATATTATATTGAACAGATTATTAAAATGCACAAGTTATTTTGATTGTGTTGTTGTAGTTTTTTATTTTACTATAATAGATGTTATAGTTTGGATGTTGTATATTAATTTTTTGATACTATGAGACATGTATTTTGCTTATGTTGTTTTATGAAAATAAATAGTTTAATTTTATATTGATTTGTATTAGATATTTAATTGAATAAATTATTAAAATACATGGTGATTGTTTATTGAAAAAAATATATATATAAATTGCAAATATCCCCCCTGCACAATTTTTAATTTTATTTATTATTAGTGACGAAAAAAGTTGTCACTAAAACTTTCTAATACTAACAAATAATTTCGTCATATATGTTCAGTATTTCGTCACTAAATTGAAATATTTCTTGACAAAAAATTTCGTCATTGGAGGGTCTTTTTTTTTTTTTTTTTTAATCTTTTGATGACGAATATTTTCGTCACTAAAAGTTCTATTACTATTTTTAATGATGAAATATTTCGTCACCGAAAACAAATAGAATAAAATTTTATTTAATTCTAGTGATGAAATGAACAGTATAGGTGACAAATTATTTAACATTTAGCGACGAAATGTTTCGTCACCAAATACCAATAATAGCCGACAAAATAAAATTTTGTCACTAGGTACTTTTAGCAACGAGCAATAAACGACGAACGTGGTGATGAAATTATTTCATTACAAATCAATTTGATGACAAAAATTTACTATTGGAGACGAAATAATTTTGTTATTAAAAAATCATTTTGTTGTAGTGATATTTCAAAGGCCGTCCTTTCACTTCCATTTTCCTACACAAGTTGACGTTTGATATGATAAAAAATACAAGTTAATATTTTTTTCCCCATAGTTACCGAAGGGGCAAATTTATTTAGACAAAATATTTCTTAAAAAAGCCCTTAACACCGCCTCCGCTACCACTACCAATGTAGGACTGACACAATTTTACATAGCGTCATTGGTTAATAAAAAATCACCAATGAAATTAGATGGAAAGTCATCTCTTCCACTAATTCAACAATGTCTTCCGCTATGTCTTCCACTAACTCAACTCAGTCTAATTGAGAATGTTCAGTGGATGTTCAAAAAAAAAGATTGTTCATTGAATGTGATAGTTACATGGTATCTTAATAAAAAATTAAAAAAGAAAAAAAAAAAAAGAAAAAAAAGATAGTCACATGATATCACAGTTATATATGATATCTAATATAGGTCTGATTTGGGTATTAACTTTTTAATTAAAAAAAAAAAAGTTAAAAAGTTAAAAATTTAATCCCAATAGTAAAAGATTATATCATACGCATTAAACAATTATTTTTTTCTCACAACTATTTATTTAATTAAAAATTTTATTTCCAAACACATTATTAACTATTTTTATCTCATAAATTTTTTTTTAAAAAAATCTTTAAAAAATTAAATTTTCAAAAATACCATAATAGCTAACCCATTAATTTGTCGTGGTCGGTCCCATCGTGTAAGGACCCACATTTCATGCCTTGGTCATGCTTGCATGCATTTATATGATTTGCCACGTTAAGATTTACTATCATGAATTGTGCCTTGTTTTGTACGTATTTGATTTGTCTAAGTGTATATGTATGCTTTGTTCCTTCCTTTGATAAGCCTAAGTCATGCCAAGCCTAGGTCACGTCAAGCCTAAGTTATGTTAAGTCGAGGTCATCCTGAGCCTGTAGCTATTCTGGAATCTCTTTGTTTGACCTCCACCCTTGTTCTGGCATATTGGCCGAGATGATTATCATCTGGGCCGAGGTGTGTATCGCCAAGGCCGAGATGTGTATTATCTAGGCCGAGATGTTACCTTTGTACCGAAGTGATCTTGTCCTGGAGTGGTATGACCTAGGCCGAGGTGTGGCACATCTAGGCCGAGGTGTGGCACAGCTTAGTCAAGTGTTGTCCCTCCTAGCCGAGATCATTGTTACCTTGGTGCCGAAGTCTTGTCCTTAGCCGAAGTCATTGTCCTTTTCTTGCCGATGTCCTGTTCTTTGCCGATGTTGTTCCTTGCCGAAGTGTTTCGCTGTGAAGCTTGTTGAGTACGCTTTGTCAGCACCTTGTCTTGTCAATCAGTCACCTTTTTGAGGACAACCAATCCGCCGCTGCCACGTGTCCGAGCTGAGTGTTAAATCAGCCGATGGAGAGAGAAACCTATCATTTGTTGTATTTTGTTCTAAGGAAGTAGAGAGAGAAGCTCTAGAAGAGGGAGAGGAGTTCTAGAGAGAGAGTAGAGATCCAAGCTTGATTCCTAGAGATCAAACCGTTAGATCCGTATTCTAAGGTTAGATTCTTGATCTGCTCATGATGTTCTTTATGTTTATGTTATTGCATTGCATGATTGAATGTATTTTGAAAGCCATGCATCGTTTTGAAGCTCGGTTTTAGAAAGAGAAAATGATATTCAAGTGTTCTTCAAGAAAAGCCATGTTTTGATCCGAAAGCTCAAGCCAAGATATATGTTTTTGTGTTTGTTTTCATATGATCTTCAAGTATGGGTACCCAGGTTCATGTTTTCGAACTCATAGCATGAAAACCCAGATTTTGAATAAGGAAGTTATGATTTTGGCATGCATCTCATTCATGTTCTTCATGTTCTTCAACCCAGATTTCCAGACTTCACTTCCTGAAGTGTAGTCGCCGAGATCCCTCTCACCTAGACCTCACACTTAGGCCAAGCATCGTATCTCACCTTGGCCTACCTTGCATGATCACTTGCACCTTTGGTTTGTCTTGTATGAACCTCGGCATGCAGCAGCATGCCGGAGCCTTGGTAGCCACACCTCGGCCAGGAGGTGTGGGACCTCGGCAAAGACCTGGTTGGTACCCAGCATGTCTCCCTGACATGTAAAACAGTGTTTTGACTTCCAGCATGTTTTTCCGAGATCATTTGCATGCATGTAAGACTTGTTCTGAGAAGTATGTTCAGTAGACTTTGCCATGTGTTTGTAGGACTTGGTTCTTTGCCTTGATCCCGACGTCCCAAGAACTAGGTGAGTGGTACTTTTAATAAAGCTATGTTATACGTTTTGATAAAGGCTTCGTTTTGCTTGTTTGAAAGTATTTGTCAAGTATGAATGATTACCCCAATTTTGTATGTCAAGTATGAGTTTCATGCAACAAGTATAAGCTTTGTGTGGAGCCCGTGGTGATGGGGACCTAAGCCCAATAACCCGGCCTACAAGTGAACCGTTGGAGCCCGTGGTGATGGGGACCTAAGCCCAATAACCCGGCCTAAAGCAGATAGTAGCATTTTGGAGTCCGTGGTGAGGGGGACCTAAGCCCAACAACCCGGCCTAAAATGGCACACTCAAGTTAAGTATAAGGTGGAAAAGGGCTACGGGCCTAAGTCACACAAGTTTGCAAGTTTTGTAAGATTTGATTGATAAGTATGATTTGCCATCGACGGTCTATGCACGGATGGATATGTTTTGTTTGGAATGTGATGACCCCAAGTACATGTTTTGTTACAAGTCATGCTAAGTATATGTTTTATTATAAGATATGCTAAGTACATGCTTTGATGTGAGTTCTGCCAAGCATGCTTTGTACAGTTATGCCGAGAACATGTTTTGACCAAGATATGATATATGTATTGTTTTGCAAGAACCTCGGGAATCATTCATTAACCCCTTTATTATTTGTACCATTCACTGAGTATTCAGTACTCACCCTCTCTATATATATGTAGGTTTCAAGCAAGAAGTCGGCTCCGCCGAGATGTATGTTTTGTACCCGATGTTTGTATGCATGTTTACGTCGGCAATGCTTATGTCGGCATTTTGTGTTTAGGTCGGCAACCTTGTGTTTACATCGGCAGTTTTGCAGGCGATGATCTCTTGACTTGTATTCGTTATATTTGTTTATGTCGGCTTGTGAAGCCCTTTTGTAAAGATGTAATATGTATATTGTTTACGTTGTATTCAAGTTGTAAAGTTATGATTAAGACGTATGGCATTTCATTGGATCTATGCACAGCTCTTATGGACCATTTGTATTTTAAGTTATTGCTTCCGCTCATGTTAGCCCCATATGTATACTCTGATTGTGTGTGATCTTTGTAAGTTGGCCTTCGGTAATCTCGGATTACTGGCCATCATGGCACCAAACTACTAGGGGCGGTTTGGGGTCGTGACACATCGCCACCACCATCTCCTCAAGTGCTCAAGTATTGAGCTGTCCACACACTTGATTGCAGAAGAAAGTATGGAAAACTTATTTAATAATACTCTATTTTTTTTACCAATCATAAATCATTATATTTCATATTATTTCCTAATCTTGGTTTGGCATGTGGGTTAAGGATGGATTGGGGCTAAAATAGTCACAAAAAAACAAAATAAATTTTTTAGCGCCAGGGTAAAAGTTGTCACATCTAAACCATAATCATTTCATTTTCTCTATTAGAAAGTGAAAAAAGCTAAAAAGTCCAATCCAAACAAGACTATTTTAATCCAAGTTAAAACAACCAAAAATCTAAAAAATTAAAAATTTAACCCACATTCTAACCAAAACTTTAACACTCTTTATCAATCACAACACACCCAGAATATTACGTAGCAGTGGACCAACACCACCAAATAATAGGGGTGTAAATTTGGCGCAACCTGGCCCATGTCGAGTCTCGCAGGCTTATGCTAAAATTCAGGCCTGGTCGGTAGGCTTGGACCTGGGCTCAAGCTTGGGTGAGTCTAAACATTTTTTTTTATTATTTTTAATTTTTTCCACTAAAATTTTATTATTTTTCACTAAAAATGACACTAGGCTTCAGGACAGACTTTGAGCGGCTCCATGGGTCGGGCCGAATTGAGCTTCAAAATGACCACCAAAACCCAAGCCCAAGTCAAATTAATCCCAAACTACGAATGAATTTCAGACCGCCCATAGACTGCCGAACATTTTTACAATCCTACCAAATAACTTGTCCAAAGTAAATGCTTTACATGAGCTGTCCATACTAGGCCTTGGAAATCGAGTCCGGATCCTCTGCCATACTTTCCTGCCATGCTTCCTGCAATGCCCCAAAACGACGTCGTTTTGGGGCAAAATTTCAAAAAAAAAAAAACCCAATCCCTGTTTGGCCACTCCAAAAAAAAAGCCCTAAAATTTTTCAACCAGTTCTGTATAACTCCACCAGCAGCAGAAGAAGAAGTGGAAATGGAGGAGTTCACCATCAAAGGCGTTGTTGAAGCTGCAGTGCCGAAGACGAAGACGCCACTGTTGAAGCTGCAGTGCCGGAGGAGGTCACCACCTGCAGTAACGAAAATGCCATTATTGAAGCTGTTCAACAATCCTTATGCCCCAAATGTCCATGTTCTACCTGCCATGAGGTAAAAATCAAAAATTATACTATATTTATGAAACCATCCCTATATATATATGTGTGTATATACCTTTATATCCATACAAATCTACAATATATATATATACAAATCTATAATATATATGTATATTACAAATCAGATTTGTATATATATACAAATCTATAATATATATGTATATTATATATATTACAATATATATATATTAAAAAATGTGAATGTATATATAAGATTTGGGTTTTTTTTCTTGAGTCAAAACCGAAGATGATTTCTTATATCCATACAAATCTACAATATATATATTACAAATCATAGGCTCAAAATCAGATTTGGGTTTGAGTCAAAACTGAAGAGAACTTCTGATCAAAACCACTACTCTGGTTCTCTGATTCTTTGATTTGGGTTTGTTTTCATTGTTTCATTTGGAAGAACCCAACAGTGCCCTCTGCTTTCTCCCACTCCGTCGTTCTTGTCTTCTTTCCTCTTTCCCTTCTCTAGTTCTGTAACTCTGTTTTGTTTTATTAATTTTTTTTTTTTTTTGAAATTCTGCCCCAAAACGACGTCGTTTTGGGACATTGCAGGAAGCATGGCAGGAAAGTATGGCAGAGGATCCAGACTCAAATCGAGATCTACAAGAAAATATGGAATAGCACTAACTACTTTGACTAATAACTTGTCCAAAGTAAATGCTCATGTATTGAGTTGTCCATGCTAGACAAAACCTACCATATGGAATAGAATAGTACTAACTTGACTTCGACTTTGATTTTTGATAAAATATATATATATATATAAGTTTATTTTTAGATTATTTTTTAAAATATTTAATAAGATGATTAACTAATTATTAGAGAATAAATAAGAGTGAGAGTTGATTTAAATAGTTGAATAGAATGCTACATTATTGAATTTAAAAAATAAGTCTAATTTTTAAGGCTGAATAACAATTCACTTTGCTTAGTTCCTCTTTTCCAAAAACATTTTTTAGAAAATTCTACTTTATTATTTTTTGTATTTTCTTTTGTTTTTACTGAATTTTTTTAATATTTTAATTAATTTTTTTTACTTTTTAGACATAGCTAACATAAATATACCTAAAAAGTAAAAAAATTGAAAAAAAAAAACCTTTTAAAAATTCACTAAATACCAAAAATACAAAAAAAAAAACGAGAATTCAATACATTTTTTTGTATTTTTATGTATTTATTAATTTTTTAAAATATTTTTTCATAAATTTTTTATTTTTTAGATACATCTAAGTAAGGTGCATCTAAAAAGTCAAAAAAATGTTTAAAATTTTAAAAATATTCACTAAAAACAAAAAAATACGGAAACTAAAAAATTTAATTTTCAAAAAACTTAATCTAAAAAATTCAAACCAAAGATATTGAATATTTTTTTCAAAAATGCTTTAGGCCACTAATTAGGTGCCTCTAATGATGTGGCAGTAGGTCCCACCCACTACCACGTGTGTTTTGTTCCTTGTTTGTTTTTTTTTTCTTTCTTTTTTTTTCAATTGCCACCTCACTAGTGGTGGGATTAGTGATGGCAATTTAGTGGTCTATAGCATTGCTCTATTTTTTTTTGTTTGTAATATCTTCATTTTATAGAAGAATAATATTCCTCTGTCCGAAACATTGGTCCCAAATTTGCAACCGACTGACATGGCTGCCCACAAGGATAGTCCTACGTTGTCCGCTTGAATTTAAAAGCCACGTAAGTGTTACACCTCATTAGGACTTAGAATTCGAACTGGAAACTCGGCCCTAATATAATTTTTTTTTTAAAGAAAGTAAAATAAATTATAAAATTAGATACAAAAATGTACATTGATAAATAATATATATATATTTGTAAATTTCATCATATATACATGTGACTTTATAAGGGATATTTACTAATAAATCTCATCTCATAAACAAATACTCTAATTAGTTCTAATTTTTTTCTATTGATTTGTTAAGTCTTATTAGTGGACTGTTTCTTTTCGCGAGATCCTATTTTTGATATTGGTAGTGTTTTGGCAGACAGTTATACCCTTTTATTAATGTGACTAGTATGATATGATACTCCAATGTGGTAGGTATTAATGTGACATTCTAAAAAAAATTAAAAACTCTCTAGTGTACTTTTCCTAAATGTGATAACGTGGCAGGTATGATGTGACACTCTAAAATTTTTATTCAAAAAAAGATAAAATTTGTTTAGTATACTTTCCCTAATGTGACAATGTAGCGGGTATGATGTGACATTTCAAAAAAATAAAAAAAATTAGTGTCCTTTTCCCTAATATGACAACGTGGCGGGTATGATGTGGCACTTCCCAAAAAAAAAAAAAAAAATCTTTAGTGTATTTTTCTCAAATGTGGCAACGAGACGAGTATGATGTGATACTCTAAAAAAAATATACTTTAATGTGACAGATATTAATATGACACTCCAACGATGTGACACTCCAAAAAAATTGAAAGGAAAATGTTTGGGATCCCTTTTGGGGATAACTCTCATATCTCCAAAGTGATCCTGACCCTCTATGTATGTATGGGGCTCACTCATGTATGTGTAGGGTCCACATCATGAGTGGTTCAGATTTGTGGGGGTTGGGGTCTCAATCATTGCTCAGATTAAAAACTTCTCAATGTACTTTTTCTAAATGTGACAACGTGGCAGGTATGATGTGACACTCCAAAACTTTTACTTCAAAAAAATAAAAACTCTTTAGTGTACTTTTTTCTAATGTAAGAACGTGGCGGGTATGATGTGATACTTTAAAAAAAAAAACTCTTTAGTGTGCTTTTCCCTAATATGACAACGTGACAGGTATAATGTGTTACTTCAAAAATAAAAAATAAAAATTATTTAGTGTATTTTTCTCAAATGTGACAATGTGGCAGGTATGATGTAACACTTTAAAAAAAATTAAAAACTTCTTAGTGTACTTTTCTCAAACGTGACATGTAACAGGTATGATGTAACACTTTAAAAAAATTAAAAACTCTTTAGTATACTTTTCTCAAATAAAACACTCTAACGTGACGGGCCGGTAATGAGAGGAGAGAGTGGTCTGTGTGTCACATGCAATGCATTAACCCACAAAATAAAAAGTATAAAAAGTCTTAGTGTATTTTTGTGCTGTGTGTCACCCAATCACACGCATAACGTGACAAGTTTTAAGCATACATCGAATAAAAACCTCACATAAAGAAGCTAGTGATTAATTCAATGGCACTTGTGTCTTTTCCATAATAGAGAGCACCAAATGGATCACAAGAAAAAAAAACTAGGACCAAATGGAACACAAGATCAATATTTAGAATTTATGAGTTACTTTTCCATTTTATAATCCATTTTTGTATTTTTAAAAAATTTACATACAGAGAATTTGACTAACAAAGATGAATTAATCTTAAATATGCAATAATTGCAACAGAGACGCAAGTTGATTTTCCCTTGACAAAGGGATCAATCTTAGATATGCAATAATTGTAACAGAGACACAAGTAGATTTTCTCTCGACAAGAAACCATAGATGTGTGGAAAATTAGTTTAGGGTGTTGACTCGTATTTAGATGTATTCCGACCAAATTGAGAGCAAAGCCCTTGTAATTATTATTTTTTTAGATCCGTTACTACTGTTAAAAAATGAAAAATGTTTTCTCTGGATAACTAGGTAAATGTTCGCGTCTAAAAAAGTATATATATAGAAGAAATTGATGTTTTATATGGATGATTTTGACGAGAATACGAGAATATAAAAGAGAAATTTGTAAAAATCCATCTCACATCAAAAATTTAGATAAGTGATTCTAGATTTGTAAAATATCACTAATTTAATTATTGATTATGTTGGGGGAAATTACAAATTAAAATAGTTAATTAATAATATTTATAAATATACGAGGGTGTAATATTTTTGTGTCTGCAAAAAACACAACAAAAGATACATATTACAAAAATTCTCAACTATTTTTTATTTATTTATTTATAATATTTACCCTACTTTTTGATAATTTCCCCTTATATTGGTCGACTCACTTTCTTCCAAACGTGCCTCTTGCTAATTTGTGCACCTTTTGAGTGCGTGCATGTGAGCACTTTTGGTGGAATTTGTTTGGTGATTGATAAAGACAAGACCAGACAAGCGTAGTAAATGCAAAGTTATTGATTAGTTCACGGGTAGCCTCACGTAATCTTTCATATACATTATGATTTATAGAAAGAGAAAAATTTATAATTTTATATTAATTGATTAAGGAATATACGGAGCGTAATTATTTATAATTATTTACAACTATATAATACCTTTAGACTAATTAATAATTTTTCCCGCAAAAAGTATCCCCACGTAGGAATAGAGGTTGATGTTGCGATGACCCATTAGATTTAGGTTTGGTTTGTTATAACTTAAAAAAGTTAAAAAATTAAAAAGTTATTATCATATTTAAGTCATATCATCATATTTAAGTCACATCACATCTCTACCATATCACTTCAAACTCAACTCATACCCAACCTATAAGATTATTTTAAAAAGATGGTTAAAAACTGTTTTTTAGGTTTTTTTGACTTTTTTGTAAGAGAGGCAAGTGGGTTAAAAGCTGGAAAGTAACTTTTAACCCACTTTCCAAAATAGGCCATATTTTATAAAAAGTCAAAAAGTATAATTATTTAGATCACACAGTATATCCCCAGACATAGTTTAGTTCTCACTATTGTGTTCATTTTGGCCCTGAACAACCTGGTCTTCATGAGTGCTCTAGAGAATTGTAGCCCTTCACAAATCTCACAGAACCGGCCCAGTTCACACTCACATAGGTGATTCTTATGAAGAGTATCCTGCCATACTCCACTAGGTTTACATAGATATAAAAATCATTAAAAGTGTTACTTAACCTAACACGCTGCAGTCATCACTATTTCATCATAGAAATGGGTAGGAGTTAGACTCCCCAGTGATCCTTCTGAGTCATTCACAACTCGGTTGTCCCTTTGAACCTAGATCTTGGGATCTCCAGTCAACTACGTTGGGTTGCCGTTGTGGTAACTCTTATTTAATAGGCTTAAGTCCCATTCCCCTCGATGAATTTTCAACTAACTCTCTTGCTAACCCTTTGGTTAGTGGATCCGCTATGTTGTCTTTAGACTTAACATATTCTATGGAAATAATTCCATTAGAGAGTAGTTGTCTCACGGTGTTATGTCGACGACGAATATGTCGTGACTTACCGTTATACATATGACTCTGTGCTCTACCAATTGCTGGTTGACTATCACAATGTATGCATATAGCAGGCACTGGTTTTGGCCAAATTGGAATATCTTCAAGGAAGTGGCGAAGTCATTCTGCTTCTTCCCCTGCTTTGTCTAAGGCTATGAATTCTGATTCCATAGTAGACCTAGCAATACAAGTCTGTTTGGAAGATTTCCAAGATACAGCCGCCCCACCAAGAGTAAAGACATACCCACTGATGGACTTCGAGTCTTTAGTATCCGATATCCAATTTGCATCACAGTATCCTTCAAGTACTGCTGGATATCTAGTATAATTAAGCCCAATGTTACGAGTAAATCGGAGATATCTAAGAACCCTTATAATTGCTTTCCAGTGTTCTACTCCCGGATTACTCATACATCTACTTAATTTACTTACTGCATAAGCTATATTTGGGCGAGTGCAGTTCATCAAGTACATTAAGCTTCCAATAATTTGGGCATACTCTGATTGAGAAATACTTTCCTGTACATTCTTAGCAAGATACAAATTAACATCTACAGGAGTTCTAGCAAGATGATCATCATCTTTGCTGAATTTGTCAAGTATTTTCTTAATGTAATGAGATTGTGACAAAGTATATCCTTCTGATGTTTTGGTAATTTTCATACCAAGAATTACATCAGCAATGCCCATGTCCTTCATGTCAAAATGTTTATTCAACATTTTCTTGGTAGTTTTAATCATATTATTATTACTACCTATGATGAGCATATCATCTACATAAAGACATACAATGACATAACATTTGTCTGTGTTTTTAATATAAATACATTTGTCACATTCATTAATTTTAAATCCATTTGACATCATTGCCTTGTCAAATTTCTCATGCCATTGCTTTGGCGCTTGTTTTAAACCATATAATGATTTAACTAATTTACACACTTTCTTTTCTTTTCCTGGAACAGAAAACCCTTCTGGTTGTTCCATGTAAATTTCTTCATTTAACTCACCATTTAAGAAAGCGGTTTTAACATCCATTTGATGAATTTCCAGATTGTATAGAGATGCAATGACAATTAGCATTCTAATGGATATTATTCTAGTAACCGGTGAGTATGCGTCAAAGTAATCTAGACCTTCTTTCTGTCTAAAACCTTTGACTACAAGTCTTGCCTTGTATTTGTCGATTGATCCATCTGCTTTCAATTTTCTTTTGAAAATCCACTTGTACCCAAGAGGTTTACAACCTAGTGGCAAGTCCACTAATTCCCAAGTGTGATTTTGCAATATGGATTCAATTTTACTGTTGACAGCTTCTTTCCATAAAGGAGCTTCAGGACTAGACATAGCCTCTTTAAAAGTTAAAGGCTCTTTTTCTAACAAATATGTTAGAAAATCTGGACCAAAAGATTTTGAGGTTTTAGCACGTTTACTACGCCTAAGTTCCACTTCCTCATTTTGATCTAACTCTTGTTCTTGATCATGTTCTTGATCCTGACTAGTAATAGCATCAAAAGATCTTTTATTAGTACTAGTCTCTTGTCCAGTCTTCTTTGGAAATACATGTTCAAAGAAAGATGCATTCCGAGACTCAATAATAGTACTTACATGTATTTCGGTATGTTCTGATTTATGAATCAAAAACCGATATGCACTACTATTCTTGGCATAACCAATGAAAATGCAATCAATGGTCTTAGGACCTATCTTAGTCTTTTTAGGACCAGGAATAGCCACTTTAGCCAAACACCCCCACACTTTTAAGTATTTGTAGAATGGTACTCTTCCATGCCACAATTCATAAGGTGTTTGATTCACTTTCTTTCGGGGTATTTTATTTAAAATATAATTAGCAGAAAGTATTACTTCCCCCCACAAGTTCTGAGGTAATCCAGAACTGATTAACATGGCATTCATCATTTCTTTTAAAGTCCTATTTTTCCTTTCAGCAATTCCATTTTGCTGAGGTGAGTAAGGAGCGGTGGTTTGATGAATTATTCCATGTTCTTTACAAAACTCACCAAAAGGTGATTCATATTCACCACATCTATCACTTCTAAGTTTCTTGATTTTCTTACCAAGTTGATTTTCAACTTCATTCTTATATTGAATGAAAGTTTCCAAAGCTTCATCCTTGGTTCGAATTAAATAAATATAACTATATCTAGTATAGTCATCTATAAAAGTGATAACATACTTTTTCCCACCTCTAGTTTGAATTGATTTAAAATCACAAATGTCACTATGAATTAATTCAAGTGGTTTCGTACTACTTTCAATTGAATGAAAAGGAGTTTTAGATAATTTTGCCTCAACACAAATTTCACATTTATGATTTGAATCAATGTCAAATTTAGGTAAACATTCCATATTAATTAATCTACGTATAGATCCATAATTAACATGTCCTAGTCTACTATGCCATAAATTTGAAGACTCAAGCAAGTAAGAAGAAGATGTAGTATTATTAGTAACTGAAGGTACAACGGTCATTACATTTAATTTAAAAAGGCCATCAGACATGTAACCTTTTCCTACATACATCCCATTTTTGGTAAGTACAAACTTGTCACTTTCAAAAACTAGCCTAAACCCATTCTTACTCAACAAAGATCCGAAAACTAAATTCTTTCGAATGTCCGGTACATGCAGCACATTGTTGAGAGTGAGTTCCTTTCCTAATGTCATCTTTAGTACAATCTTTCCTTGTCCTTCAACTTTGGAAGTTGAGGAGTTGCCCATAAAAAGTTGTTCACCGTTGTCCACTGTAGAATAAGATGTGAACATCTTTTTGTCGGCACAGATATGGCGAGTAGCACCAGTGTCCACCCACCATTCTTTAGGATTTCCGACAAGATTTGCCTCGGAAACAACTGCAGAAAGATTTATGACATCTACACCATTGGAAATTATATCTATTTCGGTTATATCGGCTTTAGGAACCTTCTTACATGTTCTTCCTTTGCCTTTGCAAAAATCAGTTCTTGAGAACTTCTCTGGTTTTCCACCATGAGTTACGAGCACAGTCCCAACATAAGGAGAGGTTGACGTAATGGCAATTACCATACCAGTACTGGTTTGAACATTAGATTGACCAGTTTTAGTAGCCATAAATTCTAAATTATAAATTATAAAAAAAAATTATAATTAGAATTTTATACTACACAGAAAACTAAAACCAAAAACCACAGAATTTTAAATTCTGTAAAAATAAAAGAAACAAGAATTGTAACTTTTATTTCCAATTAATTTGAAAATAAAATAAAATTTTATTTAAACAAATTAAACCAAAACTACAGAAATAAATTCTGTTAAAATAAAAGAAACAAAACAAAATGTAACTTTTATTTTCAATTAATTTGGAAATAAAATAAAATAAAATTTTATATAACCAAATTAATTCCACACAGAAAATTAAATTCTATAAAATAAAAGAAATAAAAATATAACTTTTATTTTTCAATTAATTTGAGAAAATAAAATAAAATTTTATTTAACCAAATTAATTCCACACAAGAAATTAAATTCTGTAAAATAAAAGAAATAAAAAACTATAACTTTTATTTTTCAATTAAATTTGGAAATAAAATAAAATTTTATTTAACCAAATTAATTTCACACAGAAACTTAAATCTCTTGTAACACCCCAATAATTAAAATATTGAATCAGAATTTTAATTAATGAAAACTCAGAAAATAATTTCTAAAATCCAAAATTAATTTTCTGACAAAATTCCAAAAAAATATATTCTGAAATGTTAATGACACCAGTATCATACTACTAGTTGTTGTCAAAGAAAAGAGACAGTATATTACTACTATCTGTCAAATAGCATATAATCACTATTTGTTTTTCCAACCAGAATATTATTTTGTAAATCCACAGAAAATAATTTTCTTTCGAAATTATTTACGAAGAATGAAAAAAAAAGGAAACAAACGAAAAATTTTGTAAACAGAATAATTAAAATCTGTCTTAAGATTGTTAGAGCAATCTTCTGTGTAAATAAAAAAACTAGAAATAAATTCAAACAAAATAAATAAATAACATACCAGATTTATTTATCGAATCGAATCAAAATTAAGACCAAGTCGAGTGTATGACACTCTGTCCTTAAGACAGATTCGCCCCGCTACGGTACTTACGGTTGAGTGGCGTCTATCTCCCAGGATACAATGATCTTCACAAATTGTAGTAGTACTCCAAACAATTTATTCGGCGAACCAAACCTGTGTTCTAACTCTCGGAATTTTATTCTAATACTTAAAATGAAGAATAATGCACTAATGCACCAAAGATTACAAACTGGACAACAAAAAATATTTTAGACTGATTTTTGGGATCACCCTGGACTGCTAAAAAGGATTTGTATTTATAGACAAAAATATATGATCCGAACAGGTACAATCTGAAAAGGCACTGTTTGACCGTTGCAAGACCAAATATTCAAACAATCCTGTCCGTTGCTTTATTTCAAAAAATTAGAACAAAGTTTCGTTGGTTGGAACAGATTTCAAACAATTGGAAATATATTATTATAAAACTATTTAAATAGTTTTATTAACCAACCCAATTAGAGAACAGTGTTTACTAACTGTTTGAAAAATTATTATTAAACTATTTGAATAGTTTAATTAATAAAGAAAAAGGTACAAATTTTAGATAACTAAAATTTGAATTTAGAATTAAATTAAATTCCCACAATTACAAACTTTAGGAAATCACTTAGGAATCCAAAATTTGAGTTTTAGAATTAAATTAAATTCCCACAATAATTTTTTATTGAAAAAATTCAAATGAATTTTATCTAAAAAATTACTGTTAGACTCGAAAAAACGACTTCAACTTCCCATTCACTCATAAATGGTTTTGACGTTCTGTCTTCACCTCTTCGGACCCATCCCAAACAACGTTTGGGGGCCCACTCTAATTTGGGGCTAAAAAATATGTCTATATTAAACCATTTTTCCAACAAAGTCTTCCTAAAAAAACAAAAGAAAGGTTGGGGTCAACATTCATCGAGTTGAGTGGAGACAAGTTTGAATCGGTTCGTCATTATATAATAAAATATTTATGTTTATTTAAGTCTGGTCTGGTTTTAATATCCAATTTTTATATTTGTCTAAAAATTAATTATAATCTCAAGTTCATATATATGTATATAACTAAAATATTTTATAATTAAATTCAATCAAATATTATATTTTTTAAATAAATACACTGATATCATTATAAATTGAAGAATAAAATTTTTTTTAAAGAAAATTACATCAAATAAAATTATAAAAACATCAATTTAATCAAAAGAATTATGTAATAAGATTCATCATTTTATGTTGTCTTGCACTAAAAAAAATATATTTGGTAAATAATTCAAAAGGTCTAATTTTATTAATATTCCATTAAAAGAATTGTGAAAAATAATATGGTGTCAAATCCATATATTTTTCAAAATGTGAAATAATATAAAATGGTAAATCTTATGCTATGCTTTTGTTTAATAAAATTTTTCTTAATTTTAAATATTTTTTAAAAGTTAAATAAATTAAAATTATTATAAATTGTTATTCACATTTTAACAATGAGGGTTAAAATATATGGAGAATTTAACTTTTTGTAAATAAATTATTAACATAAAAATTTAATTGTTCATATTAAAATTTAATAAAATTCAATAGTAATTTTGAAACACTATTAAAAGGAACCGGAATTTCTGTAAGCGGAGTGCCAATCCAAATAATCAAAATGCCAGTGCAAAAGAACTTTAGATTGTGTTTGGCTCCTGAATTTGAAAAAGGATTTGGAAAGAAAAAGCAAAATGAACATTTATTTGTAAATCCCTTTTCACATATTTATATTCTACTTAGTCCAAATTAATTTTTTATATTTCAATAAGTTCTATGGATGACATAGTTATCAAAATACTTCTAATAATAATAGGGTGAAGCATAAATTAATATTCACATTGACAGTGTGGATGATGTGAACATTCAAAATATCAATGTGAATATTCATATTGTCACATTTATTTATTTATTTTTATTTTATAAAATTATATATTCCAGTGAGATCTTATTCGATAGATCTCGTTAATTAGGTTTCAAAATTATAAATTTCATACCTAAGAGTGTAATTTTGGTCCGTGGCCCGCGGGCAGCCCGAAACTCCAAGGTGGGCCCGGGCCGCTTTGGTCGGGCCCAGTGGCCCGCTCAAGGCCCGCCCAAAAGCCTGGCCCACGGCGGCCCACCCGATGCCTAGTGTTATTTTTAATGGAAAATAATAAAATTTTGGTGGAAAAAATTAAAAAAAAAAATTGTTTAGGCCCGCCCAAAGCCCGAATACCCCTGGGCCTGGGCCTAGTTTTCTGGCCTGTGGGCCAGCTCAGCCCGGCTCGATTTTTTTGCGGGAGCCCGCAAGGCCGGACATGGGCCCGCCCTAGCCCGAGCCCAGATGGGCTGGGCATGGCCAAAATTACACCTCTATTCATACCTCCCCAGGGGTGTAATTTTGGCCCGCCCCGGCCCATGTTAGGATGTGCGGGCTCCCGTCAAAAAATCAGGCCGGGCCGAGCCACGGGCCAGAAAACTAGGCCCAGGCCCAGGCCTAGGGGTATTCAGGCTTTGAGTGGGCCTCGGGCGGGGCCCTTGGGCTCGGGCCTAAGCTCGGGCTTTGGGCGAGCCTAAACAATTTTTAAATTTTTTTTTTTATTTTTTCCACCAAAATATTATTATTTTCCATTAAAAATAACACTGGACATCGGGTGGGCCGGGCCTCTGGTCGGGCTTTTGGGTAGGCCTTGAGCGGGCCAATGACTGGGCCCATGGGCCGGGCCGGGCTTCAAAGCGATGGGCCGGGCCCATGGGCCGGGCCAGGCTTCAAAGTGATGGCCCTGGCCCAAGGCCTCGGACTGGACTTAGGTTCTGGCCTAAACGGGCCGGGCCCACCTCGGGCCGCCCACGGGCCACGGGCCAAAATTACACCCCTATCCCCCCCACCAAAAAATATATGTACAATAAAAATTATAAAATTTTAATTTTAATTTACTACTATTATAAAAGTGTGAAAAATCTGTCACCTTTTTTACTTTTTTTTTTAAATCTCAATTTTATCCTTTCAAATCTACTATATTTTCTAAAAGTCATGAAGAGTCCTATATAAATCGACTATTTCTTTATTTTTGGAGTTGAACACTCCAAAACTGTATATGTGCTTCTAAGAGTCCTATATAAATTTAAACAAACTGTCTCTCTTCTTATAAAAAAAGAAGAAGTCGTCTACCTATTTTTTACATTGATGATGATTGAAAAGCAAAAAATAATTACTCTTTCTTATTTCTTGTGTCTGTTTTTTTTTTCTGATATACATAATATTTACAATTGTCCATCATGGATCAAATCATTGTAAATAATTTTGGTTTAATATTAAAGTTGTATGTATTTGTTTAAATCTAAACAGAGAAAAACACATACGTTTTTAAAATAAAGATTTGTGCTTTCTACATTTCAAAATTTCGCAGGTTACCTTCACACACTTTCTTTTGTTTAAATTATATTTTATGAGCTATAATATTTTACATGGTACTTTAATAACCAATGTATGATATTAATATTCTAAACAAGAACCACTTTCGTTGGTTTTATTTTTTAAATCTGTTTTTTAATTTTTGATTTTTCATATTTTCACAGTTTTGGTGATTAAAGATACTGAAATTTCTTTATATTTTATATTTAAATTATGCTTTTGCATAAAAATCTAATATCTAATAATGTACACAAAATAAAAAAGTAAAATATTACTAAAAAAAATTGTAATTTTTTGTTATTATTATTTTTATTATTATTATTATTTCATATTAATATTTTTTTAAAAGAATACAAAATAAATTATTTTCTAATTGCATTTAGATTAAGTGAATCTAAATCTAAAAGTAAAATTAAAAAATAAAAAATTATTAAATTAAGTGAATTTTTTAAAAAAGTTATTAAAAAAAAACTGTGTCAAAGACAAAAACAAAAAAATGAAAATCAAAAAATTCAAAACAAAAGCTTGAAAAAACAAACCAAACCAAACACTATAAACTTCTTTTTTTTCTTTCTTTTTGTTTTTAAATCTTTCTTCATTAATAATTTTGACCAACTATTTAATTATGAATAATTAACTTTTCTTTGTTACCTATATTATATTGTTAGAAAAAATTTCACATATTATTTTTGTGATATTTTATATATGTCAATGTCTACATATATAAATATATAAATGTAAATTCATATAAGTTTACTATATTCATACATTGTCATTCTGTAATACTATATTACCATCGGATATTTTAATTTTTTAACATGTATTGCTTAGTAATATTGTTATATTTGTTAGAATTTTTTTTACAGAATTGTGTATTATTCTTTTATCAACTTATGTTTAATACATATATACATACATGGCATACAAATAAGTACCTACAACAAACATTTTCAATAACAAACCAAAACTTTGCAAAACACTTCCATCATGACAATAATTGTACTTTTTTTCCCTCACAGAAAAAATCACATTATTGAAGAAAAATAAATTTTGAAATTCATAACAATATGATATCGCTTTAAACTCATACTCATCAAAATATTTTTATTACAATTAGTTATAATGGTGAGTAAGAAGAAAAACAAGAAGATGGTGAAACAAAAACTACAAAAAATCCATTTCAACATGCTCTCCAAGCAAAATTAGATGAGCTGAAACAAGAATTGTCTTATCTGTTGTGAAGTTCAAGAAAAATAATGTACCTCATGCACACATTTTAGTCAAATTATAAGGGGAAAAAAATGATGTCCAAATATTATCACAACAACTCAATTATACAGAAAGTAAGTACATAAAATAAAAAGTTTCAATCAATTTTTGTTATATGCTGATTACTTACAGATGTCATAATAAATTATGTAACTTGACAGTTTCATTAAAGTGATCATGCAAACATTTATAAGTATAGATCTATAAATATCGTGAAATAATTATAAATTCTTATATCAATCAAAATATTAAGTTACAATATCATTCCATTTTCTTAAAAAAATTATTCCACGTTTTCTATATAAATGAAAATATACTAATGACTAATGTTATATTTTCATTATGTAAGATATTCTTGGCACAAAAAACGAGACTCAATAATTTTTTATTATAAAAATATATTACATATTAATACTAATGCATTCTTACACCAATAGTGTACAAAAAATATGTAATAGTGAGTTCAATGAATTTGTATTATGAGATGAACTATTAAACAAAATTGTGTAATTGTGCAATTAATTTCATATCTTCAATTGTATTACAAGTACAGATTATGAAAAATTGAAATGAGAAGTTGATAGAAAAAAATTTGTGTAATACTATATATTTAAATGACCTACTTATTGTTTATTGTTTAAGATAAGATTGTGATCTTAACAATTTAGCTATAAATTAATGTTTATGTTTATAAAATTTCTCATTTCTCATTTAAATTCTTCAGCCAAGTATGTATTCATTTCTTACTTAATAGTATTTTGGATACAGATCAATTTATTCATATAAGTCTCCATACTTTGTATACATATCATATACCAATTTAAAAGACATGCATAATTACAATATTAACAGTTGATGAAAAATCACATGCCCAACCACTAGTACATAAAAGTACAAAATAGTCTAAAATAGTGCACGCTAAGGGTCCAAAAAATATTTTTTCATAAATCCCTCTTCAACTACTTATTTTTCACTTCAAATTATTTTCTTCTATTCCGCTAAGTCATATAGGTGACATAGTTACCAAAATACATCTAATAATAATAGGGTAAAACGCGCATTAATGTTCATATTGACAATATGAATTCAAGTGAAATTTAATAAATCTCGTTAACTAGATTTCAAAAATATAAATTTCATTAAAAAAAATATATATATGTACAACAAAATTATGAATTGAAAGTTTAATATATAAAAAGCACAAACTAGTCCAAAATATGCACACCAAGTTGTTAAGGATTCAAAAAATATTTATAAAGGTAAAATTGTCTATAAAATACCTTAAACATGAGAATTAGAATTTAGTGGATTAAATGTCTAAATAATTAGATTAATTGGAATACAAAAATATATTATGAACTAATTAAGATACAAGTATGAGGATTTCCTAACAAATTCCCTTAAAACATATTATTACTAGGATAGGAATTAAACTTTTTGACAATAAATTGCCATGTTTTGCGACTTGGCTTTTGGCTAAAATAGCCAACAAATACAAAAAATGTTACAATAGTCAATAAGACAAAGAAAAATTATTCATCTCCCTAATTGTGACCCCCTGATTTCATCCTCAATGATGTGAAATTAGAGGGGGCTAAAGATGAGAGGAGAGGAGTGTGAGACCGCTTCATATGAGTTTTAGTCATGTCAGTAGGGTGGAATTGGAGGGATAAAATTAGAAGGATGTAGTATTGCTCTAAGACAAAATGTCAAAAAATTCACAAATCATTCCAAACATAACTTTTTTTCATCGCATAAAATAGTTTAAAAAAAATAAAACACCAATTGAAATAGCTAAGTTTTCAAAAGGTGCTCAAAAATAAAATTTAGGACAAATTATAGACGCACCTCTTGAGGTTTGTTTAACATACGGATTGCCCACCGTGGTTTGAAAAATTATAATATCCCATTGTCAGAAATTTTTTATTTAACAAAATTAACTAAAAATATGAAATTTCTAACTGCTCTCTTATACAATAATAAAATTACTTGAATTATTAATTGAAATAAATTTTTCATATTATTAAAAACTGTTTATTAACTTGATAATCTATTAATAAAATGGACTATTTATTATGAATATAAAAATCTTAAATAATTTTTAAAATTACAAAAAATAATTCATATTTTAAGAAAATTTTATAGGTGTGTTGGTAATTTATCCTAAAATTGTTTTTACAAAGTCTACCCAACCTATGTGCTATTATGTTTAGGTGAATCTAGCCCCAATCAGTTCACGTGCTAGACTCATTTCAACCAATGTTTTAAAAAGTGGATCGGTGAACAAATTTGAAAAGAGATTGGGTAGACGGGTTATTGATTTAGCCATCGAATTAAATCGGAATTGAACCGTAACATCAGAAATATATTAAAATTATATTTAAATAAAAATATAAGTAATAAAATTATAAATTTTAAAAAATTGAAAATATTAAATTATCTTAAATATTTCTCTAATATTTTTTTACTAAAAAATATAATAATATATTTAAAAATATTATTAATTTCAATTTTGGAATAGGAAAACAAATATTCAATATTCCTTCTATATGATTTTAATTCAAATAATTTGATTGAAAGAAGGGCAAAAATTTTAGTGGGATGTCAAAATTTCAAGTCTTCCTCCAATAA
This sequence comes from Camellia granthamiana, assembly GCA_036172215.1. Classification (NCBI taxonomy): domain Eukaryota; kingdom Viridiplantae; phylum Streptophyta; class Magnoliopsida; order Ericales; family Theaceae; genus Camellia; species Camellia granthamiana. Next base: position 149,860,748 of record CM069903.1, read on the forward strand.
ATTTGATTGAATCCCATATGGATTTCTTAAGTTTCTTTGAAAGAATTTTTTTTTTATAAATAGGTAGAGATTTTCACAATAATTTTAGGCTCTGAATGTGATTCTTCGCAAGAGAGACCTTTAAAAGAGAGTTTTTAATTAAAATTTTCTTATATATATATAATAAGAAAGAAAGAAAGAATGAATTTTAATTTTATAAATCCGGCCGGTTCACCTGACCCGTTCCCGAGTCAACCAGTTGGGCGGTCCAATTGTCAATTGTTTTTATTATCTCTAAATAGGCTAATTTTTGAATTGAAATGGTTTAAAAGATATATCCAAACCAAAATTTCAACCGGCCAAACTAGCCTATTGGGTTCGATTTTCAAAACCTTCATTTCAACAACCTTAAATAGGACATCGATTCTCAAAACCTTCATTTCAACAACCTTAAATAGGAGATACGTTATTGAGTGATGCTACGTAGCTCGAAAGAGCTCCCCCTAAATTCCCCCCGAAACGAAAACGACGCCGTTTTCGGCGTTTTCATTTTTTTTTTTTTTTTTTTTCAGAAGAAGAAGAAGAAAATCAGGGGCGGGGGCTGTGAGAAGGAAGGAGGAGGAGGGGGAGGAGGAGGAGGAGGGGGAGGAGGAGGGATTGGAGGGGGCCAACAAATTAGGCTGGAGGCAGAGGAAGGGCGGGGGGCGGGGGCGGAGGAGGGGCGGGGGCTGCGACGATGGGCAGAGGCGACGGCGGAGGGCTGCGACGGCGGGCGGAGGGGGCTGCGACGATGGGCAGGGGCGACGGCGGAGGGCTGCGACGGCGGGCGGAGGGGGGCTGCGACGACGACGACCTGCCTCCTCTCTCTCTCTCTCTTTCTCTCTCTCCCTCTCCCTCTCCTCTCCCTCTGGTTTCAGACCTGCAACACGAAGAAGAAGAAGGGAAAAAAAAAAAAAATGAAAACGCCGAAAACGGCGTCATTTTCATTTCGGGGGAAATTTAGGGGGAGGAAATTCGAGCTACAAATCATTATTGATACGTTATTTGATGGTTTTGGAAAAGTCTAACCAACCCACTATATGCTATTGTGTTTAGGCGAATCTAGCCTCTATCAGTTGACGTGATGGACCCATTTCAACAACCTTAAACAGGACTTACATTATTTGGTGGTTTGGGAACACATTTATGTGGTGTCAGATATGTTATGATTGGTAAAAAAAGTTTTCCTTATAATTTTATATTGAGTGATTAAAAAATAAAAGGGGATATGATAATTTGTGATTAGTCCGAGACACCGTTAGATAGTGTCCTTGCTTGAATCAAGAAATAATTTTTTGACTCACAAACCACAAGTAATGCAATTATATCACAATTTCAAAAATTTTAATCTGAATTTTATTAAGAGATGATTTGACAACCACTTAAATAAACAACTTATTTATAATTTATGATTCAAATTTATTTTATATTTAAACTCTATATTATATAAATTCAATCTCTTTTACACAAGCATATTACTTACATATTTTTCTAAGACAGTAACATTTGTGAAAGTAATATATATAACTACTTACATGGAAAAGAATGTATTTATAAACAACCTCAACACAAATGAGGATTTCAGGTTTGAGCTTTAGTAAGTTTTGTTCATTTCTTAAAGTCTTCATACATATACTTCTATGTTGCATGAGCTTGCTACAATCAAGCATTCTTGCCACCAAATTGACCTCCAGGTCAGGAGGGAACGAGACAGATCAACTTGCATTACTTGCATTCAAAGCCAGAGTAATCGAAGATCCTCTGCAGGTTTTGAGCTTCTGGAATGCAACAACTCACTTCTGCCATTGGCATGGCGTAACATGTGGTCGTCGTCACCAGAGGGTCACGAAATTGGACTTAAGGTCCCAAAAATTGGCAGGAACCTTATCACCTCACATCGGAAATCTAAGCTTTCTCAGAGCGCTACAACTACAAAACAATAGCTTCAGTGGTGCAATTCCTCCTGAACTCGGCCGTTTGAGAAGATTGCAAGTATTACGCCTAAACAACAATTCCATCACCGGCAACATTCCTGCCAACTTATCTCGTTGTTCAGAACTCATTATTTTCAACATCCAGAACAACAAGCTAGTGGGAAGAATTCCTTCAGAGCTTGGCGCGTTGTCAAAGCTCAAAATCATTAGCATCGGTTCCAACAATTTCATAGGACTTATCCCTCCTGTTTTTGGAAATTTGTCATCTCTTCAACAACTTCTGGCAAGCAAAAACAATTTGGCAGGGAGCATCCCTGATGCTCTATGTCGGTTGACAAGCCTAATTTATGTTGTAGTGAATGAAAATAGCTTATCAGGTACAATTCCTCCTTCGCTTTTCAATCATTCATCTATTATGGCTATCGACGTGGGAACTAACCAAATTGAAGGGAGTCTTCCCTTACACTTTGGCATCTCTCTGCCAAATCTCGAATACCTCAGCATTCATGGAAACCAATTTACTGGTTCCATTCCTGTATCCATTTCAAATGCCACAAATCTGGCATTCTTCGGTGTGGGTGAAAATGAACTCGTTGGAAAAGTTCCTTCCCTGGAGAAGTTGCAAAAACTTCGGCGATTCGCTGTTGCTTTTAATGGTCTTGGAAGTGGGAAAGCTGATGACTTGAGCTTTCTATCCTCTTTGACTAATGCCACAAATTTGGATCTGCTGGAGCTAAATCAGAACAATTTTGGAGGGGTGTTGCCGGAATCCATTAGTAATCTCTCTACTAAGCTTACAGACTTATCTCTAACTTACAATCAATTGTCTGGAGATGTACCGGCAGGGATTTGCAATCTTATCAACTTGGAAAACCTCTTTTTGGCAGGCAACCAGTTCACAGGTAACATTCCACCTAGTATTGGTCTGCTTCAAAAGCTACAAGAGTTGGCGTTACTTGAAAACAAATTCTCAGGGAATATTCCCAACTCATTTGGAAATTTAACTTTGTTATCCAAATTCAGTTTAGCAGAAAACAAACTTCATGGAAGCATCCCTGCAAGTTTGGGGAAATGTAAAAATTTGGTGTTATTGGATCTTAGTGCCAACAACCTTAGTGGTACAATACCAAAAGAAGTGTTTGATATTTCATCATTGTCAATACTTCTAAACCTATCTCAAAACCATCTAACTGGTTCACTTCCCTTAAATATTGGAAATCTGATTAATCTCGGTTCCTTGGACCTTTCTGAAAACAAGTTATTAGGTGAAATTCCAGTCACTCTCGGTAGTTGTGTAAAATTGGAAATCCTATACTTGCAAGCCAACTTGTTTCGGGGGACCATTCCTTCGTCTTTGAGATTTTTGAGAGGGATTCAAGTTTTAGATCTTTCTCGCAACAATTTGTCAGGGAAAATCTCAGATTATTTAGAAGGTTTTGAATTCTTGCAGGAACTAAACCTGTCTTTTAATGATTTTGACGGTGAGGTGCCAGTTAAAGGCATCTTTAAGAATGCAAGTGCTGTTTCAATCATAGGAAACAATAAACTTTGTGGGGGTGTACCTGAATTACAATTACCCATATGTAACTTCAAAGGTTCCAAAAAAAGGTCCATTTTTAGTTTAAAATATGTTATCTCTATATTATGCGGGCTTCTGGGAGCAATTTTGATGACATGTTTGGTGTATATTTTTTGGTTCAAGAAGAAGATTAAGGAGCCTTGTTCAGTTTCACTGGAACATTTACTCATGAATGTGTCTTACCAAGGTCTCCTTAAAGCCACTGATGGGTTCTCTTCAGCCAATTTGGTTGGTATTGGTAGTTTTGGGTCAGTGTATAAAGGAATTCTTGATGATGGAACAGTTGTTGCAGCGAAGGTACTTAACCTTTTACATCGAGGAGCTTCCAAGAGCTTCATTGCTGAGTGTGAGACCTTGAGGAATATTAGGCATCGAAATCTTGTCAATGTACTAACTGCATGTTCAGGTATTGATTATCAGGGCAATGATTTCAAAGCATTGGTTTATGAGTTCATGGTCAATGGGAGCTTAGATGGGTGGCTGCATCCAAATATTGGAGAACATATGGTTGATGATATGCCCTTGAGTTTGAATCTTCTTCAAAGGTTAAATATTGCCATTGATGTTGGTTCTGCTTTGGATTATCTTCACCATCATTGCCAAACACCAATAGTTCATTGTGATTTGAAGCCTAGCAATGTTCTTCTAAATAGTGAAATGACTGCACATGTAAGTGACTTCGGGTTAGCAAAATTCCTTCTTGAAGTCAGCCATTCCAATTCTGCAAACCAATCAAGTTCTATTGGAATACGAGGATCTGTCGGTTATGCTGCACCGGGTAAACATGCTTTCATATTTTTTTTCCCCAAAGGTTTATTTACATATATCATTTGAAATAGCAAACATTTAATAACAACATTACATCTATTCCTATTTCATTTACGAAAAGTTGGATTTTGTTGTGCGAATTGTAGAGTATGGAATGGGAAGTGAGGTATCAACATATGGCGATGTGTACAGCTATGGCATCCTCTTGTTCGAGATGTTCACAGGAAAAAGACCCACTGATGAGATGTTTAATGACAATTTGACCCTTCATAACTTTGTCAAAATTGCTGTGTCTGATGGAGTAGAGAGGATTGCAGATCCAATTCTTCTTAAACAAGGAGAGGGGGAAACAAGCAAAACCGCCACAGGCACTGGTAAGAATTGGAGTACTGTTAAAATTTTGGAGACTTTGGCTTCGATTTTTCGAATTGGAATTGCTTGTTCTGCAGAATTGCCGAGAGAACGACCCAACATGAGTGATGTGGTAGCTGAGTTGCTTGTGATCAAGGATGCTCTTGTTGGAACTGGTAAAAGACATGGAAGAAATAGAGGGACTGTTGCAAGGCCTGTCTAAATATGTTTTGCAATGATCTTAAATAAGGTTGCCTTATAGTCTATTTATGTGTTCCAATAAAATTGATTTTGAGTACAAATAAGCCCTGTATGTTTCATTTATGCGTGGAATGAAAATTGATTGAGTTGATTAGGGGTTGCATGGGACTTGAAATGAATCACAGTGTTTCTTGTATAATAAATAGACATGTTTGTTTTAGTTAAATGCCTATTTGCAATCAAACAATTATGCTATATTTGATTCATTTGAATGAATTAGAATAATGCTTATTCTATCATGATTTTGATTTATTAAAAAAAATTGTGTAAATGGATTATAAATGAAATTACCATTCATTATTGTAGGAGAATGATCATTCCATAAAAAAGATAAGGAATAACCATTCAATTTCTATATGTTTTCATTTTAATAAATCAAACACTACCTTAAGATTTTGAAAAACGAGCATAAAAGATCATCCAACAATGATTCATCCCACTAATTTGGGAGCACTAATTTACCACTAATGAGGTGGAAATTCAAAAATAAAAAATAAAAAATAAAGAGCAAAACATCCCATCATATGGGACCCACACCACTTTAGAGTTATTAGTGCTCCTCTTTTTAGTAGCCTCACTCATTTTTCCAAGATCATCAATGCTTTGCTTACTTTCTTTTTCTTTATTACTTTTTTTTTTTTTTTTTTTTCTTTCCCTTTTTAAGTTTCTTTCCTTTCACTAAGCGAAACATTTGGGGCTTAATAACATTTGACCTTGAAGCATAGGGTCTGGTACACACGGGCATACCATTTGCACCCCTTTCATCACTATGTTTCATAATTAAAATTATTTTAAGACATAATTAAATAACTCTTTAAGACTAGTCTTGATGCATATGGTACACACGGGCTTAAATAACTCTTTAAGACTTGATGCATATGTTATAACTCTTTATAACAGAGAGAGGGGCGCGAGCGGAAATAAAGGTTTGGCGGGTTGAAAATTGAACCTTTAGAGACTAATTTCTGTATTTGTCGGCAAAGGGATAGGTCTGCCGCCTAAATTTTTTTGTAGCCACAAGGTTATTGAATAGCGACGAAAATATTAGTCGCCAAAAGTACTATTTGGCGACTAATTTTAATATTAGTCGGGAAAAATCAATATTACTGATTAATTTATTTTTTTTGGGCCTAAAATTTGGACTAACAGCGACCAATCAAAATTTTAGTTGCTGAAACTTGAGTTTTTACCGACTAATTTTAAATTTAGTCGCTAATAATTAATATTTATTGACTAAAATATTTTAGTAGCGATATCTTGAACCAACGTCAACAAACATAAATTTTAGTCGCCAAAAAATATACTTTTGGTGACTAAAATTTGTTTAGTCGCCAAAAATAATCGCCGAAGGTGCGATTTGTTGTAGCGACTAATCAAACACTATTTTCAATGGTATGTCTCCGATGACACTGTTGAATATGGGTCCACTCTTCACATGGTTAAGTTGTGTAAACTTACAAAACAACACTTTCAGATGCCAATAATGAGGGGAAAAAATTAAAAATTAAAAAACTTAACTATTTGTTTTTCCTTTTCCTTCACAAATTCATATTGAAATTCATAATTCAAATACAGCCTCAGTGTTTTTTTTCTATTTGTTGTTATTGTATTCTATAAATGCCTATCTCCTATTTTAGGAGAATTCTATCATACACACCATGTACCATATACACTTTTAGTTACATCATTTTCTTCTTTAGCTATGATCAATTTTCTTCTTGTTTGGTTATGGCTTTTTATTTTTTATTTTTTTTATTTTAGTTATGACTCAGAAAGTATGGAATTATGTCATTTTTTTTCTATAGTTATAACAGGTTCATTGCCATTTTCCCTTATTTTATTATCACAAAAACATGTATTATTAGTGATACTCACATAATTGAAATATAAAAACATTTAAAAATAATATTTTAGTTAATTGAATTTGTATGACTATAAAATTTAAAGACCGTGTTAGGTTTTTTATCCTAAAAGATTTTGTGTTTTGGCAATATCTTTTTGACAAAACTTATTTTTAATTGGTGGTTCAAATTCTTGTTTATTATCTTCTTGGTCTCATTATTCTTGGTCTTTTAAATTATTTTTAATGGCTGGAAGTTGCATGCTCAAGATTGAAATTCAAGACAATTTTGGTGGCTCAAAGACTTTGTGATCAATTGATTATTGACATAATCAATTTGAGATTTTGTTGAACAAATTTTTCAAAACATAAAAATCAATCTTGATCTTTATTGAAATAATCACTTGAGATTTTGGTTGGAAGAAGTTTTCGAAAAAGTTAAAAAATATCCGGAGTTGACGTTGCATGTTGAAATTTGAAACCATTACTTCGATCGCTTTTGCATTATCTTTATTAAAAAAATCAAAGTGTGTTTTTTTGGTGGACAACTTGTGTCATCTTTTCAGCCCAAAAGGAGGAGATTTGTAAATAAGTTGTCGACGCTTGGTGAGCATGGAATTTGTGAAACAACAAAGCAGTGCAAAAAGTCCACAAAAGCTGCCGGTTCACACGGTAGTGCCCGAAACCATACCAATGGCCCCCGCGATTAAGCATACCGCGGCTGCGACATTTATCATTGCGCCCGCGATTTGGAGAGTCCGAAAGTCCAGCTCTCAGAAGTTTGTTTGCAACCCACGAAGCACATGACCGTGCCCACAAACTTACTCTGCCTCAAGTCTATTTAAAGGATCCTTTAGTCATTTGCTAAGGCACTTCTCCAAAATCATTTTGTATCTCTCTCTTAGAGCATCTCCAACGCTTCACTTCTTTTTTTACCAAATCTGAGTCGAAAAAATAACTTTTCACCAAATCTGATACTGAGCGCTCCAACCCTTCATTTTCATCAAATTTTCATCCGGGACAACCGGGTGGTCGACCGGCCGGTCGACCGGTCGGTTGACCGGTTAGGGGAAAATTTTTTTTTTTTTTTTTTTTTGAGTTGTCTGAACTTTTTTTTTGAACTTTCTGAACTTTTTCTGGGACGACCGGGTGGTCGACCGGCCGGTTGGCCGGTTAGGCAAAAAAAATTTTTTTTTTATACCGATTTCAACTGTTTTGCCTGAACTGTTTGAATCTTTTACCGGGCGACCGGTTGGTCAACCGGGTGGGCAACCGGTTGGTCGACCCGGGTCCCCCTCCAACGGTCCGCAACAGTGTTTTGGTGAATTCATTACTTCGTCCTCGATCTGATGAATTGTTTGATGAATTATTAATTTGATATCAATTCTGATGAACCGTTGGAGGAGTGAATAGTGCCTTTTTCATCAAAATTTAAATTTGATACCAACTCTGATACAGCGTTGGAGATGGTCTTAGAGCATTTTCTATCTCTCTAAAACCTCTCTAGTGTTAGAAATGGTTAAGAAAATTCTGCTCAAAACCAGAATTTTTAGTCAACTTTGGGTTACAATATAAATAGGGCCCAAGCACCGGTTATGGCGGGTATTAATGATAACGCGTTCTATGTCGCGTTGTGATTCATGTAGTATATATTTGTTTATTCAAAACCATTATCAGGTGAATGAGAAATTGATGCCAAAGTAAGCTCCATAAAAATAGTGTTTTGGTAGATTTTCCAAATTGAAGGAAGGAAAGCTTGTCCCACATTGGTTGGCTAGGTTAACATTATGGGTTTATAAGCCTTGAGATTGAACCTTGGGTTAGGCCTCAAGGGGTACTCAAGTTTTGAAGAAGGGGAGGTAATGGGCAAAGTGGGCTAGATCCATTGGACTCAAAACAAACACACGCACACGTCGCTGTCTGAACGGGCTGGGCTTGTGTAGTCCAATACTTATTTTTTTGGGCCAAAAACATTTGAATTTTATTTATTTTTAATTAAAATTAAATTCTTACCATTTGGAATTTGAATTTCGGTTTGAAATTCAAAATAAATTCCGAATTGACCTTAACATTTCTGAGCGTTGGCAGCTTGGTCCATTGCATCTTTTTAGTTTTTTCCCTCCAACCCAAACAGGTTCTTTGCCTGTTCAAGTCTGTTCCGAACAAGTTATTTTCCTATTCAAATCTATCCTGAATAGCCACCAATTCTCCTATAAATACACAAGTCCTTCATTTGGTTTTTCAATCAATTTTCATCATTCCTTCTGCTTCTGCTTCTTGCATTTTGTAGCATTTATTTTTTGTGAGAAAGAGTATAAACACAAAGTGTGTTCGCTGGAAATTTAGTTTGTAGTGCTGCTACTAATTGTCGTTAATCTTTTTATCTTGGGAGATAGATGTCAACATTCTGAAAGCACTGTAGAGAGTACGAATCTGTCTTAAGGAAACAGTGTTGAACACTGGACTTGATTGAATTTCCAGAAAGTAATACTCTAAGTAGTTTGTTTATAATTTTCATTTTTGGTTTCATTTTTTTTTTTTTTTAATGTTTGGGTTTCAGATTCTGTTTTGTTTTTGTAACAAAATAAGAATATGTTTTTCCATATTTTATTTTCTATATTTTGTTTTGATTTAAGTAATCAAACAAACTTTCTTCTTTCTTAATCTATTCAATGAATACAATGAAGATTGTCTAACAATCTTAAGACAGATTTGTTTCTTCATTGTATTCAAAATTCTGATTTTCTTTTCTGGTGTTTGTAACTAGAAAATTGTATTGCTTCTAAGTTATTTTCTGATTTTTGTAATTAGATTTGATGGCTACTGAAATTGTTACCTCTAATCCGGTTGTTACACTAACACCTGCCGTTACCTAGAACCCTATTCCAATTCCTGTGAATCATGAAAAGAAATTGAAAAAATTTAATGGTACAGAGTTTAAGAGATGGCAGCAGAAAATGCTGTTCTATCTGACAACTCTTAATCTTGCCTGGTTTCTTCATGAAGATGCTACAGTACTTAAAGAGGATGAAAGTGATCGGTAAGTTGTTGCCGCAGTGGATGCTGGGAATCATTTTGATTTGCTTTGCATGAATTACATCCTCAATGGCCTAGACAACATGCTGTATAATGTTTACAGCCCTCTTAAAACATCAAAAGAATTGTAGGATTCTTTAAAGAAAAAATACAAGACAGAGGATGCCGGCACGAAGAAATTCGTTGTTGGAAAATTTTTGGACTTTGTCATGATTAATTCTAAAACGGTTATTAGCCAAGTGCAAAGTCTCCAACTTATCTTGTATGATATGCATTCTGAAGGTATGTCTCTCAGCGAATCTTTCCAAGTTGCTGCAATTGTGGAAAAATTACCGCTTGCTTGGAAAGATTTCAAGAACTACCTTAAGCATAAACGCAAAGAGATGACATTGGAATAACTTATTGTCCGATTAAGGATTGAATAAGATAACCGGAATGCTGAAAAGAGGAATAATAAAAATCCCATTGAGTCCAAGGCTAATGTAGTGGAACAAGTGCCTAAACCACATAACAAGAAGATGAAGTTTGCTGGAGATAGTCCTAAACAAGGCAATAATAATGGCAATAAAAAGTTCAAAGGAAAATGCTATAACTATGGCAAGACTGGGCATTGTGCCTCTGATTGCCGACGCCCTAAAAAGGATCATGGAAGTACAAGCAAAAAGACTCTCAATCAAGTCAATGTGACAGAACTAGATTACATCTTTGACAGGGTAAATGACATCAATCTTTCTGCTGTGATGTCCGAGGCTAATTTGGTTGGAAATCCCAAAGAATAGTGGGTTGACACTGGAGCAACTGGGCATATTTGCACGGACAGAAAGACGTTCACTACTTATAATGAGGCTGCAAATGGTGAACAACTTATTCATCGGAAATTCGTCTACTTCTGCTGTGGCTGGACAATGGAGAGTTATCTTGAAGATGACATCGGGAAAGGAACTTACCCTCGACAATGTACTGCATGTACTAGATATCTAAAAGAATTTAGTTTTTGGTTCTTTGTTAAGTTAAAATGATTTTAGGCTTGTATTTGAGTCTGATAAGTTTGTTTTAACAAGAGTGGTATGTATGTGGGTAAGGGATACATGAGCAATGGTCTCTTCAAGTTGAATTTAATGCCTGTTGTACTGAAATCTGTTATTAATAAGAATAACACATCTTTTGCTTATATTCTTGAGTCAAATTTATGGCATTGTAGATTAGGACATGTGAATTTTGATGCTTTGCGTAGACTAATTGGTTTGAATTGTATACCAAAGTTTGAAATTTATCCTAATAACAAATGTGAGATATGTATAGAAGCAAAACTAAGTAAGGCTCCATTTAAATCGGTTGAAAGAAAAACCGAACCACTAGAATTAATTCATACTTATTTGTGTGATCTTAAATTTGTTCAAAGTACAGAGAAAAAAAGTATTTTATAACATTTATTGATGATTGCATAAAATATTGTTATATATATTTACTTAGAAGTAAAGATGAAGCCTTGGAAATGTCTAAACTCTATAAAACTGAAATTGAAAATCAACTTGGTAAAACCATTAAAATAGTTAGAAGTGATAGGGGTGGAGAATATGATGCACCTTTAAATGAATTTTGTGCACAACATGGCATTATTCACCAAACTACAACGCCTTATTGTTAGAATATGGAATGTTGGTATATGGAATATTGTATATTTAATTTAGGAATTTAATTTTCGGGTTTGATTGTGTAATTATTTAATTCTTTTTTCCATGTATCTTGTATTGATTATATATAGACATGGACTCACCCAAATTAGGGTAAGCCAATACTTTATAACTCTCCTCTTGGTATCAGAGCCAAACCCTAGCCACCCAACCAAACCCTAGCCACCCACCACCCTTGTCTTCTATTGCCGATAGTCCTAAACCACCTACCCAGCCACCCGACAGAGCTTCTTCTTCCCTCCACCTAGCCAAAAGTTTTCCTCTTCCTTCTCAGCCCCTCAGCAGTCCCTTTTCCTCACTGCCACAGCTTTCTTAGGTGCCGACTAGGCCCTCCCTGCCTTGGGTCTAGTGCGGCTTCCCCTCGTGGATGTTGTTCTTCTCTCTTTACCCTTCTAGGGTTCATGTGCTAATGTGGTAAGCACTTTCTAGTTTGATTTTCTGTTGTGTTGGGCTACCGGTGTGTTCGGTAGCATCTCTTTTGTGTAATGCCGCTACTTCGGCTTCGTGGTGTTTCAGCATGTCTGACTTTGTTACAAAAACTCAGAGCATTATACCTCGTTCAGATGTTTCCTGGGCCTCCCATGTTCTGGTTCATCGGATTACCAGTGTGTTGCTCACTGGTCGCAACTTTGCGGCTTGGAGTCAGTCTATATATCTCTATCTTGGGGGTAGAGGCAAATCTGGATGGCTTTTGGAAACCGAGATACAACCTCCCGTTGATGATCCTAAGTGGGTTCAATGGGATATTGACAATTGCACCTTACTTGGTTGGATGTTCAACTCTATGGAAGAACACCTCTACAACATGTTTATGTACAGTGATACAGTTCCTTGGTTGTGAAGTGCTTTTACCTAGATGTACGCACATGCCTACAATGATGCTAGGATTTTCAAGCTCTATCTGGATATTTCTCATGCCTCTCAAGAAGCTTTGGGTTTTACCGTTGCTGAATTTTTTAGGTATCTTTAGTCTCGCTAGGAGGAGTTAGCACAGTATAAGCCATTGAGTGATTTTCCAGCTATTGCCACTTCTATTTTGTTTGCTCGTCTTGCTCGCCAGCACACTTATCAATTTCTGATGGGTTTAAAACCTGAATTCGAGTCTCTTTGTATTCAAATTTTGAACATATCACCTATGCCATCCTTATATGAGGCTTTTGCTACTATTGACAGTGAGGACCATCGTCGTCGATTGATTCAACCGGTGGCTCTGTTTCCTTCCTTTGTTCCTGTCTCATCTTCCATTTAAGATCAGATGGCTCTTGCTGGCAAGTTTAGTTCTCGTGCTTCTAGTAGCAAGGTTATTTGTCACCATTATGGTGCAACTGGTCATGTCCAAGCATGGTGCTTCAAGTTTCATCCTGAGTTAAAGCAACGCTTTGCAAGGACACGCCCTTCAGGCTCTTCCCATACTGCTGTTATTGCAGACATCTCTAGTACTCCTCAACTGACTCATCCTATTGATCTTCATCAGCTTCAATCTCAGATTGGTCGCCTTCAAGAGCAACTTGGTTCATTCGCTACCATGTCTCCAAGTGTTCCTTCCACTGCTACATTCGCTACAGGTACTTCTACAGTCTTTCATGTTCACACTGCACCTACTTGGGTATTGGATTCTGGGGCCAATGATCATATGACCGGTGAGTTTTCTTGTTTATCCTCTCCTGTCTCTATTATTGCTCAGACTGTATGTCTTGCTGATGGGTCTATTTCACATGTCCAACATAAGGGTGATGTGTCCTTGTCGTCTGATATTACACTTACTTCTGTCTTACATGTGCCCTGCTTTGCTCATAATCTTCTCTCTGTGAGTCGCCTTGTGAAAAACCTTCATTGTGCTATTATTTTCTTACCTACTCATTGTTTATTACAGGACCTGACTTCGAAGAAGATTTTTGGTAGGGGGTTTGAGTGCGACGGGCTATACTACTTCGGGGACCCACCACCTTCTCATTTTACCACTTCTGGCCTGCAAGCAGCTGTGTTACCCGAGTCGTCTTCCTATGTGTTTTCTTTTCGAACTTTAGCCTTATGGCATGCTCGTTTAGGACATGCAAACTTTAATTATTTATGTTTACTTTTTCCATCACTTAATAAAGCTTGCAAGGATCATCAGTTTCTTTGTGTTGTTTGTGAACTATCTGAACATACTCGTATTTCTTATATTCCTCGCATGTATTGTGCCTCCTGTACGTTTGACCTTATTCACTCTGATATCTGGGGTCCTTCTTTTCTTTTGGCTTTTTCTGGGCATCGCTATTATGTAACTTTCATGGATGACCATTCTAGGTGTACTTGGGTTTATTTGCTTAAAAAGAAGTCTGATGTACTTCCACTTTTTATTCAATTTCTCCAAATGGTCAAAACCCAATTCCACATCGTTGTACGCAATGTTCGTTCTGATAATGGGGGGGGGGGGAGTACATCTTTAATGCATTTCACTCCCAACTTAATCAGCAGGGAATTTTGCAGTAACTTACTTGTACTTACATCCCTGAACAAAATGGGATTGCTGAATGTAAAAACCGTCATATTATGTCTGTTGTCTAGTGTCTTCTTTATGGGATGAATCTCCCTAAGTCCTACTGGCATATGGCTGTGCTTACTGCTGTTTACCTCATTAATTGGACACCTAGTCGGATTCTTCAAGGGTTGGCCCCTTTTCAATTACTTTGACTAGATACTCTGTTATTTCCTCTTGTGCCTCGTGTGTTTGGTTGTACTTGTTTTGTTCAGGATCGTAGTCCAACTCGGACCAAGTTAGATAACAAGTCTCTTAAATGCATTTTCTTGGGCTATTCCGCTCTCTTTAAAGACTATAGGTGCTATGATCCGTTGTCTCGTCATTTTTATCATTCTATGGATGTCACATTTTGTGAAGCTATGCCATTTTTTGGTTCTAACCCTATGTTTCAGGATTCCGCCTCGCGTGCACCACCTCCTGCTATGTCACCGAGTGCTCACCCTATTCCTATCATTGATTCCTTTGCTCCTTCCTCATCACCTGTATCTGCACCTACTAGTCCTCTACCATTACAAACATACTCTCATCGCCTTCGTGCTCCGCCCCCTCCAGCATCTTCTTCGTCCTCAGGCCAAGGTACACCCTCTACTATTCCCTTCCCAGCTCCTTCCCGGTATCCAACCCATAAACACCGCCCCCCTAATCGGTTTGGTTGGTTTGGTTTGGTCTCTATCTTGCGGTCTGTGTCTGAGGCTTTCCAAAATCCCTAATGGGTTACTGCCTTGCAAACTGAAATGGCTACTTTGGAGCATAATCACACTTGGGATCATATCTCTTTACCTTCCGGTGAGACAATTGTTGGGTGCAAGTGGGTTTTTACTGTCAAATACTTGGCTGATGGTATAGTGGACCGCTGTAAGGCTTATCTAGTTGCTAAGGGCTTTACACAGGTTCCTAGCAAGGACTTTGGGGCTACGTTTGCACCAGTTGCTAAATTGACCACTGTTTGTTTACTTATTTCCTTGGTTGCCTCTTCTTCTTGGTACCTTCATCAACTTGATGTCAAGAATGCTTTTCTCCATGGGACTTACTTGAGACGATCTACATGGATCCTCCACCCGGGTTTCGGGCTGAGGGGGAGTATGCTGGTAAGGTCTATCATCTGCGTAAGTCTCTCTATGGCTTAAAGCAATCTCCTCGTACATGGTTCCATCGTTTCAGCTCTATTATCCTATCCATGGATTTTACTCAGTGTCACTCCGACCATACATGCTTCATTCGTCGTCAGCCCACTGGTCGCTGTATTATTTTGTTGGTCTATGTGGATGATATCATCCTTACAGGAGATGACACCATTGGTATTGCTAAGGTAAAACAGGAGCTTAGTCAAGTTTTTGACATCAAGGACCTGGGTCCTCTCAAATATTTCTTGGGGATTAAAGTAGCTCATTCTCGTAGTGGGATATCATTGTCCCGACGGAAGTATACTTTGGATCTTCTTCGGGACACCGGCATGATGGGGTGCAAGCCTGCCTCCACTCCTATGGATCCAAATTTGAAACTTTCGGTTGAGTCTGGTGAGTTGCTTTCTGATCTAACTCGCTACCAGAGATTGGTAGGACGTTTGATCTATTTGACTAATACGCGACCAGATTTGACATTTGATGTAAGTGTGGTTAGTCAGTTTATGCATTCACCTCGTACTGCTCACCTTGATACTCTTCACCACATCTTGAGATATCTTAAGTCATGTCCAGGTTTGGGTTTATTCTTCAATGGTGGGATTCAGACAGGATTGTCCTGTTTTACTGATGCAGACTCTGCCGGTTCATTGACTGATAGATGTTCCACTTCTGGGGTATGCACCTTCCTTGGTACCCATCTTCTATCATGGAAAAGCAAAAAACAGGTGATTGTTTCTCGATCATCTGCTGAAGCTGAATACCGCGCCATGGCTCATGGGACATGTGAGTTACTATGGCTTCGGTCCATTCTTACTGAGTTAGGCTTTGAGGAGAATAATTCCTCCAAGCTATTTTGTGACAATAAGTCTGCCATCTTACTTGCCTCTGACTCTGTGCTTTATGAGCGTACTAATCATATTGAGGTTGATATTCATTTTATCCGGGAAAAGGTTTGAGCTTGCATTATATGTCCTTCATTTGTTCCATCTTTTGATCAAACTGCCGACATCTTCACCAAGTCTGTAAGACCATCCCTACTTCGATCTTCCATTGGCAAGTTAGGGTTGGTTGACATCTTTGATCCAGCTTGAGGGGGGGTGTTGGAATATGGAATATTGTATATTTAATTTAGGAATTTAATTTTAGGATTTGATTGTGTAATTAGTTAATTCCTTTTTCCATGTATCTTATATTGATTATACATAGACACGGTCTCACCCAAATTAGGGTAAGCCAATATTTTATAACTCTCTTCTCTTATTCCCTACAGCAAAATGGAATTGTTGAAAGGAATAATAAAACCCTTAAAGAAATGATAAATGCCATGTTACTATGTTCAGGCTTACCACAGAACTTGTGGGGAGGGGGGGGGGGGAGAGAGCAATTTTGTCTGCTAATTATGTCCTCAATAGGATACCTCACAAGAAAACTAACATCACTCCGTATGAATTGTGGAAAGGTCGACCACATTCCTACAAATACTTAAAAGTGTGGGAGTGTCTACTAAAGGTAGAAGTTGTTGTTCCTAAAAAGACTAAAATAGGACCAAAAATAGTTGATTATGTGTTTATTGGTTATGTATATAATAGTAGCGCATATCGATTTTTGATTCATAAGTCAAAAATACCTGATATGCATGTAAATACTATTATAGAGTCTAGGAATGCCGTATTTTTTGAACATGTTTTTCCTCATAAGAAATGGTAGGAATTAATTTCATAGAAAAAAACTTATGATTCTACACAAGGTTAGGATACTATTGACAATCAAGAACAAAAGACTAGTACTAGTCATAAACAACAGGAAATAACAGATGATGAACCAAGACGCAGTAAAAGAGCAAGAATATCAAAATCCTTTGGTCCAGATTTTCTGACATACTTGTTAGAAAATGAGACTCAGAGCTTTAAGGAAGCAGTGTCAGGTCCTAAAGCACCTGTGTGGAATGAGGCTGTTAATAGTGAAATTGAATCCATTATGCAAAATCATACTTGAGAATTGGTGGATCTTCACTCGGTTCTAAACCTCTTAGGTATAAATGGATATTCAAGAGAAAAATGAAAGTAGATGGTTCAATAGACAAGTATAAAGCAAGACTTGTGGTAAAAGGTTACAGACAAAAAGAAATGTCTGGTTTATTTTGACACATATTCCCTTGTGACAAGAATAACATCTATCCACATGCTTATTGCTATAGCAACATTGTATAATTTAGAGATACATCAAATGGATGTTAAGACAGCTTTCTTAAATGGTGATCTAAATGAAGAGATCTATATGAAGCAACCCAAAGTGGTTGTAGTGCCGGGGAAAGAAAAGAAAGTGTGTCGGCTTGTAAAATCTTTCTATGGATTAAAACAAGCTCCTAAGCAATGGCATGAGAAATTTGATCATGCTATCCAAACTAATGGATTCAAGATAAACGAATGTGAAAAATGTGTCTATGTTAAAAACACTGACAAATGATATGTCATAGTTTGTCTTTATGTAGATGACATGCTTATAATTGGTAGCAGTCATAATATGATCAAATGAACCAAGCAAATACTGAACAAAAGATTTGATATGAAATATATAGGAGTAGCAGATATTATTCTAGGAATGAAAATTACTAGAACATCTAGCGGATATGCTTTGTCTCAATCACATCATATTGAGAAAATTCTTGGTAAATATATCAAGGATGGTGTGAATGTAGCAAGAACACCCGTAGACATCAGTCTTTATCTATCAAAAAATAAAGGTGATGTAGTGTCTCAGTTAAAATACTCCCAAATCATTGGAAGCCTAATGTACCTAATGAATTTGCACGCGTTTTGATATAGCTTATGTTGTCAGTAAATTGAGTAGGTACACTAGTAACCCCAAAGAAGACCATTGGAAAGCGATCATTCAGGTTCGTAGATATCTAAGATTTACCCATGATCATGGCTTAAACTTTACTCGATATCCAATAGTACTCGCAGGCTATTATGATGGAAATTGCATATCAGATACTAAAGATTCAAAATCCACTAGTGGGTATGTCTTTACTCTAAGGGGTGTAGCTGTTTCTTAGAAATCCACGAAACATACATGCATGCACGATCCAAAATAGAATCTGAGTTCATTGCTTTAGATGAAGCAGCAGAAGCAGAATGGCTTCGCCACTTCTTAGAAGACATTCCAATGTGGCTAAAACCTATGCCAGCTATTTGTATTTATTGTGATAGTCAATCTGCAATAGAAAGGGCATATAGTCATATGTATAACGGTAAGTCACGACATATTTTTCGTCGACATAATACTGTAAGACAATTGCTCTCAAATGGTATAATCTCAATAGCTTATATGAAGTCTAAGGAGAATATTGCGAATCCATTAACGAAAGGGTTAACAAAAGAGCAAGTGTGTAGTTCATCTAAGGGAATGGGATTAAGGCCTATTACATAAGAGTCATCTTAATGGTAACCCTACTTAGCTGACTAGAGATCCCAAGAACTATGTTCAAAGGGACAACTAAGTTATGTGTGGCTTGTCAGAAATCACGAAGGGATTAAAATCCTTATCCATTCCCATGATGAGAGTGATATCTGTAACATGTGTTGTATGTAGGGAATTAAGGGTAAGCTTTGCTTTTAATGATTACTCATATCTTGACTTAGGAATAAAAAGTCAAGTTGAGTATAAGTGATACTCTCAATAAGAATCACTTATATGAGTGTCGAACTGGGGCCGATTCTACAAGAATAAAGAGGCTAAATTCTCTAGAGCACTAATGAATAACTAGGAATGTTCAGGGCCAAAATGAACACAACCGTGAGAACCACGATGTGTTAGAAGATATTTTGTGTGAAATCTATTGTCTTGGCTTACACTAATGGCTGAACAATTTAAGGTATTATGTTCATTGATTAGCTAGTAAATCCGATAGGTTATCACTAGGAAAGATTCAAGGCTGAAAGCTACCTGTCCTGATACAAGATATTTTCAATTTATACTCTTTTGACAAATTCTGCATATTGTTGCATTTTCGTTGTCATCAAATTCCATTCATGTGGGGGATTGTTGGAAATGGTTAAGAAAATTCTACTCAAAACCAGAATTTTTAGTCAACTTTGGGCTACAATATAAATAGGACCCAAGTACCGGTTATGGCAGGTATTGGTGGTAACGCGTTCTATGCCGCGTTGTGATTCATGCAGTATATTTGGTTATTCAAAACCATTATCAGGTGAATGGGAAATTGATGCCAAAGTAAGCTTTATGTAAATGGTGTTTTGGTGGGTTTCCCAAATTGAAGGAAGGAAAGCTTATCCCACATTGGTTGGCTAGGCTAACATTGTATGGGTTTATAAGCCTTAAGATTGGACCTTGGGGTAGGCCCCAAGGGGCACTCATGTTTTGAAGAGGGGGTGGTTATGGGCAAAGTGGGCTAGACCCATTGGACCTAAAACAAACACACAAGCGCATGTAGACACCCCATTTTTTTATTGCCCTTAAGACTTAGGCGCCTCAGGCTGATCACTCAATGATGAAAGTTATGCTGTACAATCGTTCGATTTCTTTGGCAAGAAAAGCTTTTAAATCCCAACCTTACACCCCATTTTTGACCAAAATTATTTTAGACCTTAAAACCCTATTTTCCAAAATATTTTTTCAAATGTTTCTACGATGTTCCGAGGCTCGCATTTCGTTTAAAATATTGCACTTTTCGGTAAATCGAGCAAGGACAAAGTGGAAATAAATGGAAGGGAGGTGAACTCTTTGAAAAATATTTTAAAACCTCTTATTTGTAGGTTTGGAGTTGAAGGAAATAGGAGGGGAGGGAAGAAAACTAGTTGGGGGAAAGGTTGGGCATCAATATGTTAGGACAAATGAGCTGCCTCCACTAAAATAGGCATATCTCTTTGCACACTTAGAATTCAGATGTGAAGCCACCTCCATTGGAAAGTAGACTTCCGAGGATTCAATTTAGACTCAAGAATGACCTAAAACCGAGTCCGAATAAGGGAGATATGCCCATTTGAAGTCAGGCCTAAAAACAGATTTTGTCTAGCCGACTACTAAAGTGGGCAGCCGGCCACTAATAGTGGCCTGCGGCCAGTTGTGCAAAATTTGGCCATTTAGAGTGTTTTGGCTAGCCAAGTGTCCCCAACTAGTGGCCTGCTGGCCACTTGTGTCGAAAAACAAATTTTTGTAGATATTTGTTGCTAGATATTTCCACACTGCACTAGCTGTATGTATATAGATATTTTTGACCTAAGAGGTTGTGTTTCTATATATATTTGACCTTCCCTCATGTTTTTAAAGATTAGAAAATTTTGGAGAAGGAAATTAGGGTTAGAAAAATTAAAAAAACTCCAATACTTGCATAACACACACACACACACTCTCTCTCTCTCTATATATATATATATCTTGCAACCTACACACACTCTCTCTATACTTCCTAAACATAAAATTTAGCTCTTCTTGTTGAGGTTCTTGAGCTCAAATCTCAGCCCTTGAGAGTGAGAACTTGTGAGTTTGTGAACAAAAGAGTTACCTTGCTTCAAGAGATATAACTTGTGCAATCTTTACACTACTTCTCTCTTCTCTTTTCTTGCTATTTTTGGACCATTTTTCAGCTGTATTTATGGGCTGAAAGTTGTGATTAAAGGCTATCTAAGGGAGAGGGATTGATCACCCTTCTTTGTACCTTGTCTCCTAAGCCTTTCCCCTTGTGTTTCGCATCTCTTCATCAAAAAATTTTGAGTTTTTTACCACTGATTTTCAGAGGCTAAAAATGTAGCTTTGAAGTCCCAAAAATGGAGGGGTTAGCCTCTCCTCCGTGTGCTTGTTTACTAGCTTAAATTCCTCAATATTGTAGCTAACTTTTTCAAGCTTTTCCATGTGAATTTTAGCACTGTTTTTGCTTACTTTAGGACTGTTTTAGGTTGGTAATTTCATTTATTCCTTGTATAGTATGCTTATAGTGTAATGGTCCTCATAGACTTGGTGGCTTAGGCCTTAGCCACCGACCTATTTGAGTTGATAGCATTTATTTCTTACTTTCCATACTTGTGTTCACCTCTAAGCATCTCTGCAATCTCCTTCCTTTCTTGGCTTTTTCTCTTTGTTTTGAGATTTGCTTCAAAGTGAGTGTTGTTTAGGTTTGAGAGGTGACCTTGTGCTTAATGGTTTAATCCCTTTGGGGGTTCATTACCAATGGCATGATCTCTCTCTCATGCCTAAGACAACCATTGGTTTAACACTTCCCTCCTTTAGTGGACTTAAAGTACATTATTGGACTTAATTGATTAATGAATGGAAGGTAATTTAAAAGAGGTGTTAAATTGGAATAAAATGAAACAAGATAATAAATGGTTTGGGTTCAATCGGACGTTAATTGAACCCATTGAGTCTTGAGTCATTTCATAGTTATTAGTGATGAAAACGGTTCAAGAATCAATGTCAACCCTTTCCCTTGATCAATCCATGATAGGGAGGAGGTTTTGAGAGTCTTTTATTGTGCATTTATTGAAATTGTATCCCTTGGTTCATAAGTCATCACGCAATGAAATTGCGTCGATTGATGGCTTGCGAATCAAACCTATCCCGTATTTGACCTGTTTGATGATAAGAAGAGGCAGGGTGGACAGACATCCCCTGAGAATGCTCTGTTTGTGGTCTGTTTGTTATTTGTGGCAGCGGGAGAAACCCAACATTAGTGGCCGGTATGCCATTTTTAGTAGGCGGCAGGCCACTACTCTGGGCTGTCGGCCACTTTTGTCCACCAAGCAATACCTCTTTTTTTTTTTTTTTTAACAGAACAAAGCAGAGGCTAAGCTAAAACAGTGCAAGTTTCTGGTTGCAAACAAAACCCTCGTGGTAGCAAAACAGAGGCATCTTCGGGTGGAAAATTTGAGTGCATGCACGAGCCATATCTTCATTCCTCGAGGCTCGTTAAAATTATAGACTTGTGATAATTAAATTGCTTAAGTTAATTCATGTTGTAATTAATTAGTTAGATTAATTAATTTGGCGCTGTAATTATTTAATTAGCTAGACTAGTTAGTTAAATTCAATGTTGTAATAATTAGCTAGTGTAGTTAATTCATTTCATTTGATTTGTAATAGTTAGTTATTTCGTAGTAATTAGTTAGCTAGTTAGTTTATTCAGATCCTCCTGCGCAAGGGCAAATATGTAATAATGTGTATGTCTTCCAAACCCACGTCTTCCTTCCTTTTATTTACTCTCTTATGATGGTTAACTTAGAACATCATGTTTGTTTTAGCATTTTCCATGATTTTCATCCATTTGTCTTGCATGCATGAAGTTTGGTTCATCACTCTAACAAGCATTGTCATTGAAATACTTCTTTGAAAACGTGTTTAAAACTGCATGCTATCAAGTTGATTCACATGCCATGCTACGTAGCCGGACTTCTAATTGTATACTGTATGTGTTGCATTAGTCATGTCGCATTAGTTAGGGCACGCATTTTTCTAACTATTTCTCTCTTTTGGCTTGCCTTGGAGTACTAGGTGAGCACTTATTGCTTTAGCATATCATATGAGTGTTAGTGTTGCCATGTCAAGCATAATTACCATGAGGCTAAATGCTTAAGTGATATATCTGTCTGAATGCCTGTGGATGAAGGTTAGTTGCTTGAATTAGGATATTTTGACTAAGTGTACATATGAGGTCACTTTTTCAACTGGTACATATTTAAAACAATTTTCAAACAAACATAAATCAAAGTGTTCCAATTTTTGCAACGTAGTCTATACTTGTGTGTATCACATAGTAAGTTAGCCTAATAAATCAGAACAAGAGCATATAATGTAAATAAGAATCACATCATGATTAGTAGAGGCCGATTTTTGATTGGACGAGCGAGGGTGCTTAATTCATGACCTTCCCCCCTCGTACCTAAGTTCCCGAGCCGAGACACTTTGGTGATGACGGATAAGTGGTCTTTGGCACGAGTATCTAGTTTCCTAAATTTTCTAAAAATATTTAGGTGTGACTCTGTAATCTGGCAAAGTAGTCCATTTTTTGGCATTTTTATTCAAAATCGATTTTCCAAAAGATTTGCTGGATTTGGACTTTTTTGTGTTTATCCATTTCACATTGCACTTGTGGAATCAGATTTAGAACCACAGGAGTCCGAACTGTAGGGTTGATCGTATCCGAAAGGAGCACGAAAAGTCAAGCTACAACGCGTTCCGCCATTAGTCCGATCGGGCGGGTTGAGCTGGGCTTGGGTGCATGGTGCGAGGTTGGGTTGGGCATGTGTAGTCCAATACTTATCTTTTTGGGCCAAAAACATTTGAATTTTATTTTTTCTAAAATTAAATTCTTATCCTTTGGAATTTGAATTTCGGTTTGAAATTCAAAATAAATTCTGAATTGACCCTAACATTTATGAATGTTGGCAGTTTGGTCCATTTCACATTTTCAACTTTTTCCCTCCGACCCGAACAGGTTCTTTGCCTATTCAAGTCTGTTCCGAATAGGTTCTTTGCCTGTTCAAATCTATCCTGAATAGCCACCAATTTTCCTATAAATATACAAGTCCTTCATTTGTTTTTTCAATTAACTTTCGTCATTCTTTCTATTCTGCTTCTACTTCCTGCATTTTGCTGCATTTATTTTTTGTGAGAAAGAGTATAAATACAAAGTGTGTTCGTTGGACATTTAGTTTGTAGTGTTGCTACTAATTGTCATTGATTATTTTATCTTGGGAGATAGACGTCCACATTCTGAAAGCACTGTGGAGAATACGAATCTGTTTTAAGGAGACAGTGTTGAACACTGGACTTGATTGAATTTCCAAAAGGTAATATTCTAAGTAGTTTGTTTATAATTTTCATTTCTGGTTTCATTTTTTTATGTTTGGTTTTTAGATTATGTTTTGTTTTTGTAACAAAATAAGAATATGTTTTTCCATATTTTATTTTCTATATTCTGTTTTGATTTAAGTAATCAAACATACTTTCTTCTTCCTTAATCTATTTGTCGAATACAGTGAAGATTGTCTAACATCTAGAGCTCAACATTGCAAAATCCATAAAGAGTTTATTTTTGAGAGAAATATACTTTTGAGAGAGTTTATTTTGTAAGAGAGTTTTATTTTTGAGAGTGAACTTGTAGTGAGAATTCTTTGTAACTCTCAATTGATTGATAATACATTAGCCATAGGAACTTCAAGTTCATCATCAAGCTTTGTATAAGTTATTTACTCCTTTTCAACAAGTGAACCTTCTTGGTGGATTCCAAGATTGTAGATTTTGGTGGATTTCGAAATCATTGACGTCGTGGTGATTCGACAACTGTGGCGAATATCCAGTGGAGTTCGTGGAGGTACCTATAGAGTGAACAAAGATGTGTGTCGGTGAGTGGATTCGTGTAGCCTGGATTGGCCTTTGTAAGATATCTCTTATACAACCTTTCTCACATAGTGGATTATTTGTCTGGCCGAGGGCCTGTGGTTTTTTATCACAAGTTGGTGGATTTCAATTGTGATTTTCCATGTAAAAAATATTTTGTGTTGTGAATTGATTTTCTCTTACTCTCTCTTATCTACATTGATAGTGGTTGCTTAATTTTTAATTGGACTGCTTAAATCAATAATCACATTAAATGGGACATATCAAGATTTTCCAAAAGAGTTTTCTGCACAAATCTAGATTTTTCAATTGGTATCAAAGCGGGTCGCTCATACTTTGTTTTTCAAAGCTATAGGAGCGTGATCTTTTTGTGATTATTAATGGATTCAATCCAAGGAAGCAATTTTGATCAAGAATCCGAAATGATGGCCATTTTTACAAAACAATTTCATAATTTTATGAGAAATAAAAAGCCTCATTTCGGATATTCAAATCCAAGGGAGAGTTGTAATTGTGAGCAAAATTTTTCTAAACTCAACAAAAAGAAAATGATTTTTCAAGAAGTTCAATGCTCTAAATGTCATGGGATTGGACATGTTTCAACCAAATGTCCTTTCAAAATTTTAAAACTTGAGAAAGATGCAACCCACAATGCTTTGGTTGCAAGTCTTGACGCGGTTTCAAAAAATAAAGACTCTTCTGATAGTGAAGACGAGAATTCTCCAGAAATTCATAAGATGCACCTCCAACGCTGTAAATTGATGAAACAAAAGGAAGAACTCATAAACAGCTTGGAAAAATGTGTGAAGGAGAAGAACCAGTTGAAAAATGAATTTTTAGAGGCTCAAGCAAAGATCAACGTCCTAAAAAATGAAAAGGACATTTTGATCGATAAACTCTCTACTTGTAAAAATGAGAGAGATTTTTTTCTTGGTGCACATGACGAGCTGAAAAAGAAAAATGATCTTCTTAAAGAAGATGCTGAAATTGTGCCAAGAAAATTAAAGAGCTTGAGGACAAGTGTGCCAAGAGGGAACTTGAATTAATCGGTACCAATGCCATGGCTGAAGTGTCAACTTCCAACATTACAAGTGCTTTAGAGGTAAAAGGCCTTGACAAGGCGAAAGGTACAAATTCCAACTTCTAGTTTTTCCCATAAAAATATTTTGAAGAAGAAATTCATACCTATTTGTCATCATTATGGAGCTGTTTGTCACATTAGGCCTAAATGCTTGAATTTGTATAAGGCTAATCATGGCAGGGATGGAAAGCCCTCAACATGTGCTTAAGAGAAACATTCAATGGGGTAAGCTGGCCATAAAATATCCAAAGGATGGTAAGTCTGTTTTTTGTTGTGTTTTGTGGTAAATTAGGTCGTCTCCGTTCATATTGTTATTTGCTTAATGGTCACATACAACGTAAAGGCGGTAAGTTTTTCAACGCCTCTAAGACTTTTGCACAACCCTTATTGTCAAAAGGATTTCCAGAATTTTTTGAACCAATCGTGTTAAAATGCCTCATGTTAAAAATAGAGTTGTTTGGGTTAGGAAAAATGATTTGGGATGAAGGATTTCGTGTTCTTGGGTTGTTAATATTTTTTATTTTTTATTTTTTGAGTTCTTTGAAAAAGAAATATATATATATATATAAAATGTTTTGGTGTCTTGTATTGGGAGTCTTTTATTTGTTTTAAAGTTTCTTCCACAAACAAAATTTTGTTTCTTCTAGATTGCTTGTCTTAGAATTGTTTTTAGGAAATCATTTTTAAAAAAAAAAATTTGTTGGTCAAAAGGATTTTTCTATCTAGACTCACTCTTGAAAAACTTTTTTTACATTGCATGACATGTTTGGTTTGTGTAATTCTTGCATCACTTTGAATACTTGAGGTTGGAGAAACATAATCTCATTTTGTACACATTTTTAGGAGAATTAAATGTTTATTAATAGCTCATGAAAAATCCTGAACAATGTGTTAATTTGTGCGCCTTAACTCGTGTGGATTGACCAATACTGAGTACTCACAAGTATGATAATGAGCAAGAAAAATATTTTGTTATTTTTGTGCTATGCTCGGGGGAAAGAGTTGCATGTAAGAGTGTGTTAGAGCTGCCATTTTTCAGAGGTTAAAATTAACGATTTATTGGTTTTAGCTACCACTTTTAGTAGTGTGAAAGCCTCCTTCGAATTTTTGAAAAAATCATATAAAAAAAGAAGGAATGAGGTTATGGTAGTTTGAAAAAATGCTCTCTAAAAAAATCATACTTCGAAAAACTCAAGGTTTGACTTCCAAAAGTGGCTTAATTTTTGTTGCAAAATGTTCATTTGATCTCTACATGGCTTTGCTAAACATGGTGTTCTCAATGCACACAACATACTGCCTTGGTATGAGATTTGTGGGTATCTTTTATCCAGTAGTTTTAAAGTGAGTGTCTCTTTACACTTGTTGAACATTGTCAGTTTTGATAATACTCTATTTTTCAAAATTTTGAGTAAGGATATAAAAATTTTCTGAGTCTTACGTACGTATTTTTTGTTTATTAAAAAATTGATCTTGAATTTAGGGGAGAGAGAATTTTTTTTTGTGAAAATTGGTTTTGTGGTTTAGGGGGAGTATTTTGCTTAGGGGGAGAGATTGTTTTGTTTTGCATACTAATATTTCTTATGCAGAGGCGTATTTTGTGTTTTGTCACGGAATTGCCAAAAGGGGAGATTGTTAGGATTTTCAATCCTAATTGCGCGCATTACAATGCTAGTTTGCAATCTCATTCCAAAGACAATATTGTGTTTTTTAGTTTAATCATTTCTGTTTCATTTGTCGTTTGAATCTTCAAATTTTGTGTAGGAATGATTTATGAAGTTTTGTCCCGGCATTGCCAAAGGGGGGGATTATTAGGATTTTTGTCCTAAAAGATTTTGTGTTTTGGCAATACCTTTCTCGACAAAACTTAATTTTAATTGTTGGTTCAAATTCTTGTTCATTATCTTCTTGGTCTCATTATTCTTGGTCTTTTAAATTGTTTTTAATGGCTGGAAGTTTCATACTCAAGATTGAAATTCAAGACAATTTCGGTGACTCAAAGACTTTGCAGTCAATTGATTATTGAAATAATCAATTTGAGATTTTGTTGAACAAAATTTTCAAAGCATGCCTCAAAAATGAATCTTGATCTTTTTTGAAATAATCACTTGAGATTTTGGTTGGAAAAAGTTTTTGAAAAAGTTAACAAATATCTTGAGCTGATGTTGTATGTTAAAAAGAATCAATTTGAAACTATCTTTCTTGAGCTAATAAAATTGAAGTCTTCATTCAAAAAGTGGCTAGATGGTCAAAATCCAAAGGTGGTTGTTTGTCTAATGAAGTCATGTTTTCATATCATGGAGAATCAAAAGGAGGAGACTTGTAAATAAGTTGTCAACGCAAGGTGAGCATAGAATTTGTGAAACAGCAAAGCAGTGCAAAAGTCCACAAATGTTGCCGGTTCACATGGTAGCGCCCGCAACCATACCAATGGTGCCCGTGATTTTGCGGCTACGACATTTACCTTTGCGACCGCGATTTGGAGAGTCCAAAAGTCCAGCTCCCAGAAGTTTATCTGCAACCCGCGAAGCGCATGACTGCGCCCGTGAACTTGTCCTGCCTCAAGTATATTTAAAGGACCCTTTGCTCATTTGTTAAGGCACCTCTCCAAGATCATTTTGTATCACTCCTAGAGCATTTTCTATCTCTCTAAAACATCTCTAGAGCTCAACATTGCAAAATCCATAGGGAGTTTACTTTTGGGAGAGTTTATTTTGTAAGAGAATTTTATTTTTGAAAGTCAACTTGTAATGGGGATTCTATATAACTCTCAATTGCTTGATGATACATTAGCCATTTGAACTTCAAGTTCATCATCAAGCTTTGTATAAGTTCTTCACTCCTCTTCAAAAAGTGAACCTTCTTAGTGGATTATAAGACTGTAGATTTTGGTGGATTCTAAAATCATTGGCATCGTGGCAATTCGACAATCGTGGCGGATATCCAGTGAAGATCGTGGAGGTACCTGTAGAGTGAACAAAGATGTGTCGGTGAGTAGACTCGTGTAGCCTGGATTGGCCTTTGTAAGATATCTTTTGTACTACCTTTCTTGCATAGTGGATTATTCGTCTGGTCGAGGGTCCGTGGTTGTTTTATCACAAGTTGGTGGATTCCAATTATGATTTTCCACATAAAAAATATTTTGTGTTGTGGATTGATTTTCTCTTACTCTCTTTTATTTACATTGATCATGATTGCTTGATTTTTAATTGGATTTCTTAAATCAATAATTACGTTAAACATGATGTGCCTAGATTTTTCAAAAGAGTTTTGTCGCACAAATCTAAATTTTTTAGACCGAAATAAAATATGCAGATTGTTAGAATAATGTATAGAGAAAGAGAGAGAGAAATATGTATCCCTTTTATATATTATTTGATTCAATGTACAATGGCTCCTATATATAGGAGAGATTATAGACAAAAATTATAAAAGTGGCCGAAAGGTACACTAACTTAAAGCATAAAGCATATACACTAGCAACCCCCTTAAACTCAAGGAGGATAGGTACCATCCAACATGAGTTTAGAGAGAGTAACAAAACGTGAAAATAAAATAGGAGACATTGTATGGTAGTGTCAGACCGTTGTAGAAGACACTGTATGGTCGTGTCGGACTGTTGTAAAAGACACCATGTGGTCGTGTCGAACCATTGTAGAAGACACTGTACGGTTGTGTCAGACTATTGGAGAACACACTGTATGGTCGTGTCGAACCGTTGTTGAAGACACCGTGTGGTCATGTTGAACCGTTGTAGAAGACACTATATGGTCATGTCGGACCGGTGGAGAAGACACTGTGTGTATATATATATCTTTCCCGCCTCCCTTATTTTTGCCTCTTTCAAATGCTACGCCTGACACGCGGCTTCGCTTTTTGCGCCAGTCAGCCGACAAATTGCCTCGGCTCCCTTTCTCTCTCTCGTCGAATGTCATGCCCTCTCTCATCGAATGCCGCGCTGGACATGCGGCTTTGACTTTTGTGTTAGCCAGCCGACAAAGCTAGACCCTCCTCGATTTGTAACGATTGCCTCAGCTCTCTCTCTCTCTCTCTCTCTCTCTCTTTCTGTCTTCATCTCTTCCGTCTTCTTCTTAATCATTGCTTGAGAGAGATAGGACAGAGAGACTAAGCGGAGGAGAAAGGCTGCCCAAACCTCAGTCTGCTCTCTTCTATTTACTCTGCGACTTCTTTTTTTTACACATCTCTCCTCTAACACATGGCCTCGTCTCGTCCCCTCACTCTCTTTCCAGATCTTAATGATCCCATAAGCTCCCCTGGACCAAGTGCCCCTGCTCCTACGTTTCCTAACCTTCCGACACTGTCAGTCGAGCAAATAATGGTAGCTCAATCTGACATTGAAGCTAACCATTACACGCTGAAGTCCTGTATAGAGACAATGGTTGTGGTCTCCAATTTGTTTCGACTGTAGAACAGGACAAGTGAGGTACATCAATTAAATGCCCAACTTTCGCTACTCTAACGTATGTACAAGGATGCGTGAGCAGAGATTAGCACACTGAAGGCAGAAAATAAAGAGCTGAAATGGAAGGCCACCGTCATGTTTCGATTCGGAGTGCCATCGTACTCTGCTGTTGATGATCAACGGAGAGTCAACTCGCTCGACGGTCTTGGAAGCACTGAAGCAGGGCCTTCAAGGGTCTCCCAAGACGAAAGCAAGAGGAAGAGATCGGCAGGAGAGTCGAGTAAGTGAGGTCGGCGCACGACCGTCAGAAAGAAAAATCCCTCTAGTTTTTGTTTTTTGTGTGATGTGTTAGTTGTTGTTTTGAATGTTGAACTTGAAAATGGTTGCATTTTAATGAAGTCTGAACTAAATATCGAGCCTATCACTGACCAAAACACAAAATACAACTCGGTGAAAGGAAAACCAAGCAAAAACCATCCCAAACGCACCCTCTTATGCTTGAGATTAGAAAACGCGGTGTGGTAGTGGCGGACCACTGTAGAAGACTTTGGTGGTGCACCAAGGAGGCGACTGAGGGATGCGCCATGGGGTGGCTTGGGTGGTACGTAAAT
This sequence comes from Camellia granthamiana, assembly GCA_036172215.1. Taxonomy (NCBI): domain Eukaryota; kingdom Viridiplantae; phylum Streptophyta; class Magnoliopsida; order Ericales; family Theaceae; genus Camellia; species Camellia granthamiana. Next base: position 149,891,346 of record CM069903.1, read on the forward strand.
AGGTTTGACCATTGAAACCTATGTGAGGTGGAAAGAGAAAGAGTGACAAAGTGGAGCAGAAATGCTCAACATATAGTGAAATGGGTTAGAAAATATGGTGGTTAAGGGGAACATGGATGTGATAAATTGATGGGGAAAAAAAAGCAATAAATAAATAAAAGAAGAAAAGTAGAATGGGTTTGAAAATACGGCATGGGAACAAGCTGGAGGATGGGCGTATATATAGATGTATCTTTCTTTTTTATTTTTTAAAAAAAAAGAAAGAGTTGGTAAGACAAAAGTTGGTAGATGAAAACATTTCAGAGCATATGGTTGTGTGCATGATAAGTGGTTACATTATTAAAATAGTGTGGATGATGGGTTACACACACATATACATATATATATTATAAGGATGAGAGAGTGGGGAACAAGCCCATGTGGGTTGATGAAGACAAGAAATTGGTTTGGTGGTATTTGTTGGAAAGAAGAATAAGAAAGAGAAGAAAGGTAGTTTGTAAGGAGAGAGAGAGTTAAATCTGAGAAGGTGAGAACTAGAGAGAGAGAGATGGGTCGTGTGCTCTAGGTCCGTGTTCAAGTCTCACACCCACCATTGCAAGGGTCCAGCTCGGTTTCGCAACCTCGACTTCGGTGAGCGCAATGGCTACTTGAAGGGTGTGATCACCGAGATCATCTACAACCCGAGTCGCGATTCGCCTCTAGCTCGAGTCACGTTCTGCCACCCCTTCCGATTTAAGCACCAGAAGGAGCTCTTCGTCGCCGCCGAAGGCATGTACACTGGCCAGTTCATTTTCTATGGAAAGAAAGCCAATCTCATGGTTGGCAATGTTCTTCCCCTCAGATCTATCCCTGAAGGTTCTGTTGTTTGCAACGTTGAACACCATGTCGGTGATCGCGGTGTCTTGGCTAGAGCTTCTAGTGATTACGCTAATGATCAAACTCCCATTAGGAGCGAAAAAAGATTGTGCCCAGTGGGTGTCAGGTTGATTTGCTGGGTATTGAAGTTAGACAACCTTCGAATCAAGCCGTGGACCTCGTACCCTTTGTTAAGGAGGAACTCGATCAAGTACGACCCATTTTGCCTCGTGATGCCCGTGATTAAGGCTGTCTTGCGGCCGCCATTGGTGGTTGATCTAAATTTGGGACTGTTGCTCTCAGACATCATTGCCATTGTTGATTTGCTACTTCTGTCGGACTGTTGCTCTCGGATGTTTTGGTTGTAGCCGTGGATGCTCCTCAAAGTCAATGGAGTTTTGGGGTGAGTTGGCCTCAGAATGATTAGGGGTGACATACTGTAACAAGAAATTACGATTGCCAGCCTAATTTCCAAATGCCAAAACTATATACTCCCTCCGTCCCAAAATATTAGTCCCTTATTCCATTTTTCATTGTCCCAAAATATTAGTCCCTTTTTAAAAATTAAGTACAAAAATGATATGAAAATTTCATTTTACCCTTCTTTTAAATTCATTACTATTAATATACACAAAAAGTACATAATTATGACAATTGATTTTTTATATTAAAAAAAACTGAAATTACTATACTACTGTATTTCATTACATTTCAAAAGGAATATATACATAAAAAGGGAGCAAAAACAACAAAAAGAAGTGCTGATACATGGAGTTTCAATTCTCACCACCACTGCCATTTACATTTAGCATTGCAAACTCACAAATTATTTCTTCAATAGCAACAACATCAAAGAAGCTTTTATTTAAGTGACAAAATTCACCAACAAAAAATTGTTCTCTATCAGCAGAGTTCTTAACTAAGGAATTCACCCAAAAAATTTTGAAGCCTTGTGGAGTTAGACCCCTAAAAAAAAAAAAAAAAAAAGACAGTGAAAGTAAACTCAACCCTTCATGCTACATATAGACAAACAAAAAACAGAGAGAGAGACCCAAAAACTCACCTGGACTTAAATGGAGATGGGCCAAAGCATTTTCAACAACATGAGGTTCACATTGAATTTGGCAAGGCAGAGTACCATCTCTCATCAGTTTTCTCTTTGCCATATGTGGCAATTTGTAATTGTTTCCACCATTGATTCTCATCACCTCTAACATACATGCTTGCAAGGTTACAAATACATGATCAAGAGTTACCCGTGATAATTCTTCGAATGATTTTTCTACGGCATAAACCAATTCATCAATATTTGTAGGTGCTTCTTGATATTGCAAAGAGTGGATTGCTCTAAAATATCTGAGGTTCAAAACATTCACATCTAGGCTGTTTGGGGGTTGATACGATAAACAAATATCAAAACCTTCTCTACTTGCAGCTTCAAGAAATCCAACATCAAATGGATCAACATGTGGTCTTGCATTATCTTGTTGAATGAATATAGTGTTCATTGCACTGGAACGTGGCCATTCCTGCACGAATAACATCTTTTGTTACCAATACAATTGCCTTTGTTTCAAGTGTACCAGCTGCACGATTTTTGCTTTTTTTTTTAGCTAGTTCCTTGTACGTGAATGGCCAAATTCCAATTTTACCTAAAAATTCTTCATTTTTCCTGAAAATTCTTCATTTTTATTTTCATCAAACCATGGCCGAGCAACTATTGCAAGGAACATTACCTTTGTAATGAAACGTTTACATTTACAAGAACGTTGTGGTTCTTCTTCTTCAGGAAGAAGGTAATACCTCTCAACTTCTTTGGAGATGTAAAACCACTTCTCATCAATGTGCACATAGTCATACATGGATTTGAACATTGGCTGGCCTTGAAGACTATTTGGCTCAAGCAATAAAAGACAAAATCAGAGTCTTGCTCTCTTATTCTCTTTAGATAGATACAGCTTCAACGCATTTGAATGTGGCCTAATTTTGCCTTCTTTAATTCTCCTATGAATTGTTGATTTTGGAAAATTCAATGCCTTTGACAATGAGTGGATATTGGTTCGACGATGAAGAGGAATTTCAGCAACTTTCCCAACGTTGAGTTGAACTCTCTTGCGGCCAGAATTTGTTAATTTGCTAGATACATTGACCATTAACCCATTTTCCATACAAGCTATTCCTCTCTGCCAAATACAACGAACATTTTTTACATGGACAGAGAACTTTGCAGTAACCTCAGTTTGACAACCCCTTTTCAATTTTCCATCCTTACTTCATATTAGCAGAGTTTCAAAAATTGATTGGCGTAGATGATTTGTAGATTTTTCTTTGTTCTATGATGAACACAAGAAAGAAAAACAAGGAAACTAGCAACAGAGGAAGTCTCAATTGTGGAATTTGTTACCTTTATGTTAGCTTTATATTAGTGTATGTATTATGCTCTATGCTTTCAAGATAGTGCATAGATAGTGCAATAGCCTTTCGGCCACTTTCATCGTTGCTGTTTGTAAGCTGTTTGTAAATTGTCTCCTATATAAAGGAGCCCCTGACCATTGTTAATAAATTCACATACATACACAATTTATTCTCTCTCTCTCTCTCTCTCTCTCTCTCTCTCTCTCTCCCTTTCTCCTCTTTCTCTACCAACTATTGTTTCATGTTGTCAGATCAGAGCCCAGTTCTACACTTCTGGCCTTCTCTGTTTTTGGTGCTTAGTCTCGTACACAGTCACACTACACCAACCTGCTCAGAATCACCTCACGATTCCAACAACACCACCCCCGTCACCAGAAACGCCTCCACGCACTATCACGCGCCGCCTTTGTGTTCGGCGCGTCTCAACTTCTGCCGCCACTCTCATATGTGCCCTCACGTGCCCCCTCTGTTGCTTGCTCACGTCAGCATCTGTTGTCAGCCTTATGCTTGCGCGCACCATACCTACTGCTGTGCGCCAAGCGTGCGCCGTTCCACTATTGTGCACCCGCATGCGCCATTCTGCTCATGTGCGCTGCGCGTGCGCCGTTTTGCTATGGTGTGCCCCTTTCCCAACTATTTTTGACCTTCCGACTCACTGGTACACTCTGTTTTACCTGATTTTACTCCTACAAGTCTGTTTCTATTTATTTAGTCCTACTCCACTATTATTATGGATTGCCATGATGCCTCTCATCCGATTTCTGTTCTTCTTAATGGTTCCAATTATGTTCTGTGGGCCCAAGCCATGTCTTCCTTCCTCAGAGGTAAGAAGCTCTGGCACATTATCATTGAGGATGTGACCCAATCGGTGAAAGAGGTTGATGAACTGTTGCTACATATGAAGACCAACTCGAAGATTGGGACAGTAAGAACTACCAGATCATTATTTGGCTTCAGAATACCTCTGTTCTTTCTATTAGTCTTCAATTTGGTAGTTTTTAGCTTGACTCTGTCACCACTCCTGTGAAAGAGGTCGATGAAACTGCTGTTACATATGAAGACCGACTCGAAGATTTGGACAGTAAGAACTACCAGATCATTACTTGGCTTTGGAATACCTCTGTTCCCTCTATTAGTCTTCAATTTGGTTGTTTTCAACTTGACTCTGTTACCACTCCTGTTGAAGACATTTGGGATTTTTTGAAAGAACGATACCAGACTACCGGTCTTGCCCATCAGTATCAACTTCAGAGTTAACTTCATCGCATGCGCCAAGAATCCAGTCAATCTATTAATGATTTTCTTTCTCAGATGTATTCTGTTTAGGACTAGCTTGCTCTTTTAGAATCAGCATGGCCTCACCTTGAAGATGCTATTTTATTCACTATATATCATAATCAGCAGCGGTTGGTTCAATTTCTCACAGCTCTCACTCTCTATTTTGAGCCCATGCGTGCATCTCTTCTTCATCGCCTTCCGTTGCCCGCTCTTGAATAGGCTATTTTTGAGTTGTTATCTGAGGAGACTCATCTTAGTACTCTCTAGACTTATCATGTGGACTCTGTTCTTGCCACTCCTCAATCACGGCCCTCACCGACCCAGCGGTCCACTATCTGCATCTATTATCAGAATCGAGGCCTTCCTTCTACTCATCTTCTGGTTCATTGTCCTATCCAATCCTACCGATACTGCAACAAACTTGGGCCTGGTCATCTGCAACACGATTGTTTTCGCAATCCATCCCAATCATCTTCCAGTAGCCACTCCTCTCGAGGTGGCTCTTCTAGAAGGAGCTCTCATCATCCCGGGAATCAGTCTTTTCCTGCTCATCGCACTGCTACTATTGCCTCTGAGGATTTCTTTGAGTCTCCTGCTCCATCTGCCCCTTTCTTTTCTCAAACTGATGTTGAGGCCATGTTTAAACAACTTATCTCCACCTCTAGTACACCTCCTCCTACTGCTTTGTCTGTGACTCCAGGTAACTCTTCTTGGTATTTTGACTTTGTCTGTTATAATCATATGACTTCCAGCTCTACTATATTCTTTTCCATCTCTTCCTTTACTCATATTCCCTTTATTCATACTGCTGATGGTTCTCTCATGTCTATCAGTCATGTTGGTTCTGTTTCCACATCTCATTTATCTTTACCGCAAGTTTATCATATCTCTGCTCTAACCTTAAACCTTATCTCTATTGGCCAATCATGTGAGCTTGGTCTAACTGTCACATTTTCTACTAATGGTTGTTTGGTGTAGGACCCTCAGATGGGACAGACTATTGGGATCGGCCGTAAGCATGGATGTCTCTATGAACTTATTCACCTTCATGTTCCTGACTCCCCACAGATAGCTACTCCTGCATCTGCTTCCTCTTTGTCTCCTTTTCATCTTTGGCATTGTCGCTTAGGACATATTTCTGTTAGTCGGTTAAAGTATTTAGTTTCTAGTGGTCAATTGGGTCATGTACTTCCAGATACTTTTGATTGTTTACCCTGTCAACTTGCAAAACAACCTGCTTTATCATTTAATAAAAGTACTTCTGTTTCCTATGCACCTTTTGATCTTGTACATTCAGATATTTGGGGCCCATCACCTCCTATTACTATGGGTGGATCTCGTTATTTTGTTATTTTTATTGATGATTTTTCCCGGTTTACTTGGCTTTTTCTCATGAAAACTCGGTCTGAACTTAAACACCTTTATTATAGCTTTGCCAAAATGGTCCACACCGAATTTTCAAAAACCATTAAAATTTTTTGCTCTGAAAATGCTATGGAATATCGGGATACAGATTTCCTTTCCTTTCTTCAGAGTCATGGTACTCTGCCTCATCATTCCTGTGCTGGCACGTCCCAACAAAATGGCCATGCTGAATGGAAACATCGGCATATTCTTGACACTACTCGCACTCTCCTTCTTTTTTCTTCTTGCCTTGAAAACTTTTGGGGGGAAGCTGCCCTTACTGCTGTGTGCACTATCAATTGTGTTCCACTCCCTATCATCAATAATCAAACTCCTTTTGAACGTCTGCATGGCACTCACCCTCCATGCACCAATCTTTGGGTTTTTGGCTCTGCCTGCTTTGTTCTGCTTCAATCCCATGAACACACCAAGCTTGAACCTCGTTCTCGTCTTTGCTGGTTTCTTGGGTATGGGATTGAACATAAAGGCTATCGCTGTTGGGATCCTCTCTCTAAGCGTCTTCATATCTCTCATCATGTGGTTTTCTGGGAACACAAAATGTTTTCCTCCCCATCCTTCTTTCACTTACCCGCACTCTAATAATGTTTACTAATCCTTCTATAGATCTCTTCTTTAATGAATTTGATGTAGGTTCCTCCTTCATCGAGATGCCTTTGTTGATCTCTGATTCCGTCCAGACTGCTCTCCCTGATGGTCCACCTTTCATTGCGCCTTCTAGCTCGTCTCTTCCTTCTCCACCAACCCTTCCCCCCACAGATCCTCCCACGGGTCGACCACACCGGGTAACTCAACTACCTATTCATCTTTGTGATTATATTGTTGGGTCTGCTGTCTTCTCTACTTATGAACCTACCTCCTATCGTGAGGCTTGTACTAATCCTTTTTGGCAGCAAGCTATGACTGATGAATTTCAGGCTATGGACAAAACTCATACTTCGGATGTTGTTGATTTTCCTCCTGACAAGACTGTGATTGGCTGCAAATGGGTATACAAAATCAAGACCCATTCTGATGGCTCTATTGAGCGCTACAAAGCTTATCTTGTTGCAAAGGGTTTCAACTAGGAATATGGCATTGATTATGAGGAGACCTTCTCCCCTGTTGCTCGACTTACCTCTATTCCCAGTTTGCTTGCTATTGCTGCTGTTGTTCGCCACTGGGAGCTTTTTCAGATGGACGTCAAAAATGCTTTCCTTAATGGTAATCTTCTTGAGGAGGTCTACATGCAACCTCCCCTTGGGTCTACTTATCCAGCTCATAAGGTTTGCACTCCGAGCTTGGTTTGCTAAGTTCAGTTCCACCATTTATGACTCTGGGTTCACTTCTAGCTCCTATGACTCTGCTTTATTTATTCGGACTACTACTTATGCTACCACTCTTCTTCTTCTTCTTTATATGGATGATATGATTATCACTTGCGATGATGCGGCTGGTATTCTTCGCCTCAAACGTTTTCTCCATCGACAGTTTGAGATGAAGGACCTTGGTAGTCTTAACTACTTCTTAAGGCTTGAAATCTCTCATGATTCCACTGGTTACTATTTGTCCCAGGCCAAATATGCATCCGATCTTTTGGCACGTGCTGGTCTTATAGATTGCAAAACTACCTCTACTTCAGTAAATCCTCAGATTCGTCTCACTCCTCTCGATGGGGATCTTCTCTTTGATGCTACACTTTATCGCTAGTTAGTCGGTAGCCTCGTCTATCTCACTATGACTCGTCCTGACATTGCCTATGCTGTTCGTCTTGTTAGTCAGTACATGTCAACTCCTCGCATTCCATATTATACTGCTCTACTCCGCATTCTTCGCTACCTCAAAGGCACTCTATTCCATGGACTACACTACTCTACTTACTTCTCTTTTGAACTATGTGCCTTTTCTGATGCTGATTGGGCTGGGGATCCTGTGATGACCGGCTATGTCGTGAGTCCCTTCACTCATCGTTCTCATTGGGTTGTTGTGTTCAAAGGATTTTGTTTCAAAATTTTCATTCTTGTTTACTCCGGTGTTGAGTTTTACTTGTTTCGGAGGGTGCGGATTCAGTCTGGAGTGCTAGGGGTTTAAGCCGAGGAAATTCTAGGCTAGAGGACCAAGGCCGTACATGCGGGGCCTTGGGCTGCACATGCAGGAGAGGGCCGCATGTGCGGGAGATGAGGCTGCACGTGCGGGAAAGTGAGGACTTTTGAGCATTGCACACTGCATTATATGTAGGTGCGGAGTGAGGTATGGGGGAGGAACTGGCGTACGTGTGGGGGTGAAGGCCACACGTGCGGAGAGAGGGCGCACGTGCGAGAGAGGGTGCCGTACGTGCGGGCCTATCTGCAGTCCGAAAATCTACATTTTCTTCTTTTCTTGGGTTAAGTGTATATCATTATATACATCTCTCTCTCTCTCTCTCTCTCTCTCTCTAAAAACCCTTTTCTCCTCTATCTCTCTATATTTCCTACATCAAACCTCACAAAATCTTTGATCTCTCCAAATCCATTGATATTTTGACCTGAATTCCTTCATCAAAGTTGGAGAGCTAACAGAGGGCTTCGTTGTGTGTGGTGGAGATCGTGCTTCAACACCGTTGATTTTAGGGCTTTCATCCCATTTTCTTCACCAAACTTGAGGTAGGGAATTTCTTGGAGTTATATATATGTTTTGCAAGCTTTTGGTTGATTTTGAGAGTTCTTCTTTGATTATTTTAAAATTTGGTTTTTGGCTCAAGAAATTAGTGGTTTTGTAAAAGAAATTCATCTTTTGTTTCTTTTTAAAGAGTCTCTTGTAGTTGAATCACATTGGCTTAAGAATGATGTTTTTAGTGAGGTTTTGCTAAGAGATGAGGAAAAGTTTGGTTTTAGTGAAAAACCTAGAAATTGGGGGTTTTGGAAAAATATTGGGGATTTATGGATTTTTCTTAGGTTGAATGAAGGGGTGAGTGAAAATTTTATATTGTTGTTTGCAAAAATGACAACTTCTTGATGTATGATGATTCGGGGACCATACTTGAATTTATTATTTAATGCATATACATATGTGGTTATGAATTGGCACATTGTTGAGTTCCATGAAGTATGACAATTGTGATTTTGGGAAGTTGATGTTCAAAAACATTGCATGTAGTCTTGAAATGACTAAAATGTTGAGAATTGCACAAGATGTGGAAAGGTTACTATGTGTTGATAGATTGAACTAAACACGTGGCATTTTGTTAAATAATATTGAAGGGAGGAATAGGAAATGTGGTTATCATCGTATCGTTGTTGCGATACTTAAAAATGGAGAATTTTTATGAGGCATTGTTAATTATTGCATTACATCCTCTTTTAATTGATAATTATACATTTTGAATTTGAGTTTGGAAAAGTTTACATTGAGAAAAGAATATGTTTGAAATGGGAATTATTGCAATATTTTGAGGTAAACACGTTGGTAAGTCCGGATAGGAGGTGTAAATGAAATGGATTAAGTTGGCCTGAGCGTCCGGGGTGAAAGACCGAAAACACGCGCAAAAGAGGTACCACTTCCCTTCCGGTTAGCAACTGGTAAAGTGTGGTTTTTGGTAGTGCTAGTTAAGCCTACTTGCAGACACCAACCTAGGGATTACATGAGTCGTATTTACCACCCCGTTGAATAAAATTGTATATTTTATTATTGTTGAGATTTCAAGTTACTGTAAAACATGGTGGCTTTTTAAAACATGTAAATGAAATCTTTTTTTTTTTAATTGGCATTGCATGGCATGCGGGCTATTCATGTATGGGTCCGAGAGAGCACAAGGCTTTTTTTGTTGTGATTGTAATTTTTGTAAGCCAAGGGCTATTCGTGTATGGGTCCGAGAGACTATTTTTGTGTAATTGGGTTTAAGCCTTGGAACTTGTAAGCCCTTGAGGGCATTTACTTATTTTGATTGAATGATTCTACATGCTATAGATTCATGTATTAGGATTCATTGAATGTATAACCGCATGTGAGATTATTCTTGTATAAACATTGAGATTATGTAATGGAATATGTTGGGAATATTTTCGGTATCTCTTAAGAGCCATGGTTATTATTATATTTCAATTGTATGTACTTTCGGGGTGTTACAACTTGGTATCAGAGCTACAGGGTTTGAATACTTGGGGCTCGCGGGGAGTGGTTGTTTTGCCACAGTGGGTTCATTTCGCATGATTAGGAAATGTTTTGTATTTCGTGACTATGTGATAACATGCTTATATGACTAGATGGGTATGGGATTGGACTTTTGGGATGTTGTTTGCGCCTATTAAATTCCTGGAGGTCTTAATAGAAGGGTACTTGATCAATACTCGTTCTACTAAGAATTCTTGATTTTTCGTAAGACGAGTCTCATCACAAAAGAATAATCCGTATGTGCTTACGTGACTAAGTGCTTATGTAGGGTGAATTGAATTGTCTGTATGGTAGGCTATATATAAAAATTGTTGTGGTTTAACGTGTGAGAGAAGTCGCGAGCACATTTGAGATTATATGCTAAATTGTTTATCTCATTCCTTAATTAGGATGTCAGGAAGGGGTCAAACTCGTGGTGGTAGAGGTGGAAGGCGTGGTAGGGCTCGTCGGAGTGTGCATGAGGTACCGGTCCATGAGGTTCCGGTGCAAGAGGAGGGGTTGGGCCAAGCTAATATGGCCGAGCAAGTGGGGCAAACGAAAATTCCAAGGCAAGCTGGTCAAGCCGCAATGGGGGCCCTAGCCTGAGAAATGGCGGGGGCCTTGAGGGAGTCGATGAACATACTAAGAGTGGCGAACCAAGCTAGAGAGAACGTCGTAGAGATGGGGGCGAGCTTTCTCACTAGGGAGTTTTTGCGGGCCAAACCAGATGAGTTTCACGGTGGCCCAGAGCCCAAGAAAGCGAATGGGTGGCTTAAACAAACAGTGAAGAAATTTGAGATTCTGTACATAGAAGACGGTGAGCTAAGAGTGACTCTTGCAAGTTACTACCTCAAAGGAGATGCGGGCCAATGGTGGAAATATGCCAAAGGTTGAATAAAACCGACATGGGAAGCATTTGTGGTGGCTTTCCAAGACAAGTACCTACCTCCCACTGCTAGGGAGAGGTTGAGGCAGGAATTTCAGGACCTCAAGCAACTTAACATGTCCGTGGCCAAGTTTGAAGTGGCCTTCTCTAGTTTGTCCCGATTTGCACCGGAGTTGGTAGCAACAGAAGAGTGCCATTGCATTGAGTTTGAGAAGAAATTAAGAACAAAGATCTTGTTCAAGGCTGCGGGGAACATGATTCGGAATTATGACCGACTTGTGGAAGCGGCGGCGCACGTAGAGATTACTGTGGAGGCCAAGAAGGAAAGAATCCGAGGGTCAAGGTCGAGGGGTCAAGGGTTATAGGGGGACTATAGACCCAACAAGAAGAGCAAAAACACCTTTTCATCCCAGTCCCAACCGCAGTAGTCCTGATCCACCTTTCCCTTGCCTAGTGTGCCTGAGGGAGAGTGCACAGAGTGGCTTTTCTTGTTTCAAATGTAGCCAACCGGGCCACAAGGCCTTTGCATGTCCGCAGAAGGGAGAAGGACAGCAGATGTTGCCACCACCACTACCTAACTGATATCAGAGTCAGTCTCAGAGTGAGGGGCATGGGCCTACTTGCTATCAGTGTAGTCAATCAGAGCACATGAAGAGAGCTTGCCCGTAGTTGGACATCGAGGTCGAGGCAGACTTAGAGCCACCAGCAGGCTCACTCAGTTCAAACTTCACGAGTTAATCAGGGAGTCGCTTCGATTCAGTCAGTGCAGCAGGCCTATGCTCTAAGAGATGAGCAGGTTGATCAAAGGCCACAGGGGCGCGTGTATGCTGTTACCACACTGGAGCAGTTACCAGGATCCTCAGTTGTGAGAGGTATTTTTGTTGTGTTTAATTCTTTGGCTAATGTGTTGATAGATACGGCTACATCTCATTCATTCATGTCTGCTGCATTCATGTCTGCATTAGGGTTAGAGATGGCACGGTTAGCGTCTCCGCTCAGAGTAGAGTCACCGGTTGTGGGTACAGTTGATTTAGACCGAGGGTGTCGTGGTTGTGAGATAGAGGTTGCCGGGTGTCGACTCCCGTTTGCTTTTGTGTTGCTAGGCATGTCGAGTTTTAATGCCATTCTAGGCATGGATTGGTTATCTTTGTACCAAGTGGTAATTGATTGTTTTCGTTAGAGAGTTACAGTGTGCACCTCGGGTGGTGATTGTTTTTACTTCCTGGGGGACCAGGTTGATAGGGTCTTGTCGTCAGTTTTTTACCCTCGTAGTAGAAACGAGCTTAGTGGCCTTCTTGCTTCTCTCTTGGATAGTGAGAGTGACGGGACTCGTGTTGAGTTGCCAAGGGTAGTTTGTGAATACCTGGATGTATTTCCCGAGGATCTTACTAGTTTGCCACCCCACCGGGAGATTGAGTTCACCATTGACTTAGTGTCTGGAATGGCACCAATTTCCATGGCGCCATATAGATTTGCACCCACAGAGTTGCATGAGTTGAAGATTCAACTCCAAGAGCTTTTAGACAAGGGTTTCATTTGCCCTAGTACATCGCCTTGGGGAGCGCCGGCTCTCTTTGCGAAGAAGAAGGATGGGTCGTTGCGGTTGTGTATTGATTACCGTAAGTTGAATCGGGTTACCATCAAGAACAAGTATCCTTTACCCAGAATAGATGACTTGTTTGACCAACTTAGAGGGTCTTGTTGCTTTTCGAAGATATATTTGAGGTCAGGTTACCATCAGTTAAGGGCTCAGGAGGAGGACATCCAAAAAACGGCCTTTCGTATGCGTTATGGCCACTATGAATTCCTTGTAATGCCTTTTGGGTTGACTAATGCACCGACTTCCTTTATGGATTTGATAAAATCAAATTTTTAGAGAATACTTGGATCATTTTGTGGTCGTCTTTGTGGACGACATCTTAATTTACTCAACCTCTGAGGAGGAACACGAAGCTCACTTGAGGGTAGTGGGTGAATTGCTTAGAGAACACCAGTTGTACACTAAGTTTGAGAAATGCGAGTTTTGGCTCACCGAGGTGAAGTTTTTGGGTCATGTAGTGTCAAGAGAAGGGGTAACTGTAGACTTTTCAAAGATAGATGCTGTGCAGGATTGGGGACAACCCAAAAATGTTTTTGAGATTCGGAGTTTCTTGGGATTGTCTGGGTACTATCGGTGTTTTGTAAGGGACTTTTCTAGACTAGCCGCGCCTTTGACTAGATTGACTAGAAATGAGGTTAAGTTTGTGTGGAGTGAGGCTTGTGAAAAGTCATTCCAAGAGCTTAAGACTAGACTAACTACCGCATTGGTGTTGATAATTCTGGAAAAAGGTTTGGATTACACCGTTTATTGTGATGCGTCTTGGGATGGGCTTGGTTGTGTCTTGATGCAAGGGGGACAGGTTGTAGCTTACGGTTCATGGCAATTGAAAACTCACGAGAAGAATTACCCCACCCACGACTTGGAGTTAGCAACAGTAGTGTCTGCCTTGAAAATTTGGAGGCATTATTTGTATGGCAAGAAGATTGAGGTTTTCTCCGATCATAAGAGTCTAAAGTATTTGTTTTTCCAAAAAGACTTGAATTTACACCAACGGAGGTGGATGGAATTTTTGAAGGATTATGACTTCGAGTTACACTATCATCCGGGAAAGGCCAATGTAGTAGCCGACGCCGTAAGTCAAAAATCTGTGAGTAGTTTGGTGAGTGTGGCCATTCAGGAATGGGTTATGTTGGGTGACATCAACAAGTTTGAATTGCACTTGGGTGAGTCCGATAAGGGTGCAACTTTGTTTACCTTGAGTGCTCAACCTATCTTGATTAGTAAAGTTATAGAGGCACAACAAGGAGACCGTGAAGTAAAGTCAATTCGCAATAGAATCTCCACCATAAAGGAAGAGAAGGGTTTGAACATCCACTCCAATCTGAGTGTACGATTCCTAGACCGTCTGTTTGTACCAGAATCTTGTAGAGAGGAAGTGCTTCAGGAGTTCCATCACTCACGCCTTGCGGTACATCCGGGAGGCACCAAAATGTATCGTGATCTTAGCCGTCAATTTTGGTGAAGGGGTATGAAGCAGGATGTCACTTTCTTTGTGTCGAAGTGCCTTACTTGTTAACAAGTGAAGGCTGAACACCAAAGACCGGCGGGTTTGTTACAACCCTTACCGATAGCTGAGTGGAAATAGGAGCATGTTACCATGGATTTTGTAGTTGGGCTTCCTAGAACACAGCGGGGCAATGATGCCGTTTAGGTGATTGTTGATAGGTTGACTAAGTCTACGCATTTCATTCCAATGCGTACCGGCGACTCAGTTGAGCACTTGGCAGAGTTGTACATTAGAGAGGTAGTTCGATTTCACGGAGTTCCTGTAACCATTGTATTGGATAGAGATCCTCGTATTACTGCCCGGTTGTGGCAAAGCCATCAAGAGGCGTTGGAAACTAAGTTGACCTTTAGCACCACTTACCACCCTTAAATCGATGGGTAGTCAGAGCGTACCATTCAGATTTTGGAGGACATGCTTAGAGCTTGTGTCCTTGATTTCAAGGGGTCTTGGGAGAGGCATTTGACGTTGATTGAATTTGCCTATAACAATAGTTACCAAGCTAGCATCGAGATGGAACCGTTTGAGGCCTTGTATATCAGACCTTGTATATCACCGGTTTGTTGGGTCGAGGTGGGGGATGCACCATTGTTGGGCCCGAAAATTGTTAGGGAGACAACCAAGAAAGTTGTTCTCATTCGGAAGAGGTTAGCTACGACCCAAAGCCGACAAAAAAGTTATGCCGATAAGAGGAGACGGCCTTTGTCTTTCGAAGTGGGTGACCATGTTTTCCTTAAGATCTCACCTAGGCGGGGTTTGGTAAGATTCGGTAAAAGTGGTAAGTTGTCTCTGAGGTTTATTGGGCCTTTTGAGATATTGGAGAGAATTGGGAAAGTGGCGTATCGGTTGGCCTTGCCGCCACAACTTTCGGGGGTTCACAATGTGTTTCATGTGTCTATGCTTAGGAAGTATGAGCCTGACCCTTCTCATGTGCTTGATTGGGTCGATTTGGAGGTAGATGAGGATGCCTCTATGAAGAGCAACCGGTTCAAATACTAGATACCCGGGAGCAAGTACCACGGGGTAAAACTATACTGTTAGTGAAGATGTTGTGGAGACACCATGGGGTTGAAGAAGCAATGTGGGAGTGGGAGCGGGAAGCGGAAGTTCGCTCCAAGTATCCGGATTTATTTGAACATGCCTAAGTTGTTTTTTATTAGTATTATTCCCTAGTGTTGAAGGGAAATGTATTGAAATTGTTAAGTATGTGTTATTATGTACATTGTTGTTTCAAGCATGAAGTTGTCGTGAGTTGTTACTAAATTATTGAAAAGCTCCATACGTGTGTTTATCTTAGATGGTCAATGTTAGTGTAATAATCATGATGAGAATCGTAAATGTGGGTTGAGAATTCATTTCGCGGTTTGGAATTGAAATAACATGGTTGTGATTGCTAGAAACTTTTCTTTTAAGTAGTTGATTTAATTTCAGGAACAAAATTTCCTATGGTGAGGAGGTTGTGATGACCGACTATGTCGTGAGTCCCTTCACTCATCGTTCTTATTGGGTTGTTGTGTTCGAAGGATTTTGTTTCAAAATTTTCATTCTTGTTTACTCCGGTGTTAAGTTTCACTTGTTTTGGAGGGTGTGGGTTCGGTCTAGAGTGCCAGGGGTTTGAACCGAGGAAATTCTGGGCTGGAAGACTAGGGTCGCACGTGCGGGGAAGTGAGGACATTTGAGCATTGCACACTGCATTATATGCAGGTGCGGAGTGAGGTACGAGGGAGGGACTGCCGCACGTGCGAGGGTGAAGGCCGCACATGCGAGGAGACGCTCCGCACGTGCGGGCCTGTATATCATTATAAACATCTCTCTCTCTCTCTCTCTAAAAATCCTTTTCTCCTCCATCTCTCTACATTTCCTATATCAAACCTCACAAAATCTCTGATCTCTCCAAATCCATTAATATTTTGACTCGAGTTCCTTCATCAAAGTTGGAGAGCTAACCAAAGGCTTCGTTGTGTGCGGTGGAGATCGTGTTTCAACACCGTTGATTTTAGGTCTTTTATCTCATTTTCTTCACCAAACTTGAGGTAGGGAATTTCTTAGAGTTATATATATGTTTTGCAAGCTTTTGGTTGATTTTGAGAGTTCCACTTTGATTATTTTAAAAATTGGTTTTTGGCTCAAGTGTGAGAACTCGAATATAAAAATTAAGTAAATAATTAAATAATAATAATTATTACAATCTCAAATATTTTGATGGTGAATCCTAAAGTGCAAATTAAATATCTGGAGGGTTTTGGAATTTTCGAACAACATGGAGTGGGTTTTTAATTTTCAAAGTTAGCGAATAGATTGGGAAAACTTGTTTAAAACTCTGTTTTATTTTAAAGTTACTTTTAGTTAAGTTTCGGTCGGAACCCATGTCTTGGGTAATTTTAGACCTTGAAGAACATGAACTTAGGTATTATTTAAGAGTAACGGTGAGTGGGGTTGAGCTGTGTTAATGCGTTTTAGTGTGGGATACTTAGTTTATTATTCTCTTTAGTATTTTTAAATTAGTAATGACGTGTAGTCTTCATGCTTGGTTCAGGGCACTAGTTGGACTTTTGTACTCTATTCGAGGATTATATTATTTTGTTTTCAGGTGAGTAGTTTCATGCTACATATTTTTATAAATGTTCCCCTACCCTGAACTGTTGGAAAATTAAATTGTTGTTTTAGGACTAAACTGTTTTGATAAGTTATTATATTATCAATGGAATCAAATTATTTTTGAAACATGTGTGAACTTGGCATACTGTAGCCAGTAGGGAATAGATCCGGGTTGGGCCGTGATGACTCTAGTACTCAACGATTGTAAGGAAAAGACCTAGGTTAGGCTAGGTGACCTTCAATCGGATCGTCTTAGAGAAAAGGCTCGGGTTGCCACCCTAAGAATGACTCTTAGTTCGGTATTGGATCCAACAGGCTTATAGCCTTGCGAACTGTGTGGCATGTTACTTGTTATTTCTTGGTACCTAGAAAATTATTAGTGTTCATGTTGTAATCTGTTTTAAGTGGAAAATGTCATTTATCATGTTCTTGAGAGACATGAGTATTTTAACTGCTGAACTGTGGAACCTTCTTTGTGAAACAGATTGTCTTTACCAAATATATGCCGATCTAGTTTCTATGATATATATCTTATTTTGGAATTGAACCCTATTTTCAAAATTGTATTTACTATCCATGTTGCTACTCACTGAGCTATCAGCTGACTTAGTTGTTCATCATTTCCAGGTGTTAAAAGGACTTAGAGTGGACTCATGGCGTAGCAGGGACTCAATTGCATGGACCTCTAGGAACATTCATTTATTTTGTTTTAGATTGTTATGTCAAGTTTGTGCATATTTCTTTTTATTTTTATTGAGGTTCATTAGGATTATTTTGATATGTGGGTTGTTTATAACCCATAAGTTTGGATGGTATTGATTACAGTTGGTTTTGCTGTTTATACTTGTGGCATGTCACTGGATTGAGTTTGGTTATTTATTATTGGGCTTTTGTTTAGTTGTTCAATGTGATTATGGATTTGTGTTTAGGCTTACGTGTGCCTTAGGCTAAGGCCCTGTGGGCCACGGCCGGTCATACCCCGGCTTGGGGTGTGACATGAAGAAATTAGTGATTTTGTAAAAGAAATTCATCTTTTGTTTCTTTTTAAAGATCCTCTTGAATAGTTGAATCGCATTGGCTTAAGAATGATGTTTTTAGTGAGGTTTTGCTAAGAGATGACAAAAAGTTTGGTTTTTGTGAAAAACCTAGAAATTGGGGGTTTTGGAAAAATATTGGGGATTTATGGATTTTTCTTGGGTTAAATGAAGGAGTGAGTGAAAAATTATATTGTTGTTTGCAAAAATGACAACTTCTTGATGTATGAGGATTTGGAGACCATACTTGAATTTATTGTTAAATGCATATACATATGTGGTTATGAATTGGCATATTGTTGAGTTCCATGAAGTATGACAATTGTGATTTTGGGAAGTAGATGTTCAAAAACATTGCATGTAGTCTTGAAATGACTAAAATGTTGAGAATTGCACAAGATGTGGAAAGGTTACTATGTGTTGATAGATTGAACTAAACATGTGGCATTTTGTTAAATAATATTGAAGGGAGGAAAATGGGAAATATGGTTATCGTCGTATCATTGTTGAGATACTTAAAAATGGAGAATTGTTATGAGACATTGTTAATTATTGCATTACATTCTCTTTCAATTGATAATTATACATTTTGAATTTGAGTTTGGAAAAGTTTACATTGAGAAAAGAATATGTTTGAAATGGGAATTATTACAATGTTTTGGGGTAAATACATTGGTAAGTCTGGATAGGAGGTGTAGATGAAATGGATTAAGTTGGCGTGAGTGTCTGGGGTGAAAGACCAAAAACACGCGCGGAGGAGGTACCACTTCCTTTCCGGTTAGCAACCGGTAAAGTGGGGTTTTTGGTAGTGCTAGTTAAGCCTACTTGCAGACACCAACTTAAGGATTACCTAAGTTGTATTTATTGCCCCATTGAATAAAATTGTATATTTTATTATTGTTGAGATTTCAAGCTATTGTAGAACATGGTGGCTTTTTAAAACATGTAAATGAAATCTTTTTTTTTAATTGGCATTGCATGGCATGTGCATTTCACAATGGGAATCTTGCATAAATGTATATACTTTGTTAAGAATTCTCTACTGGGCTTTATGCTCACCCCTATGGGATTTTAGTATAAGAAAAGACGTGGTGAACCCACCAAATTAGGGCGTGGAAGTATGTATTGAGAGCAGAAGGCTCTTTTTGTTGTGATTATAATTTTTGTAAGCCAAGGGCTATTCATGTATGGGTCTGAGAGACCATTTTTGTGTAACCAAGCTTAAGCCTTGGAACTTGTAAGCCCTTGAGGGCATTTACTTATTTTGATTGAATGATTCTATATGCTATAGATCCATGTATTAGGATTCATTGAATGTATAACCGCATGTGAGATTATTCTTGTATAAACATTGAGATTATGTAATGGAACATGTTGGGAATATTTCCGGTATCTCTTAAGAGCCATGTTTATTATTATATTTCAATTGTATGTACTTTCGGGGCATTACAGATCCTACTGATCGACGCTCCACCACGGGTTTTTGTTTCTTTTTAGGGGATTCTGTTCTTCTTGGCGCAGCAAGAAACAATCCCTCACTGCCCGCTCTAGTACCGAAGCTGAATACCGAGCTCTTGTTGATACTACTCAGGAACTTCTCTGGCTTCGATGACTCCTTGCTGATATGGGTGTTTCTTTTTTTGGTGCTACTTCTCTCTATTGTGACCAAGGTTCTAAAAAGCGGTTGCGGTCGCCGTAACGGTGGCAGTGACGCGGTTGCGGTTGCGGTTGCGGGGTGTAAAGGCCGTAGTGTAACGGTTGCGGTAACTGAAACCGTGAATTTTTTTTATTTTTTGCACAATTTGAAAAAAACTTATTGATACGCATATATTTTTTTTCCATGATCATATTTATTGGGTTAAAAATAAATATTGATCAATTTTTATAAATTTTTAAGTATGATCCAATATATTTCATATTTTTAAATCACTATAAACTGAGTTTTTTACATTTTATTTTAATAATTAATGACTTTATATTATACAAAAAATCAATCATTAACTATTATATATAAGATAAACAATGACAAAAGTAAGAGAATAAATAAGAGCCTAAATATATATATATACATATTTTAACCAAGCCAAATAGATAATGACCACACTTATTATTATTATTATTTTCAAATAATATATAGATAAACGCACACAAACAAAATGGTTTAGTGATAGTAGCTGAATAGAATAGCATAGGTCTTACAACTTTAACAAATCAATAACATGTTATTCATCTTCCCTCTTCTCTTTCTCTATCTCTTACTCCTCCATTTTATCTCTTTATCTTCCCTTTTCTCTCTATCCCTTTTCCCTCATTTTCAGCCTTTTCTTTTGTGTTTTTTCGAAAGAAACAGTTTGGAACCGTTACATAACGGTGCGTAACAGGCTGTTACGGTGCCGTTACGGCTGTTACGGCACCGCTACGGCAGCCGCTACGGTCGACACACCTGTGAATCTCAATCACACTGCAAAAGCGGCCGTAACAGGTGGCGGTAACCGCCAAAACCGTTACGTAACGGCGTTACGTAACGGTTGCGGTCGCTTTTTAAAACCTTGATTGTGACAATCAGAGTGCCATTTAGATTGCTCACAATGATGTTTTTCATGATCGCACCAAGCATATTGAGATTGATTGTCATTTCATTCAACAGCATGTTACACGTGGCACTGTTCATCTTCTCCCTATTGCTTCTGCAGATCAGCCTGCTGATATTTTCACCAAAGCTCATCCTCCTAGTCGTTTCAGTGATCTAGTTTCCAAACTCAAGTTGGTTGATGCTTACCCTCCTTGAGTTTACGGGGAGATGTTAGCTTTATGTTAGCTTTATATTAGTGTATATATTATGCTTTATGCTTTCAAGATAGTGCATAGATAGTGCAGTAGCCTTTCGGCCACTTTCATCATTGTTGTTTGTAAGCTGTTTGTAAATTGTCTCCTATATAAAGGAGCCCCTGACCATTGTTAATAAATACACATACATACACAATTTATTCTCTCTCTTTCTAGCAACTATTGTTTTAGAATCCATGATGGATTAAAATGGATCAACATTTAAAGACGAAAACATGAGACAATAAGCTGGAAGAGTTGATGAGATATAGGAAAGAAAAGGAGCAGATTTGGTAATGGAGCAAAATAGAAGAGTTTGCCTTTGTGAGAAAGAATGGAGTAGTTTTGTAGTAACATGGAATTTTAAATTGAAAAGGGAACTTTCAAATTTTATTTAGATACCCTACCCGCTTGAATTTGGTTTGATTCACAACAAATTGCCGCCAAAATTTTTGGACAGATTTTCTTACTACTATTAGTAACTTCTTTGACCTTGATTTTAAATCAAAGGGTATTTTTGGAAATTTAAAATTTTTGAAATGTAATAATTGTACCATAAAAAAAAGTTAGATTCCCCAAAAAGGACCAATATTTTGGGACGGAGGGAGCATATTTTTTTAGGACCTTACAATAAAGATATGTAGTTCTGTTAGGAGTTTCACCCTACTTTATTTTACTATTTTCTCACTAGACCATGTTTCAATATGAAGCATCTGAAAACTCGAAAATCACTGTTCTGTGAATAATATGTGTATCAGTGGATTTTGTTATAATTGGCCTCAAAGACTATCATGCCAAGATACTTGACAAACATATTAACATAAATGAGTCATAAGAAGTTTTTTTTGCTGCCCTCCTTTATCTACTTGTTTTTAAATTTATTTGTTTATCTTTTCCTAAGAATTTAGATTGGTATTAACTTATTGAAATCATTGATGGCCTTTTCTAATGAAACAACTGATGTATAGAAAGGATTTGAGTGTTTTGATAATTTAATTGATTGTTATCCCTCAAGGTTGGGCTTTGTTAGAAGGCTTGCGGGTCTGTTCACGTTATTGCCATTTTGATCAATATCATTTCAAGATTTTCATGTCAATGGTTATGTGCTTATGAAGAAACACTTTTTTCCAATTACAGCTACAATTCAATGCATGATGTGTTTATTGCAGAGTATGGTATGGGAAGCGAGGTGACAACAAAGGGAGATGTGTATAGTTATGGGATTCTCTTGTTAGAAATGTTCACGGGGAAGAGACCCACTGATGATATGTTCAAAGATAGTCTGAACCTTCATAACTTTGTTAAAATGGCTTTGCCTTATCGAGTGGTAGAAGTTGCAGATCCAATGCTTCTTTGGGGAGTAGAAGAAAAAACTCTGGATATCAGAGTAAAAACCCAGGAGTTCTTGATTTCGATTTTGCAAATTGGAGTTACTTGTTCTGCAGGGCAGCCGAAGGAAAGGATGAACATCGGTGCTGTTGTAGCTGGGTTGCATTCTATCAGGAGCATTTTTCTTGCAACTGTACACTCAGAACAAATTATGTAATCAAGTTCAGTAGATAATATAGTTGAGTCTTATAAACCAAATTTGGATAGTTGAAGAACCAATTCTATGTTTCCATTTCAAAATGCCTTGTGCAAAATGTTCTTGTATCAGGATATCTTAAAAAACAGAATAGGATTAAATTCTGTTTATGTAAAAATGCTTTAATAGTTTTGTTCTTCATGAGCAGCAGCTGAATCTGTGATATTGTTGTTATTGTTTTCTTTTTGGTTAATCGAAAACCATTTTAGTTGTGGATTTTTTATTATTATTGATTTTACTTGGTACACAGGCCAAACTTGAACTTTTAAAGCATTTTTCATGTTTGCGTATCTAAGTGCATACATCCTTTTGTATGTTTGCATCCATGTATGCATATTACTACTATTTGTCTTTAAACCATTTTTGACAACATAAAATTTCAATGGTTTGCATTTTTCAAAGCTAATTGCTTTCTCTTTCTTATTCACACAAATAAAGCACAGAAAAAACAATGTGTAGTCTAAATTCATTTAGAATCCCTTATATATCCTTTGTTTTTCTTCAAATTTTTTTTTTTTTTTGGAGAGGGGGGGGGGGGGTCATTTTTTTGCAACTGCACAAATCCAATGTCAAGAATTCATGCATTCAACCAAATTGCACTATTTTTTTCTTCACTAAGCAATTAACTTAATGTCGATTAACATTTGAGCTTAATGCGTAAATTAATTAATCCATCCAACCAACAAGTGGATCGATTTAGGGCTTATGATGTTTCTCAAAAGTTTATTTTTCCAGCAGCCTGCAATAGTTTGATCTCTCCACAGATTTTGAATGGTACAATTATTTTTGTAATGAAATCAATCAAGACAAAATGAGGAAAGTGAATCAATTATTAGGAGTCTAAGTATAAGGCACACAAAAAATTTTCAAAAAATTCATATTGTCGAAAGCCTCAACTTTTCAAAAGTTAGATAAGACATCGTTTTGTTAGTCTAAGGTCTTTAAAAACCTTGAGCCACAAATTAAATTATAGTCTATTTGTCTAAATACACAATCTTAGTCATATGATCATATTTTGAAATTTTCACATAATGCTATTTACAAGTACAAGACTAAGACAGATTTGAGAACATGAGATTCCTAACCGCCTCCATGTCACTTTCTCGAATGACTATGGAATTTGTGTTCACTCCTCAAATGGTTGATTTCAACTCTCACAACAAAATTCAGGGCCTCTCATCAAATTGCTTTGATTATTTCAACTTTCTTATTAATTACTAATCTACTACTATTTTTTTTCTTCTCTACCTTTTTTAATTTTCAAACTGACAAAGTTCCAACATCTTGTGGCCCATTAAAAACTAGGATGAAAATCCATTGCATGACATACCCATCTGAATTAGTTGTCCTTGACTAACTTTATTTAATATAAATCCACAAAGTGAGATATGCATTGAATCCTCGAGGTACCTTCTTTTTCCATGAGTAGTGACAGGCCTTAAATAAAATATAAAAAATGCTATAAATTCCAAAAGTTCTACCAAAATTTCTACCAAATGTCTCATGTGGGTCCCACACCCATGTGAGACCTCTGGAGAACTTTTGGGTCTCTAACATTACTCATAAAATATTGACTAATTTATATTAGATGTGACTTAAATGTATGATTTGCTGACATTTGGAAGCACCTGATTAGCTTTGATAATTCATTGCTTACACTAATAGAATTCTAATATAAAACTACCCATGATGACATATCTTTGATTAATTTTCATCTCTTTCAATGAAAGCAATCCACCAAAACACAGCCAAACCTTTTTTTGCTCAAGCTTGATCATGTCATGGCTACTTCACAATCTGCACATTCATCTAATACTTTTATGCTCCTTGAGCTCACTGAATTTTGGCTTTTCTGCTACCGTACAGAGATCGAACGAGACGGACCGGCTTTCATTGCTAGCAATCAAAGCCAAAATAATTGATGACCCACTGCATGTTTTGAGCTCTTGGAATGACTCTATCCACTTTTGCATGTGGCAGGGCATTAAATGTGACCACCGCGGCCAGAGGGTCACCGCATTGGACTTGCAGTCCCGGAAACTGGTGGGGTCGATATCCCCACACCTCGGGAATTTAAGCTTTATGAGGGAATTACAGCTCCAAAACAATAGCTTTGGCGATGAAATCCCCTTGGAGATTGGCCATTTGACAAGGCTGCAGATTTTGAAACTAAACAACAACTCAATTGGCAGCCGAATTCCTGTAAATTTATCTTCTTGTGCTAATCTCATTGAAATTGATTTTTCTTACAATGGATTGGTAGGAGAAGTTCCTGTGGATCTCGGTTTCTTGTCAAAGCTTGCGACAGTAATTATTCACGACAACAATCTTACTGGAAGTCTCTCTCCTTTAGCGAATTTGTCATCTCTTCAAGCACTTTCTGCAGCGGAAAACTTCTTTGATGGCAGCATTCCTGACGGTTTTGGCCAATTAAAGAATCTTCAGAAGCTCGCAATTGGCATAAATAGGTTGTCTGGTGTCATCCCTCCGTCACTCTTCAATCTCTCTTCTCTCACAATGTTTGATGTCACTGGAAACCAAATCCAGGGGAGTCTTCCATGGGACTTGGGGATCACTCTTCCGAATATTGAGTTCTTCAACATTGGTGATAACCAATTTACAGGATTAATTCTGGCTTCAATATCAAATTCATCTAAACTCCATTACCTAATAATGGTTCAAAACAAACTTATCGGAAAGGTTCCTAATTTGGGAAGGCTGCGAAACCTCGAGTGGCTAAGCATTTCTGGCAATCAGCTTGGATCTGGGGAAGCTGATGACTTGAACTTTATCTCTTCTTTGATCAATGCCACCAATTTGCAGCTTTTGGGCGTGAATCTCAACAATTTTGGGGGGCAGTTGCCAGAATCCATTGGTAATCTCTCGGGTAATCTTCAAGTTTTGTATCTAGACAACAACAAGATATTCGGAAGCATTCCACCTGGGATTGTAAATCTTGTTGGCTTGCAGAGTTTGTATATGCAGGTTAACCAACTCACCGGTACTATTCCAAGTGAGATTGGCAAGCTTCAAAATCTACAGGAATTGAATCTCATCAACAATTCATTGCCTGGTAACATTCCATCTTCCCTTGGAAATCTGAGTTTGTTAAGTGAACTTGTTTTAGGAATCAATAATTTTCAGGGAAACATTCCTCAAAGTCTAGGGAATTGCAACAATTTGCAATTGTTGTTTCTTTCTCAAAACAACCTTAATGGTACAATACCAAAACAAGTTGTTTCTATCTCATCCTTATCTATATATCTAGACCTATCCCAAAACCAACTAAGTGGTTCTCTTCCCATGGAAGTTGGAAATTTGGTAAATCTCGGTTCCTTGGATGTCTCGCACAACTTGTTGTCTGGTGAAATTCCAAGCACTCTGGGCAGCTGTACAAGCCTGGAAACGTTGCGTTTGGGGACTAACTTTTTTAACGGAACCATTCCTTCTTCTTTGAGTTTCTTGAGAGGCATTCAAGAGTTGGATCTCGCAAACAATAACTTGTCCAGTGAAATTCCAGTGTTTTTGGAGGGTTTTAGGTTGTTGCAAGATTTGAATCTGTCTTTCAATAATTTTGAAGGTGTAGTCCCAACACAAGGCGTCTTTAGTAATACAAGTGCAATATCAGTGGTGGCAAACAGTAAGCTCTGAGGGAGTGTAGCTGAATTGCAGCTTCCTAAATGCAACTTTAAAGTGGATAAAAAATGGAGACCAAACACTGCCTTAATTTTAGCACTCTCTATTCCATTTGGGCTTCTAGGACTAGCTCTGGTGGGGTGTATTTTGTATCTTTGTTGCTTTAGAAAGACAAGAAAAGAAACTCCTTTAGACTCATCAGACAATTCACTCTTGAAGGCGTCTTATCAAAATCTTGTTAAAGCCACTGATGGGTTCTCATCATTCAATTTAATTGGCGTTGGTAGTTTTGGGTCTGTGTACAAGGGAGTTCTTGATGGAAGGATTGTTGCTGTGAAGGTACTTAACCTTTCACGTCGAGGAGCTTCCAAGAGTTTCATATCCGAGTGTGAGGCCTTGAGAAACATCAGACATCGGAATCTAGTCAAGGTGCTAACGGCATGTTCCACCGTAGATTATCAGGGTAACGAATTCAAGGCCCTGGTTTATGAGTTCATGATCAATGGGAGTCTTGAGGAGTGGTTACATCAAAATCCCGAAAAAGATTTGTCAAATGAAGAGCTCAGGATGTTAAACCTTCTTCAAAGACTAAATATTATCATTGATGTTGCTTGTGCACTGAATTATCTTCACAATCAGGGCCAAACACCAATAGTCCACTGTGATCTTAAGCCGAGCAACGTTCTTTTGGACAAAGATATGATTGGGCATGTTGGTGACTTTGGGTTAGCAAAATTTCTTCTAGATTATGCCACCCATGACTTGTCTACAAATGAAACAAGCTCTATTGGCATAAGAGGAACAATAGGTTATACTGCTCCAGGTAATTCATTTATTCTCAATAATTTTCTTTCCCAAAAATGATGTCCAGGCAGACTACCTGGCCGATAGCCTACCTGTGCGGTTGGCTATCATCACTGGGCGGCCAATGACAGTCAGTCTGATTCATTGTCCTTTTTAAAATAACACTACATGCATCGAAAGGAAAATCAATGTATTAGTTGGGGTACTTACTGATTTTTCTGTGCATATTTCTGTTACTTTTTCTGCACACATACCATTATTTCTCTGACTTTTTTTGTGCACATACCATTATTTTTCTTAAGATGTGTTGTGATTGCAGAATATGGTATGGGAAGTGAAGTGTCGACATATGGTGATATCTATAGCTTTGGCATCCTCGTGTTAGAAATGTTCACAGGGAAGAGACCCACTGATGAAATGTTTAAAGATGGTTTATTCCTCCATAGCTTTGTGAAAGGGGCTTTGCCATGGAGTGTTTCAGAGGTTGCAGATCCAATACTTCTTGAGGCCAAAGAAGAAGATGAAGAAGAAGAGACAAGCAAAGAAAATTCAAAAAATAAAAGTTTCATAAGTGGTGAAAAGATTGTGGAGTGCTTGAGTATGATACTTGAAATTGGAGTCAATTGTTCTTTAGAACTGCCTAGAGAAAGAATGGACATTAATGATGTTTTAGCTAAATTACATTTCATCAGACATCTTGTAGGATCATACATGGATAGAGATGAATTTAGGAGTAAATCATTTGGAATGTAGTACTTTTGTCTTAGTTTAATACTAGTCGCCTTGCTTCCACACTGTTTGAGCCATTTCTATAATTGATACATTGGGTGAAAATGTTTTTATTTTATTTTTTTTGTGGATATTTTAGTAGGTTATTTGGGCAAATGAACTGTTGGAAAACATATTGGATTATGTCTAAACTCAGTAAGAATGTGTGACCTTGGGTTGGACTATGATGGCAACATCATGGTATTTAAGAGGTCATCTAGGCAGCCTCTTACAATATTAAATTAATTGATATTATAGTAGTGTTACAAATTACAATCATCATTTTCTTTTACCACATTTCATTTATCATCTGATTTAATGCACATACATTAGTTATATCTTAATGATAACAAAGACCCCCCCGCTAATGTTATTAATGTTCAACTAATGTGTGTACTTTACCCCCACCTTATTTCCTATTGGCTTTCTTTTAACCATAGCTTGCTCGCTCTCATCGACTACTGCTTCAATTGAAGAAGACAATTGCCACAGAGATTTCATCGCCTACTCCATTTCTCTTCCTGGTGCTTGATTATCTGTGTATTGTAGCTGTGAAATCATAGTGTTCTTCACTTTCTTAATTTTGATTAAGGCTTCTTTGTTTTTTGTTTATTTATTGGAAAACTTCTTTGTTTCACACCATTGTAAACCAATGTTAAAATATAGTTTTCACTTGATTTTATTATTATTTTTTATGTAACTAGGATATGGGATCAATCATATTCAATATGTAAAAATAAATTGTTAAAAGGTTGTGTTTGGATCAATGATTTAAAATCCCTAACCTAAATGTATATTGCAGTTAAGAGTTTGAATCACTCTGTTTGGATTGGTTTTCAAAACATGTTTTCTACAATTTTTATGAAAAAAATAGAAACTAGTAATCATACAAAAGAGATGTTTGCCTATTTTTTCCCCCACCAGTTTTTAAATTTTTGTTTTCAGAGACTAGATTTTACAAAACATAATCAAAGAGATTGTGTTTGAGGAACAAGTTCAGAGGATCTATTTCCCAAGGCACTGTAGTACTCCTAGATGGTTTGTGATGGCCTTTCTAATTGAAAATCCCAATTCATTGAGATGCTGGAACTGTTGTTCAATTGTCTCTTCCCCTTTCTTCTTGTTTAATAGGAGTATTATATGTGTACTCTTGACATCAAAGTTATTTAGGGGTTGTTTGGCATAATCTATTTTAACACACCTTTTTATCTTTTTATCTTATTTAGGTTATATCAGCTCTTATTTGATTCACATCACCTTTTCTACTACTTTGCACATCTTTTCATAAAAAATAAAAAAACATACTTATTTAAATTATCCCAAACAATCTCTTAATCTACATTAACTGAGATAATGTTTTGTGTAACGAGTATATAATCATAGTATATTCCTCTTTTTCACATATATGTAAAGTCTACAGTTGAATAACTCACATTTATATCAACAGAGAAGAGGACACTACTGTAATGTACGTGTTACACAAGGTACAAACTTACAAAGGTCCCATTTGTGACATTATCAATTTTTAAAATTATATTTGTCAGACATTTTTTAAAAGACACAATAAAACCATATAGTTATGAATATCATATCAGTCTCTGCTTTTAATATGAACAATCTGCACACAAAACCTCATGAAATGAACTACTTTGATGAGAGTGGGACTTGTGGTGGGCCTAGAAGCAGAGACTAATTCAGAATTCTAGCTTTGGAAAAGCAAAAGCACATGACTAACAATAATAATAATAATAATAATAATAATTTCCTGAAAGTTTAAGATATTTTATCAATTTCTACCACTATAAATATAATTTTTTTTTTCTTGATAAAAAATAGTTGTTAATTATTAGATTATCACCTACGAAAGTTAGCCTCCCTCCTAGACATTCTTTGCTGACATACAGCTATGATCCATATTATATATATTGAAGGTGAAATAATCTCAAAGTCTAAAAAGCAATTAATCAATGCTTGAATTGAAGAGCACGCTCCATGATTGAAGGGTCAAAACCCATTCATCAGTGTAGAAATTTACTTTACAACAGAAATTTTGCAAAGTTTTTAATATAAAATCTCCTTTAAGTTCTCTTCAATAAATTCATTCTAGTTGGTCAATATAGTTTTTTGCAATCCTTGATTGATTTGATTAAACTTCAAACTCTTCCAATGAAACCTCCATTCCAAGTGGGTAGTCTAATAGCATCTTGGTCATTTGTTTTCTTGTTTCTTTCTTGTCTGTCTAGGTTCTGGCAGCAATGAAACAGATCAACTAGCATTGGTTGCATTCAAGTCCCAAATAACTGATGATCCCTTCAATCTTCTCACTTCCTGGAACCATTCCACCCATTTTTGCCAGTGGATTGGCGTCACATGCGGCCGCTGCCGCCACCAGAGGGTCGTCTCGTTACATCTCGGTCCCAGAAATTGTCAGGTAACATTTCACCATACATTGGTAACTTATGCTTTCTCAGAGCATTGCACCTCCAAAACAATAGCTTTGGTCACGTGATTCCCCCAGAACTTGACCGCCTAAGAGACTAGAAATCTTGCATCTCCACAACAATTCAATTGGTGGTGAAATTCCAGCCAATTTATCGGGTTGCTCTAAGCTCATCCGCTTTGATGTTTCTTACAACAAATTAGTGGGGCAACTTCCTGTGGAGTTTGACTACTCTTCGCTAAAACTTCAGGTTATACATATTTCACATAATCAACTTAGTGGAGGTATCCCTTCTTCTTATGGAAATCTATCATATCTTCAGAAATTTGTTGCATCCATAAATAATTTCCATGGGAGTATTCCTGACACTTTTGGAAAATTGACAAATCTTCAGGTTATTGCTTTCGGTGCAAATAAATTGTCGGGGACCATTCCAACATCGATCTTTAATATCTCTACTATTAATATTTTTGATTTTGGAGAAAACCAAATCAAAGGAAGTATTCCTTCTGAAATAGGCAATGCTTTTCCAAATCTTGAGCTTTTTTGGTATCGAGTCTAATCAATTTACTGGATCCATTCCAGTTTCAATATCCAATAATTCAAATCTTTTCAATCTTGCAATAGCATTGAATGAGATTACTGGGGGAGTGCCAGCTTTGGACAAGCTGCATAAACTTCAGTGGTTTGTAGTTGCATTCAATAATCTTGGGAGTGTTCATAGCGGTGACTTGAACTTCTTTTGCACTTTTTGATCAGTGCCTCTAGTTTAGTGGAAATTGATCTTCGCTATAACAATTATGGAGGAATGCTGACTGAAACCATTGGCAACCTGTCAACTAATCTGCAAAACATGGATCTTGATCAAAATCAGATATTAGGTAGCATTCCATCTGGGATAGGAAATCTCATCAACTTGGAACGTTTATGGCTGTCTGAGAATCAATTTACAGGTAATATACCATTTGATATTTCGTAGCTTCAAAGGCTATATGAGTTGTCTTTCTATGAAAATAAACTCTCGGGATTAATCCCATCCTCTCTAGGACATTTAAATTTGCTTATTTTTCTTGATTTAAAGTCAAAACAATTTTCATGGTAGCATCCCTTCAAGTCTGAGCAACTGCATAAATTTGTTGCGTCTGAGCCTTGCACAGAACAACCTTAGTGTGCCATTACCCCAACTAGTTATTGGTCTCTCCTCATTATTAGAGTTGGACCTATCTCAAAACCCTTTGACAGGTTCTCTTCCAGTATTTACTTGAATATTTCCGAGAACATGTTATCTGGTGAAATTCCTGGTATTCTCAGTAGTTGTGTAATGTTGGAAACACTATGTATGGAGGGTTACTTGCTTCAAGGAACCATTCCTTCTACTTTGACTTCTTTGAGAAGTGTTCAAATTTTGGATCTCTCTCACAACAATTTGTTGGGAAGAATTCCAGAATATCTCGAGGCTTTTAAACTCTTGCAGATTTTGAATTTGTCTAACAATGATTTTGAGGGTGCAGTACCAACGAAAGGTATCTTTACAAATGCAAGTGCAATTTCAGTCAAGGGAAATCGCAAACTTTGTGGAGGTATACCCGAATTACAATTGTCTGTGTTACTATAATACTAATATCAGATGCCTCAGATGCCTCCATTATGCATCCACACCTGTAAAGTAAAGTAATGTCTCCATTATGCATCCAAACCTGTAAAGTAAAGTAAAGGTTTAGCCTTTCGGTGATTATATTAATAGTTTAGGATAGATGCTTTCGTTACATTGTAATCTAGTCTCTCTATAAAGAGAGAGTTGTTCTCTTTGTAATGCAGATTGAACATATATCAATATACAGCACTCTTGTGCTCATTCAGTCTCTCTCTTTCTCTCCCAAACTAGTGTTTTCGTCACATGGTATCAGAGCACAGGTGTTCTACCTAGCCTCTACCTCCGCTGCATCACATATCTCTATTTGCAGACTGTATCTCATCTGCATCACATTTTTTCTATTTGGCATTTTCTGCTTGGCAGATTGTTGCATATTTCGTCCTTCACTATATTACAGTTTGGACCACACCAGCACCCTCGTCTCCTCCGGACGAAACCAACGCCATCAATTTCATCCTCTTCCGACGTTACACGCGCCCTCACGCGCCACTTTTGTCGCCGGCGCGTCGTCTGCTCCGCCTTCCGCATCACACGCGCTCCAAGCGTCCTCAGCCGCCTGAGCCACTTCTTTCCGCGTCCCACGCGCTCCGCGTCCGTCAGCCGCGCCAGCCGTCCGCGTGAGCCATCCAGCCCGCGTCCCCAGCGCCGGCTCTCACCCCCTGCGCCAGCTTTTTTCCACGGCTCCACCCCTCGGCTCCAGCCGGTCCAGCTCCAACCGGTTCAGGCTCTTTCCCAAGCCGGTTCACCCCATTTTTTGGCCTTTTTTGGCCGGTTCAGACCGGTTCCTGCCTATTTTGGCCCTTTTGCACTCACTGGTGCCCTCAGAATTTTCAGATTCTCCCTTGATCCTACTATTTTTCTATTTTTCCATCATGGATCGCCCGGATTCCGCCAATCATCCCATTTCCGTTATTTTGAATGGTTCTAACTATGTTCTATGGGCCCAAGCCATGTCTTCCTTCCTCAAAGGCAAGAAGCTCTGGCGAATTATCACCGGGGATGTGACCCAACCGGTGAAAGACACTGCTGCAACCACTGGTTCCACTACTACTACTACATATGAAGACCGCCTTGAGGACTGGGACAGTAAAAATTACCAAATCATTACCTGGTTTCGAAATACCTCTGTTACCTCTATCAGTCTTCAGTTTGGTCGCTTTCAGCTTGACTCTGTCCCTACTCCTGCAAAGGACATCTGGGATTTTTTGAAAGAAAGATACCAAACTACTGGTCTTGCTCATCAATATCAGCTGCAGAGCCAACTTCATCGGATGCGCCAAGAACCCTGTCAGTCCATCAATGACTTCCTTTCCCAAATGTACTCCGTTTGGGACCAGCTTGCTCTTTCCGAGCCGACTTGGCCCCACCCCGAAGACGCTGTCTTATTTACTGCCCATCGTAATCAGCAAAGGTTGGTGCACTTTCTCATGGCTCTCACTTCCTCTTTTGAGCCTGTACGTGCCTCTCTTCTTCATCGTCATCCTTTGCCCACTCTGGAACAAGCTATTTCTGAGCTGCTATCAGAGGAGACTCGTCTTGGTACTCTCCAAACTCATCATGTGGACTCTGTTCTTGCCACTCCTCCGTCCCGGCCATCCTTTCCCCAGCAGACCGCTGACTGCCTCTATTGTCATAATCGGGGCCTCCCTTCAACACATCTTCTGCTCAATTGCTCTGTCAAAACCTGCCAACACTGCAACAAACTTAGTCCTGGTCATCTGCCACGGGATTGTTTTCGCAATCCATCCCGCTCATCCTCCAACAACCACTCTGCTCGCGGTGGTTCTTCTCGGGGGAACTTTCATCGTCCTGGGCATCGGTCTCATTCCGGAAATCAGTCTCATTCCGGGACTCAGTCTCATCACACTGCTGCTGCTGCCTCTGAGGGTTTCTCTGAGTCTCCTGCTCCGTCTACTCCTCTCTTTTCTCCAACGGATGTCGAGGCCATGATCAAACGCCTTCTCTCTCCCTCCGGTACACCTCCTCCTACTGCTTTGTCTGTGACTCCAGGTAACTCTTCTTGGTATTTTGATTCTGCCTGTTGTAATCATATGACCTCCAGTTCTACTATATTTTCTTCCATCTCTTCTTCTTCTCATATTCCCTCCATTCAAACTGCTGATGGTTCTCTCATGTCTGTTCGTCACATTGGTACCGTCTCCACTTCTTCTTTATCTTTACCTCACGTTTATCATATCCCTGCTCTCACTTTAAACCTTATTTCTATTGGTCAATTATGTGAACTTGGTCTAACTTTCACCTTTTCTGCTACTCATTGTTTGGTGCAGGACCCTCAGACGGGGCAGATTATTGGGATCGGCCGTAAGCACGGACGTCTCTATGAGCTCATCCATCTTCATGTTCCTGACTCTCCTCAGATCGCTGCTCCTACATCTGCTTCATCATTATCCCCTTTTTATCTTTGGCATTGTCGCTTAGGTCATATTTCTGTTAATCGCTTAAAGTCTTTGGTTTCTAGTGGACAATTGGGTAATGTACTTCCGGATACCTTCGATTGTATCCCTTGTCAACTTGCCAAGCAACCTGCTTTATCATTCAATAAAAGTACTTCTGTTTCCTGTGCACCTTTTGATCTTATACATTCTGATATTTGGGGCCCCTCCCCTACTACTACTATGGGGGGATCTCGTTATTTTGTTGTTTTTATTGATGATTTTTCACGGTTTACTTGGATTTTTCTCATGAAAACTCGGTCTGAACTCAAAACCCTTTATTATAACTTTGCCCAAATGATCCACACCCAATTTTCCAAAACCATCAAAATTTTTCGCTCTGACAATGCTATGGAATATCGGGATTCCGATTTCCTTTCTTTTCTTCAGAGTCATGGCACACTGCCTCATCGTTCCTGTGCTGGCACGTCCCAACAAAATGGCCGTGCTGAACGGAAACATAGGCATATTCTTGACACTACTCGTGCTCTCCTTCTCTCTTCTTCCTGCCCTGAAAACTTTTGGGGGGAAGCTGCCCTCACTGCTGTCTACACTATCAATTGTGCTCCTACCCCTGTCATTCATAATCAAACTCCCTTTGAACGTCTGCATGGCACTCCCCCTCCATATACTAATCTTCGGGTTTTTGGCTCTGCCTGCTTTGTTCTCCTTCAATCTCATGAACACACCAAGCTTGAACCTCGTTCTCGTCTTTGTTGCTTTCTTGGGTATGGGATTGAACATAAAGGCTTTCGTTGTTGGGACCCTCTCTCTAAACGTCTTCGTATCTCCCGCCATGTCGTTTTCTGGGAACACAAAATGTTTTCCTCCCTATCCTCCTTTCACTTACCCACACTTTCCACTAATGTATTGTTTACTAATCCTTCCCTCGATCTCTTCTCTGATGATTTTGATACAGGTTCCTCCTTCATTGAGACGCCCTTGCTCACTCCTGCTCCTGACCAGACTGCTCTCCCTGAAGGTCCACCTCTCATTGACCCACCAACTTCTCCACCGGTTCTTCCTCCCACCGATCCTCCTACGGGTCGACCACACCGGGTAACTCAACCTCCTATCCATCTTCGTGATTATATTGTTGGATCTGCTGCCTTTTCTACTTATGAACCTACCTCCTATCGTGAGGCCTGTACTAATCCTCTTTGGCAGCAAGCTATGACTGATGAACTCCAAGCTTTGGACAAAACTCATACTTGGGATCTTGTTGATCTTCCTCCTGGCAAAACTGCGATTGGTTGCAAATGGGTTTACAAAATCAAGACTCATTCTGATGGCGCTATTGAACGCTACAAAGCTCGTCTTGTTGCCAAGGGTTTCAACCAGGAATATGGGATTGATTATGAGGAAACCTTCTCCCCGGTTGCTCGCCTTACCTCTGTTCGCAGTCTCCTTGCTGTTGCTGCTGCTCGTCACTGGGAGCTCTTTCAGATGGATGTTAAAAATGCTTTCCTCAATGGTAATCTTCTTGAGGAGGTCTACATGCAACCTCCACCTGGGTCTACTTTTCCACCTCATAAGGTTTGCAAACTACAGCGTGCCCTCTATGGCCTCAAGCAAGCGCCCTGCGCTTGGTTTGCCAAATTCAGTTCTACCATTCATGACTTTGGATTCACCTCTAGCTCGTATGACTCTACTCTTTTTATACGGACTACTCCTCATGGTACCACTCTTCTCCTTCTGTATGTGGATGATATGATTATCACTGGTAATGATGCAGCTGGTATTCTCGGCCTCAAACGCTTTCTCCATCGTCAGTTTGAGATGAAGGACCTTGGTACTCTTAACTATTTTTTAGGTCTTGAAGTCTCTCATGATTCTACTGGTTCTTATTTATCTCAGGCCAAATATGCATCAGATCTTCTGGCTCGTGCTGGTCTTACCGATTGCAAGACTACCTCTACTCCAGTTGATCCTCAGATTCGTCTCACTCCTCTCGATGGGGATCTCCTCAGTGATGCTACTCTTTATCGCCAGCTAGTTGGTAGTCTTGTCTATCTCACAGTGACTCGTCCTGATATTGCATATGCGGTTCACATTGTTAGTCAATACATGTCGGCTCCTCGCACTCCCCACTATACTGCTCTACTCCACATCCTTCGATATCTCAAAGGCACTCTGTTCCATGGCCTTCACTACTCTGCTTCCTCCTCCCTTGAACTGCGTGCCTTTTCTGATGCTGATTGGGCTGGGGATCCTACGGATCGACGCTCAACTACGGGATTCTGTTTCTTCTTAGGGGATTCTCTTATTACTTGGCGTAGCAAGAAACAATCCCTTACTGCCCGTTCTAGCACTGAAGCTGAATACCGAGCTCTTGCTGATACTACTCAGGAACTTCTCTGGCTTCGCTGGCTCCTCACTGATATGGGTGTTTCCTCTTCTGGTGGTGCTACCTCTCTTTATTGTGACAATCAGAGTGCTATTCAGATTGCTCACAATGATGTTTTTCATGATCGCACCAAACATATTGAGATTGATTGTCATTTTATTCGACAGCATGTTACCCGTGGTACTGTTCATCTACTTCCTATTGCTTCCGCCGATCAACCTGCTGATATTTTCACCAAGGCTCATCCTCCTGGGCGCTTCCGTGATCTTGTCTCCAAACTCAACTTGGTCGATGCCTACCCTCCTTGAGTTTGCGGGGGGCTGTTAATATAATACTAATATCAGATGCCTCAGATGCCTCCATTATGCATCCACACCTGTAAAGTAAAGTAATGTCTCCATTATGCATCCAAACCTGTAAAGTAAAGTAAAGGTTTAGCCTTTCGGTGATTATATTAATAGTTTAGGATAGATGCTTTCGTTACATTGTAATCTAGTCTCTCTATAAAGAGAGAGTTGTTCTCTTTGTAATGCAGATTGAACATATATCAATATACAGCACTCTTGTGCTCATTCAGTCTCTCTCTTTCTCTCCCAAACTAGTGTTTTCGTCACAGTCTGTGTGCAACTCCATGCGGTCCAAAAAGAGGAGACTAACTCTGGCTTCAAAACTGGCAATTTCTATATGTAGTGGGATTCTAAGGCTTTCTTTTTTGTTGTTCATTCTATATATTTGTTGCTATAGAAAGACAAGAAAAGATCATTCTTCAGTTTCATTAAGAAAATCACTCTTGAAGTGTCTTATCAGACTCTCCTCAATGCTACTGGTGGCTTCTCTTCAGAAAATTTGATTGGTGTTGGTAGTTTTGGGTTGGTGCAGAGGAATTCTTGAATATGGTGCAACAATTGTTGCCGTGAAGGTACTCAACCTCCAATGTCATGGGGCTTCCAAAAGTTTCAGAGCCGAGTGTAAGGCCTTGAGGAACATCAAACATGGGAAACTTATTAAGGTACTCACTGCTTGTTCAGGTGTTGATTATCAAGGTAATGATTTTAAGGCCCTGGTTTATGATTTCATGGAAAATGGAAGTCTGGACGAGTGGTTGCATCCAGTTAACAGAGAAGATGAGTTGGACAATGAACCAAAGAAATTAAATCTTCATCAGAGATTAAATATTTCTATTGATGTTGCTTGTGCATTAGATTATCTTCACCATCAATGCCCAACACCAATAGTCCACTGTGATTTGAAGCCAAGCAATGTTCTTCTAAACAATGACATGACTGGCCATGCAGGCGAATCTGGTTTAGCAAGATTCTTACCAGAAGCCACCCACAGCTTCTCCACAAATCAAGGCTCAATAGGAGTGAGAGGATCTATTGGATATGCTGCTCCGGGTAAACATTCTTTCACCCACCTTTCATAAATTAAATTTCCATTCTCTTGTTTCTGTATTTTCTTAGGAGAATTCCATTATGAATTTGTATTTTGCATATTGAATTCAAGTGGCGAAAACATCCATCTTCCCACACAGATATCTTAATTGCCACACCTGTAGAGGGAAAAAAATGGAATTCCTTGTATTTTGCCTTCTACGAACACAATCTAAGTAGGCCACAGAATGATGAAGATTTGATGTTGAAGAATTGCTTTCGTCAATAACCAAACCAAACCAAGCTTTAAGTCCTATCAATTGCTAAATTGCTTCCATCTTTATACTTCTAATATGTTTTCTTTTTCATTAATTTGAGAAATAGATAACAAGAACAAGATTACTATTGCCTGTACAATTTCCAAATGCCAAAACAAATGAGAGGAAAAAGAAGAGTTAACTTAGGAGTATTCCCCTACTTTTCATTTGACATTTTCTTGCTAGTCCTCATTTCGATTTGAAACAACTGAAAACCTAATTGTTCTCTGAGTAATATGTGTATTGGTGGTTTCTATTAAAATTGGGCTCTAAGTTTGGCATGAGATGGTATTTGATTAGTATCATAAATTAATTGTGAGAAATTTGTTTGTGATGTCACTGTTTTATCAGGTGAAACAACTAACAATGTACTACTGCTTTTCAATTTTTAAGGAAAAAATATTAATTGTTGATTACTTCATAAGAATTTAGGTTGGTGTTAATTTATTCAAACCGTTGATGGTCTTTTCTGTTGAAATATTTTCAAAATATTTAAATGTTGTTTTGGGTTTATAGTTTTTTTCAGTTTTTTGCTTCTTTTTGTTATT
Organism: Camellia granthamiana; assembly: GCA_036172215.1. Lineage (NCBI taxonomy): Eukaryota > Viridiplantae > Streptophyta > Magnoliopsida > Ericales > Theaceae > Camellia > Camellia granthamiana. The sequence goes on from CM069903.1 coordinate 149,929,796, forward strand.
TGCCTTTATGAAGTCTTGTTTCACATAAGGAAGAGACGACAAAGTTTTCCTATCTTGATTGGATAGTTAAAACGCTACAAAATGCGATTAAAGGGTCAGATTTCAAAACTGTCATTATGACTATTGTAGAGTAACTGTTTAGTAGTAGTTTATCACTGTTATTAACAGTAATTTTAATTCAAATTCAAAAGGAGAGACATGACTGTTCCTAACAGTCATGTTCTGATCTATATATAGATAATTAGGCATTCAAGAATGGGTAGAAAATATTCAGGTTACTCTTCTATTTTTACAAGGCTTTCTGTGGGGACATATTTTCTGAGGACCAACACGTGGCCAAGGTGACGCCGACGTATCAGCCGACGTGCCACGTGTCCTGGTCAAGACGCCGAGGTGATCTCGGCGAGGCCGAGGTTACCTCCGAAGATATCGGAATCCGAGATAAGCGGATAAGGTACAAGAGTCCTAGAATGATGAGGGGACTCAACATGGATAAGGATAAAGCTCTTAAGGAGTTTATCTCTATCTATTAAAAAGTCCTGGGTAAGTACTAAGCTAAAGTCCATTGAAGCTAGGTTTCTGTTGGGACAAGGATTGAGTTAACTATAAAAGAAAGGTACCCCCGATGGGTCTAAGGTACGCAATTTATATTCAAAACAGTGAGTTTAGCACTATTGATTATCTTTGAGAGATATACTGACTTGATCGTCGGAGTGCCCCCGGGTGGACGAACCACCGCCAGAATCTTCTCTTTCTGTTGCAGGTCAGCCAGGTGTCATCTATTCTGCCAGTACTCTCCAACTGAATACTGAGTTGGCAGTGTGGTCGGAAAATCACTCACACGGCTTTCTAAAGGCAATCTACTACTCTTTCTCTTCTTCTTCTGGGTTCTGTTTTCTGCAGAAACAGAATTCCAGAACCTATTCTATTTTGTGCATTACCAAAGGTATTTTGGGTCAATTTTCCCTAAGTGCAAAGTGCAGATTGATAATCAATTTCGGCTGGGCTGCATTGTATCCTAGAGACGATTTGCCCTTACCCATTGCACTATTTGTAGGGGCAAATAACGTCTTAAGGATAGAGACGTTTGTAACACGTCTTGAAGTGATATTTTCTATTGTTTCAAATATTATCACCATACGTATTTATCTAACAATTTTTGATGAAACCACTTATTTTTAGAAGGGATTTGAGTGTCTTGACCATTTCATTCCCTGGTTTGTTTCTTGTAGAGTATGCTATGGGAAGTAAGGAGTAAACAGAGGGAGATGTGTAGAGCTATAGGATTCTCTTGTTAGAAATGTTCACCAGGAAGAGACCCACTGATGACATGTTCAAAGATAGTTTGAACCTTCATAACTTTGTTAGGCTGGCTCTGCCTCATCAAGTGGCAAACGTTGCAGATCCAATGCTTTTTCAAGGAGGAGAAGAAGAGACTAGCACTTGGAACTTGCGCAACAGAAGCTGTGCTAGGTGTGAAAAAATTAGAGACTGCCTTATTTCAATATTGCAAATTGGAGTCACTTGTTCTGCAGAGTATCTGAAAGAGAGGATGAACATCAGTGCTCTTGTAGCTTAGTTGCATTCCATCAGGAACATTTTTCTTGTAACTATGCCTTTGAGAACTAAATATGTAAGTGAGATAAATTGGAATACAAAATGTTTATGGTTTTAGGATATCATTAAAAACATAACAGGCTTTAAGGCTTTTCTACTAACGGTTTAATGATTTTGCTATGGTATTGTACTTTATTTGATTCCTGCACAAGATCGATGCACCCTTCATGAGTGGCAGCTGAATCTTGGATGTTATTATTAACTATTGTAATTACATTTATTACTGTTACTAGTGTTTTGTAATTCAACACAATTAGATCTTTGCAATTATTAATTAAAATCTTAATGTGTAGGGTTTAGCATATAATAATTTGGGATTGATTAGGTATTTTACTTTTTACGGTAAATTACACTTTGCCTCCTTTATATTTAGTCATTTTCCCACTTTATGTTTGGCACATTTTCTGCTTTTAACCTTTAAATTTTTTCTTCTCATTTGGCGTTTCATATTTTAAGTTTATCTTAATTTATTCTAAAAGTTAATTTATGTCCGACATTAGACAAAGAGTGACACATTGAAAGTCATGTGGCATAATGTGAGGAAGTATTTTATGAATGACAGCACGTGGCTTGATCATGTTTGCCGAGATGATTTCGGCTAGGCCAAAGTTATTTGCGGGGATGCCGGAATCCGAAATAAACAGATAAGAGATAAGAATCCTGGACGAAAGAGGGATCTATTTTGGATAAGGATAAAGCTCTTAGGGAGTTTATCCCTATCTAACTGAGAGTCCGAGATAAACATTATGTGCTTAAGTCTTATGAAGTGAGACTTCTAGGGAATTTGGGCACTAATGGCTATAAAAGAGAGGCACCCTTGTGAGTCTCAAGTATGTGTGATATACTTTGAGCAGTAACTTGTGAGCTAGGCATTGATTTCATATCTTTGAGAGAATACTGACTTGATCGTCAAAGTCTCCCCGGGTGGCGAACCACCGCGGTATTCTCACTTCTTGTTACAGGTTGTTGGGCTTAATCTATCCTATTAGTGCTCTCCAACTGAGTTCCCTCTTTGGTTGTGTGATCGAAAATCAACACCCACAATTTGGCGCCGTCTATGGGAACTTAAGGAGAGTAGATGGCCAACAACGGGCATGAAGAAAAGATTAGGGACGACATCCACACTGAGAGTGAGAAGCATGTGGATCCTAATGTAGGGGAGGAAACCCGTAACGAATGAGTGTAGGAACCAAATCTCGGCGAAAAGGATGATGACAAAGAGCATAACATCCCAAAGAAGGGAGGTTGAGATGAGTATTACAATGAAAGCGACCTCTAGGTATGGAAGGATAGATGCCTAAGGAGGGAGGACGAGATGAAATGAATGACAAACAAATCGGTAGACCTACAATCGGTTGTCAACTTTATGATACAAAACAACGTGATGCAACCACCATTCCCGTTACAGGACACGCGGGCACCAGTAGCTAAAACTGATGCCCAGAAAGGAGGGCAGAAAATAGCCCTAATAGTCCCACAGCATGGCAAGGGACAGGAGCACTCACATTGGCTGTCACGGGATGTCGAGCGAACAGAGTCTGTACGAGGTGAGTCGCAAAAGACACCACGAACCAAGGAGACCTATGTCAAAGAATCTCGGCATATCCAAGGAAAGCGCCTCTGTTTTGATGCAGTGGACGATGGGAAGTCCAAGTAGATGCACAATTACACCCGGAGCAGCACGCTAAAGAAGCTAAAATCTATTGATAACCAAGCTCCCGGTAGGATGAAGGAGGATTTGAGAGACTACCTCCAAAGGAAGCAACTCAACGTTAAGATCACATCCACCATCAAGCCGAGGACGTCATTCAAGGTGGAGTTAGATACGTTTTGAGGCCCTAAAGAAATTCCACATGCCAAGGTTCAGATTTACGATGGTAAGTCTGATCTGTCGGCTTGTATTTAAATTCAATGGCTTTGTGGAGCTGGAATGAGCAGCTGTTGTGTAAGGTATTCCCTTTATCCTTTGGGGAGATAGCATCTGATTAGTTCCATAAGTTGCCGAGAGAAACTATGAAGATTTGGGAAGGCCTGGTTGAGATGTTTGTGACCAGGTTTGTTACGAACAAATCACAGCCACTAAGAGTAGATTCCCTATTGGCTTTGAAGATCAACGACGGCAAAGGCCTCAGGGCTTACACCAAGAGATATTACGAGGTGTACAACTGGATTTCAGGTTATAACCAGGAGCTGGCGGTCGTGTCTTTCAAGAATTGCTTAAAGGATAAATGCTTACTTCAGAAATCACTTGCCAAAACCCTTCTGAAGAGCATGGAAGAGCTCATGGCATGGATTGATAAGTATGCTCGAGCGGAAGAAGACACACAGGGGATGGGGACATCCAAGCCAGAAAAGAGAAACGGCTTGCCGAAGCGAGGCCGAGGTAATATGGGTGTTGACAGGCAGGAAACATGGGTAAGAACTGCACAGGCAGTCACCACGGTATTCAGGATCCCAATCTACAAAGTTCTGGAGAGGATCAGGAACCAGCCATATTACAGAGCGCTGGAGAAGATCCCTGGTGAGTTTATGGCAAGGAGCATTGGGAAGCATTGTGCTTACCATAATGAGGATGAGCACTTAACTCAAGGGTGCAGGGCTCTGAAATCATACTTAAAAGATCTGGTCAGATAGGGTCACCTGAGAGACTAGGTAGATGAGGCCAGGACAAGGGACGAGCATGCAAGGCTTCCTCAGGCACCGACAGCACTGCCTCCACCACCATCTCCTCCGTAGCAAGCAAATGGACCTTGAGTAATCAATGTGATTCACTCGAAGGTCAATAAGAATGAAGTATGTGGGGAGACACAAAGAGTAAGGCACCTACAACATATATATCAAGTCCAGTGAAAGAAGCCTAGGACAGATGAATACCATGGACCAATGGTTTCTTTTACTAAGGCAGACCTGGATATGGTCTCGCACCCGCACAACGATGCCCTGGTAGTAACTCTGAAGATTGGGGAGTGCTAGGTGAGACCCATACTGATTGACCAAGGCAGCTCTTGTGACATCATGTATGTTAGATGTTACAAGGAGCTTGGCCTTCACTTGGATGATTTAAAGCAATCTAATAGTCTCATAGTAGAATTCAACAGGACGCCGACATGGTCTCTAGGAGCCACGAACCTGGAAGTGCAGGCAGGACACAAAAAAGTAATAATTGAGTTCATTGTGATAGATACTCCCTCCCCGTACAATAACATTTTGGGACGACCTTGGTTGCATGCAATGAGGGCTATTCCCTTCACGCTGCACCAGCTGTTGCGATTCTCGACTGATCAGAGGATTGAAAAAGTAAGGGGGGACCAGGTACAGGCGAAGAATTGCCCCATGGTAACAATGAAGTACACCTGCACCATCAGAGAAGCTGAGACAGCGGAGATTGAAGATGAGAACAGATAGGTCTTGGAATATGTCGGCACGGAGCTAGCTGACAAGAGCGAAGAGCCTTTGAAAAAAATTCTTGTACAGGAGGGCGATGAAGAGAGATACTTCCTCTTCGACTCCAGCTTGGCCAAGGACGAGAAAAATGAGCTGAAAAATTTTCTTAGGGAGAACATAGAGGTGTTTGCTTGGACACCATACGAGATGTCTGGCATTAACCCCGAGGTCACATGCCATAAACCGCATGTGGACAGGTCGGCTAAATCCGTCATTCAGAGAGCAAGAAGACCGACTTTGGCCTATGTATAGGCAGTGGAAGATGAAGTAGAGAAGTTACTAAAAGCACAAGCCATCCGAGAAGTGCACTACCCCACCTGGCTGTCCAACACAGTGGTTTTAAAAAAGAAGAACGGGAAGTGGAGAGTCTGTGTAGACTTCACTAGTCTAAATAAGGCTTGCCTAAAGGATTGTTTCCCTTACCAAAGATTGACTAGCTAGTTGACGCTACATCTGGGCATGGTAGAATAAGCTTCCTAGATGCCTACAGAGGATACCACCTGATCGCGATGTATCCCTCGGATGAGGAGAAGACGACATTCATCACCCCAAAGGGACTCTACTACTATAGAGTGACGCCATTTGGGCTCAAGAATGCAGAAGCAACATATCAAAGACTGGTAACAAAGATGTTCAGACAGTTGATTGGGAAAATAGTTGAAGTCTACATTGACGACATGGTCGTCAAGAGCAAGGAGCCAAGAGACCATTTGGCCGACTTGAAGGAAGTTTTCGATATCCTGAGAACATATCGGCTACGACTCAATGCTTCAAAGTGTGCATTTGGAGTTAGGCCTGGTAAGTTCTTGGGATATCTAGTAACCAAGATGGGAATAGAAGCAAACCCAGATCAGATCAAGGATCAAGGTGATCCTTGATCTGAAAAGCTTGAGAACAGCCAAACAGGTCTAGATTCTGACTGGCAAGGCCCTAGCCTTGAACAGGTTTATCAGCCGAAGTTCTGATAAATGCAAATCATTTTTTCAATCATTGAAGAAGGCCACAGATTTTTTGTGGATAGTTGAGTGCGAAGTCGCCCTGGCCGACTTGAAAAAGTACTTGACAACAGCTTTAGTATTGCCAAATCCAGTAGCAGGAGAGGAGTTGTACTTGTACCTGGTAGTCTCAAACCACGCCATGAGTGCGGTGGTAATTCGAGAAGAGAAGAGAGAGCAGAAGGCAGTCTATTACGTGAGCAAAACCTTAGCAAGTGCCGAAACCAGATATTTGCCCCTGGAGAAATTGACAAGTGCCTTGGTAATGGCTTTGAAAAAATTGAACCACTATTTTCAAGCCTACAAGATTGTGGTATTGACGGAGCATCCCCTAAAGTCCCTGTTGTAGCATGGAGATCTGATAGGCAAAGTAGCCAAATGGGTAGTGGTGCTGGGCCAATACGACTTGGAATTCAGGCCTAGAACAGCAATCAAGGGCCAGGTTCTAGCCGACTTTGTGGCCGAGTTCACTCCTGGCACAATCCTAAGGCGAGCTTCGCTGAGCCGCGGCTTGGGATGTCCAGGAGAGCAAGAAAAGACCCAACTGGGACCAAAGAACCCGACACCAGCAGAGTAGAAGAAGGAAGAGAAACCAAAACCTTGCAATATCTATATGGAAACTCCTTCCGACTCTTTGTTGATGACAGCTCAAACCGATAGGGAGCGGGGGCAGGAGTAGTTTTGGTATCGCCAAATAGGCGAATGACGGAGCAGTCTATTCGTTTGGGGTTCAAGGCCTAAAATAACAAAGCGGAGTATGAGGTACTAATTGTTAGACTGAGGCTAGTAGCAACTATGGAGGCCGACGAGGTGGTAGTCTTATGTGACTCCCAATCCATTATAAATCAAGCAACGGGCGAGTACGCAGCCCGAGATAAGAGAATGCTAGCCTATGTCAAGGAGGTTGTCAAGCTGCTAACATGATTCGAAAGTTGCTGGCTACAACAAGTTAGCCGAGATGATAATAGTCACGCCGATGCACTGGCTAACCTGGCTAGCATGATTAAATCAGGTTAGGTAAGGACAATCATGGTTGATTATTTGTCAAGCCCAAGTATAGAACCCCTAATAACCAAGTACGAAGCGAAGTGTGTGGAGATGGGTCCAAGCTGGATGGATGCCATTGTAGTGTTCCTCAGAGATGGCAGGCTGCCAGTAGATAGAAAGGAGGTACACAAGATCAGATTAAAGTCGGTGAGATTCTACCTGTCAGTAGAAGGCCATCTCTACAAAAGGTCCTTCACTGAGCCCCTTCTAAGATATATGCATCCATCCCAGGTTGAGGACTTTCTATATGAGATCCATGAGGGCATATGTGGAAGTCATGCTGGGGGCAGGTCGCTTGCTCATAGGGTCATATCTCAAGGATAGTGGCCCTATATGCAGAAGCATACTGAAGCCTATGTGAGGAAATGCGAGAAGTGTCAGAGGTTCGCACTATTGATACACTAGCCAGTTGCAGATTTGAATCCAATATCCAGTCCTTGGCCATTTGCCCAGTGGGGCATGGATATTGTTGGGCAATTGCCCCAGGCAACTGGATAGAGAAAGTTCTTACTGGTAGCTACAGACTACTCTACGAAGTGGGTGAAGACTGAACCCCTTGCAAAGATTTGAGATATTGATGTGAAGAATTTCATCTAGAAGAACATAATTACCAGGCTTGGGATCCCAAGAGCCATTGGGGTGGATAATGACACCCAGTTTGACAGTAAGTTGATCAAGAGCTTCTATGCAAAGTACAAGATTAAAAACTATTACTCTACTCCTAGCTTTCCCTAGAGTAATGGTCAGGCAGAAACATCTAACAAGACTATCCTGGATGGGATCAAAAAGAGGCTAGAAGCTGCCAAGGGCAAGTCGGTAGAGGAATTGCCTTTCCTATGGGAATATCAAACTACGCCGACAAGATATACCAGAGAATCTCCTTTTGTCATGGCATATGGCACTGAAGCAGTCATTCCCTTAGAGATCGGCATCCCTGGAATCTGAACCCAGGGAATGAAGAATGGAACCAACGAGGCATTCGTTGTCCAAGATCTGGATCTAATAAAGGAAATAAGAAAGAGAGCAGTAATTAGGCTGGGGGCATACCAACAGCACTTTGCTAGGGCATACAACAAAAAGGTCAATCCCAAAGAGTTTCAGATTGGGGACCTCGTCCTTAAAAAGGTTGTCAGCAACAAGAAAGATCCTAGGGAGGGCAAGCTTGGCTCAAACTAGGAAAGACCGTATCGAGTTATCTCGGTCGCTGGCAATGGCGTATATCGGCTGGAAGACACTAATGGCAAGGAGTTTCCAAGACCTTAGAACACAAGCAACTTGAATTTTTTCTACCATTAATTTATGCTTTTGAGATTTATGTAAAGATTTTATTAGCCGAAGTATTAATAAAATGTTAGCTCGAATTTGTTTTTACGAATTCTTGTTGAAACTTGTGTGATAGGACTGAATAGTCTTATGCTGATGTTTCCGAATGAAACATGACGAATAACTTAGACTTGCCATGATGGTAGAGTTGAACTAAGTTGGCGATATTTCCAAATGAAACATGATGAATAACTTAGACTTGCCATGATGGTAGAGTTGAATAAAGTTTACGATGTTCCCCGAATGAAACATGATGAATAACTTAGACTTGCCATAATGGTAGAGTTGAATTAAGTTTGCAATGTTTCCGAACAAAACATGATGAATAACTTAGATTTGCCATGACAGCAGAGTTGACTTAAGTTTGATCTGGTCAGATTACAAGAGACATCGAGGTAGAAAAACCTCGACCAGAATTATCTATATCAAACTATGGAAGCAACAGGAGATGCATCCTTAATGCGAATATAAGTGGTACTTAGGTTCATATTAGAGGGCAGGAAGTGAAAATGAGCATAACACTTGTGAAATTTTTCTAAATTTCATGTTGAAGTTATTCGAGATCACTGATAGGTGGAACTATCCGAGATGAGTTAATCCGAGATGGAAGTGTTGTACTGTACTCGAAGTATAATTGTCCGAGATACCCAATCAAGTTGTTAGACTTGGAAGGGTGAAGTCTTGCCAAAAGGCAACAAGTACAAGTGAAGAAACAACACTTGTAAAAATTTGATGAACTATTTTTAAGTATTGTTTGGCCAAAATAAATAGCAATAGTTGTTATTCGGGGTGACTAGTATGTTCAACTCCAAGGTGAGGATATATCCAAGGTCTGGAAATCTGAGATAAAGAGCCAAGTTGTCAGACTTGGAAAGATCAGAAAAATTCTAAGTATAGAAAAATATGCAAGGCATAAAGGAAAAGTAGTAAGCATACACAGAAAGCATTCAACTCTTTAGAAGAAAGGAAAAGATTGGCAGTTGTAAAGAAAATTTGTTCGGATACAAAAAAGGGCATATCGGCCTGACAGTAGAGACAAATTGTTCAAAAGACTTCATTCCAAAACAACAAAGTTACAAAAGTACAAGTAGAAGGAAAAATCCTAAGGACATGGGTCTTCAATGTTTTCGTCAGACTGTACTGCCTCAGTAATTGGCATTGTTTTAGCCTCGGCAGTCAGTTGGGCAGACTTCTCGGCCTCTATCTTTACGTCAATCTCAAGAAGTGTTTTTTCAAGACTCTTTTCAGTTAAATCGACTTCGGCCTCAGAAGTTGTTTTGGGAGAGACAGTTTTGGAAGCTTCTCCCCTATCATCCTGATTCAAGTCTAGGACTTGATCATTCAGAGTAGAAGGCTTAGCCCCAACAGCAATGTCGGCCTCAACCCCTTCTTTAGCCTCGACATCTTCTTCATCGCCTTCTTCCTCAGACTCAACTAGAGAGGGAGGGAATAGAACAACAAGCTGGCTGATGTCGCGAAAGGGCGAGTCCTCGGGGATAGACAGCTTTTTCAGGGCCGTCATCCAGCCGAGATAATAACCCTTGTTGCAGGCCAAGTTCACTTGTTTTTTGTAGTCATCGCGAACATTGGCGGCCCCCTCGGCATAGGCCTTCTTGTCAGCAGTCTTTATCTCGGCTTCTTTTATGGCAATGGCCTCCTTCAGATCAGCCTCGGCTTGGGCCGCCTTAGCTTCAGTTTCTTTGGCATTAGCATTCGTGACCTTGGCAACAACTTTTGCAACTTCAGCCTTCTCCTCAGCCTGACTTTGGGCAGCTAGGACAGCTTTTGACTTGTCCATAAAATGATGGACGCGCGCCTCAGCCTGATTCAGTGAAGAAAGTAGTTTGACAACTTCCTTGGTCTTCTGAACTAACTCATTCTTCACCTTATCGGCCTTGACTGCAAAAGAGTGGGCATGCTGGATGACTTGCAAGAAAAGAAGCAAGTTAAAGAAACTTTTTAACTTAGTACAAAAACAAAAACGAGAACAGAATCGAAAAACCTAAGTTAAAGACTTACTAGAATAGAACGTTGCATCATGAGCGCGAAGTTCTCGTACTCAGTGATCTTGGCCATTCGATTCATGTTGGATGGAAGAAGAACGGTTGTGGAGAGCGCTGCACCAACCTAGACGTTGTCAATAGCACTGTCTTTAGCCGACATAGGCCGGTCCCCGACTATGAGCACAAGGGGCCAGTGTTCGTTAGAGTAAGAAGCACTTGGGCCCTCTGCACCCTCGGATCTCGGTTTCTTGCACAGAGGAGTGTCGGACACTTCGGCCTCGGCAGGCCTCTTCTCGGCTTTGGCTAGTTTTGATATGGGGACTAAGTCTTCTAGATCTTTCTCGAAGTCGGACAGGATCTAGGTAATGGTGACCTCAGCCTCAGCCTTTTTCACCCTTTTTTGTTTCTGTCTTAGCTGGGATTGGGAAGGAGAAGACTGGATGGTGACCATGCCAAGAATATCAGCAAGAAAGTCTTCAGCTACGACCTTTTGTTGACCCAAATCCTCGGCAGTTGCAGCAACGGTCACTCTAGTGCCGAAATAGATCACTGGCAGGGCAATAGGAGGATTAGAGGGGTTTGTTGTTGACGAAAACGAACTTCGGCATTTGCGACTGTGAGTCCTACCGATCGGTGCGTTTAGTGGGGCTCAGTGTCGGCATCGACGCTGTGATGGTGGAATAAGTTAGGGGGCAGATGTGGACGGCTAGTCTACTAGATCAGATGTGGAGGCCAGGTCTGGCCTTAGTGATGAGGTGGCTAATGGAGTTGTGGCAGACGAAGGAGTTCTGTTTCGTTTGGAGACGTTGGGCAAAGGACTTCAATACGTCGGTATGCAATTAAGGAGGATTGGAGCTTTATGTGCTTCGATTGGCAAGTCGAGAAGGTGAACCAAGTCTTTACTCGGCACGTAAGACTGGCGAAAGTGCTTTGGAGGCTAAGGAAGGGCTACAAATACAAGAAGAAAAACATTAGAACAGATAACATAAAAAATTACTGAGTGTGGAATAGAAAAGGATGTCGGGGCGACTAAATCCTTACCCTTATCATCCCTAAAGACTCCACGGTGCAATGAGAAAAGGTGGAGCTCATCGTCTGGCACAAACTCCCAATTGCCCAAGACAATTAGGAAGTCGTCTCCCATGCCCTTATTGAAGTCTAGAATGTTGGCTATTAACTTGTACTTTGTGGATCTCGGCTTGAGGTACTAAGTGTAACCATTCTTGTCCTTGAGGCTACGCATGGTGTTGCAATACTGGATATTAGACAAGGTTATTCTAGCATTCTACCAACGGGCCAACTTGCCAATTCCATTGATGATCCTAAAGGTGTTTATGGCCAGTTACATGGGATTGAGCTGGTAGAAATGGATGACTTCCCTAAAGAGGATGTCAAGAGGGAACCTGATTTCGCCCTCAATAATGGAGACTATTTGAAAGGGCATATAATCCTTTCTAGGCATGATTGAGTTCTCCTTCCCAGCCAACCTAAGTTGAACGTCGGCTGGAATAGAGAACTCCTGGCGGAAGTGCTCTAAAACCTAGGGGGCAGTTGTGGGAAAGAATTTTATGAATGACAGCACATGGCTAAGGTGACGCCGAAGTGTCAGCCGAGGTGCTACGTGGCCTGGTCATGTTTGCCGAGATAATTTTGGCTAGGCCGAGGTTATCTGCAAGGATGCCAGAATCTGAGATTAGCGGATAAAGGATAAGAATCCTAGACGAAAGAGGGATCTAGTTTGGACAAGAATAAAGCTCTTAGGGAGTTTATCCCTATCTAACTGAGAGTCCGAGATAAGCATTATGTGCTTGAGTCTTTTGAAGTGAGACTTCTGGGAGATTTGGGCATTAATGGCTATAAAAGAGAGGCACCCCCGTGGGTCTCAGACATGTGTGATATAATTTGAGCAGTAACTTGTGAGTTAGACATTGATTTGATATCTTTGAGAGATTACTGGCTTGACCGTCAGGGTGCCCCCGGGTGGCGAACCACTGCGGTATTTGCATCTTCTTGTTACAAGTTGTTGGGCTTAATCTATCCCGCCGGTGCTCTCCAGCTGAGTTTCCCCTTTGGTTGTGTGGTCGAAAATCAACACCCACACATAAAATATTTTATTATATATAATTCACACATCTGACACAACTTCAAATCCCAATGTAATAATACATCTTTGGATAAATTACAATTACACTCTTTGAGGTTTGTTTAAAATACAAATTGTTCTCTGTAGTTCTAAAAATTACACCACACCACTTGAAGTTTTTAATTTCATAACAAATAGCTCTTTTTATTGATAAATTATCAAGTTAATTAACAGTATTTAATGACGTCAGAAATATATTTCAATTAATAATTCAATTACTATGCAAGAGTGCAGTTAGGAATTTTATTTTTCCAGTTAAAAAAAAAATTATGACAATGAGGTATTTGAAAATTTTCAAACCACAGATGGCAATTTGTATTTTAAGCAAATCTCAAGGGTGTATTCGTAATTTACCTTATATTTTTTTATGTCATATGACTAGGCTCACGGACCTGATCTATTCGCTAATCTCCTTCCATATGTATGGTAGATAGACCTAACTCTCGTGCAAAAAGCACCCCCCGAAGCAAAGTAGTAGCCTCCAAACATTCTATATCCCATATTAGAGGTATACATTCTGATAGAGACCCTATAACAAGCCCCTGATGATCCCTCACCACCACTTCCAGACCCGAAAAACTCTCAAATTTGAACATAGCCCCATCACAATTAACCTTGTAGAACCCAACAGTAGGAGGGCACCAACCATCAGTCAAACTAGAGCTAGCAGTCGAGTGTACCCTTTGTTGAGTAGAGAGATATTCAGTTAGGTTGCTTAGAGCCAAAGCTGCAACCAGCACAGTCGTTTTCACGTGCTGATCAAAAACGTATTTGTTCCTATTCAACCATATACCCCAGCAGATTGAGACGATCATGCCCAGGACCTTAGATCCTTTATGTTGGAACAACCGTCAAATCCACAATTTCACCCACACTCCCAGAGGTTACATAGACCTGTTTCTAACCAAACCTCCGCAAAGGTGCACTCAAATAAATAATGTCAGACAGTCTCCAAGCCATTAGCACAAAGATCACACACCCCCACAATTGGAACTCTCTTTTTAATCAAATTTGCCTTCACATATAAGATATCCAAACAAGCTTTCCATGCAAATACACAAATCTTTGTCAGAATTTTTGGCTTACACAAAGCTTTCCATAAACCCCCCGCGTCATCATCATCACGCAAACCACCCACTTGCATATCTAGATTCGTCGATGCAAGCCCAAGCTTATATGCCTTCTTTAATGAGAATAAACCATTCCTAGAGTAATGCCACACCAATCGATCAAGACGTGATCTGGGACAAAACGGAATACTTATGATTTGGTCAAATTCATCTTGCAGGAAATTTGTCGCAATTACCTCCATATTCAAGCACCCCCTATCTACATTCACAAAACCTTTGCATCCAGATGCAAAGCAGTTAGAAAATAAATCAAATTGAAAGACGACGATCGCGGCACCCATCTATCACCCCAAATCCTCACATTCTGCCCATTACCTACATGCCACCAAGCACCCATCTTGAAGTAGATTCTGTGAGTTCCAAATACTCTGCCATGTAAAAGATGGATTGTGTCCCACTTGAGCTTGCAAGAAATCAAATTGGGGGAAATATCTTCCTCTAAGCACCCTTGCTGCTAACAATTCTGGATTTTGAAGAAGTCGCCACCCTTGCTTCGCAAGCATCACTTTGTTAAAAGCCATCAAGCTCCAAAAACCCATCCCTCCTTTCCATTTCAGTAAGCACAACTTTGACCATCTTACCTAATGAATCTTTCTCTCCACCTCGCGTTGTCCCCACCAAAACTGCCCTATTATGGAGCCAATCTCTCCACACAAGCCCTCCGGCAATAAAAAGTATGACATGATGAAAATCCAGATAGCTTGCCTTATTGCTTTAATTAAAATCTCCCTCTCCGCTGTTGAGAGGAAGTTTTCCTTCCATTCATTAAGCTGCTTCCAGATTGTGCTCTTAATATTCCCAAAGACTTCAGCCTTCAATTTAGTGACAAAGTAGGAGTGTAAAAATGGCTCGTGGCCCATGGACGGCCAGAAGCCCGCCCGCTACCCATGGTGGGCTCGACCCGTTTAGGCCCGAGCCTAGCCCGAGACCCTGGGCCTGGGCTATCATTTTAAAGCCCGACCCGACCCGACCCGACCCGACCCATTGACCTACTTAAGGCCCACTCAAGGCCTAGCCCGCCCGAGGCCCAGTATCCTTTTTAGTGGAAAATAATAAAATTTTAGTAAAAAAAGAAAAAAAAAATTGTTCAGGCCCGCCCAAGCCCGCCCCTTGAGCCCAGGCCCACTGGCCCACCAAAGGTCCGAATACCCCCTGGGCTTGGACTTAATTTTCTAGCACATGGGCCGGCCCGGCCCAAATTTTGATGGGAACCCGCGAGGCTCGACATGGGCTGAGCTAAATTTACACCCTCATGACAAAGGTAGGCATCCCCAAATATTAACTACTTATCAAATATAAAAGTTTGACATTTATTTTAATTATAAAAAATGAAGAATAAAAAAATTTGGATTCATATAAGGTCCAAAATAATAAAAAATTACTCTAAAATAGTTTTAAAAAATACATAAAACAGTAAAGGGCAATCGCTAAATCAATCCACATCTATCTACACTAGCTAACTAAGTGGACAAATGCGGATTTTTTTTTTTTCAATCCACCTAAATTCGAATGGATAGTAGAGGAGAGGCCAACTAACCCAATCCGATCCACAAGTATCCCTACATGTGACCGCTAGAATTGACAAGGTTGACCCGAACCCACAAATCCCCCCATACTCCGCCCGAAATTTTATGGGTTTAGACCCACTTGTTTATCTTGCGGGTCTATACAGGTTGGTGGCGAAACCCATAGTGCCCAAGGTTTGAACTCTGTCAGTTTTTTTGCACAAGTCCTACCTACCAGCCAATTAGGCGTGTAAAAATGGCCCGAGGCCCGTGGGCTGCCTGGGCTTGAGCCCAGCTCAGGACCCTGGGCTTGGGCTTTCATTTTGAAGCCCGGCTAGGCCTGTTGGCTCGACTTGGCCCAAAAAAATTTTGAGGCCCCCTTCATTTCTGGCAAATTGTCTACCTGCCAATGCCATCACCAATGGTCCAATTTCAAAAAAAAAAAAAAAAAAAAGGGCTAGCAACGGTATATAAAAAAAAAAAGGTCTTTTCATTGGCAGGATTGATGCCTGCCCTGCCACATGCCATTGGTTGCAATGGCAATGATTCAAATTTCAATGAATGCAAAAAATATTTTAAATGTCTGCAGAGGAGTAGACTAAAAGAAAATAATAACAATAATAATAATAATAAATAATAATAATTTGACGGTCACATGACCGTTTAACACAACTGCCCATTTTTATTTTTTTTATTATTTACAAATTAACCTCAACCTTCCAAACTCTTATAAATATCCCCCCTCTTCCAAAATAAATCTCACAAACAATTCTCTCTCTCAATCTCTCTCAACTCTCAATTAATTTTGAAGTCTAATCCCTAAGTGGCAATTACAATTGTGCAAGAAGAAACTTTTATCAGAAGAAGCTAATTTTTGTATCGCATGTGTCAGTCGGTAACATTAATTAGTTTAAATAAATTTATTAGCTACTCATTTTTTTGCATTAATTATTTCTAAACATATATTAATTGTTATTGTTTACTCATTATTTAAATTAATTGTTAGTTCTTATATATTATTTTACTTACATTATTATGGATCCTAATATTCCCAATGTTTATGTTGATATTGATGCGTATACTACACAACATGAATTTGTTGATTCTCCTTCTAATATCTCTCTTCCAATAGTTGGATCATCATCTAGGGGCACAACAAGTGGTGTTTGAGAACATTTTGGAAAAATATCTATAAATAATCCTGATGGTACAATTACATTTAAAGCAAAATGTAAATATTGTGCATATTTACATAGTGCTGCATCTGCAGGGGGTACTGGTCATCTAAAAAGGCATGCTAAGAAACATTTATAAAGTCAACAACATGATATTAAAAGTCAAATGCAATTAGGGGCTTCATCAATTGGTAATTTACAAACATTTTCATATGATCCTATACATGCACAAAATTTTGTAATTGATTATATTATTAAAAAAGAACAACATTTTACTGCTGGTGAATGCTTCGATTTTACCTAAATGATTCACGAAAGTTTTGCACCGCAATATTAAAGTTTTTCAAGAAATACTACTAGAAATAGGATTTTAAAAAAAATTGAGGATATTAAAAGTGAATTATTTGACATCTTTAAAAAATTGAATAGAAGAGTATGTTTAACATCTGATCTGTTGTCAAATAATAGTTTAAAATATCAATGTATCACAACACATTTTATTGATAATGATTGGAAATTAAATAAAAGAATTATTTCATTTAGATTAATTGAACTTCCATACACTGATCATTTGCTTGGTGTAGAAATAAGAAATGTATTATATGAGTGGGTTTTGCAAAATAAAATATTTACCATTAGTTTAGATAATGTAACATATTACAATAAGACTGTAACCCATTTAAAATCAACTTTACAATTACTTGTTGATGATGATTTATTTCATGTTCGTTGTTGTGCCCATATTTTAAACTTGATTATTAAAAAAGCTATGTATGTATATGAGACTTCTGTACTTGTAATAAAAAATGCAGTTGTTACTATTATGTCTTCTGCTAATCGAATTTCGGAATACATAAACATTTGTCAACGAGAGGGTATGCCATTTAAAAAATTAATTTTAGATGTAGATAGTAGGTGGAATTCAACATATAATACGTTAAAAAGTGCTTGTAAACAAAGAAAAATAATAGATTTATTTTTGCAACAACATAAATAGAAAAAATACTGACTCCCACAAAACTTAATTGGTGCTAAGTTGGCGCCAAGTAGCCTTGTATAAAGATTTTTTAAAAGTTTTTGATACTTCAA
The DNA here is from genome assembly GCA_036172215.1 of Camellia granthamiana. Classification (NCBI taxonomy): domain Eukaryota; kingdom Viridiplantae; phylum Streptophyta; class Magnoliopsida; order Ericales; family Theaceae; genus Camellia; species Camellia granthamiana. The sequence continues at coordinate 149,947,267 of CM069903.1, forward strand.
CAAAATTATTTTCTTATATATATATATTCCTACTTCACCATTTGTTTTACATATGTTAGTAGAAATAATTAAAGTTTTCCTAAAATATATGTGTAATGAATATCACTTCAATGAAAACAAAATTTGATAAATATTTTGATCCATTGCCTCATCTTTTAGGTTTAGTCATAATAATTGATCGTAGGTGTAAAGAAATTGGTTTATAAAAATTTTTAGAACGTATTTTCGCTGATAAAAAACACTTTGCCCCTATTATGTAAACATGCAAAACATTATCTGAAGAATACAGGACAGTTGCATTTGCAAATACACTTACACACACTACACTACCAGTCTCATCTCGATGTGGGAGATTAACACTACTACAAAAATAGTTAAAGATCACACTTTGATAAAAAAAAAATATCTCACTTTTATTGAAAGTGTGATAAAAAATATTAGATTGATATTTTAATCACACTTAATTTGATTGAGTGTGATAATATTTATATTTTATGTCACTTTTCAATTAAGTGTGATTATATATACATTTTTTTAATCACACCTTTTAATTAAAGTGTGATTACATATACACTATTACTTTTTAATCACACTTTTTAAATAAGTGTGATTATATATATATATATATTTTAATCACATATTCTGATTAAAGTGTGATTATTTATATATTTTTTAATCACACCTTCTAATTAAAGTGTGATTATATATACACTACTACTTTTTAATCACACTTTTTAAATGAGTGTGATTATATATATACTTTTTAATCACACATTCTAATTAAAGTGTGATTATTTATATATATTTTTAATCACACATTCTAATTAAAGTGTGATTATATATACACTATTTTTTTTAATCACATTTTTTAAATAAGTGTGATTGTTTATATATATTTTAATCACACATTCTAATTAAAGTGTGATTATTTATATATTTTTTAATCACACATTCTAATTGAAGTGTGATTATATATACACTATTACTTTTTAATCACACTTTTTAAATGAGTGTGATTATATATATTTTTTGATCACACATTCTAATTAAAGTGTGATTATTTATATATATTTTTTAATCACACATTCTTTTGATAAGCACCTACGAATTTCATTCCTGGATAATGATAGTCCCGAGGCGCCACTAAAGTTCCGGTTGGAAACAACATTGATCAAGTGCCTTTCCAACAAGACTTTCAGAGACTCAAGGGTCCAGTCAACATCCTAGAAACTACATTCCATACCCACATAGTCACATAAACATGTTATCACATAAGCATATAACATTACACTAAGTCTCTATCAAACGAGACGAACCCATTGTGATTCTAATCACTTCCCACGTACCCAAAGTATTCAAACCCGGTACGCTCTGATACCAAGTTGTAACGCCCTCAAAAAATAAACCCATAACACATAATATTAACATGCGGAATTATAAAAGAAAACATGGTATTATTTCAATCATCAGAGTATTATGAAAACAAAACATCGAAAATAAATGCCCTACGGGCTTACATCTTGCCAAGCCAACACTTGGACACAATTCCATGAGTTCTAACTCAAAACACATAAAGCCCTAGGCTTGAATGTTTACATAGTTCAAATAAAACAAATAAAACATATAAGGCAAGTCTTCAAGTCCAAATCCTCCCAAGCTAAGTCTTTGGAGGTTGTGAACCGCCTGAACCTGAAAATGAAGTTCCCATATAGGGTGAGCCACAGCCCAGTAGAAAAATACTAAACCAAGCATAAGAATTAACTAAAGCATTAGCATTCGATACGTGGTTAACACAAGATAATCAATTTCCAATTTCATGACACTAATGTTTACATTGTCTATGACATATTGTCTATGACACCATACACTTTCCATTTATACAGACATGGCTCAGAACCTGGCCAAACAACTCTACAAGGATAACAAATCAGGTTAAACCTTTCATATAACAAAATAAACACACATGCTGGTGTTATAACAATCTCAATCAAATCCACTTCCATACTTCCCAACTGATACACATGGTGGTGATGTATCATATCAACAACGAATAGCAATATTGCTATTATCAATAAGCACACATATGAGTGATGCTACTGGAGTCCATCCCCTATCTCCTCCCAACAAATCCGGTTTAGAGGTACATCCCCTATCTTCCCCTAAACCGTGGAGTTCATCCCCTATCTTCTCCAAACAACATGCATATGCAATGAAACACACAATTGCCATATACAACACATAATCAACACAAGTAATGTTCTGTATTAATTCAACAGTCAAAATACGTGACTTAATTCCAGTTATACCTAAGCCACATGCAAGGTCTACAACAATCACGACTATCCTCCACCGATAGCCCAAAACAGTTATTTCTAAACAAGAAATAAATACAGCAATGAATGTAAAGTCCACATTCTCATAGGTAAGCATTTAAACTACCCAACTATATCGTTAATCTCATAATTTTCCTAACTTCATGAATTAAACCCAATTCCACATTTTTCCCTTAAATTAATTATACAAATTAATCTAAGCCAAAACCCTAAGGTTACTCCCAAAATTACCAAACTACCCCCACATACCAAAATACCAACACTTAGGATTAAAACGTATAAATGGAGTAGGAAATCCCTACCTCGAAGCAAGAACCCAAGAAGAAGAAGACGGAGATGATCGCCCAAACTCCAAAGTGCTCCAAATCGAAAACCGTTCAGATTAGATGGAAGCCCTCAACTCACTCTACCTTTTTAATGAAGGAACTAGGTTAGATACTCACTCTAAATAGATGAAACCTAGGAGAGAAGATGAGTGGAGAGAGAGAAAACTCGTAACCTAGGGTTTTATAAACTGAAAGAGGCTGAAAAACTGTTTTAAAACACGCTGCTGCGTATTTAAACTCGACAGGCCCGCTCGAGCGCACAAAACACCGCTCGAGCGTAAAGAACAAAAACAATATCCGCTCGAGCGCAATGTTAACCGCTCGAGCGTAGATTCTCCCATTCCAGAACCCACGCGAAGAACACACTACCCGCTCGAGCGTCAACAATACCGCTCGAGCTCAACCCGCTTGAGCTCAGAAATCCCGCTCGAGCTTAGATATCACACCTGCAGAAGTTTTGCAGGGTTCACAAATACTGGAAGTGTGCAATCTCCGCTCGAGCGCAAGAAGGTCCGCTCGAGCGGAAAGGCCGAAACTTCAAAAATCTGGGGTTTAATCCCAGACTCAACCACCTACTCAAAACAAGTCTAACACATCCTAAGACTCAAACAATGACGTTAAAGGATGACAACAACAATAATATGACGACAGAATCCACGGAACATAAGTCCAGATACAATGATCCAATGGGAAAAGACCGGGGTCGCTATAACCTCCCCCCCTTAAAAGAATTTCGTCCCCGAAATTAAGCATAAGTTTTTAAAAACAAGATTTCTCAATTCCCAAAGATATTATAAGACAATAAACAATAACTTGACTCAATCCTAGTCACTTCATCTCTTATCAAGAGGCATCTCACAATATGTATAAATTAACATATATTTCAACCTGCATCATTATTATGCATTATTCCTTTCAATGTTAACAATTTCCATATCATATTCAATCTCATGATATAACCAACACATTTCATGTATAAATGTTATATTCCGCTTCCAAAAAGGCAAGTTCAAAATGCTAACATTAAATCCAAAACATTCTCAATGTTTTCCAACTTATGACATATATAAAATTCTCAAGTTTAACAATATTACAAAAATCTCTATATATATAAGATTTCTAATCACTAAACACGTCCGGATATTTCTCACGGACTTCCAATTCACGTTCCCAAGTGGCTTCCTCCACTCCGTGATGCTTCCATAAAACTTTCACCAAAGGGATGGTTTTGCCTCGCAAAACTTGATCCCGCCTATCCAAGACCCGAATCGGTCTCTCCTCATATGAAACATTCTCGTCAACTACTAAATCAGTCCAATCCAACACATGTGATGGATCCGGCTCATACTTCCGAAGCATACTAACATGAAACACGTCATGAACTCCGGACAACTGTGGTGGCAAAGCTAAACGATAGGCAGCCTCACCAATTCTCTCAAGGATCTCAAAAGGACCAATAAATCGAGGGGACAACTTCCCGCTCTTCCCAAACCTCATCAAACCTCGCCTAGGTGATATCTTCAGAAAGACATGATCACCTACCGCAAACACCAAAGGTCTCCTCCTACGGTCGGCATAAGATTTCTGACGACTCTGGGCTGTAACAAGCCTCCTACGGATAAGCTCAACCTTCTCCGTCGTTTCCCTCACTAACTCCGGACCCAACAAAGGTGCATCACCCACCTCGGCCCAACAAACTGGAGACCTACACGGTCGGCCATACAAGGCCTCAAACGGTGCCATACCGACACTAGCCTGAAAACTGTTGTTGTAGGCAAACTCCACTAAAGGCAAGTGCCTCTCCCACGACCCACTAAAGTCGAGAACGCAACCCCGAAGCATATCCTCAAGGATCTGAATAGTACGCTCGGACTGCCCGTCAGTCTGAGGATGATAAGCCGTGCTAAATGTCAACTTGGTGCCTAAAGCACTCTGCAAACTCTGCCATAACCTGGCAGTGAAACGAGGATCTCTATCTGAGACGATCGTCACTGGGACCCCGTGCAACCTCACTATGTCCCGAATGTACAAATCGGCAAGATGATCTACTGAATCTCTAACGCGCATAGGAATGAAGTGCGCCGACTTAGTCAACCGGTCTACAACCACCCAAATAGCATCACTACCCCGCTGAGTTCTCGGAAGACCCACAACGAAGTCCATAGTGACATGCTCCCACTTCCACTCGGCAATAGGCAAGGGTTGCAACAAACCCGCTGGCCTCTGATGCTCGGCCTTCACTTGCTGGCAAGTAAGGCACTTAGACACGAAAGCTGCCACATCTCTCTTCATACCTCGCCACCAAAATTGGCGACCCAAATCCCGATACATTTTAGTGCCTCCCGGATGCACTGCTAGGCGCGAATGATGAAACTCTCGAAGTACCTCCTCCCGGCAAGACTCCGGCACAAACAAACGGTCTCGGTATCTCACACTCAGGTCGGGATACACCGTCAAACCCTTCTCAACCTTCCCACTGGAAATCTTTTCTCGGAGTGATTCTACCTTAAGATCACCCCTCTGAGCCTCTAACACTTGAGTCACAAGTGCAGGTTGCGCAACAACAGAAAACAAGGCCGCAGCCTCAACGGATTCACCCAAAAGCAAATCAAACTCCCCAAGTGCACCCAACATCTCCCACTCTCGGATGGCTATACTAGCTATGTCACCAACAGATTTCCTGCTAAGGGCATCGGCCACAACATTGGCTTTCCCCGGATGATAGTGCAACTCGAAGTCATAATCCTCAATAAATTCCATCCACCTCCTCTGCCTCAAATTCAAGTCTTTCTGTGTAAACAGATATTTCAGACTCTTATGATCGGAGAATACCTCAAATTTCTCACCATACAGATAATGCCTCCAAATCTTCAAGGCAAAAATCACAGCTGCTAATTCTAAATCATGCGTAGGGTAATTCTTCTCATGAGTTTTCAACTGACGTGAGCCATAGGCAACCACTTTCCCCTCTTGCATCAACACGCAACCCAGACCCTCTCGTGAGGCGTCACAATAAACTGCATAACCCAACCCTCTCTCCGGAATAATCAAAACCGGAGCGGTGGTCAATCTAACCTTCAGCTCCTGAAACGACTTTTCACAAGTCTCACTCCAAACAAAATTTACTCCCTTCCGAGTCAGTCTAGTCAACGGTGAAGCTAACCTGGAGAAATCTTTCACAAATCGACGGTAATACCCAGCTAATCCCAGAAAACTGCGGATCTCAAACACACTCTTAGGCTGTGCCCAATCTTGCACTGCCTCTGTCTTGGACGTATCAACAGACACCCCTTCCCCAGAAACTACATGGCCTAAGAACTTCACCTCTTTTAGCCAGAACTCACACTTCCCAAACTTAGCATAAAGCTTATGGGCTCTAAGTAACTCAAGCACCACTCTCAAGTGTTCCTCGTGCTCCTTCTCTGAAGGTGAGTAGATAAGAATGTCGTCCACAAAGATGACCACAAAACGATCTAAGAATTCCCGGAAGATCCGGTTCATCAAATCCATAAACACTGCCGGTGCATTGGTGAGCCCAAACGGCATCACCAGGAACTCATAGTGGCCATACCGCGTACGGAATGCCGTCTTCGGAATATCCTCCTCCCTGACTCTCAACTGGTGGTAACCCGATCTCAAGTCTATTTTAGAGAAACAACGGGAACCCTTTAACTGGTCAAACAAATCATCAATACGAGGCATAGGGTACTTATTCTTAACCGTAACCCGATTCAATTTCCGGTAATCTATACACAGTCTCAAAGCACCACCTTTCTTCTTAGCAAAGAGGGCCGGTGCTCCCCACAGCGAAACACTAGGGCGAATGTAGCCCTTATCTAGCAACTCCTGGAGCTGAACTTTCAACTCAGCTAACTCGGCTGGGGCAAAACGGTAAGGTGCCATAGAAATCGGCACTGTGCCGGGCACTAGATCAATAGAGAACTCAATCTCTCGATGAGGTGGCAAACTAACAAGATCCTCGGGAAACACGTCCGAGTACTCACATACTACTCTTGGCAACACAGTCTGAGCCTCATCACACTCACTACTCTCAAGGCTAGCAAGTAGACCACTCAACTCACTCCGCCCTCGCGGATCATACCCCGGTGGTAACACACTACCAACCCGGTCCCCCAGAAAATGAAAACGTTCTCCGCTAACGGTACAACAAGTGACCCTCTAACGGTAGCAATCAATAAATGCCCGGTATGACGATAACCAGTCCATACCCAAAATAACATCGAAACCCTTCATGGGCATAACCACAAAAGAAAAAGGGATTCTATGATCATCGACTTCTATATCACAACCCCTAACACCTTGTTTCAAGATCAATTCACCCCCAAGAGGTGACACTACACAAATAGGAGATGCTAACTGTGCTAACTCCAACTCCAAAATAGATGCAAATGCAGCAGACACAAAGGAATGAGATGCACCCGTATCAATCAAAACACTAGCAACTGAATTGCAAAACAAGAAGGTACCTCTCACAACCGACGGGGCCGGTACAAGATCTTGTGTGGTAACAGCATACACACGCCCAGACGACCTCTGATCAACCTGCTCACCCCTCGGAGCATAAGATTGCTGCACAGACTGGGACGATGAAGCCCCCTGATTGGCCCTCGAGGCCTGAACGGACTGAGTTGGCTGACTACTCTGAGTCTGCCTCAAACCCGATGCACCAGGTGTGCCACTCAACTGCGGACAAAACCTCTTCAGGTGCCCCGGCTGGCCGCACTGAAAACAAGAGAGTGGGCCTCTGCCCTGACTCTGGCTCTGAGATCGAGCCGAAGAAGATGCTGCTCTCTGAACTCCTCCCCTCTGAGGACAAATTGGAGACTTGTGACCCAGCTGGCCACACTTGAAACAGGTAATGTCTCCCTGACTGCCCTTCCCAGAACTAGCACTTGGCACTGGAAAAGTGGATCTAGAAAAACTACTCTGAGGCTGCTGAGGAGTGAAACCTCTCTGCCTCCTGCCATCACTCTGGCCATCCTGACTCCTCTTGGAGCCTTTCTGCTTTTCCCCCTCTTCCTGCATCATAATCTCAGTATGGGCTGCTGCATCAACCAGACGCCCAAAATCCCGAATCATAGACCCAACAACTCTCAACATGAGGCCACGCCTCAACTTCTTCTCAAACTCAATGCAACGGCGTTCCTCAATCGCCACCAACTCAGGTGCAAACCTGGACAAACTAGTGAATGCAGCCTCAAACTCGGCCACTGATAAACTGTTTTGCTCAAGATGGCGGAACTGATCTCTCAACTTCTCCTGAACAGCTGGAGACAAGTACTTCTCCTGAAAAGCATCAACGAAAGCCTTCCAGGTACCCCCAATACGACCCTTGGTGAACTTCCACCACTGACCCGCATCCCCCTTCAGCTGGAAAGATGCCAAGGTCACCTTCAGTGCCTCGTCTTCGATGCCTAGCATCTCAAACGTTTTCGTTGTCTGTTCGAGCCATTCGTCTGCCTTAAGCGGCTCGCTAGGATCACCTAAAAATTCGTCCGGGTGAGACCGGAAGAATTCCCTCTTCAGAAAAGAAGGTCCTGTATCTGCAGCAACAACAGCCTGGGCTGGATTCGCAGCCCTCAGAATGTCAACTGACGCCTGAAATGCCCCTGCTATCCCTTGGGCCAAAGCGCCCATAAACTGCTCTCCTACTGGCTCGGCCACATTGGCCTGGCCAACACCCTCCTGAACTGCCGGAATTTCCTCCGGTATAGGCACTTCCTGCCTGGCCTGCCTACCACGCCTACCACGACCTCGTCCTCGTCCTGACATCCTATTAAAGGAAATAAAGGCGTTAGCACTCTATATAATGTGCCAAAATTATAACACTCACGTCCTAATACATTGGACAATAATAAATCACACCACGTAAGCACATAATCACATAAGCACCTACGAATTTCATTCCTGGATAATGATAGTCCCGAGGCGCCACTAAAGTTCCGGTTGGAAACAACATTGATCAAGTGCCTTTCCAACAAGACTTTCAGAGACTCAAGGGTCCAGTCAACATCCTAGAAACTACATTCCATACCCACATAGTCACATAAACATGTTATCACATAAGCATATAACATTACACTAAGTCTCTATCAAACGAGACGAACCCATTGTGATTCTAATCACTTCCCACGTACCCAAAGTATTCAAACCCGGTACGCTCTGATACCAAGTTGTAACGCCCTCAAAAAATAAACCCATAACACATAATATTAACATGCGGAATTATAAAAGAAAACATGGTATTATTTCAATCATCAGAGTATTATGAAAACAAAACATCGAAAATAAATGCCCTACGGGCTTACATCTTGCCAAGCCAACACTTGGACACAATTCCATGAGTTCTAACTCAAAACACATAAAGCCCTAGGCTTGAATGTTTACATAGTTCAAATAAAACAAATAAAACATATAAGGCAAGTCTTCAAGTCCAAATCCTCCCAAGCTAAGTCTTTGGAGGTTGTGAACCGCCTGAACCTGAAAATGAAGTTCCCATATAGGGTGAGCCACAGCCCAGTAGAAAAATACTAAACCAAGCATAAGAATTAACTAAAGCATTAGCATTCGATACGTGGTTAACACAAGATAATCAATTTCCAATTTCATGACACTAATGTTTACATTGTCTATGACATATTGTCTATGACACCATACACTTTCCATTTATACAGACATGGCTCAGAACCTGGCCAAACAACTCTACAAGGATAACAAATCAGGTTAAACCTTTCATATAACAAAATAAACACACATGCTGGTGTTATAACAATCTCAATCAAATCCACTTCCATACTTCCCAACTGATACACATGGTGGTGATGTATCATATCAACAACGAATAGCAATATTGCTATTATCAATAAGCACACATATGAGTGATGCTACTGGAGTCCATCCCCTATCTCCTCCCAACAAATCCGGTTTAGAGGTACATCCCCTATCTTCCCCTAAACCGTGGAGTTCATCCCCTATCTTCTCCAAACAACATGCATATGCAATGAAACACACAATTGCCATATACAACACATAATCAACACAAGTAATGTTCTGTATTAATTCAACAGTCAACATACGTGACTTAATTCCAGTTATACCTAAGCCACATGCAAGGTCTACAACAATCACGACTATCCTCCACCGATAGCCCAAAACAGTTATTTCTAAACAAGAAATAAATACAGCAATGAATGTAAAGTCCACATTCTCATAGGTAAGCATTTAAACTACCCAACTATATCGTTAATCTCATAATTTTCCTAACTTCATGAATTAAACCCAATTCCACATTTTTCCCTTAAATTAATTATACAAATTAATCTAAGCCAAAACCCTAAGGTTACTCCCAAAATTACCAAACTACCCCCACATACCAAAATACCAACACTTAGGATTAAAACGTATAAATGGAGTAGGAAATCCCTACCTCGAAGCAAGAACCCAAGAAGAAGAAGACGGAGATGATCGCCCAAACTCCAAAGTGCTCCAAATCGAAAACCGTTCAGATTAGATGGAAGCCCTCAACTCACTCTACCTTTTTAATGAAGGAACTAGGTTAGATACTCACTCTAAATAGATGAAACCTAGGAGAGAAGATGAGTGGAGAGAGAGAAAACTCGTAACCTAGGGTTTTATAAACTGAAAGAGGCTGAAAAACTGTTTTAAAACACGCTGCTGCGTATTTAAACTCGACAGGCCCGCTCGAGCGCACAAAACACCGCTCGAGCGTAAAGAACAAAAACAATATCCGCTCGAGCGCAATGTTAACCGCTCGAGCGTAGATTCTCCCATTCCAGAACCCACGCGAAGAACACACTACCCGCTCGAGCGTCAACAATACCGCTCGAGCTCAACCCGCTCGAGCTCAGAAATCCCGCTCGAGCTTAGATATCACACCTGCAGAAGTTTTGTAGGGTTCACAAATACTGGAAGTGTGCAATCTCCGCTCGAGCGCAAGAAGGTCCGCTCGAGCGGAAAGGCCGAAACTTCAAAAATCTGGGGTTTAATCCCAGACTCAACCACCTACTCAAAACAAGTCTAACACATCCTAAGACTCAAACAATGACATTAAAGGATGACAACAACAATAATATGACGACAGAATCCACGGAACATAAGTCCAGATACAATGATCCAATGGGAAAAGACCGGGGTCGCTATAAACACTTGTCACGGACTGGGCGCTTGTCATCCTCCCGAGAAGCCGGCTCCACGAGTGGTACTGCGTACCCCCGTGCATTATGCCCGAGGACCAACCCAGGAGATGCGATAGGGATTTACCCTGCCTGCCTTGCTGCTCACAAGTTAATGCGCTTGCAAGGTGCTTGGTGTAGAACTCGCATCCCTAATGAGTCGGTACGTGACATGCTACCACCGCCAGTCCCTGACGCCCTCGTCAGGGGGACATTACCCTGCCTGCCTCCATGCTTGTCCGTTCCCCTACCCATGGGAAACCCGCCCCGCGCGGACACCACCCTTGGTGTGGACCCCACAATGAAGGTGCTTGGTGTAAGTCCCACGTACCGTCCCCATCACAGTGCCCCTAGGCTGGCTCTGATACCACTTGTCACGGACTGGGCGCTTGTCATCCTCCCGAGAAGCCGGCTCCACGAGTGGTACTGCGTACCCCCGTGCATTATGCCCGAGGACCAACCCAGGAGATGCGATAGGGATTTACCCTGCCTGCCTTGCTGCTCACAAGTTAATGCGCTTGCAAGGTGCTTGGTGTAGAACTCGCATCCCTAATGAGTCGGTACGTGACATGCTACCACCCGCCAGTCCCTGACGCCCTCGTCAGGGGGACATTACCCTGCCTGCCTCCATGCTTGTCCGTTCCCCTACCATTACCTCTCATCCACCATCGCCACTCTATTTCTTCTACCACTATCACAATTTCACCACTAATCTCCTTTGCCGCCACCGCCGCCGCCGCCGCCACCACTACCACCACCACCACGACCATCACCTCCTTCACTGTTGCTCCATTTTCTCTACCACAAAAAATTAGTTTCTGGTTTTTAGTAACAAAAAAAAAAAAAAGAGTTGCAAAAAAAATATTTTTTATTAAAATATTACCCCTACTTCTTCAAAATAAAAAATAATAATTTTTTTTCATTAAAATAAAAATGAAACAAATAACTTTTCAGCCTTAGTAATTAAAAAAAATGGAAAATAAAAAAAATTCATTAACTACAAAACAATAAATTTATTTTAACCAAAAAAACTTCATTTTCCCGCTCTTTAATTCCCCCATTTGTTTTCCCCCTTTTGTTTCTCATGATCTCAAATCATCAATCCCCAATCCCTTAAACAAAAAATTCCCAATTTCAAAAATCTCCCAAAAATTACCTCTACTTCTACCAAATAAAAAAATAATAATAATTTTTTTTCATTAAAATAAAAATGAAACAAATAAATTTTCAACCTTAGTAACTAAAAATAAATAAAAACAAAAAAAGTTTCATTAACTAAAAAAAAAAAAAATTATTTTAATAAAAAATAAATAAAACGACTAGCTCTCCTCTTCTTTTTCTTTTTCTTTTTCTTTTTCGTTTTCCCGCTTTTTTAATTCCCCCCTTTCTTTCCCCCCTTTTGTTCCCCAACCCCTTAAACAAAAATATCCCCAATTTCAAAAATTCCCAAAATACTCTCTCTTTCTCTCTCTCGACTGCAAGCAGCGGCAAGGGGGGACGACGGCGGCCAACGAGCGACGACGGTGAGCAGCGATTGACGACGGCTAGCAGCTGCAGCAGCAGTGGCGGTGCAGCGTCTCAGATACCTTTGCCGATACCTTCGGTCGTTCGCCGTGGGCGACATTGGGTGTCTTTCTCGCTACTTTGCGAGTGTTTTTTTTTTTTTTGGTGCTTGTTCTTCTCTTTGGTAAGCCTTCTTCTCTCATGATATACAGAGTTTGGTGCATTGTTTCCTAATTTTGTTTATTTATTTCTCTTTCAGAAATATAGGTTTTATTTATTTATCTCTCATGATATACAAACTTGGTTCTTTTGTTTATTTATTTCTCTTTCAGAAATTAATCGAATCGATTCGTAAACTTGTAGCTAACCTTTTTGTTTCTTTTTTTTTTTTTTTTTGGGTGTGTTGGTGACAAGTGAAACACCAAAGACTTACGTCGAAGATCTGATAATCTGATAGAAACCCGCATCGAAATTTGTTGATTTTCGTGTATATTTTGCAATTTTGATATCTGGGTCGTTCTTCGATTTGTGATGGGTTGGAGATACAGGGCTCGTTTGTTCCTGATTGCTGCTGTTGTAATCATTTGGGTCACCTTTGCAGAAGTCACCCAGGTGGTCATACTTCTTTCTCTAATTTCATTTCTAGTTTAAGGTTTTAAAATTCTGTATTTGCAATGTATGTTCTGCATGTTTGTATGCATAGCTCATGTACCTTCATTTATATGGTGAAGTTTATACATTTGCCTAAGTTGATGAATTCTTGTTTGTTTTTGAGGAATTGCCAATGAGATTTGAATTAAAAGCCTGAAATGTCAATTGGGATTCAAATAAAAAGTAAAAGATTCAATAACACTAGTTTGATTGTTAAAAAGCTTATTGCAATTATTCATTTTCGTGTGTACCCCCTGAAAAACTGGAGGAAAATAAAGCAAAATAGAAGTGAAAACTTAAATACTTTGGACTGTCTTGGTTTTTGGAAAAAAGTTGAAAATTAGGTCTCGGGCTATCATTTGCTTGCAAATTATTTACCTCCGTTTAGGTTTCTTGGCAACCAAACAGAGGATTAGTGTAAACTCAGAGGTTCTTGCTAACAGAAGTTTCACCCTTAAAAACATGTTTGCTTGGATCTAACTAGTGGAGGATGCTGATTTGTTCTGAAATTAAATTGTTAAAAATGTTGTTTGCTTGCACTGTCAACTTCCGTCATGTTGTAAGGTAATGAGATTTCCTTATTTTAGTTGCAAAAAAGAAAGTCTTTTTTCAGTCAAATGGAGAAGGGAAAGATTTTATTCCATGTGGCAAAAATTGAATTATCTGGAACTAACATGAAAATAAGATGGAAAATCATTGGAAGTTGGAACTAAGAAAGAAATATGCATTGGAGGTTGGAGGCCTGAACAGAGTTTTGAATTTTTTTATTTTCCCAAGGCCCCTCAATAACCCTTCTCTAATCAACCTATTGATATATGCCCAAGGCATGCACTTTAAGTACTGAAAAATTCTTTACTTTTCTTTTTTTTCGCTGATGAACTGTTGTTTTGTGGCATAAATATGCAAGAACTCATTAATTTAAAGTGGTGTTTCATGTGTCCTCAATTGACTGTAAAAGTATGCTTTATTTTTTTTCTCCATTTTTTATTCATATGACTAATGAATTACTAATAAAAAAGGGCTCAACTGTTAAGGGAGGCTAATGCAATTATGTCAAAAGTGTAGGGCTAATTGTATTTTCCCTAACTTAAGGGAGGTGAGGTGAGTGTAATTTGCCCTTAAATATTTGATCCATCAATGTTTTTATATTTTGTTCCTCGTAATTAATTTTGCTCTTATGCATAATGGCTTTTTTATTATCTAAAAATCACACAATCCATAATTTCTATTCATTAGCCACATATTAACTTGTATATACATATCCTTTTAACAAGGTATTTTTACAGATTATAAGCAACCATTTGCAGTGAACTATCTTGGAGTTTCTCTAATGGTAGTTTATCTCCCAATAGCATTCATTAAGGATTGGATATGTAGCATCATAAGAAAACGCTCTTGTAATAATGAGTCTTCTGCTGGATTTAGCTCCCCTTTGAACTGCATTGCGGGGCGTAACATCTTTGAAATTGAACTTGAAGGGAATTTGAATAAAAAAGACAGTGAAGCAGACCTTTCTGCTCTGGAAGAGGGAAAGCCATTAGTTCCTAAACACATAGATGATGCAGACGTGTTAAAACAACAGAAAGAGCTTACGACCAAGGAGATTGCTGGTTATGGATTTTCTATTGCCCCTCTCTGGTTTGTTACAGAGGTAAATAACTGCTGTGTCCTTCAAGATATCTATTTAGTCAAGGTTGGTTTTTGAGTTTCTGAGTATAGCTGGTACATAAAAACCACCATTATTTCATGAGGGGTTCGTATTGGTAAAAATTTGTAAGAAAAGGAAAGATTCTTTCTCTAAATTTTATTCCCTCCTCCTTCTAGATCTAGCTTTATGGATGTCCTTTTGATAGTATAGTTTAACAAAAAATTTATTCATGTATTAATCTTGCCATTTACACCTAACTCCAGAATTATGTGCATAAAACATTTTATTCCTGTAGTAGTGTTTTTTTTTTTTTAACTGAACTTGGTTTTTTACCTCAAATTTAGGTTGGATTGCTGTAGGGTTGAGGTTTTTATTTATTTATCTCTCATGATATACAAACTTGGTTCTTTTGTTTATTTATTTCTCTTTTAGAAATATAGGTTTTCCACTATTCGATTAATTTTGTTTACGATTCTCGATTTGATTCGATTCGATTCATGATTTCCAAACTTAGGATTTCGATTCACTATATGATTCTCGATTTGGCATTGTGATACTTGCGGTGGCATTCAAATCTAGGGAGGACCATAGAAAGCAGCTGGAATTGGAAGAAGCACGTAAGGCAGGTCTTGCTCCAGCTGAGGTTGATGAGGATGGAAAAGAAATTAACCCTCATATTCCTCAGTATATGTCATCTGCACCTTGGTATCTTAATGCAGAGAGACCGGTATGTTTTCTTAAGTAATTTTGTTTTGTTACATTTTGTGTTTTGTGAAGGCTGGAGATTGAAAACTTTTGTTATCTTTCTTCTTGTTAGAGTTTAAAACATCAAAGGAAATGGAAGTCAAATCCAAATTATACCAAATCATGGTATGATAGAGGTGCAAAAATTTATCAGGCTGAAAGTTTAGGAAGGGTGCTTGTGAAAAGTAAGTGAAAGTTGCTTTCTTTCTCTTTCTTTCTATGTATGGTGCATGCATGTGTTCTCTATTCTTTTCATTAATTTTCGCAATGGCTAGTCATTGACATGAAGATGTAATCAATATAGATTTTAGTTGTAGAAGAGTTTCATGTAATCTGCTTGTTTCAGTACCAAGGTTTAAACTATGGAGGTTCTACCCTGCCTTATGGATGAGAACTCTGCCTTGGGGAGGGAAGAAGAGGTATTGGTGGGATGGGGATAGTGTGGCTGGGGTTAGTTGTGGTTAAGTCTTAGCGTATCATTTTGTTTAATACATTGGAAATTTTAACATGCCAATTTTATGATGATTGTTAAACTGCTCACTGTACATAATTGGATTTATTTAATTATTCTTTTGATATCTTGTGTTGAGGAATTAACTGCATTATAGCATGTGCTTTGCACACTATAGGGAAGATTGTCTGGAGATGCCCTTGCTAGCAGGAGAGTTATTCATTACACGAGGCATAACTTGCTGCTAATGCTCATTAGGCTTGTATAGTTTAGTTGATTCCATATCGTCACATAGTTGGTACCTTTGGGGGAGATCTTCAAGAGAGCTCTTCCTAGATTATGGAATTAATTGAATCTCTGAACGCAATTTTTTTGTTTTTTTGTTTTTTTTTTATAATTTGAGGTATGTCTCACCCACCTTAGTTCAATTGGACTTAGGGGTGTAATCGAGCCGAGCCGAGTTGAGTTCATCGCTGTTCGAGCTCGGCTCGACTTATTTTCAAGATGTTCGAGCTCGGCTCGAGCTCGAAACGAGCCCAAATATATTGGCTCGAGCTCGGCTCGAGCAAAATTTGTCTAACTCGAGCTTGGCTCGTTGTGGCTCGCTAGCCAAGTCAAGCAAGCAAGAGACATGAAGCTTACTACACTAAGACATAAATAGAAGCCCTTTATCTGAAGACTTGTGTGTGCAGACGATGTGGGACATTTGTTTGACATTTGCAACACTTGTTTTGTTGTTGAGAGGAAAGTCCCACATCGGTCCAAGAGAAGTGTGGTCAAAGGATGAGTGTCTATAAAACTCTCTCACATGGCCCCCTATTTTCACTCAAGAAAAGCAAATAATAAATAATTCCAAAATGTGTGTGTATGTACGCATATATATTGTAAACGTGTACAGTTCGAATTTTATTAATTATATTTATACAAATATAATAGAAAAAATAAATTGATAAGTTTAATATTATAAAATTGAAAAGTTTAATATTTTATTAATTATATTTATGTATATATTATATAATTATATATAAATAATATATAATATAATTATATACATATATATTTGGGCTCGCGAGCCTATCGAGCCGAGTATCACTAAACTCGGGCTCGGCTCGTTTATTAAACGAGCTTTAAATTTGAGCTCGAGCTCGTTTATTTAGTAAGCGAACCGAGCTTAAACGAGCCTTAACGAGCCGAGCTCGAGCTTGTTCATGAACAACTCGGTTCATTTGCAGCCCTAATTGGACTCGAGTGACCTTATATTTCGAGCCTAAAACTAGTCCCCAAAGGCAATGAAGGTAACAACAGGATTAACCTCCAATGGCCCCTTGGTAAACTGGAACTTGAAACTTTAGAACTTACTCTCCAAACCCTTGGAATTCTCAAAATGTATATTGGGGGGTTCTCCCAAAATATATATTGTTAGTGCAATGTATCTAAACCACTTGTTTCCGAACAAAGTGGATGCCCGAACATATATTTTTGCTGTTATTTGTTTAAAACCATTGAATTGTTTTAGATCTTCAGAGTTTTGAAATAGTCAGACCATAAATTACGTTGTTCATAGAAAGACATCTATGTTTGGTGTATTTTTAAAAATCATTTTTTATTTTTTATTTTTAAAAAATTATAAACTAATTCGGTAGAAATAAATATAAAAATATATATTTTTTAATTTTTTAAAATTATTTTTGTCTTAAAAAAAGAAAAAAACCATATGTAAGTAATGAATTTTGATTTTTTTTTATTTTTCTTGACTAAACCAATTTTGAAAGATTTTCATAAACAAATTTTGAAAACTCGACAAAGTATTGTGCAGTTTCCATGTGTTTCATTTGGCCAAATTCTATTAAGAGTAATGTTACATAAATTGATAAATCTTATAATAACTTTTATTTATTTATTTATTAATGTGACATTTAATACATTATCAAAGTGAGTCATGTTTCAAAATTTAAATTTTTTTATTACATGAAAAATCAATTAGTAAATAAAAGTTTATGAATTTGTGTAGTTTTGATCATATTATTGCGTGTATTATTATTCACTTGTTGTTTTCGAATTTCATTTAAAGTGACAATATGTTGTATTTGATGACTAACAAAAAAAATGTTGTATTTGATGCTATAGTAGTTAAATTTTTATGTTTTTTTTGTAATTAACTTGCTCTTGGAAAAACTTGCTCTTCCAAATGTGAGGACACGTATCCCTTGAAATATTTTTGAACTTTATGCTTAGCCTCGTGACCATGCACGTGTATATGGTTCTTTGATTTTTGCAAAACTTAGTTGGTACATATCATTTTTTTATGCTGAAATTCTGTGATGCAGATCAAGTGGATATGCCCAACTGCTCCTACTTGCCCAGTGGCTATACTTGGTGGATTCCCTCGCACTGCATGTAAGATTAAAGCTTAGATTTCTTCCAATGTTGAGATACTGATACAATTATCTAAAGTGCTTTTGTGGTTTCGTATTAGGGTTTGACGTTAGAGAACTTTCAGAAGATAGTCCTGATGATTTTGAAGGTTTAGACACTTCAGTAGCGCATATTGCAAACTTCTTGTCAACAGAGCCTACTGATAGTAAGTTTCTGCCTTGTTACTTCATTGATTATATGCCACTAAATTACTTAATTTCCATGTGTTTAGTTAGTAGTTCATTTATCTATTGTGATAAAAAGTTTCATCAACTATCATGAATAAATTACCACCATGTTGTTTAGGAATTCTATACTTTTTCATTTATTTATTTATTTTTGTATTAACTCATTTACAGTTAAACTTGGTATCTGGGGTTTTAGTATGGGTGTTGCAACTGCCCTCTACTCTGCAACTTGTTTTGCCCAGGGAAAATATGGAAATGGGATCGATTACCCTGTCAACTTAAGGGCTATTGTTGGTTTAAGTGGTTGGCTTCCTGGTTCAAGGTATGAATGCAATATCTTCCTTCTCATTTCCTCTTTGTTCCTCTGTTATATGTACTGTTTTCCCAGGTTGAAAATAACCAATTTACCAAATAAAATAAGATTCGTATGAGATGATTCTGAAATATCTCATTTGATAGCTCCCTCTGGCCATATTTGGAATTGTTTTCAAACTAATATTATATTGAGTTCCAAGGTGACCAAAATAGCTAATAAGTTTTGTACAGTGCCATCTCAGGTAGGACTCACTCATTGTTGATTCAAAAATCTTTTTGCAAGTAAAGATGTAATGTGTGCACCTTATAGTGCTCTTCAAAATATTACCATGCCTATTAGTCAATGGCAAGTTTATGCACGACGTTGAGGAACAAGATAGAAGGATCACAGGAGGCTGCAAGACGTTGAGGAACAAGATAGAAGGATCACCTAGAATTATGGTTCAACAGTAATAATAATATACATTCACAAAAAGATCGTACACAAGCTGTATTGAGATTTATCATTTTTAAATACTGTGCTCATTAGTGACCTCCTAATTACAATGTAATTGACACTGAGCTGCTATGGCATCTAATTGTTAACAGGGAAGTTATTTCCAAAAGGATTAAGATCAAGCAGAAATGATTAATGTTCCTATTTTGGTTTTGCTAAATTAACTTTTTAGTTTATTCATATGCATTAGCGGTTTCTGGATTAATTTGTGTTTTTATTTTTCAGGTCAGAAATTTTTTGGAGAGATGCAAAATATGGTCCAAGAATTAAAGAACTTAGTTTTTTAAGTTTTTTCATTTTTTAATATATGTAAGCACAGTTAATTTTTTTTTATTTAATTCCTTTGTATATACTTTTGAATATTTAATTTTCATTTATGAAATATATGACGTTATTCTATTCAATATGTGGTTTTGATTCAAAATATTGTATATAGTGTTTATTATATTCTTCAAATGTGTATACAAAAATAATATTGATTATTTTTCAAATATGTCGAAATCTTTTTTTATTACAGACGTTATTCTATTCAATATGTGGTTCTGATTCAAAATATTGTATATAGTGTTTATTATATTCTTCAAATGTGTATACAAAAATAATATTGATTATTTTTCAAATATGTCGAACTCTTTTTTTATTACAGATTTTATTAGTTATTAATCACACTTAAAAGGTGTGATCTAAATGTTATTAATCACACTTAAAAAGTATGATTAAAAATGATTATTTTTAATCACACTTTCAAAGATCACACTTAAAAGGTGTGATCTAAATATTATTAATCACACTTAAAAAGTGTGATTAAAAATGATCATTTTTAATCACACTTCCAAAGATCACACTTAAAAGGTGTGATCTAAATATTTTTAATCAC
Organism: Camellia granthamiana; assembly: GCA_036172215.1. Lineage (NCBI taxonomy): Eukaryota > Viridiplantae > Streptophyta > Magnoliopsida > Ericales > Theaceae > Camellia > Camellia granthamiana. The sequence continues at coordinate 149,967,427 of CM069903.1, forward strand.
ACTTAAAAGGTGTGATCTAAATGTTATTAAGCACACTTAAAAGGTGTGATTAAAAATGACCATTTTTAATCACACTTCTAAAGATCACACTTTAATAAAACTTAAAAGGTGTGATTAAATAACATACATCACATCAAAAAAGTGTGATCTTTATTTGTTTTTGTAGTAGTGTAAGTGTTTTTTTTGCAATAAAAAGTAGAAGAATAGCTCAACATACAAGCGTAAATAGTTCTGAACTACAACGTTATTTGGAAAGCCCATCAGTGAATGATTTCGATGATTTTGACATTTTGGATTAGTGGAAACAAAATGAAACTACGTGGCCCGTGGTTTCATAAATGGCTCGTGATATACTAATCGTTCATATTTCTACAATTGCTTCGAAAGCAACTTTTAGTGCAGGTGGATGGATGCTGAGCGATTACCGCAACAAGCTTTCATCCCAAATGGTTGAGACACTAATGATACCCAGAGATCATATGCATACGCGTATAAGAAAACAAAATTATAGTGAAAATGAGAGAATTCAAAATGATTTGGATGGCATATCTTCGAGCAACGCGACTGAATTGTCCGTCTCTTCCATTGATTAATCAACAATTTATTTTTCACTATTTCATTTCGTTATTTTTTTGTATTAGATTATTGAGGTGGAGTATAATGCAAATGATTGGCAGGCTAGTAGGTGTCAACCTAGTTGGGATGTACTTGACTTATAGTGATGCAATTGTTCTACCATCATCAATAATGTACACCTATTTTATTTAATGATATAAATTTTTGTAATATTTTATTTCATTTGGAAATAAAAATTATTCATTCAATAAATATTATATAATTAATTTAATGATTGTAATATTGAAAGTTTCATTTTCATAAATACAAAATTATTCATTTCAAAAGAAGAAAATTACATCATTTCATACTTTTTAGTTATAAGTTCATAACCAAAAAAACATAAGTTATACATAATTAAATTTAAATACCACCACACATGAAACATAATCACACATCTCATTAATCTTAACTAAAATACTCTAGTACAATTTTTCTTTTTTTATCCCTAATAAATAATCTACATAGATAATAAATTTATCGTTCATTTTTCCAAAAAGAAAAAGAAAAAAAGGCCCGCGCAAGTTCAGCTCAAGCCTAGGCCCTACGCCCTATTACGAGTGGGCCTGAGCCCCACTTTTCAGCCCACGGGCTGACCTGGCCTGACCCAGCTTGCCAAAAAAAAAGGAGCTCACGAGGCCCGCACTGGCCAGTCCGAGCCCCAGCTGAGCCATTACACCCCTACAGCCAATTCACCTTCTGCCAAATCTTGTCAAATATCAACATATTATTTATTTATAATTATAGTATTATAATATAAAAACCACTGCATAAAATTAAAATATTATGAAATTGACACTAATATTTTAATATATTTAATATTTATAAAAAGGGTAAATTATACTTACCTCTCCTGAGGTTTGTGACAATTATACTGGCATTCCCTTTTTTTTTATTTTTCTTTTGTTTTTTTTTGTAAAAGTTATAATGACCTCTCTTTAAGTTTATTTTTTATTTACAGATTTCTCATTTTTGTTAGTTGATCGTCAGTTTGATTAACATTTAAAGTGATTAGCACATAGCAAATTTCAGTTTGTTTTGTATAACATTTAAAGTGATTATTTGTAAATTAAAAATAAAAGAAATCAATTAATCATTTTTTTAGCTAAACAAATTAGCATGAATTATTGAAGCTAAATGAGAAATATAAGAACTTGTATGTATGTAATGCAATAAATTATATATGTATGAGAAAAACTATGGTACACACTCAAGGTGTGTACCACATGCACATTATAACTAAAGAAGAAAATGTCATAAATTCTATATTTTTTTAATCATAACTAAAAAAAAAAAAAAAATCATAATAAAACACTAAATGAGACATGATGAAAGATCCCATGTGTCATAACTAAAATATTGCCATAACTAAAGAAAAAAATTTGTTATAATTAAAGAATAAAATAGCATAAGTAGAAATGCATATACTACACCCCTTTTTCCTTTTTTTATTTATTTATGTTTTTTTAATTTTTTACAGCAACTAAACTCTATAATGTCAAGTATTGATTAAAAATTACCAAATAATTTCTCTTATATTTATGTAATTAATTTTTTAATTTATTTCATCATCACCTTTGTCATAACAATAGGTTATTCTAGAAGACACACAATTTTAAGTGTACTATATACAAATTATAACGTTTGTGGTGTTGATTACCATAAATATCATAATTAATTTTTTCTTCAATTATAACTAAAAAAATGAGCCATAACCAAATACCACATAAGGTATAACTAAAATAATAATTACACATTTAATGGTTATCAATAAAATATCTCTCATGTTGAAATTACTAAACTAATACTCCAATTAGTGCGGTTAGTCACAGGAGGAGATGTCAGTGTAATCTTAGAAAAAGGAGGAGAAACTAGTGTAATTGTGAAGAATCTCAAGGGAAGTGACTTAAATTAGCTTTATAATAAACTCCAACACATATCTGTTTGATATATTTTTAAAATCTGTTTGTCTTTTTTTACTTATTAATTTTTGGAGAAAACTAAATGCTAATTTTGTGAAAAAATATAATTAAAACCACTTATGATTTTCATATGATTTTACTTTTTTAGGAGATAAAAATATTTTTTTTATTTCAATTTTATCAAATTAATTTTAATGTTTTTAAAAAAATATTTTAAAAATTAATTCTAAAATTAAAACTAAACAATTACATAAGTTGCACATTTCTCTCTCTCTCTCTCTCTCTCTCTCTCTCTAACTTGGATTTCTTGAATTGTTTTTTTCAACTACTTTCCAGCTCTATTTGCATGCATCTATAAATATACACATGCTTATGCACGTCTACATGAAGGAAAATTGTCGAGTGTACAACGCATACGGTATGTCATTTACTTATTTATTTTTGTGACTTGAAGTTATACACTTTTGTGATAATTTACGACACATTTTATATGTTAACTTACATGATTTTGTATTAAATTATGCGATTTTGTAAAGTGACTTACATATATGTTTGTGAGAACTTATGCCAAGTTGTGATTTCTCAAACTTTTATAGGTTAACTTACGTGAATTTTTGTTTAAGTTACACAATTTTATGAAGTGACTTACATATATGTTTGTGAGAACTTGCGCCAAGTTGTGATTTTTCAAATTTTATATACTAACTTATGTGAATTTGTGTTGAAGTTATGCGATTTTGTGAAGTGTTTTACATATGTTTGTGAGAACTTATGTCAAGTTGTGATTTCTCAAATTTTTATGGATTAATTTACATAAATTTGTGTTTAAGTTACGTAATTTTGTGATGTAACTTACATATCTTTGTGAAAACTTATGCTAAGTTGCAAGGGTTGCACACCCAAACACTTAGAAAATAAGTTCATTAAAGTAAAAGGGTTAGTCAAGTCGATGTGTCCAATCCGCACCCAATTTAACCCAACCCGTTTAAACCCATCTAGTAAATGGATTGGTTTAGGTCGAATTGTTTTAGGGGGAGTTCCGGGCTGGTCCTTTGGACCGGACTTAATTCCTATGAGGTTCTGACTCAAAAAGATTTAGCACATCTTTCCATTTTACCCTTGACATTCAGTCCAAATAAAGAAATCACTCAACCGTTCTACTCTCTCTCTATTACAACTGTTCAAATCTCTCTCTCTTAACAGGCCACCGAAGACCACTTCTGACTGCCGGCGACCATCATCGACCTCCGATGATTCCTTTGGCCTTCATCTTTGACTTTCAGTAGCCATTACTGACCTCCAACAACTACCTCCGAACTTTGACAATATTTTTTTGTGTGGCCATTTTCCATCTCCACCATGTCAATATATACCGCCAATACCTCCTCAAACAAGGTGGCAACAAGAGAAAAAGAGAAGAATAAGGATGAAGAAAATGAAGGAGAGAGATGAGGAATCCTTACTAGAAAACAATTATTCACATTCGTAGATTAACACAAAGGATCAAAGACAAATCTAGTAAAAATATTTATGATTGACACATTCAATGATCAATTTAACCACTGTCTACTTGTTAAAAATTACAAAATTCATCAACATCGTCACAAATCAATACAAGATTCAAAAACATATTCAGTAATAAATTAATCATTGACTGTTTGTTAAAAAATTATAAAAAGAAAATCTCATCATCATTGTCACAAATCAACACAAAATTTAAAGACATATTCAATGTTAAATTTATCACTGATAGACACATTCACTGATAAATTTCTTACCGACTGTTTGTTAAAAAATTATAAAAAGAAAATTCCGTCATCATCGTCACAAATCAACACAAAGATTCAAAGACATATTCAGTGATAAATTTATCATTGATAGACACATTCATTGATAAATTTCTCACTGACTATTTGTTAAAAAATTACAAAAAGAAAATCTCATCATCATCGTAACAAATCAACACAAGATTCAAAGACATATATTAGTGATAAATTTATCATTGATATATTAAACCCTTGTTTGCAACAAATTTGGTTTGAGAGAAATAAAGAGGGAGGGAGGGAGGGAGAGGCGAGATTTAGATAATCAATGTTGCTTGTAGTCGTTTGAAGTTGATTTCACAATAGAAACACTAGATCAATGTAGATCTAGGACGGAGTATAGATCGGCGATGGCATAGTGTAAATCGGCGATGACGAAGGTGGCTGGTAAACAGTGGCAGTGAATCGGAGTTGGTGAAGTATAGATCGGTGACGGTAGAGATGTTTGGTGAACGATGGTGGTGGTAGTAGCCGGCGAAGGTGGTGGTGGTCAGTGATAGACGGTGGTGGTAGTGGTGGTGGGTAGATGGCCATGGCCATGGTAACGATGGTGGTATTTTTTAGAAAATACCACCACCGTTGTCATGGCTTGTGCTTTATAGTAAACTTATGAACCTAGAAAAATTAAACCAAAATTTTTACCCAGAGTGACGTTGTAATGTATCTAGACTCTATATTGGGCAAACTTCACTTTATTCATGTGGTTTGATTACCTAATCTCTTGTGATTTGTGAACTAAAATACACCGTTAAACCCAATAATGATGTAATGAAAAAGACTAAAATACTCCTGTATTTTATTTTATGCGCGATTTACTCCCTTTGAATTTTGAAAATGAACATATAATCCCTTTATGTATGCCACGTATTTCACACTTGCTATTAAGTTAAACGGAATGTTAATCAGTCCACAAATCACAAAAGAATTATATGGTCATTTTCAAGCATTAAGGAGATAAATCGTAAATGACTCAAACCATAATGAGGTAAAATGAAGTTTGCCCCTCTTTATTATGTTTGTCTAAATTTATGGAGGAAAATTCTAGATTTCTAGCACCATTACTTGCTTCAAAAAGATCAAATCAAAATTTATCACATTATTTTTCTATGTAAGTTTTCTATTCGTACATCACTGTCGGTTTTAAAAATGTCCCCCATCCGGGCCAGTGGGTGAGTTTTATATCAGTCTTCATCATCCTTCCTTTCGTAGCATTTTCTCGGAGGAAAATTATTTAAGACTTGGGCATCACATTCACAGGGTCATTGGCTCTATTAGAATACTTCGACTTCGTTGGCTAAAATTCTTTTCGAGAAATTACCAAAAAAAAAAAAAGTCCTAAAGTTTGAGTTTTATAACAAAATAAAATTTTAATTTTATCAACTTAAATATTCAATTTTTTATTTATTTTCAATCTCTAAACCATTTGCCTATTTTCATTAAGTAAAAAAGATGAAAATATAGGGATTTTAGTCATTAAACTCAATAGAAAGTATATTTTAGACATTTTATGATACCTATATCTAGTTTAATGATTAAAATACTCTTTTTCTGTCGATTTTACTTAACAAAAATAGACAAATGGTTAAATTGAAAAGAAATCAAAATTAGGGTCTAAATTAACAAAATTGAAAATTAAAAATTTATTTTATTATAAAACTCAAACCTTACGACTTTTTTTTTATATAATTGTCCCAAAAATTTTAAAGCAGAGAATACATACAAACCATTGAAATTGGAATAATCGAAGTTTAATAAATAAAAAAAGAAATAAAATACACCACTAGTCCCTTTAGTTTAGGTAAAATTTTACTTTGGTCCTCATAATTTTAATTTGAATAATTTAGTTTTTATAATTTAATTTTGTTGTAATGTAATCTGTCTGTCACGTGCAGGTAACATTTTGAATTGAAAAGTGTCACATGCAAAATTAGAGAGATTAAAATTGAATTCAAAACAAATTATTAGGATCACTGATGTAATGAATATATTATATCGGTGGTCTAGTTTGTTTTGAATTTTACTTTAATCTCTTTAGTTTTACATATGATTTTTTTTTCTGTTCCAAACTCCAACGGTGAGTGACGGAGGGACCGCATTACAACAAATTGAAAGTATAGGACTAAATTGTTCAAAATAAAATAATGGAGATTCAAATGACATCTCATTTAAACTATAAGGATTAATAGTGTAATTTAAAAATAAAAAAAATGAACTAATGAGTGACTGAGAACACTCCATGATTCAAGGGATTAAAAAACCATTCAGTTTAGACATTTACTTCACCAAAGAAATTTGGTTGCGTTTGTTTTCAGCATAAAATCTCCTTTAAAAAATTTCATTCTTGTTTGTCATTATCATTTCAATAAATGTTTTATGTTATACCAAACAGCAAAAACATGTGAAAATCAAATAAACAGAGGATAGTTTAAAAAAATGCCCCAGTCCGACTCAGCTGGGTGTTTTACATCTCAGGCTTCAGAGCGCTTTAATTGGAGAGCTCCTTCGAGGAAAATTATTAAAGACTAGGGCGTCACATTCACAGGGCCACAAGACTTCTCAGTCTTTGGCTTAAAACTTAGAAGAAAAAAATTCGAAGTCTAAAAAACATTTAAACAGAAATCAAACTAGACATTTAATGAAGTGCACCGTTAAGTTCATTAACAATTTATTGAAAAAGACTAAAATATCCTTGTATTTTTGTCATTTATCTGAAAAACAAAGTGCATTTTAACCCCAATGTTTTATTCCATGTGTGATTTATCTCTTTCAAATTTGAAAATAAGCGTATAACCTCCTTATGTGTGCCAAGTATTTCACACTTACTGTTAAGTTAAACATAATATTAACGGTACACTTCAGTCCACATACTACAAAAAAATTATGTGATTATTTCTAAACGTTAAGAGGTAAACTAGACATGACCCAAACCATAAGGGGTAAAGTGAAATTTGCCCCTCTTATTTATGTTTTTGACTAAATTTGTGGTGAAAAATTCTGGATTTCTAACACCATTGCTTGCTTCAAAAAGATCAAATCAAAATTTATCATATTATTTTTCTATATAAATTTTTTATTTGTGCATCACTGTTGGTTTTAAAAATGTCCCCCGTCGGGGCCAGTGGGTGAGTTTTACGTCACAGTCTCCATCATCCTTCCTTTCATAGCATTTTCTCATAGGAAAATTATTGAAGACTTGGGCATCACATTCACAGGGCCATTGTCTCTATTAGAATACTTGACTTCGTTGGCTAAAATTCTTTTGGGAAAATTACACAAAACTCTCAGAATTTGAGTCTTATAATAAAATAAATTTTGAATTTTATTAATTTTTATACTAGGCCTATTTGGTAACTATTTCGTTTTCAGTTTATATTTACAAAAATTTAAAAAACTGTCATAAAAATTTGTTTGATAATTTTTTTTGGTTTATAAATGGTTGTCTCAGTTTATAAATTTGAGGAAAAAACGTAAACTCAAAAAATGAGCTTACGTTGGTTTTTAAACAGAAATTTAAAATTTTGACTAATAAATTTTTTTTTTCAATTAAATTTTTTTTTCGATTAATTTTTTTATTTTTTTTTCAATTATAAGATGTATGATCCCATTGTCATAAATAATAAAAAATAAATATAAATATTTTAGACCTAAACAAACATATTTTTTAGTTTATGTTTTTAAAATTTTTCAAATACTTTGTTCAAATCGAACGCATTCGTAATTTATGTTTTTCTAAAAATAAACAAAAATCAGTTTATAAAATTTTTGTAAACATAAACAAAAACGTAAACGTTACCAAACGCTATCTAAATTTTTGATTTATTTTCAATCTAACCATTGGATAAATTACCAATAGGTCATAACAGTTGAACTTAATTCCCATTACGTTCTAATAAAATCGTCGATAAAAATAATTTTTTGTAACGATTTTTTGTATATGTTGCTAGAAATCGACAATTAGTGACCTTTTTTATCACTTTTTTTTTTTTTTTTTTTATAAATTGTCACTAAAACTTATAATTAGTGACGTTTTTTGTGTCAAATTTTTTAAATTTTCGCTGAAAGTTAAAAATTAGTGACTTTTTTTGTCACGATTTTTTAAAATTGATGCTAAAACTTATAATTAATAACATTTTTTGTGATAATTTTCAAACTGTTACTGAAAATTAACAATTAGTGACATTTTTTAATAATGTTTAATGAAAAACGCCATTAATTATCATAGGATCTATTAGATAATAAGTCTATCTATTGGGACCTACATATAAGTCCTCCTAAACCATTTGCCTATTTCCATTAAGTAAAATTGATAAAAAAAAATAGAAATTTTAATCATTAAACTCAATGAAAAGTATATTTTAGACATTTTATGAATACCTACATTGAGTTTAATGATTAAATTTATTTTTTTTGTCGATTTTATTTAACAAAAATAGACAAATTGTTAAATTGAAAAGAAATCAAATGAGTAGAATTTAAATTGACAAAATTAAAAATTTAAGATTTATTTTATTACAAAACTCAAACCTTGAGCTTTTTTTTATATAATTGTCCCAAAAATTTTAAAGCAGAGAATACATACAAACAATTCAAATTGGAATAATCGAAGTCTAATAAATAAAAAAAGAAATAAAATACACCATTAGTTCCTCTAGTTTGGGTAAAATTTTACTTTGGTCCTCTTAATTTAATTAATTTGAACAATTTGTTCTTTATATTTTTAATTTTGTTGCAACTAATCTATCTATCACGTGTAGTTAACATTTTGAATTGAAAAATGTCACATGCAAAAGTAGAGGAACCAAAATTGAATTCAAAACAAACTATTGAGACCACTGATGTAATGAATATATTACACCAGTTGTCTAGTATGTTTTGAATTTTACTTTAGTTTCTTTAGTCTGGGAGTTTTACACATGATTTTTTTTCTAATCCAAATTCTAATGGTAAGTGACAAGGGACCGCATTGCAACAAATTGAAAATGTAGAATCAAATTGTTCAAATTGAAACTATAGAGATTAAAATGACATCTCATTTAAACTATAAAGACTAATAGTGTAATTTAAAATTTAAAAAAAAAAAAAAAAAAGAAGCAATGAACTAATGAGTGATTGAGAACACTCTATGATTCAAGGGATTAAAAACCCATTCAGTTTAGACATTTATTTCACCACAGAAATTTGGTTGAGTTTGTTTTCAACATAAAATCTCCTTAAAAAAATTTCATTCTTGTTTGTCATTATAATTTCAGTAAATGTTTTCTGTTATACCAAACAGCAAAAACATGTGAAAATCAAATAAACAGGGCATAGTTTAAAAAAAAGGCCCAGTCCAACTCGGCTGGGTGTTTTACATCTCAGGCTTCAGAGCGCTTTAATTGGAGAGCTCCTTCGAGGAAAATTATTAAAGACTAGGGCGTCACATTCACAGGGCCACAAGACTTCTCAGTCTTTGGCTTAAAACTTAGAAGAAGAAAAATTCGAAGTCTAAAAAACATTTAAACATAAATCAAACTAGACATTTACTTTCAGCACAGAAAATCACCTAAATTTTTTTAAGGACATTTATATACAAGTCTTAATTTATGAATTTATACTCCATTAAATTATAACTAAGATTTTTTGGACCTTCAAGTCCCATTAAATTTTTAATAATCACAATTGCACTTCAAACAATGATTATTCATCAATTATGATTATCTATAAAAGAATATGATGATTTGACATTTATTTTGATTTTCAAAACTTTAAAAGATCAACTTTTAAAGTGAAAAAAAAAAAATCCTTTAAAAAAATTTTTTTTTGTGTGTTTTGAAAAAATTGAATTATTTTTTTGTGGAACAAAACTGAAAATTTTGTGTCTATAAAGAAGCATGATATGGAACGTTGATGTGCAAAACTAAAAAAAAAAAGTTTAAAAATGAAAAAACTGATAATGTTCTCAATTTTAAAATTGAAAAAAAAAACTGATAATATTCTCGGTTTTATTATATAATTGAATCAAACCAATAAGTAGAATGACAAAAATGTTTAATCTCATGCTCTTTTATTTTTTCATCAGTTAGTGAAACAATTATCTGAAACATTACTATGCAAAATTGATAATGTTCTAGTTTTATAATTTAGAAAAACGGATAATATTTCTAGTTTTACTAAATAGGATTTATTGGTTTAAAAAATCTTAAATAGAATTTTAGCTATCATAACATTTGTAGACAGGACTTTTAGATAATTAACTCTTTTCTTTTTGAGTTTAGTGTTGGGCTCTCTATTTAATTGAGGTCTAATAAAAAAAAAATTTTAAAAACAAACTGGGTTAAATTTTATAAGAAATTTTTTTTTTTTCTAAATGGTTCTTTTTTTAAAGTCCAAATCTAGCGGGTCAAAGTGACCGTTTTGCCGGCACGCTCATGAGCCGGCCATGAAATATACTTGGCAAAAAGAAAAATAATTCACCAAAACACAGCCATACATTTCTTTGCTCAATGGGGCTTCCAAGCTTAAGCTTGAGCATGTCATGGCTAGTACACAATTTGCATATTCATCTAGTACTCTTATGTTGTTTGAGCATTCTCAACTCCGGCTTTACTGCTACCACATCCAGCTCCTGGCTAATGGGGAACGAGTCGGACCGACTTTCATTGCTAGCAATTAAGGCCAAAATAGTTGAGGATCCACTGCATGTTTTGAGCTCCTGGAATGACTCTATCCACTTCTGCCAATGGCAGGGCGTTACGTGTGGCCGCAGGCATCAGAGGGTCACTGCCTTGGACTTACATTCCCGAGAACTGGTGGGATCGATATCACCACACCTTGGGAATTTAAGCTTTCTGAGGGAATTACTGCTTCAGAACAATAGCTTTGGCAATGAAATTCCCCCAGAGATTGGCCGTTTGTCAAGGCTGCAGATTTTGCAGCTGAACAACAACTCAATTGATGGCCGAATTCCTGTAAATATATCTCGTTGCGCTAACCTTATTTTCCTCAATTTTTCTAACAATGCGCTGGTAGGAGAAGTTCCTGTAGAGCTTGGATCCTTGTCAAAGCTCGTGATAGTAATGATATACAAGAACAATCTTACAGGGAGTATCTCTCCTTTTGCGAATTTGTCATCTCTTCGCGGATTGTCTTTATCCTACAACCACTTTGATGGCAGCATCCCTGATGGTTTCAGTCGATTGAAGAATCTTCAGCAGCTTGCACTCGGCGTGAACAACTTGTCTGGCACCATCCCTCCTTCGCTCTTCAACCACTCTTCTCTCATAGTGTTTGACGTCATTATGAACCAAATTCAGGGAAGTCTTCCCTGGGACTTGGGCATCACTCTTCCCAATCTTGAATTCTTCGGCACTGGTCTTAACCATTTTACTGGATCAATTCCAGTTTCAATATCGAATGCATCTAAACTCCACCGCCTAGAAATGCCTAAAAACAAATTTACTGGAAAGGTTCCTAATTTAGCGGGGCTCCATAACCTTGATCGCCTAATCCTTACAGGGAATCAACTTGGATCGGGGGAATCTGATGACTTGAACTTCATCTCTTCTTTGATCAATGCCACCAATTTACAGGTTTTGGGCGTGAACATTAACTATTTTGGCTGCAAGTTGCCAGAGTCCATCGGTAATCTCTCGAGTAATCTTCAAGTTTTGTATCTAGACAACAATCAGATATTCGGAAGCATTCCAGCCGGGATTGTAAATCTTCTTGGCTTGCAGAGTTTGCATATTCAGGTTAACCAACTCACCGGTAGCATTCCAAGTGAGATTGGAAAGCTTCAAAATTTACAGCAATTGAGGCTCAGTTACAATTCATTGTCTGGTAACATTCCATCCTCCATAAGAAATCTAAGTTTGTTAAGTATACTTTTTTTAGGAGTCAATAATTTTCAGGGAAACATTCCTCCAAGCCTAGGGAATTGTAGCAATTTGCAATGGTTGCTTCTTGGTCGAAACAACCTTAATGGTACCATACCAAAACAAGTTGTTTCTATCTCATCCTTATCTATATATCTAGACCTATCCCAAAACCAATTGAGTGGTTCTCTTCCCGTGGAAGTTGGAAATTTGGTAAATCTCGGTTCCTTGGATGTCTCGCACAACTTGTTTTCGGGTGAAATTCCGAGCACTCTTGGCAGCTGCACAAGCCTGGAAATGCTGCGTTTGGGGAACAACTTTTTCAACGGAACCATTCCTTCTTCTTTCAGATTCTTGAGAGGCCTTAGAGAGTTGGATCTCGCGAACAATAGTTTGTCAGGTGAAATTCCAGCGTACTTGGAGAGCTTCAGCTTGCAAGATTTGAATCTATCTTTTAATAATTTTGAAGGTGTAGTACCAACACAAGGTGTATTTAGTAATGCAAGTACTATATCGGTGGTGGGAAACACTAAGCTCTGTGGGGGTGTAGCTGAATTAAAGCTACCTAAATGCAACTTCAAAGTAGATGAAAAGAGGAGATCAAACAGTGCCTTAACTTTATCACTGTCTATACCCTTTGGTTTTGTAGGACTAGCTCTCGTGGGGTGTGTTCTATATCTTTGCTGGTTTAGAAAGAGAAGAAAAGATATTCCTTCAGATTCATCAAAAAATTTACTCTCGAGAGTGTCTTACCAAACTCTTGTTAAAGCCACTGATGGCTTCTCATCGTTCAATTTAATCGGTGTTGGTAGTTTTGGGTCTGTGTACAAAGGAGTTATTGATGGAAGAATTGTCGCTGTGAAGGTAATTAACCTTTTACGACATGGAGCTTCGAAGAGTTTTGTATCTGAATGTGAGGCATTAAGAAACATTAGACATCGGAATCTTGTCAAGGTGCTAACGGCATGTTCGACGATAGATTATCAGGGTCATGACTTCAAGGCCCTGGTTTATGAGTTCATGGTCAATGGGAGCCTTGAAGAGTGGTTGCATCCAAATTGCAATGAAGATTTGTCAAATGAAGAGTTTAAGAAGCTAAACCTTCTTCAGAGACTAGATATTATCATTGATGTTGCTTGTGCCCTGAATTATCTTCACAACCACGGCCAAACCCCAATAGTCCACTGCGATCTTAAGCCAAGCAACATTCTTCTGGACAAAGATATGACAGGGCATGTTGGTGATTTTGGGTTAGCAAAATTCCTTGCAGACCATGCCACCCATGACTTGTCTGCAAATGAAACAAGCTCTGTTGGCATAAGGGGAACAATAGGTTATACTGCTCCAGGTGAATATGCTTTCATTTATTCTTAATTGTTTCATGCACCAAAAGGTGTATAGAAAATTGCACGGGGGATTTGGGCCACACATTATTTATTTATTTTTTTTGTGCACAGTTCTCTGGCTTTTTATGGAGCATTTTTGTCTTTTATATCCAATATTTTTTTTTGCCCTTACAAACGCATTTCCCTTGCAGAATATGGTATGGGAAGTGAGGTCTCGACATACGGTGATATCTACAGTTTTGGCATCCTCATGTTAGAAATGTTTACTGGGAAGAGACCCACCGATGAAATGTTTAAAGATGGTTTAAGCCTCCACAGCTTTGTGAAAGAGGCTTTGCCTGGCAGTGTATTGGAGATTTTAGACCCAATACTTTTTCAGACCGAAGGAGAAGAGGAAGAGAGCTTCATAATGAGTGAAAAGACTGTGGAGTGGCTGAGTTTGATACTTGAAATTGGAGTCAATTGTTCTTCAGAACTACCTAGAGAAAGAACAAACATTAATGATGTTGCAGCTAAATTGCATTTCATCAAAGACACTTTTCTAGGTTCTGCCTAGAGATGAATTTATGAGGGAATCAATTGGAATGTAATGCTTTTGTCTTAATAATCCCCTTTCTGGAAGAGATTACTGTGAGAATATATTGCGAGTCTTACAAATTAACTTAGAGTCCTATTAGAGGCATGATTGTATTAGAGTCTTATTAGAGTCATGGTCGTATCGTATTTGTATTTCCTTTTTGGTTTAGGAGTTAGGGCTATATATATTCTAAGGTCTGATTGTAATTGATACACATTGAATATATGAGATACAGAAAGCTATTCAGAAATCTTACATGGTATCAGAGCCGTTCTCTGATTCGAAACCCTAGAGCTGTCTCCATTACTCTCTTGTTCGTGTTTGTGCCTCATCTCAGTCGACTCATCTGCTCATTCTGGTTCGTGACCCATTTGTTCGTGATTGTGCCTTGTCTCAGTGAATCCATCTGGATTTCTTCTCTGTTTGTGCTATTTGGTAGTCGCACCCATTCAACGGTTCGACCCATGTAGTCATCGCCTCCTCACAGCTCGTCTTCTCTTTCTGGCTCTCCTTCGTGGTCAACCCATCTTGGTTTTGCAAGACTTCGACCCATCTCTAGTTTAGTCTGTCGAAACCCCTAGTTCTCTCTCTGGTTCGAAGCTCTCTGGACAAATTTCGCGACCTAGCTGATCCGCAAGTCTTTGACTCGCGACTTCTTCTCGCTGCTCTCTGCCTCGCGATTGTCCCTGGTGTATGGTACTCTGGTTGCTTCATCGCATCTGTTGGTTGCATCGAAGTGAAGTTACCTCTCAGCTTCTCTCACTCGAAAGGGTTATGTTTGAGGCTGGTTCGACCCATTAGATTTTTGCATCTGAAATCCTCTAATATTGGATTATTGTCATATTATTTTCTGATATTACATTTAAAGCTCATACTCTTTTGGTTCTTACACTGTGATGTTGGATATATTGGTTTTGTTGCCCCTATTAGCTTTCAGTTTATTATGATGATGACAGTTTCTGTTTCTGTAAAGCCCAAGAAAGGGCTCCTTGCTTCAGATAAGTGTGCCTACTGTCATCAAAGGGGTCATTAGAAGTACCATTGTCCCAAGAATGGATGTCTGCCTGTTCAGTCTCCTGCCGATTTTACTGCATCTGCTCCTACTCCTGATCCTGACTTGACTTCCTTGACTGCTCAGATTAGTCAGTTTCGACATATATTGTCTAACTTCCAGCCATCCCCATCTACCTCCATTGTTTCCTCTCTTCATTCAGGTTTGCTTGGGTCTTCTTCAGGTATTTCTTCGTCCGTCTGGCTTTTTGACTTTGGTGCCTCTCATCATATGACTTCCCATCTCCCCTTACTTCAAAATTGCACTCCTCCTCCTTTTCCTATTATTGTCAATGCTGCTAATGGGTCTGGTATGTCTGTTATATCTGTTGGGTCTGTCCTACCGTCTGCTATGTCTGTTGTCTCTATTCCATCTGTTCTTTATGTTCCTCAATTATCTGTCAGTTTATTATCTACCAGTCAACTTGATGCCTCTGGTTTTGATGTTATCTTTTCCTCTTCTATCTGTTCTGTGCAAGATCGGATGTCTAAGTAGCAGATTGGGACTGGTCATAGAGTTGGGGACCTTTATGTAGTAGAGAGCTTGCATCTGCTTTTGACAACCTCTCCGACTGCCTTTTCCTCCTTTCAGTTAGATTCTCTGTCCAGTCCTTTCTACTTGTGGCATTCTAGATTAGGGCATTTGTTTGCTGACCGCTTACGGTCTTTGGCTCAATCAGGTATCTTGGGAAAAGTTTCTCCTAGTGAACTTACTGAATGTCAAGGGTGTAAACTCGCCAAGATGACAGCCTTACCTTTTCGTAAAAGCACTTCTATATCTGATACACCATTTTCTTTAGTTCATACTGATGTTTGGGGCCCTTCTCATGTTCTCACCAAAGGGGGTTTTGCATACTATGTGTCATTTGTTGATGACTGCACCCGTTACACTTGGGTTTATCTTATGACTCATAAGTCCGATTTCTATCAGATATACCGTACCTTTCAGTCTATGATTACTACACAGTTTGGGTCTACTATTAAAGTGTTACGGTTTGACTTGGGTGGAGAATATTTTAAAACTGAGTTTTGTGAGTATTTGGCTAATTTGGGTACCATTCACCAAACTTCCTGTACAGATACACCTGCCCAAAATGGTCGCGCTGAGCGTAAACACCGTCATCTCCTTGAGACAGCTAAGTCTCTTCTTCTCTCTGCCTCAGTTCCGGCTCCATTCTGGGGGGAGGCAGTTCTTACTGCTGCTTTTCTTCTCAATTGCATGCCTACTCCCATTCTTTCTGGTCGATCTCCTTATGAGGGTTTGTTCTCCCAACTTCCTAACTACCCCCTCCTTCGTGTGTTTGGGTCTGCCTGGTTTGTCCTTCTTCCCCGCAAAGATAGGACCAAACTTAGTACCCGGTCTGTCCTCTGTGTCTTTTTGGGTTATAGTTCTACTCAGAAAGGCTATCGGTGTTACGACCCTGTTTCCCGTCGTCTTTATGTCTCCCGTTATGTTTCTTTTCTCGAACGTCTGCCTTACTTTCAGTTTCCTCCTGTCACTGCTCCAGTTTCCAAAGAGGATTTGGTTCACATTGACCCATTTCCTTCTGAGGTACCATCTGATGAGTACATCTCCACAATTCCTCCTGAGCTTGTTTCATCTTCTCTTCCTGCTTCACCTTTGGCTGCTTCTCCTCCTTCAGTTTATTCTCCTTCTCCATTGTTAGTTTATTCTCGTCGCAAGGCTCCTCCTCCACCAGTTATCTCTACTCCTACTGCTAATCCTCCTGCTGCTGCCGACTCTGATCCTGTTGCACACCGATATCCTACTCGAGCGCGTCATCCTCCAAACAGGTTAGGTTGGTCTAATACATGTTTTTCTGCTTCCTATCGTATTTTTTTGTCTGCTATTCACTCTTTTTCAAAACCTCAGTCTTACAAATAGGCATGTCAGGACCCTCATTGGGTTCACGCCATGGAAGATGAGTTGTCTGCTCTACAGAAAACTAGTACTTGGGAGCTGGTTCCTTTGCCTGCTGGTAAGAACTTGGTTGGTTGTAAATAGGTCTACAAAGTCAAGACTCATTCTAATGGGTCTCTTGAGCGCTACAAAGCTCGTCTGGTTGCCAAAGGTTTCTCTCAGGAGTATGGTATTGATTATGAGGAAACATTTGCTCCTGTTACCAAGATGACTACTGTCCGTACTTTGATCTCTGTCGTTGCTATTCGTTCTTGGCCTCTTTATCAGATGGATGTTAAGAATGCTTTTCTTAATGGCCATCTCACTGAGGACGTTTACATGCGTCCTCCTCCGGGTCTTCCCCATCCCTCTGGCCAAGTTTGTCGTCTTCGGCGGGCTCAGTATGGTCTAAAGCAGTCTCCTCGTGCTTGGTATGATCGCTTTCAGACTACTGTTACCGAGGTTGGGTTTCATTCTTCTGCTTCCGACTCTGCTTTATTTCTGAGACATACATCGGCTGGTTTTGTTGCTCTCTTACTCTATGTGGATGATATGATCATCACTGTCTCTGACTCTTCTGCTATCTCTGAGGTCAAGCAGCATCTCTTCCGCACCTTCGAAATGAAAGATCTGGGTCCATTTCGGTATTTTCTTGGTATTGAGGTTGCTTCTTCTCCAAAGGGCTATTTTCTGTCTTAGGCTAAATATGCTAATGAAGTCATTCACAGTGCTGGTCTTACCGCTACTAAGGTTTCTGATACACCTATTGAGCTTAATGTGAAGCTTAATTCTACTGATGGTGTCCCTCTGGATGATCCTACTTTATATCGCGAGCTTGTGGGTTGTTTAGTTTATCCGACTGTCACTCGCCCTGATCTTGCTTATGCTGTTCATGTGGTTAGTCAGTTCGTTTCTGCTCCTCGCTCTACCTATTGGGTTGCTTTGGTTCGCATTCTTCGCTATCTTTGGGGTACCATATTTCAAGGCTTACTATTATCCTCTACTTCTTCTTTGGACTTGGTGGCCTATGCTGACTTTGATTGGGCTGGTGATGTTACTGATCGCAAGTCTACGTCTGGTTTCTGTATGTTTCTTGGTGATTCCTTGATCTCTTGTAAAAGTAAGAAACAATCAGTCGTTGCCCGCTTTACTGCCGAAGCTGAGTATCGTGCTATGGCTCATGCCACTGCTGAGATTGTTTGGCTTCGTTGTCTTTTGTCTGATTTGGGTGTCTCTCAGTCTTCTCCGACCTCTCTCTATTGTGACAACCGTAGTGCTGTTCAGATTGCCCACAATACTGTCTTCCGTGAGCGGACAAAATAGATTGAGATTGATTGTCACTTTGTTCGCCAACATCTACAGTCTGCCTCTGTCTCGCTTCCTTTCATCCCTTCAGCTTTGCAACTTGCAGACTTCTTCACCAAGACTCACACTATTACTCGGTTTTAGTTTCTTCTTAGCAAACTCTCCGTATTTTCTGCCAAAACACCTTGAGTTTGAGTGGGGGTGTGAGAATATATTGTGAAATATATTGTGAGTCTTACAAATTAACTTAGAGTCCTATTAGAGGCATGATTGTATTAGAGTCCTATTAGAGTCATGGTCGTATTGTATTTGTATTTCCCTTTTGGTTTAGGAGTTAGGGCTATATATATTCTAAGGTCTGATTGTACTTGATACACATTGAATATATGAGATACAGAAAGCTATTCAGAAATCTTACAATTACATATTTAATAACAGCTTTACTTCCACATTGGTTGAGCTAACTCTACGTTTGGTACATTTAGTGAAAAGGAATGTAACTTATTCAAAGAAAGTGTTAGAATTTGAAATGTGTTGATTGGATTTATTTTGGGTGTGATTCTCATTACATCAAATTTAAATGTACATCACAAATTCAAAATTTATATATGTTCTTCGCACGTGATTTTTTTTATTTTTTATTAATGTTAATAATATATGATGGAGGGATCGCATTGTAACAAAATTCAAAGTATAGAGATCAAATTATTTAAATTAAAATTAGTAGGACCAAAATAAAATTTCGCTCAAGATAGAGGGATCAATTCTATAAATTACCCTTTTTTTTTAAACTACAATTCTATTTTGATTTACCCATCAACACAAATCCCTAACCATGTATTGGTCCGGCAAAATCAATCTGTGACTTCTTTGTCTTCATTCTCTTTATTTGTTTATCAAATTCTAATAATGAAAGACTACAGTTGTTTTCTCTAATTTCTTTGCCATAATTTGTGATCCTTAATTTATTGCAGAATATAATTGTTTGGCCCTAATTATTAGTTAGGGCTATAATTGTTTAAGTTACTTGGCACTGTTAATAATGGCTTTTCATTGTTGTAGTTGTTGCCCTCAATTAGCCCCAATTATGGTTGTTGCCCTAATTAGTGTTGTTTTGTCCATGTGCTTATATGGGTATGCAATAAATCAATTTTAATTCTATACTTATTGCTATTTTTCCATTGGTTTGGTGCTTCAATGGAAATCTCTAATTTTTGTTCTGCTCTAATTTATGAAAACATATTATTTGCAAATATCAGTCATTGTGAATTTGTGTGGATTTTTTTATTTATTATATAGCTATTCCTCCTAGGAAGTATATTTTTGGATTGGAAAAAAGGAAAAAGAAGCAAAAAGTAAAAAAAAATTATTCAATCTCAATCGAGAGTGCTTGCTAAATTTATTGAAAGCAAGAAACAAATAGAAGGGCCTCTCTTAATAGTTCGCCTAGGACCCCTTAAAACTCAAGGCCGGCCTTGACTCCTTGACACCAGTTTGAATACACCTGCATTTCATTTTCATGGATTCAATAGTAGTTTTCTCTTTTCAAATATATATACACTTTGTGAAACAAACAAACTCATATTATTGGCCAACAATTAAAATGTAAATAAACTCGAATCACACAAGTATATTACATTATCATTCTCACATGGACTAAATAGGAAATAATCTGATAATCAAATTATGTATACACTTTGTGACATATAGGTTCCCAGTTTGAAGTTAAAAGTACAGGCATAATTCTCTTCCTTTTTGACCGAGTGTTTACCATTTCACACAGCTTTGACAAGCATAAAGCTTCATATTGTCCTGTAATTTAGTTACCAAAGAGCAAAAATGAGATGTTAAGGGCATAAATATAAACTCAATCTAGATTGGTTTGGGGGTTAACATTATTCATGCAGTTCAAACAGATAAAAGCATTATTAATTATTTAAATCACCATTAATCAAATTGAATCTCTTAGAATACCCACAAAAGGGCATGGTAGCCAATATTTTTAGAGTAACACTATACAATGAAAAAAAATGTAATCAATTTACTACAAAATGACATGACAAGTGTTGATTTTATTAACTTAAAGCAAAAAGTCAATCAAAATGGATTAGATTTTGAAAAATGTCATTGTCATACTATTCTGGTCAATAGTCATGAATTCTATTTGACTGGGAAAGGACAAACTAATTTGAAATCTCACAATAGAAAACATGCCATGCTTGCTCCCACCATTGTCCAATTATCTTTGCCCCTTCCTGTTAACAAGGACAAATCATGGAAGATCAAAGCCAATGCGATAGAACGATAGGTGTAATTCTATAGAAGAAAGAAGTTAAAAATATTGAGCAAGACCTTTTCAATTTCGTATCTTGTTGAAAGGTCATCTTGAAGGACTTTGTTCTTGACCAAATGAAGTTCATGGAGGGTATTACTAATGCTCATTCGACCTTGTGGCAACTCTGTAGAGCATGCCACTCCAGTATGGAGCATGGAAATTAGACATTCACCATTCTGTCACCATTGTTCACTTGAATTGATTCCCAAGTACTGGCAGCAGCAGCAGTATTTGCTGCTGTTGCTCCTGCCTCTTCTTTGTCATTCTCTAGGAGTACCGGGTCTGCAATCTCCATCACATGGTCAGGCAAGGCCATCCTAGCAAAGCTATGAAGATTAAGGCCTTCCTCAAACATGCGATCAGTGGGTCTCTTCCCTGTTACTATCTCCAATAATAGGATCCCATAACTGTAGACATCTCCATAAGTTGACATCTCACTTCCAAGACCATACTCTGCCATTAAAACAATTCACATTGAAAACCCCTAACAATTTGTTTTACCCAAAAACAAACAT
Organism: Camellia granthamiana; assembly: GCA_036172215.1. Classification (NCBI taxonomy): domain Eukaryota; kingdom Viridiplantae; phylum Streptophyta; class Magnoliopsida; order Ericales; family Theaceae; genus Camellia; species Camellia granthamiana. The sequence continues at coordinate 149,988,668 of CM069903.1, forward strand.
AATATAAAAGAAAAAAAGGAACAATCAAATCTGGCATATGTGAATGTCATAATAATAATATGAAAGCAGTACATTATACATATTCCCAGTTTTAGCAATGGAAAACATAGCCATTACTGTTATGACTAACAGTTGACTATGGACTAGGCCTTAAGGTAACCATGCCAAATTCTCCATCTTGAGAGATTGATGGATCAATACCCATTTAACATTCCTTCAATGATAGCTAACTTATATTTTGTTTACTTTAAATTTTAATCCTAGAATAGGCATATGTCAAAGCAAAAGAACAGAAAAGAGAAGTTGTTACCTGGAGGTACATATCCAATGGATCCCCTTATTCCAATCGAACTGCTTTGATTAGTAATGGTAAGCTCTGGGAAAAATCTAGCTAGGCCAAAAGCTCCAACAAAGGCAACCATTTCACTATCAAGAAGGATATTACTTGGCTTCAAATCACAATGAATGATCGGTGTATGGCATTGGTGATGAAGATAATCAAGTGCACAAGCCACATCTATGGCAATGTTTACTCTTTCTGGAAGGTTGAGTCTCCGGTGCTCATTTTGCCCATTATTAGTTTCTGGACTTGAATGCAGCCATCCCTCTAGACTCCCATTAGGCATGAACTCATAAACTGGAGCTTTAAACTCATTTCCTTGAAAACCAACACTAGAACAAGAAGTTATGATCCTGACCAAGTTTCGGTGTCGAATATTTCTCAAAGTTTCACACTCTGCCATGAAACTCTTTGTAGCTCCACAGTTTTGAAGGTTAAGTATCGACTATAATCAATTTACGGGATCCATTCCAGTTTCAATTTCCAATAATTCAAATCTTTTCAATCTTGAAATAGGATGGAATGAGCTTACTACGGGAGTGCCAGCTTTGGACAAGCTGCATAAACTTTGGTGGTTTGTAGTTGCATTCAGTAATCTTGGGAGCGGTCATAGGGATGACTTGGACTTTTTGTACTCTTTGATCAATGCCACTAGTTTAGTGGAAATTGATCTTCGCTGTAACAATTTTGGAGGAATGCTGACTGAAACCATTGGCAACCTGTCAACTAATCTTCAAAACATGTATCTTAATCAAAATCAGATATTAGGTAGCATTCCATCTGGGATAGGAAATCTCATCAACTTGGAAAGTTTATGGTTGTATGAGAATCAATTTACAGGTGATATACCATGTGATATTTTGAAGCTTCAAAGGTTGGTTTTCAACGAAAATGAACTCTCGGGATTAATCCCATCCTCTCTAGGAAATTTAAATATGCTAATTTTACTTGATTTGAGTCGAAAGAATCTTCATGGTAGCTTCCCTTCAAGTCTAGGCAATTGCATAAATTTGTTGCATATGAGCCTTGCACAAAACAACCTTAATGGGCCATTACCCCAACTAGTTATTGGTCTTGTTAAATTTTTGTAATTGGCAATCCTGTTTGACAACACTTCTTTCAGTTGTAATTTTATTTGCATTTTTGTTTCAGTGAGGCTATGAGTGTTTAGGTTCGAATCCAACCCAAATTGGGCTTATGTAGAGAAGTTTGTGATCTTGATCCTTTCATGTTTGCCACTTCGCTGACTATGTACGGGGTCGAGCTTCTCGGTTAACTCGCGGGGGTCTAGGGGGCAACGCAAATGCATTCGAAGGTGTTTGACTGCTCGAGCGGAGAAAAGGATCATCCAATACTTTTGTAGTGTGCCTGAACTTCTGGGAAGAAAGTTTTACCACTTTAGCGGTGAAAGTTGCACTTGAGTGGTCATGTTTTGCACCACCTTTACTCACACTGCTGGAGTGATGAAATGTGCGCTCAAGCGGTCTTCGCGACTCAATTCACTATAACGTGTGTTGTTTGCTCGTTTTAGGGTTTGTGGCATCCAGATTTTAAGAGATGAAGTAAAAACAAAGTGTTTTATATTGGAGGGAGCTTTATGAGTGTTTCCTTGATGATTTAAGAGGATCCATTTGATGATTTAAGAGTGATCAATGGATCCGTGAACTTTGTACCAACATTATCAAGGGGTTTGTTTGTTTTCATTTATTCATAAAAGAGAGAGTTGTTCTTCGGTGGATTTCGGAGAATTTGGGTTTGAAGCTTTAGTGAATTCTGGAGTGGCTCATCGTCGTGGATTCGACATCAGCATTGTGGATTCAATGTTGGGCAAGACAATTCCGAGGTGAAGACGGTGGTTGAAGAGGCACATCAGCTTTGGTTCAATTCGGGTGTGAATTCGCTAAGTAATTGAGAGTACTCTTGTGTAATTTCTGTTTTTGTCTTCTTAGTGTACTGTTTTGTGGCTTTGGCCCATGATTTTTTATCGCAATTGGAGGCGCTCCAATTGTGATTTTTTTCACGTTAAATCGTTGTGCCGATTTGTCTTGATTGTTTGATTGGAATTGTTATTTATTGTTTTAAATTGAAATATAATCACAAATTAATATTTCGGGGATTTTTAGATTTTTCAGGTCTCTCCTCATTATTAGAGTTGGACCTATCTCAAAACTCTTTGACAGGTTCTCTTCCCGTGGAAGTTGGAAATTTGATGACCCTTATTTGCTTGAATATTTCCGAGAACATGTTATCTGGTGAAATTCCTAGTACTCTTGTATGTAATGTTGGAAACACTCTATGTGTGGGGGGTAACTTGTTTCAAGGAACCATTCCATCTACTTTCACTTCTTTGAGAAGTGTTCAAATTTTGGATTACCCCAACCAGTTATTAGTCTCTCCTCATTATCAAATTTGGGCCTACCTCACAACTCTTTGACAGGTCCTCTTCCAGTGGAAGTTGGAAATTTGAAGAACCTTGGTTACTTAAATGTTGGCGAGAACATATTATATGGTGAAATCCCTGACACTCTTGGTAGCTGTGTATTATTGGAAATACTATCTATGGAGGGTAAATTATTTCAAGGAACCATTCCTTGTACTTTGGATTCTTTGAGGGGTATTCAATTGTTAGATCTTTCTCGCAACAATTTGTCGGGAAGAATTCCAGAATATATTGAGAATTTTAAATTCTTGCAGATTTTGAATTTATCTAACAATGACTTTGAGAGTGCAGTACCAATAAAAGGTATCTTCACAAATGCAAGTGCAATTTCAGTTGAGGGAAATAGCAAACTTTGTGGAGGTATTCCTGAATTGCAATTTTCTGTGTGCAACTCCATACGGTCCAAAAAGAGGAGACTAACTCTCGCTTCAAAACTGGCAATTTCTATATGTAGTGGGCTTCTAGGGCTTTCTTTTTTGTTGTTCATTCTATATATTTGTTGGTATAGAAAGACAAAAAAAGATCTTTCTTCAGTTTCACTAATGCTGTGTTTGGTTGGGGGATTTGGGGAGGGATTTGGAAAGGGAAAGGGAAAAGGTGTGTGAAACTCTGTGAAATGTAAATATATTTTATTCACATTTCACCTAACTTTTTCCTTTCCATTTCCAAATCCCTCCTCAAATCCCCCAATCAAACACAACGTAAAAAAATCACTCTTGAGATTGTCTTATCAAACTCTCTTTAATGCTACTGGTGGGTTCTCTCTAGAAAATTTGATTGGTGTTGGTAGTTTTGGGTCGGTGTATAGAGGAACTCTTGAATATGGTGCAACAATTGTTGCCGTGAAGGTACTCAACCTCCAATGTCACGGGGCTTCCAAAAGTTTCATAGCCGAGTGTAAGGCCTTGAGGAACATCAAACATAGGAGCCTTGTTAAGGTACTCACTGCATGTTCAGGTGTTGATTATCAAGGTAATGATTTTAAGGCCCTGGTCTATGATTTCATGGAAAGTGGAAGTCTGGACGAGTGGTTGCATCCAGTTAACAGAGAAGAGGAATTGGACAATGAACCAAAGAAATCAAGTCCTCATCAGAGATTAAATATTTCTATTGATGTTGCTTGTGCGTTGGATTATCTTCACCATCAATGCTCAACACCAATAGTCCACTGTGATTTGAAGCCAAGCAATGTTCTTCCGAACAATGACATGACTGGCCATGTAGGTGACTTTGGGTTAGCAAGATTCTTGCCAGAAGCCACCCACAGCTTCTCCACAAATCAAGGAAGCTCAATAGGAGTAAGAGGATCTGTTGGATATGCTGCTCCCGGTAAACATTCTTTCACCCACTTTTCATTAATTAAATTTCCATTCTCTTTTTCCTCAACATTCTTAGGAGAATTCCATTATAAATTTGTATTTCGCATATTGAATTTAAGTGGCACACACAGATATCTTAATTGTGACACCTGTAGAGGGAAAAAAAATGGAATTCCTTGTATTTTGCCTTCTACAAACACAATCAAAGCAGGCCACGGAATGATGAAGATTTGATGTGGAAGAACTGCTTTCCTCAAAAAATTGATAAATTGTTTCCATTTTTAATACTTCTAATGTGTTTTCTTTTGCGTTAGTTTGAGAAATAGATAACAAAAACAAGATTACGATTACGATTGCCTATACAATTCCCAAATGCCAAAACAAATGAGAGGAAAAGGAGGGTTATCTTAGGAGTATTCTCGTACTATTCATTTGACATTTTCTTGCTAGTCTTCGTTACGATTTGAAACAATCGAAAACCTAATTGTTCTGTGAGTAATATGTGTATTGGTGGTTTCTATTAAAATTGGCCCCTAAGTTTGTCATGAGATGGTATTTGACTGGTATGACAAATAATGGTGAGAAATTTGTTTGTGATGTGTGCTTTATCTGGTCAAACAAATAACAGCGTACTACTGTTTTTCAATTTTTAAGGAAAAAATATTACTTGTTGATTACTTCATAAGAATTTAGGTTGATGTCAACTTATTCAAAATTCAAACCATTGATGGCCTTTTCTGATGAAACAACTGATTTTTAGAAAAGGATTTGAGTGTCTTGACCATTTCATTGCATGATTTGTTTCTTGTAGAGTATGCTATGGGAAGTAAGGAGTCAACAGAGGGAGATGTGTATAGCTATGGGATTCTCTTGTTAGAAATGTTCACGGGAAAGAGACCCACTGATGACATGTTCAAAGATAGTTTGAACCTTCATAACTTTGTTAGGCTGGCTTTGCCTCATCAAGTGGCAGATGTTGCAGATCCAATGCTCTTTCGAGGAGGAGAAGAAGAGACTAGCACTCAGAACTTGCGCAAGAGAAGCTGCTCCAGGAGTGAAAAAATTCGAGACTGCTTAATTTCAATAATGCAAATTGGTGTCAATTGTTCTGCAGAATTGCCAAAAGAGAGGATGAACATCAGTGCTGTTGTAGCTCAGTTGCATTCCATCAGGAACATATTTCTTGGAACTATGCCCTCTGAGAACTAAATATGTAAGTGAAATCAGTTGGTCGACAAATGTTTCTGGTTTCAAGATATCATTAAAAATATATTAGGCTTAATTAAGTGCTTTTTCTATGAACGGTATAATGATTTTGTTATGGAATTGTAATTTATTTGATTCCCTGCACAGGATTGATGCACCCTTCATGAGTAGCACCTGAATCTTGGATGTTCTTATTTTATTGTAATTACTTTTTAATTCCTTTTTACATATGCTTGATTTAATTTTAAATTGTTCATCCATCTCATAAACACATCTGTTTCGTATTGAATCTAGTAATTTTTGATAAATTACGCCAGTAATTACTTATGTGACTTCTTCCATCCGTTAAGAATCTGTGCTTTGGCTTCCTCTTGATTATTGGAGCATACAACAAAAGGCAAAAGTTTTCCAAAAAGTTATAAACAAATTAATCATGTTGTCATATTTTATTTCTGGGATGAAATTGGAAATTAACTCAAATCTGTCTTCTTTTCTGTCTACTTCATCTGAGTTTCTTCCCTTCAGTTTCTTTATTTTTCAGATCATTGATGGTTATGCATCAAAAATATCTACCACGTTTGGAAGTTTTTTTTTTTGTTGAGAAAAGTTATAATGCAGTTATATTAAAATAAAGTTTCGGCTGAGTTGCTCTACGTTTTGAAGTTTTGGACCTTATATGTGATGATCTATGAAGCACGAGTGTGGGTATGGATACAATACGAATATGACCTAAAAAAATATAGGGTACCGGTACAACTGGGGTATATCAATATTTTTTTTTATTTTTGTAATTTATAGTTTGAGATTCAATCTACAAATCAAAATTCAATACCAAAACTAAAAAAAGAAATTACAAAACCAAAAGAGAAATCATAGTTCAACAATATCAATACCAAAGCAAAGTCTATAAGCTATTTTAATGCCATTAAATAGGAGAAATTACAAAATAAAATTTCATTTCAAAAGCAAACTAAGTTAAATTTGAAAACCTGAAACTTTAGTTTTTACTTCCATCAATTTCATCATTGAATAATACATCTTTTATCTCTAACACATCAAATAAAGGAATTACAATTTCAAATAAATCAGAACTCTCTAATGTCCTATAACTTGGTGTACTCTCGATGTACCAATCCCGTACCCATGAAATACCCATGGAGCACCCAACTACAAAAAAATACATAAAAAGTACCCGGTACGAATTTTGAGTACCCGGTACGCATGCAACTCTATCGATACGAGTACCAGTACCCAGCACGAGTACAACAACTTTTCGAAGTACCCGTACTTCATAGGTGATGATGCAATTTAACTTTCAGAGAGGCTTCTGTCCGATTTTGTAATTGGTGTATGCATTTCTAGACTTTTTCATAAATTAATGACAAACTGAGGAAAAGTGAGCATTGTTTTGAGTGATTTCCATGTATTCCTTTGGCAATTTCTTGGAACCCCACTACAAAAAATTAAGGTTTTAAAGACCAAAATTGAGGGACAAAATTATTTTTTTGTGACCAAATATTTTTATTGCGAAAAGTGTCGTCATTACATTTTTGCAATAAAAATTGAACATTAGTGATGAATTATTATTCTTTTGGGATCAAATTTTTTGTCTCAAAAAATAAACCATTTTGAGACCAAATTATTTTATCTCTAAAAGTCTATTTATTAGTGGCACTTTCAAAATTTTGTCACTAAAAACCTTAATTTTTATTTTTCAGAATGACCTTTTATCAACTATCCTCACGATAATAAAAATTGGTCGTTAAATGTCTGTTGCTGCTCTTTGGGATTACATGTTTCTCACTATAGTATAAATATTATTGTCTTTTTTAAAAAAAAATTTCTTTTTAATTAATTAACTGATTTTTGGGTGTGTTATGGGTTACTGTGAAGATAATCCTTTTCTCTCACAGGCTCCATCTTGAACTTTTTAGTTAATTGTATAAACACTCAAAAAAAAAAAAAAAAAAAAAAAAAAAAGATTTAAAATTTAAAATAAAATCTTTGCTCGAAATCTAATGAAAAAAATCAGGTTAATTATGTTTAGCGATTTTTTAATCAAAATCTTATTTTGATTTGATCCTTTTAATTTTAATTGTGACAATCACCTTTTATACTTTAGGTTAAATTACAATGAAATTCTTCCGTTCATTTAGCCTTAATAAGTCTGATGTGAAGAATTAGTAATTTTTATTTTTTTTTTCTCATTACCATCTGTATACTTTGGCATTAAAAATATATCGTATAATATATAATTTGTTGGCAGGATAGGGCTTGCTTGAAACACTCTTCCCAACCCAGGCCTATATCATAATTGGGCCAGAATATTTTTCCCAACCTGACCTCATGAGCCTAAATCATAATCCAAAGTCCTATAAATCATGGGCAGACTCGAGTGAGCTTGGCAAGCCATTTGGAACATGTCCATTCCAATTACAACACCAAGAGCAAAATTGAAACTTCCATTCATTCCAAAGAGAACACACTCAGATCTTGTATAGCTGCAAATCCTTGTAACAATGAAAAGTATCAACTCCCCAATTTAAAAGTGTGCATCACAGATTTTCCCTTTTAAAATATTAAATAAGTAAAAAAAAAAAATTATATAAATTTATATTGAATTCTAGTAACACTACATTCAAAAAAATGGTTCATGTGATAATACATTTAATGAAATTTCATGACCAAATAAGACTTGTTAGGAAATTTTCTTTATAGTCAATATACTCAATTCACATGTCCCCCACTAATGTCAATAGACTTAGATTGCTTATATTGGATCACATATACCCCAACAAAGGTCAATAGACTTCATAGAATAGCCTAAGAAAATACAAAACAATAGGAGTTGGCAAGAAGCCAGGTCACAATTACCACCAAAGCACCAGCATAAATGCATTACACAGGAACTACACTTCGGAACTGAATTTCTTGTCAGCATCCAAAACTTAATTAAGATCCCAAAAATGTCAGTACCCAAAAATGTCATAATAATCAGAGGACATTAAAATATGTTAAAATATTGTCCCCTTTGTTTAGCATTAAAATATTGTCCATTATGCCATTGTGTGGGTAATCTAAAAGATTCAATTGGATTAATGGTGATTTAAATAATTAATAATGCTTTTATGTGTTTGAACTCCATGAATTATGTTAACCCCCAAACCAATCTAGAATGAGTTCATATTTAGGCCCTCTTTTTTGCTCTTTGGTAAGTAAATTACAGGACAATGAAGCTTGATGCTTGTCAAAGCAGTGATAAATGGTAAACACTCCGTCAAAAAGGAAGATGATTATGCTTGTACTTTTATCTTCAAACTAGGAATCTATATCTCACAAAGTGTATAAATAATTTTATTATCAGATTATTTCCTATTTAGTCCATGTGTGAAAGATAATGTAATGTACTTGTGTGATTCAAGTTTATTTACCTTTTAGATGAGTTTGTTTGTTTCGCATGAGTGTGTATAAGTATATTTGAAAAAAGAGAAAGCTACTATTGAAACCATGAAAATGAAATGCAGGTGTATTTAAACTAGTGTTCAGGAGTTCGGGCTAGGGAGTTCGAGAGGCCTTTCTATTTGTTTTTTGCTATCAAGAAATTTAGTAAGCGCTCCCGATTAAGATTGAATGAATTTTTCTACTTTTTGCTTCTTTTTTCCTTTTTAATATCCGAAAATATACTTCCTAGGAGGCATGGCTATATAATAAAAAATCCACACAAATTCACAATGATTGATATCTGCAAATAATATGTTTTAATAAATTAGAGAACAACAACGATTAGAGATTTCCATTGAAGCACCAAACCAATGAAAAATAGCATCAAGCATAGAATTAGAATTGATTTATTGCATTTACACATATAAGCATATATAACAATAAATTGAATTGAAGCAACACAAATTAGGGCAACAACTATAATTAGGGCTGAGGGCAACAAAACAGTGAAAAGCCATATTAACAGTGCTAAGTAACTTGAACAATTATAGCCGTAACTGATAATTAGGGCCAAACAATTATATCCTCAAATAAATTAAGGCTCACAAATTATAGCAAAGAAATTAGAGAAAACAACTATAGTCTTCCATTATTAAAATTTGATAAACAAATAAAAAGAGTGAAGATGAAGAACTCACAGATTGATTAAGCCAGACCAATACACGGTTAGGGATTTGTGTTCAAGGGTAAATCAAAATAGGATTGTAGTTAAAAAAAAGGGGTAATTTATACAATTGATCCCTCTATTTTAAGTGAAATTTTATTTTGGTCCTACTAATTTTAATTTAAATAATTTGACCTCTATACTTTGAATTTTGTTGCAAATGCGTTCCCTTCGTCATGTATTATTAACATTTTGAACGAAAAAAATTCACGTGCAAGGAACATATATAAGATATGAATTTGTGATGTACATTTAAATTTGATATAATGAGAATCACACCCAAAATAAATCAGATCAACACATTTCAAATTCTAACACTTTCTTTGAATAAGTAACTTTACTTTTCACTAAATGTACAAATGTAGAGTTGGCTCAACCAATGTGGAAGTAAGGCTGTTATTAAACATCTAATCTCTTCCGGGAGGGAGATTATTAGGACAAAAGCATTACATTCCAATTGATTCCCTCATAAATTCATCTCTTTTAATGTATTTCAGATCCTAGAAGAGTGTCTTTGATGAAATGCAATTTAGCTGCAACATCATTGATGTCCATTCTTTCTCTAGGCAATTCTGAAGAACAATGGACTCCAATTTCAAGTATCAAACTCAAGCACTTCACAATCTTTTCTCCTCTTATGAAGCTTTCTTCTTCTTCCCCTTCGATCTTAAAAAGTGTTGGGTCTGAAATCTGTGATACACTGCAGGGCAAAGCCTCTTTCACAAAGCTATGGAGGCTTAGCCCATCTTTAAACATTTCATTAGTGGGTCTCTTCCCAGTAAACATTTCTAACGCGAGGATGCCAAAACTGTAGATATCACCATATGCCAAGACCTCACATCCCATACCATATTCTGCAAGCAAAAATGCAATTGTAAGGAAAAAAAATATAAGATATAAAAGACAAAAATGCTCCACAAACAGAAAAAGTCAGAGAACTGTGCACAGAAAAAATAATGTGCGGCCCAAATCACACGTGCAATTTTCTTTACACTTTTTGATGCATGAAACAATTAAGAACAAATGAAGGCATATTCACCTGGAGCAGTATAACCTATTGTTCCCCTTATGCCAATAGAGCTTGTTTCATTTGCAGACAAGCCATCGGTGGCATGGTCAGCAAGGAATTTTGCTAACCCAAAATCACCAACATGCCCAGTCATATCTTTGTCCAGAAGAATGTTGCTTGGCTTAAGATCGCAGTGGACTATTGGGGATTTGGCCTGGTTGTGAAGATAATTCAGGGCACAAGCAACATCAATGATAATATTTAGTCTTTGAAGAAGGTTTAGCTTCTTAAACTCTTCATTTGACAAATCTTCATTGCAATTTGGATGTAACCACTCTTCAAGGCTCCCATTGACCATGAACTCGTAAACCAGGGCCTTGAAGTCATGACCCTGATAATCTATCGTCGAACATGCCGTTAGCACCTTGACAAGATTCCGATGTCTAATGTTTCTTAATGCCTCACATTCAGATACAAAACTCTTCGAAGCTCCATGTCGCAAAAGGTTAATTACCTTCACAGCGAAAATTCTTCCATCAATAACTCCTCTGTACACAGACCCAAAACTACCAACACCAATTAAATTGAATGATGAGAAGCCATCAGTGGCTTTAACAAGAGTTTGGTAAGACACCCTCAAGAGTAAATTTTTTGATGAATCTGAAGGAGTATCTTTTCTTCTCTTTCTAAACCAACAAAGATATAGAACACACCCCACGAGAGCTAGTCCTACAAAACCAAAGGGTATAGAGTGTGCTAAAGCTAAGACACTATTTGATCTCCTCTTTTCATCCACTTTCAAGTTGCATTTAGGTAGCTTCAATTCAGCTACACCCCCACAGAGCTTACTGTTTCCCACCACTGATATTGCACTTGCATTACTGAATACTCCTTGTGTTGGTACTACACCTTCAAAATTATTAAAAGACAGATTCAAATTTTGCAACAAGGTGAAGCTCTCCAAGTACATAGGAATTTCACCAGACAAGTTATTGCTTGCGAGACCCAACTCTACAAGGCCTCTCAAGAAACTCAAAGAAGAAGGAATGGTTAAGTTGAAAAAGTTGTTCCCCAAATGCAGTGTTTCCAGGCTTGTGCAGCTGCCTAGAGTGCTCGGAATTTCACCGGATAACAAGTTGTACGAGACATCCAAGTAACCAAGGTTTATCAAATTTGCAACTTCCGTGGGAAGAAAACCACTCAATTGGTTTTGGGATAGGTCTAGCGATATAGATAAGGATGAGATAGAAACAACTTGTTTTGGTATGGCACCAGTAAGGTTGTTTTGAGAAAGAAGCAACATTTGCAAATTACTACAATTCCCTAGGTTCGGAGGAATGCTTCCATGAAAATTATTGATTCTTAAAGCAAGTATACTTAAGAAACTCAGATTTCCTAGGGAAGAGGGAATGTTACCAGACAATGAATTGCCGTCGAGATTCAATCTGTGTAGATTTTGAAGCTTTCCAATCTCACGTGGAATAGTACCAGTGAATTGGTTAAACTGCATATTCAAACTCTGCAATCCAACAAGATTTAGTATCCCGGGTGGAATGATTCCGAATATATGATTGTGGTCTAGATTCAAATATTCAAGGTTTCTCGAGAGATTACCAATGTATTCTGGAAACTTGCAGCCAAAATTGTTGATGTCCACTTCCAAATGATGTAAATTGGTGGCATTGATCAAAGAAAAGATAAAGTTCAAGTCATCAGCTTCCCCGGATCCAAGCTGATTGTTTGCAAGGAGTAGCCTCTCGAGGTTTTGCAGTCTCGATAAATTAGGAACCTTTCCAGTAAGTTTGTTTTGAACCATTTCTAGGGAATAGAGTTTAGATGCATTTGATATTGAAACCGGAATTGATCCTGTAAATTGATTTTCATTAATGCCGAAGAGTTCAAGATTGGGAAGAGTGATTCCCAAGTCCCAGGGAAGACTTCCCTGAATTTGGTTAACAGTGACGTCAAAACTTGTGAGAGAAGAGTGGTTGAAGAGTGAGGCAGGGATGACGCCAGACAACCTGTTTATGCCAAGTGCTAGTGTCTGAAGATTCTTCAATCGATCAAAACCATCAGGGATGCTGCCGTCAAAGTAGTTGTTATCTAAATACAGGTCACGAAGAGATGACAAATTCGCGAAAGGAGAGATACTCCCTGTAAGATTGTTGGCCTCCATAATTACTATTTCGAGCTTCGACAAGGATCCCAGCTCCACAGGAACTTCTCCTACCAACCCATTGTGAGAAAAATTGATGGAAATGAGGTTAGCACAACGAGATATATTTACAGGAATTTGGCCAACAATTAAATTGTTGCTCAGCTGCAAAATCTGCAGCCTTGGCAAACGGCCAATTTCTGGGGGAATTTCATCGCCAAAGCTATTGTTCTGAATCAGTAATTCCCTCAGAAAGCTTAAATTCCCGAGGTGTGGTGATATCGATCCCACCAGTTCCCGGGAATGTAAGTCCAAGGCAGTGACCCTCTGATGCCTGCGGCTACACGTAACACCCTGCCATTGACAGAAGTGGATAGAGTCATTCCAGGAGCTCAAAACATACAGTGGATCCTCAATTATTTTGGCCTTGATTGCCAGCAATGAAAGCCGGTCGGTCTCGTTCCCCATTAGCCTGGAGCTGGATATAGTAGCAGTAAAGCCAAAGTTGAACATGGTCAAACAAGATAAGAGTATTAGATGAATATGCAAATTGTGAACTAGCCACGGCATGCTCAACCTTAAGCTTGGAAGCCCCATTGAGCAAAGAAAATGTATGGCTGTGTTTTGGTGAACTGCCCTTTTATGCTAAGTATATTGCATGGCCGGCTCACGAGCAAGCCGGCAAAACGGCCACTTTGACCCACTAGATTTGGACTAAAAAAAACAGACCCCATTTAGAAAAAAAATTCTTATAAAATTTAACACAATTTTTTTCAAGGGTAAATTATCAATGTCTTAATAATTGGATTTAATTCTCATCAAGTCTTATTGAAAACAAGTCATAGTAAAATCTTCATTAAAAATATTTTTTTGGTAACGATTTTTTATATGTCCTTAAAAATTGACAATTAATGACTTTTTTTTATTACGATTTTTATTAAGGGGGATGCACCAATAAATCCCAAATTAATAACTTATACACTGTTTAGTCCTAAAAGTTTTCTTATAGACTGAAAGGTCCCATTACAATGTTTCAAACATCAGATTAATGTTTCAAACATTAGATTTCAAACATCTAATGTTCATCAGATTTCAATAATGTTTGAAATTATAGGATGAATGTTTCAAACATTAGATTTCAAACATCTAATGTTCATCAGATTTCAATAAATTTTGAACTTTAGAA